>JAMYCR010000005.1:20839938-21434938 GCA_028830335.1 Eucera pruinosa | reverse complement strand
TATTCTACTATTTCGCTGTCTAGCATACATGTACACGTATACGCTATCATACGTTTGTACGCGTGGCCACAGGTTACCCGGATCCGTTTAAAGACGACAGCCGAGCGATGCCACCGCCCGCAAAGATACCACCCCCCGTTGCTCCGAAACCAGCCAAAATTCTTCCCAAGCTATCCAATATTTCTGCCAGCTGTCCTCCTTGCAAATTTACGCCCCCTGGCTCGTTCGCTTCGAAATTGAATACTCCGACGGGGCCTAATAAAGGAACTGCAGCGGCAGTAACGGCGCCGGTTTTACCCAAACCAGTGAACAAGACCGAAAGCTTGAGTCAGAATATAAGCTCCAGCACTTCTCCGCCCGACAGTCCTACGCTCTCCTCCGCGCGTCACAGAAGAAACGTCAGTGATACCAGCGCTTTCAACAAGTGAGTCCAACGAACGTGAACGTGATCGTGATCCTGATCACCGCCCACGCACACCCCTTTACTAGAATAAACATCCAGGCGCTTATCGTTTACTTTTCGTACGATAGAGCGTTTGCCAGCGAAACGACGCAATTTCTGGCACCGTACGAAGCTTCGGTAAAGTCGCGCTCCGAAGATGCCACCACTCCCGAAGTCTTAACCGACGCGAGACCTTGCCTGGGAACCAGCGCTTCGCATGTACGTATTGTAAGTACATAAACTGCACCCATTTCGCTTCCTCTTTTCGTTACATCTTCTTTCCATCTTTTAATTTTGTTACCCCGTTTCTCGTTTCTAAATCTTATTCGCCTGTTTCTTGTGTCCACGATCCAAGATCTACAATTCACGATCCACTCCTATCGCTACTTATCGTTTCTACCTTCAAAATTAAGATTCGTTACAATTCGACCACAGTTTCTTTCAACTTTCCGCTCAGCACCCATTTCACAAATACATGTTGAGCGCACAATGCGTGCAATACTTTTGCAACATACGACACGATACGATACGATATGATACGATACGATACGATGCGATAGATGGTAGATTGGAAAGGGTAAAAAGAGTAACGATAATTGCAATAGGGCGAACTTTCAAGCGTAACTGGTGCCGAGGGAAGATCTTTGAGCGCGGATGTGGCAGCGTGGAATCCATTCGAAGACGCACAGCCTTTCGATCAATTGACGGAAGATCACATCTTTGGTGCGGAGTTTGATAAAATTCGAAGGGGAAGTAGCGCCAGTATCAGTGGCGTAAAGAGCCGCGAGAGCCTGGTTATGACGTACGCAGAGTTACCAGAAGATCCATTCGAATCAGCGCCGTTCAGTTTGCCAAGTGAGTGTAGTAAGCATATGCGATCAAATTTGCTCCACCTCGATCCGTTCGATCGCCTCCTACACCTACTCCTACCGAATAATACTCCTCTTAAGTTCATTGCAAATACTCGTAATCGTCCGCTAACCCTTCCGCAACCCTTCTAATACTCGCACGTTTTCCACTTTTTAGCAGCAAAGAAGAACAAGATCGGGTCAAAGACTGCGGCGCTTGCTGGAGGTAATGCATAGACTGCTTCGTATACACTCGTATTCCATTTTTCTTTTTCTTTTTCTCCTTTATGAGTCTGTATACAACATAGTTTTACAAGCGACACATACACGTGTAACGTACCTAAACGTATTGGCAACCAATATTCCGCCCCCCCCCCATCCATCTCTCTCTCTTTCTCTTCCCTCTATCCCCTTTCTTAGTTTTCACTTGCTTTCATCTATTTCCACCCTCGGTCGATTCTCAATGAATTCGTAGGTGAACAGTATACTCGGAACTCTACAATCCTTTTGTTCAATTCGCTTAAGGTTCTTTGTTACTTTTGAAACGCGCGTATACTTTTGTGGAAAACGGCAAGGCTATTTTAAGGCGTACCAGCTGTTTAGCGTGGTATAAATAATGTGATTTAGAAAAGGATGTAGCACTGGATCGTGCATCGAGATGCAAAACGAAAGCTGCGACCAGAGTAGGCGAATTTCGATATGTGCGAAGCGTGCAGTAACGCGAAGTAGCGTGGTGAATTTTTCTCGTTGCGAGTAAAAGAGCAACATTATATTGTAGTAGGTGTGGATTGCAGACGCGCGCCGCAAGCCAATGGTGCACGATCGTTCGCCTACATAGAGTCTAAAGTCTAGAGTTGTACCGCTGCTCGCTTCTCCATTGCCACGGTCGCGCAACTCTTACCTGTCATCCCGCAACGAACAACTTGCTCCTTCGCCTTTCCCTTTACCTATTACAAAACTAACCTTATGCTTGTACCGTACAATTATAACAGAAAACAAACCATTTCTTTCTTCTGCTTCATCTTTATCTTTATTGTTATCCGTATCTTTACCTTTATCTTTATCTATCTCTATATTTAGCATTTTGAAACCATGTATAGTATACGTTGTTGTCGGATACTAAACAAAGTACATTAGTCGTAACTCGCGACTCACGATGTACCTAAAAAATACCATGCTAATGCGCGCTCCAACGCCAAAACTGTAAAGGAAAACAGAAAACAGACGAGGATTAAGGGGATTAGAGGGATAGGGGACGGAGGAATAAGGAGAAATAAGAGAAACAAAAGTAAGGTAAATGGTTGCAGATAAGAGGCTTGCGATTCTCGTTTTGGAGAGTTCTCGATAAGCGGAAACAGGGGTTGCGAAAGTTACCGCGTAGCTAGCAATAGGTTTAGCACGATTTCGTGCTTCTATTATACGATTGTTGGACTTGGCAAAGATATAGAGGGATTGAGCGGATCGCGGGCTGGATGTGAAGGTGAGCGGCAAAGTGGGTGGCGCCAGCAGGGGCCAAACAAAGAAAGAAAACGAGAAAAGTATATAAAAATTGTAAAGATTACGATCAACATATAAGCACGAACGACTATACGTTATACATATACAGATGTACGATTGCACGCGCGATGAGAAACTCGATTTTCATTTGGATGTTTTCGAAATGAAAATTTGCAAAGCAAACATGGAAAGATTGAAGAAAGGCGAAAGTGCATATCGGAAGGGAATCGATTTGCGAGCAGCCGTTCGTATTCCTTCTTGCTACCTGTTGTATCACTGTATTCTACATATGTTTATTAAATAACACGGTTGGAGCGTATCGGGCAGCATTTCTCGTGTCTGTACGTCTGGACATCTATTTGTACATCTGTAGAGAAGTGAAACGTAACGAATAGAAGAATGGAATAACTTGTGGTTACAGTAGCGAAAGCTAAGGAGACGATACTCGAGATTAGAAGCAACTTTACGATGATCCGATGTAAAAGTATACTTTAGCTCATTTCTTACTTCGCTGAACGACACAATCTGTACGTTGTAGGCGTTCTTGGAATAAGTTGCGAGTTTCAAGCTTCGAGTTTTAACTTTCATATTGCAAGTTTCAAGTTTTAATGTTCATTCATACATATGCGTATAACTTGGATAACAATTTGAGGGAGCATTTATGGAATAGTAAATAGCTGATGGAAAGCAAGCAAATAGATATTAGTTTGATAGGAATGAATTGGTTGGATTGCACAAACGATCTTCTTTTTCCACGAAAGAAAGAAAAACGTTGTACGTTGGCACGCGTCACGTATTCGTCTAACTATGAACGATACGGTAATGCGAGAATGCGATGCACGATTCATGGTTCACTGTTCACGGTTGACGACTCGGTTAGTTTCGCGAATATGCCAAGCATAGGCGCGTGCGTGCACAGGCGTACGCACGGCACGCGTCTCTGCGAGGTCGAGGAAGCGAGAAAGCGCAATGTATTATAAAATGCTTTACACAACGATGTTGTCACGGTGGCGGACAGTGCACGGTGGACGGTGAATAACAGCGTAAAGTTGGCCGAGATACGTCTGCTAAATTGCTTTCTGTTTCTATGTACAGTTACTCGCAATCCGAACAATATATCATGGTAATCGGTTAACCACCTTCCTTACCCATCGCATCTATTTACACCTACTTTATTTTCTTTGCTTTCTCCTCGCTGTCTTCCATCCCTTCTTTCACTTCACCTTTCCATTTACCGTCTGTCACTATCAATTTCCTTTCTTCCCTTCCTGTTGCAATTCGTGCAAAGAAGTACATATTTGTATCGCTATTTCGTAGTTGTGCCGTAACTTATTCAGTGCTGCTTTTTCTTGCCAACTAATACTTGGGTAGTGACGAGATATCGAATAGCTCTTAATGACAATTCATGCGGCTAGTTTCGATCGTTTCTCGATCGAAGGCGTATCGAGAATCAGTGAGAAAGGGACGCGTGATATTGCGACCAACTCAATCGCTGTTCGTTCGCAGTTATCGTTCGGGATCAGGATCGGGATCGGTTTTGGTTTTGGTTTTGGTTTTGGTTTTCTTTTCCAGTTGACGGCACGCGCGCTTTGCTTATACGATATCGCAACTCCAAGACAATAAACATTCTTCGTACTCCCTCTTTTATTTTCTTCTTCTTTTCGCCCTTATGTGCCATCCGTAACCCCTGGAGCGGCAAGCGGCAACCGGCATCTCTGAACGTATTCGTAGCTCGTACTTGGTAATTTGTAATTCTTAATTCCTAATACTTAATTCGTAACTCGTACATTTCATTCATTACTGTCTGGTACACCCTAATGAGTTTCGGAGGCACAAGTAATTCATTTCCGTTGCTATTTCAACTTGTACGTTGGGGATTTGCTTTAGACCGAAAGAAAGTCAAAGAAGAAGAAACTTGTCCCGCGTTGTTCGCCTCCCATCTTTGTTATCTCTGTTAACTCTGTGTTCGGACTGGCGTACGATATGTAAATAGCTGCTACGACTGTTCGTACACGATGATCGAATTTGCGTTTTACCTTGCCGCGAACTTGTTAACCACGAATAGTAAATGACCAACGGCGCGACTCGAGAACATCGTAGGAGGCAGACACGCTTGGACATCTCGTATTCGCTGTATTAAGATAACAATGTTACAGCAATAAACGTGTACATTACCATATAGCATATGGAGTATTGTTTTCTACTTTTCTTCGAAACAACGTGAAACGCAGCAATTCTTTGTTTCGTATCAACTATAAACTGTAAACTATCAACTACGAACGCGATCCGCTGTTTTACAGAACCGCGAACATTGCTTATTGCCTTATTGCTTCCAACGTTCCAGCATCGGGTCGGTCTTTTCTCTAAAATCTAAACTCTAAACTCTAAACTCTAAACTGTTTTGCGCGGCTAGCAGCTATGTTGACCTCGATCTCGATACAAAGATCATTACTGCGTTTTCTCACACGTTATCCTTAATTCCCTGAATCTGATTAGGACTGTTCCAGACCGTGTGCGTGTTCTTGTGTCCGTGACCGTCTGCGTATGCGTATGTGGTGACGGTATGGTGTAACACGGTGATGGTACTTAACGTTGCTTCCGTTAACTCATAGAAATGATAGAAAACATAGAAATGGTAGAAACGATAGAAATGATAAAAAGAAAAAGGTAGAAATCAGGTGAATAAGGGGGGTCAGAAATCAGCAGGAGCGCAACCGCAACAGCAACAGGACTAATCAGAGGCGTCTCCTTTTCCTCCTAATTCAGAGTTCGGTCGCATAAGTCACGCGTCACGTTTTAGCGACTTGTACGCAGTCAAAACAGCGAATCGTTTTCGCAAGGAGAAACGACAGCGGACCGTGTAATCTATACAGGCTCCTGCTGTCAACATGCAATACGCAACACGCAATACTTCTTTTTCCTTTAACTACCCTTGTGCATTCTCACTTGTACGTATGCATCGAAACATTGATCGATATACCCTTTCACAACTTTATACTGTCCTTTATACAAGCGTCCAGCGTGCACGATATTCCGTTACAATTTATACTATGCTTCTATACGGATTGCACTTCCCCCTTAGGTAAGTACAACCTAGGATCAGTTTCCTAAAGTAGACGCGCGTGATACGACGCATTGAAAAAGGCAGCAGGAAACACTCTGTATACGCATGCCTTTATCGCTAAGAAATTTCACTGCATCGCGCGCTATCGTTTCTCTTCCACGCGAATCTTCGGAGAACGATCTGCTACGAACGCGCGCGATACAGATACGCTGTAAACAGAGATACACACAGAAAAAGAGAAAGGAAGGAAGAGAGAGAGAGAGAGAGAGAGTCGATGAAACTTATCGCAATGCTGAAACGCCCGATGGTATTTGTTTTCATGCAAATTCAAGCAAATTGTCGAACAAACGATAGGGTAGCGCGTCAGTGTTACAGTGGATCGAGTGAGAGTTGCGGTGTTAAGAATGAAAAAGAACGAAACGATCTGACAAGTTACGAGGACGTTCTATTTTTCAGGCAAATTTGTAAACGGCAGAGCAAGAATTCCTTCGAAACAATGGAAGCCGGGAATGGAGCGAAGCGAGCTAGACGAGGGGATGATCTTTTTATCGAATGGTTCTGCCTCTCCACCGTTCGATCGGCCTCCAACCCAAGATCGCTCCAAGTATGAAAAACTGGCGTTCGATGCTGGCGATGTATCCAGCGACAGCGACAAAGATTTATCCCACCAACGACTCAAACAAATCAGAAGGAGAGCAAAGAACGTATTACGTAGAAAGAGAACGACGACGCAGCACGCCAACAATGCTGCGATAGAATCTGATTCGAAAAGTACCATTGACGATCGGTGCAGGTGCAGTAGCACCATCAATTCCATCAATTGTATAAATTGTACCACTACTGTTAAACAGAATGGCATCGTCAGCAACACTCGAAACAGCGTTCCTATCCAGGATGAAAGCAACGAGAACAAGCAACAGCGGCAGCAACAAGTAGAAGAAGAGGAACAGGCAGAAGAGGAGCTGGAAGAGGAGGATGACGACGACGACGACGACGATAACAACGGCAAAGAAGAGAATGAGGATGAAGAAGAGGAAGAGGAAAAGGAAGAGCAAGAGGAAGAGCAAGAGGAAGAGCAAGAGGAAGAGCAAGAGCAAGAGAAGGACGACAAGGAAGACAGCGACGGGGAAGTAGGAGGCACGTACGGGAAAGAAAACGAAGCGGTTTTGGAAGATATACGAGTTTGCAGTCAGGAAGATCGTAGGAGGAAGAAATCGAAGAAATGGAGATACGGAGGACGGCGATGTTCGACGAGGAGAATTGATGTAGATCCAGTTGTTGGACACCAGTACGGAGAAAAGCCGCTTCTATTGGACGACGAACTGGATCCGGAATTAAAGCTGGAACAATCGCACGGGGATCCATTTTTGCTTGACCATCATTACGGGTTGAATTGTCGCCTGCTCGACGATATCGGTCTACCGGAGAACGCTGACAAGTCGAACCTTTCCAGCCACGGGCCCTGTACATTGCAACAAGATGTTTTCGCTTTGGCTCCATTTCCCAGTTCATCCGGCTCTTTCAGCTCTCTCGGCTCTTTCGGTTCTCTGGCTTCTCTCGGCTCGTGCAGCAATGCCGGGGTAAAGAGCAACATTTGCGCAGAGGTAGCTCAACCGAGAAGCACGCTTGCCACCACGACCGACGGGGATGCTCGCTTCGCCTCAAACACCCTACGATCTCCGCTGGTTAATTCTATCTCGAACATCGATCGAGACTCGGACTCGAAGCGAAAGCCTCGCAATATAGATGAGCGGAACACGCGTACGAATGAACGCCAGGATTACGGAGAGCAAGAAAGCAAAGGAAAAGAGAAGGAGGAGAAGGAGGAAGAGAAAGAGGGAGGCACGAGGGAAAAGGGGGAGGGGGAGGGAGAGGGAGAAGGGCGGAAAGAGAAAGGAAGCGAAGCGGAGCAATTTAAAGGGAAAGATTTGTTCGGCTCGTCGCCGTTTAGTCCAACCAACTTTCTAACGAATCCCTTCGATTTAGGGGGCACGTTAAAAGTCAAAGACAAAAGAGCGAAACGGCCAGCGGAGACGATAGCCGTAAATCGAGAATCACCGTACCAAGGCTATGTCCAACTTACCGTCTCGTCCAATGAAATCCACCCTACCAGCGTTCCCAACTTCAAACGACCGAACGTTCTCTCTTCCGGTACAAAAGAAGTAGCGAATTCAACATTTGCCAGCGTCGCGGGAGGCAACGTACTTTCGGAAGATCTATTCGGCTCTATACCATTCCACGAGGTCACGTGTCTGCAATTAAGCGGGCAACAAAGGAACAACAACTGCGAAACTTGCACACCGCTTTCTCAATCGTCGTCGTCGTCGTCGTCGTCGTCGTCGTCGTCGTCGTCGTCGTCGTCGTCGTCGTCGTCGTCGTCGTCGTCGTCATCATCGTCATCATCATCGTCGTCGTCCTCGTCCTCGTCGGCCTCGTCGTTGCCGACTGAACCGCCTGTAGTACCGCCCGTGCCACCCGTACCGTCGCTGCAACCGCAGTCACTTAGCTTCGTTGATGACAATTTAAACGACAGAATATATTCGATTAAACCGGTTCAGCACACTGCTAGAATTACCGTTCAAACGGTGAACAGCGTATCAAAGGCAGACGTTGCACCGGATGTTATTTTGCCGATGTCACCGGAACCGTTGGTTAGCGACGACCGCGACGCGCCCAAGCATAAAAGAGAGAAATTTGGCAAATCGGAGAAATGCAAGTACCATTTAATCGACGAGAATCAGAGCTATGCCGGAGATGCGTCGTCGTCGGCTAAACTAACACACAAGAGCAAGTCAAGCAGTTACGGGAAGAAAGCTGGCAAAACGAAGAAATGCGCGGCCGGTACCAGCGCTGCTGGCTTCAGCAACATGAGCTTCGAAGATTTCCCCAGCGACGAGAACGAAGAAAAGCAGATCAAGAATACGAAAACCGCCCCGTTCGAAGTGATCAGGGAGCCCGAGAAACGCTTCGGATCCTTGAAGAGAAGAAGCAACCCGTTCACCTGAAATCACAGCTACCACTTATCGCTTACCACCTAGTAGCTATAGTTGACTCCGATCTATATCGACTTGCTAAAATCCCCCCATTCATTCTTCGCATCTCAATTTCGTTCTCATCTAACGAGATGATGTTTTTCTTTCCTACAGATTCCTTCTTTTCTCGTGTAGCCACCGTAACGTTCGAATACCTTACTTTCCCATACTTCCATATTGGATCGTGCGGACAACGTTGCACACCTGTTTCCTTGTCGATCGTCTCGTTTTCTACTTTTATACAGAGACAAAGGTATAAAGAAAGCAACAGTTTCCGCCCTTCGAAACCTCCAAATACCTCCTTCCATGCGAGGCATTATAAAAGAAACGAAAACGCGACGGAAGCCAAGAAGAAAGAAGAAACGTGAACGAAGAAAGGGGAAGGGGCAAAGGAAAAAGAAGACGATGCAACGATATCCGTATAATTATACCGGACACGTACACGTTCAAGTTCATATTCGCATTGGTGTTCGTATTCATTTACGTACGCATATACCATGCGTACAGAAATATTGGCAGAATTACGTGTAACGGAAACGTAGATATGGAGACTAAATAATTAGGTGCCTTCCTTTACGAAACGATACTGTTCAAAGTTTGTACTTTCAGCCGTTTTCAAGTGTACAAATGAACGAACAATGGTATTACGAAAAACAACTACCGGTATTATTGTAAAGGGTTTGTTCGATTAAGTTCCTACATGTATGCGTGTATGCGTGTACGTATGTGTGCAGCTATGAGAGCTGAGAGCTGTGAGCTATACGTACAAATACAGTGGACACGTTTCTTTGGAAAGCGTAGCAGCGAAAGGGCGCGAAATAGGAAGAGCGAGAAATCGTAAATCGTAGCTCACTTTCGCACTGATGCGGTGCACTAGATTTTAGCTTTCTCTTTGCCACTGACCACAGCGATAGATATTAATCTACGCAGGCGACCATCGAACCAGATTTCTAACGCTCTTTTAGTACATGGTCAAACTAATTTAACACCTAACAATTGTAAATGGGTTTCGATAAAAGAGACGTGCCACTCTTACATAGGATAAAAATAGATAAGTTTATTTGCACGTTGCAAAGTATATACACGATACGTTTTACCATCCGATCGGAACGGGACGGGATGGGATGGGACGGGACGGAACACAACACGACACGTTTAGCGGTGCTAGTAAAACGGTACACGCATCCCTACGCATTATTACGCATTCCGTGCTGTTTATTGTTTAACTTTTGGTAGTCACGCGCGCACCCACATACAAGTTAAATGTATATTTACGTATGTATGTATAGAATTACGAGTATGCAGGTTAATCTAATACTTAGCAAGTGTATAGAAGAAATTTGTGTAAAGTGTATTTTGGATCTTACTTAAACGTGTCATTGCCCTTAACGCTAGATTAGTTAGCTAGAGATTAAGAAGGAGCGAGGAGCGTTGTTTTTCTTCCAGTCTCCCCGGCTCTCCTTTTCCTCGTCTGTTTCCTTTGCTCGCTCGCTCGCTCGCACCCACCCACTCGCCGTTACGTTTTACGTTTCACTACATTTTACTTTTTACGTTTTACGTTTTACGTTTTACGTTTTACGTTCGCGAGTACCGATTAACAGCGGCAGAATCTTTTACGCGACATTACGGTATTCAAGGAGAAGGCGAGTGTCCAAGCAACGAAGTGAAACCACGTGGAAACGATGGCTAAGCGAAGAGCCAAACCGGTGTCGATGCGTTTACCGTGCCTCCAGTCAGCCATGTCCGCGTGCAAATAATCCATAAAATCAAAAATCGCTCCGCAGGAAAGTCTATCGTGGAGAACCTGTAGAAAGGAAAGGTGGTATGCGTAATAAGCGGATCTAAACGGATCTAAACGGATATAATCGGAAGTAAGCGGAAATAAACGGAAGGGTGGAGAATGTTTGGGTGGGAGGAGTAAAAGAGATGATCGTACCTCGGCCTCGCGCCCGGTCGAGCCCAGCACTTGTATCAATCGTTTTCTATACTGCTCGCAAGTTTTATAGTAACCATCGGTGGTTAGTACCGCGTGAGCCAACGACAAACAGCAGAGCAGTACGGTGAGAAAGGTAACGGGTATCCATTGCTCGCACGGCCTCCTCCTCTTAGCTCTTACCACTACTCTGTTTGCTGCTTCGTCGCTGTTCAAATTTCTGCGCAAAAAAGAACAGTGATCCGATACGATTTCTGAATCACGCTTCGCGCGCCACTCCGGACCACCCACTCCAATCTCATCTCATCTCATTTTTTTTCGTTCTCTTGCGCACCTGCTCGTGCTCGTGTCATCGTACGCCCTTAGAGGCGCGTCCAAGTTTCTCTGGATACAGCATCTATAGCCGTGGTACCCAGCCAGGCAGAAAGCTATCAGAATAGCGGGAATCAAGCCGTAGACGGCGAAATGGCACAGCTTCGCGTCGCCTCCCATAAAAGTACTAAACGTATTGATACCGTACAGTATGCAACCGCAATCCACGCTGATGCACACGTCCAAACTCCATGCCCAGTATTGCCAAACGGTAACTAGACAGGTCAACGATATCACCGACGAGATCGCCGAACAAATATACGACACGCTCAGAATTCGCTCCACTCGCTCTTCCTTCATTCTACTCCTTCACACGGATACCACCGATACCACCTGGGAACGTACAACGCATCTTATACAAAAGTATTCCAGTCTAGTCTAGTCTAGTCTAATCCAGTCCAGCCCATTCCATTCCGCCAGCCAGCTTTATACTTTCCTTTACTCTTCCTTCCTTCCTTCCTTCCTTCGATTTCGCCCCAATTCATAATCCATAATCCACTACCCTGCTCGCGCTTCCTATTTCATTCCTTTCTTCTTATCTCTTATCTCTTTTTACCTTTGCTTAGCTTTCGAGCAACAAGGAGAACAGTGCGATAACAACGATAACAGCGATAACAACGATAACAACGATTGTCGGGTGACTCTAAGAATGAACGCAACTAAAAATCTTACTAAAAATACCGCAAGTCTGGCTAGCATTTTATGAAACTCGAATGCATGGCCGCGCGCCGTCTCGCGTTAACGATCGTTCGTAGCTCGCTAGAGTAAACATTCGCGCAACCACTGCCGTTTCCTCCTCCTACTATTCTTGGAATAATCACTCGTTCGATTCGTTCTCCATCTTTCCATCCTTGCCTCTTTTCGATCCGCCTTCTTAAACGACTCGTACAAATGAATCTGCTAGCCCGGTTAGTCGCAACGAGCAACGAGCAACGAGCAACGATATCCAGTTCACTTGGTAGCTTTGCATTTTTTGCTCGTCCTTGCAAATGCTCGCTAGAATCGCGGCAATACAAGTGCAAGCGCGACTTCCTCCAGGCAAACACCGCGGACAACAAAGATAACTCTTCGTCTGACGAGTCGATACGATACGCGTATTTTAAAGCGTTGCACTTTACGAACCTCTCATAGATACGTTACGAGCATCGGTGTTTCGAAACGACAATTTCCCGTGGACTGGGAGACGTTTGCCGCATCAAACGATACCGATATTCGTGACGCGCGAATGCTATGCCAACACTATTCGAGCCTCCAACAGCCGCATATTTTCCGAAGCACTCGTCGATGCAATATTAGCGCCAACGTCAACCATCTCACCGGTTAAACATCAAATATTTGCTCTTTGCAATAACAAATGTTTGCGTCTTGTAAAACACTTTTAACCATACGCGGCGCTCACCTATTCATCCTTTTCGATACGCGTCACGTCCACCGCTAACGAATCACGAAAGACGAAAGATGAAGTACGAACAAGAAACGAGTTTCGCTCTACGTTAATATTATCGACTAGTATTGCACGGTAAATGGGAAATTATACGTACGTGAGTATATCGTGTGTACACTCGCAGCGATAGCAAGCACAATACAACTTTTCTACTTGGACATTCGAGAGTGAGAAAATTTCAATCCGTTTAACGATACCGATAGTCCGATTAATCCATCACCGTTGCAATTTTTCTTTCTTTCCTTTCTCCCTCTCTTTTGTTCTCGACGTGCACGTAGATCGTAGAGCGTAGAAAGGAAATCCGATGTGGCACACGATCGACGCGAAACGATAGAATACCGATGGACGGGAAGATAAAGTTTGATAAGATTATCTGGCGGAAATGCCGTCGGTGTGCTTCGCACGTGCGCGTCTAAAGCTAGAACTGCAACTAAACGATTGCCCGTACACGCCGTACACGTAATCCATCGGTCACGCGTAAATAAAAGCAAACGTAGATGCAGATGCAGATGCAGATGCAGATGCAAACGCGTAAGATATAATATACATGTACAGACAAGTATAGAAAGTACTGCATAATTTGCTTTATTCGTATCGCGGATCGACTCCGCTTCGCTCGTTAAATCGCTCGTTTTCTATAGACGCGTCCGAGATACGTTCCTTTGCGTATAAAACGAGTGGCGTTGGTTGCTTTCGTAAATTTCTAGCAGCTCGGAATCTCGTTTTTCGTGTTTCATTTCGATCTGCAAACAAGCAAAGACAGGTACGTGAGAAGAGTACGCGATCCAAAGCAACTCGTATCGCTTAGCAAATTTCGTAAAGGAACACTTTTATCCGACATCGTGCACCGACCAAACATACTTCGCTCGCTCTTCTTTTCCTTCTCCAATCTCTCCTTTACGCTCCACGCTTCGATCTCGATCTCGATCTTGATCGCGATCATAGAAACACGGGACGCAGCCAAAGTGCGTCCAATAAGCGCGATTCCGTTACGCTAACATTCGAACGAGAGAAACAGAGAGACAGAGAATCCGTTCTGAAGCGGCGCAACGTTTATTCGGAAAATCCGAGATACAGACTTCCCACTGTCATTGCGCATCGCTCGGGACTGAACGCGTGCAAGTATCGTAAATGTCCTACGTTCTTTGCGTTTTGCCGAATGCTTCGAACGTAAAAGGACACGCGACAAGTGTAAAAGAAAGAGGGACTGAGACTCGAGTGAGACAATGACAGGTCGCGGCTTCCTTTCGTGATCTATATCGTTTTCGCATGAGTCATACATTCTTAATACGATCGCAAAAGTTTTTTCCTTTTGAATTTTGTTAATGTAACTTTTACCAATGTACGCGTGAAATATGTTTCCGATTAAAATGACACCGAACATGATATAATTTAGCTTACATTTACTTATAGTATATATGTAAGTTACAAATTTATTAAATAACTGAACATAATCCAAATGATATCCCGTTTGGTTTCGTTTTAATCAGAAAATCGTCACGAATGCGTTAAAAATATTTGTACGAAAAGAAAATGAAAAACAAGAACGTTGCATTGTTACGCTTACATTGTCTCACACGGATTTTCGATTCCAGATCGTATTACGCCACTCGGCGGCTGAGCGCCGCCCTGCTGCCGCCTGCTTCCAAGGGGGATCCCCATAGTAGGGGGGATAAAATTTGCGCATTTATCGTAAACCTTTGGTGTGCACATATCGTGAGAAGTCTGTACTTTAATGGTAAACAATAACGGTAACGATAAACTTGATCGCAGGTAATGATAGAATGGCGTAAAAATAACGGAACTCTAATGTGATTTCGTGTGAAGTAAAAAGTGCAAACTACAATGGAAAATATGGGGAAAGATTGAAAGTAGTCGGAGGTATTGATGTTACACACACAGTCTTACGCCGGGTTTACGTTGCGATGCCTCAACTCCAGCAAGGTATCCCGGTTATTCCATAAGCAATATACAGATGCCATCCCTAGTCCTATGCAACCGCCCAACGCGCACTTCCTCAAACCAGCTAAAACAATTGATAAATTATTCGCGTGCTGCTCGTTCGCCGAGCAATTAACGCGCGCAAAAGTAGCACGTACTGGTAGATTTGAACAACATTCCTGTCCCCGTTGCCGCCACTAAAGTATTCAACGAATCGTCCGTTCCTCTGACCCAAGACAACAGCACGCCGAATCCGCTGTACATTACCGATACTATTCCAAACGTGTTGGCCAGTGAAGAACCGCTTTTCATAACGTGATTGATCAATCTGGCAAAACAGAGATACGCGCATTTCCATCATCCATCGTCCATCAAGTAGACCTATAAAAGCTACAAAAGCTAAAGCCAATGCTACTTAGACGCCGCCACCGCAATCCTCTACGTACTGAGTTCTTCTAAGCTTGCCGGTTTGATCCGCCAGAGACGTCGCTTTTACTCCTCTGTAGAAGCCAGTCGCGCCGCCTATACCAGCTCCTATTATGCAGGCTGCTCCGATTTGGCTGAAAGCTAGTTCAAATCGCCCTCTTTGCTTTGCAGCTCCTTCGGGAAATATGTACTCCGGTTGGCTCGGCGGCAGGTAAGCAGGATCGAAATTTAAATAAGGACTAAGAGGAGCCAATCCGTGTTGCGATGTCACTGACCAACACACCAGCAAATGAAAAATGAACAACGGGCCAGACCCGATACTTGCACGCGATTCAAAACAAATGCCATTTCCTTGCAACATTCGCTCGTTAGTCTCCAACTATCCGGCGACCCATGAAACAATATTCTCTATCATCCTATTCCTACATGCTACATCTATTAACGTGGACACCCAGACACCCAGCCACCCAGATGCCCATGCACCCAACACCCAGGCATCTAGATCCATCGCCTGGCGACCTTCAAATGCACGTGCTAATGCGAGTAGCACAATTAAACGGAACGAGCCATCGATGCACACCAAAAATCACAAATTCTAAATTCTAAATTCTAAATTTTAAATTACAAATTGCAAATCGCAAATCCTGCTATGTATGTATATATCAGAAACTCTACCGCTGCATCGCCCACCAAAAAATAATCACTATTATGTAATTTCGAGCATCCAAATGCGAACTATACTAAAAGAAAACAGGTTAAACTAAGATGCGTGTTAGAAGTTAGAATAACCAAAAACATACATCGCGTTTACGCAAGCGGTTCAATTAATCTTCGTCTTGTAACTTACCCGGTATATTTAAGTTACCATATTTTTCGCTACTCGTGCTTTTTCCGTTATCCTCGCGCAAATCTATCATATTCCACGTTAGACTTGAAGAAATTTAGTGCTATAGGTTAACTCGTGCTGAGTGCATTCATAAATGGTAAACCGTAAACGCGAGTAGCGGAACAGCCAGGAACAGCCGAATAGAACAACAGAACAGCAGCGACTCTAGAGATGAAGATCTATCGATGGTGGTATCATTGACTAAGGACAGGATAGACTACTTATCCAATGCTTTTATTTGTCACCCGGATTTGGGGCTCATGAGCCCCAAATCCGTTTTCATTTTTATCTCTTCGATTGTCTAAAATGTATAACCTTTGCATTTGCTCTTACATTTTCTATATTAAAATACTTTAGAAGTGTTTACATTCTTTGTCAGTTAATAAAACGAAAGATATTCTTCCGAAAAGTCTGAATTTTTAAGTTATCGGTATTTCAGAGCATGTAACACGAAGTCCCAGAAGATGATCGGTCTATCCTGTATCTCGTCTGTGATCAACGATATCATTAATAAATGTATAACGTGTTATATTTATGGTTGCAATAAATTCCCTAGAGCAAAGTTTCATTTTAACACTCTCCCGAGGGGATGGCATCTATAGATGTGTTGTATCTTGACTTGTGCGTGCTAAACCATTGAAACTTTGTTAAATGATAGTGCTAGCGAAGGGGAATAACAACCAATAGAAATTATCACGAAGTTTTAATTGCTTCATTAATTATGCGCGATTTTGTGTTTGACTAATTGCTCTGTAGCATAGAGTCTGTACTGCCACTGCTGACACGCTGTCATTCTGCTCCTTTCGCAATAGTTTCACCTTATTATGCTTGTATACTACGATCCGTAGCCTGTAGTTATACGACTTGTATACATTTCAAAGCGTTTCGAAGTTGAAGAAGAAGTAAACCGCGCTCCGCTAGGGAAAAATAGACGAAGAAAAACATGCCCGCCGCGTCGTGTCATTAGCTACTACTATGATACTTCTTCCCCACTTTGACCCTCTTCCCTACTTATTGAGGGGAAATTCCAACAAGTTACGTCTACTTACTTTGTACGTTGTCTATGACATTGAAAATATTATTTCTTACGAAACCTTCGGACTCGAAGTAGGGTTAAAATGTTAATTATGATTAAACGATACTAAATATCGCGCATCAACCCTATTGATCGTAATTATTGCAACGGCCAATAGAATTTTAAGCGTTTAAAATATCGGCGCGTCGGTATCACGATGGTCGCGCAATGGTTAGGTTGCCGTGCTATTTAAAGGTACACGGTTAGGTGCAGATTATTAACGCGTAATGTTACAGGTACAGGATGTACGGACACGTTAGACTGTGCAACTCAAAGGCACTGCTCAGAAGAAGCTTTTCCGTAGCTACCGAAACCGATACTAAATCGCACATGAAAATACTCAATCAAAAATTTCCAACTGACAGCTGGACAAACGTGACTAAGAACATCATTTCTAAGATGGGCCGCAACTTGCACCTTCTTCGGTATCATCCTTTGGCCCATATTCGTCAACGGATCGTCAATTACTTCTATAACCGATTTCACACGCGTATCGGAAATCCCGTATTCAGCGTGTACGACAATATGTCCCCTATAGTTTCAGTAGCTCAGAATTTTGATTCCCTTCTCGTGCCGCCGAATCATTCGAGTAGAAAGAAAAGCGATTGCTACTATATAAATCGAGATACCATGCTGAGAGCCCACATGACCGCTCATCAGTCCGACTTCATTTCCATGGGTTTGAACAACTTCCTCGTGATAGGAGATGTCTATCGAAGAGACGAAATAGATAGCAAACACTATCCTGTTTTTCACCAAGCGGACGCGGTCAGATTATGTACGGTCGAGGAGCTGTTTCAAAATACCAGCCGGGCCGAGCAGCTCAACTTGTTCGAACACAGGGGCTTAGAAACAAACGAGAAGCAGGCGTGTCATACTTTGGAATCTGTAAAAATGATGGAACACGAGCTGAAAAATGCTTTAACGGGTTTAGCGCAGACGCTTTTCGGAGCAGGTAGCTTTAGAAAAACGAAACGTTTCGACTTGCACGCGGACGAGGTACGGAGTAGACCTATCGCTTTACGAGACCGCGCGCCTAAAACCTCGGGCGGTTCGCAAGAATGTCTTTCTTCTTATTAGCCGAAAGGGAATGTAAACGCTTCTACAGTATTTCGATTTGCAAAACGTATAAGATCGTACGCATGCGAAAAGGTAAAAAGGGAAACGGTAAGGGAGTGCGCCGGATGCGCAGAAATTCGGGCCGGGAAAATATCGCGCGCGATCGGTTTACTCTTATACCTGGTCGGTGGTTTGGATTGGCGGGAAGCTAGTCGCACGATCCGGCGATACGATTTATTAATTGCAGATATCAAGTACAGATGGGTGGAGCAATATTTTCCCTTCACTCATCCCTCGTGGGAGCTAGAAGTTCACTATAACGACGAATGGATAGAGATATTGGGATGCGGTATCATGCGTCAAGAGATTTTGCAAAAGTCGGGCGCAGGAGAGCGCATCGGCTGGGCATTTGGACTGGGTCTAGAAAGATTAGCCATGTGCTTGTACGACATCCCAAATATCAGACTGTTTTGGAGCAAAGACACCGGCTTCTTGAATCAGTTCAAGGTGGACGATCCGAATACCCCGATAAAATACAAGGTAAAGGTTCCGATGAGCGGCGCGACGAATATCCGAATATCGCGTCCAAGCGAACGTGTCAGCGATAGATTTCATTTTTCTAGCCCATCAGCATGTATCCGCAATGCAAGAACGACATGAGCTTTTGGCTGCCCGAGGATAAATGTTTCTCGTCCAACGAATTTTACGATATAGTGAGAGAAATTGCCGGCGATAGAGTGGAGCAAGTTATCCTCATAGACGAGTACACTCATCCCGAAAGCAACAAAGTGTCTCGCTGCTACACCATAGTATACAGACACATGGAACGTACGTTATCCAAACGAGAAGTAAACAATCTTCACACGCAAATAGCAAACCTCGCGACCAGCAGGTTACGCGTTACGCTCAGATAGAAACGGCAACCGCTGTACTCTAGCGCGGTTGTTAGATTTTTGACACGCGCGGAGGATCGCGCGACATCGGGAAGAAAAACGGCGCAATCAACTAGTCGAAAACTGAAATCAATTTGTCACTGTATTTTCTACATAAATTAATTATAAATATGTTATTAGATCAACGAACGATCGGTTAGGTTAGAAGTAGCTGTGCGATGTATGGTATATAGTATAGTACATCTGCTGATTGATGTCGTAACTAACAACAACACACAACACGTACGCCTAATCTACTACACCCTTACAATTTATGCACGGATATAAAAATCGATCTTTTTTATTATAGCATTGTACATTCACGGCAAGTTACATTACATTACAATCGAAAATAATAAATTCTGTGTAAAAGATATAAAACAACGATACCCTATCAACGTAAAACGATAACAAATAGAAATATCTCGGTGTTTAGTTTATAAAAATAAAGATTTAATTTTGTATACGTTCAAATATTTATTAAATACATTGGGAAAACGTGAAGCGAAGCGTTATATGCTTGCGCGTAGTCAACCATTTGAGAGCTTGAAGAATTTAACCACTTAAAATACTATAAACCGTAAACTGTAAACTGTAAACTGTAAACTGTAAACGATATGCGATCGAGTACGCGTAAACTATACAAGATGAAACTGAAAAAATGCAATACGTTACGTGAACACATTATCGCTTAAATAAATAAACGTGAAAAAGGCCGCTTCTTTTCACTCGCGAAGATTTCGATTCGTTCGGTTTACGGCGAGAAAAAAGTGAAGCAAAAGGACGAACGTGACGCGGCGCACGGTAGAAAGCGATCAGCGATCGCGCGCTACCACACGTTCGCGAGAATCTAAGAGATTGTTCTGAGCAACGATACAAATACAAACGGTAAAAAAGAATGCAGCTCCATCTAATTCGCGACGAGGAAAGAAATCGAACCGGAAATGAAGGATAATTAATTTCGTAATTGCTTGTACACGTTACCTTTATGAAGTGAGACTGCTATACAAGTTGTCTAAGACAATTTGGTGTAACTAGGGGGAGAAAATTTTTTCCGCAAGAATTTTAAGATATACAGTGGCATGCAGGAAATCAAAGTTATCAGCAATACTTTCCATAAGAAGTCGGTGGTCTTGATAAACTCGGCATCTGCGACGAAAAAAATAGGTCTCGAGTTGCTGCGATCGATTTATCCTTTTGTTGTTTAAAAATACGAGAGGCGAGTGTACGTACCAAAGTAGTCCTTAAGAACGACTAGAGACAATAAATAAAGCGCCAGTGAGAATATTTCCGCAAGTATCATAATGTGATGCCACGTTCTAATGGTTAAGGCTACCATTATTAATTCTGTCAATACGAGGGCCGTGAAACTTATCGCCACTATATGAATAAATTCATCTTCGAACATTATAAGCGCGCCATACATTATAACGCCACCTGCAATCAACATCAACATCAACATCAACGTTTCAAGTTTCAAGTTTAAGCGACAAGTAGACGGTTGAAGGTGACGCGTTTAGTGAAGCATTTTTCGCCGCATCTTCCATCTTTACCTTGATATATGCTTATTAATATCCACATAAAGAACGTCTTGTAAGACAACGACCGCCCTTTGCTAAGTTCTTTGTAAAGTTCCGGATAGGTGAGCGCGATCTTTCCCGATACATCTTTGTCCAGCACCAAAGAGAATACGGGAAACATCGTATATATAGTTCCGTAACTAGAAATTTATCCTTTCCGTTATTCCACCCGTTGTTATCAAAGTTTGTCAATTATACTGAAGTAGTGCCACGTTTCCTTACCCGACCATTAAAAATCCCTGATACAAGGATACAGAAGACAAGTAGAAGACCGCGGAAAACACAGCTTGCATAGTGGAAATAATCAAACCCCGATGAATAACGAATTGACTCAAGGCAGCGGAACGTTTGTAACTTCTCCGTCCGTGGACCAACAAAAGGTTCGCCAAATGGCTGAACTGGGAAATGGAAAAGTCTGCGGCTAGCGACGCCTGCCGTCCTTCCAGCCCTTCCAGACCTATGCCTGAAAATCGATATGCACCGCCTTCATCTTTCATACGAGCTCGAAATCGCACGCAAGTGCCGGCTAAATGGTCGTTACCAGCGTCTGCCGCCTGTATCATCGATACATCGTTGCCACCGTCTCCAACCGCCGCGGTTCGTTTGCCGGTGTGTCTTTGAATCAGACTGACCACTTCGGCTTTTTGCGTGGGCGAGCATCGGCAACAAACCACCGCCGGCGAGCCGCACGCTAGCTCCAAAAATTCTTGCTCGTAATATTGCAAGCATACTTCTAACGAGTCTCCGCTGATAACTAAGGCACAGTCTTGCTTCTTGCGAAACGTGTTTAATTCCAGGTGCGCGTCCGTGCGAGTTACCACCGATTTGAACACGTGAAGACCTTGCGTTCGCGAAACCAGGCACGAAGATTTTGCTATGCAAGTTGCCGTTTCCAATTTATCGCCCGTCAACATCCAAATCTGGAATGAAAAAATCGCGCGACAACGCATCGTTCGTAAACTCCAGTTAACCCGAGCAACTCGATCCAACAAAATTCCAGCAGCCACCTACTTTGATGCCAGCGTTCCTCAACAGTTCCAACGTAGGTCTCACTCTGTCTTGCAGTCTATCTTCCACGCCGGTTACGCACAACAATTCCATCTCCCTTTCCAAGCTCTCGATAACCGCGGCAACTCTCGAGACGCGATCGCTCACGCTCATCCTCGCCGCGTTGTATCTGAAAGAAATATCTCCCGGCTAATCGATTTGTCGTCCGAATCGTTTTCTATCGACCACCATTCACCGATACCTTGCTTCGAAATCCAAATACTGCTCTTCCGTTAAATTCTTTTTCGCAACGACCAACGTTCTCAAGCCTTGCAGGGCCATATTTCCGCACTCCTCTTCCAGCCAATCGTTGTACTGCACTATTCCGGACATTACTACGTCCGCGCCTTTTAGATAGAATACTATTTCCGAGCTAGACTCCTCCTTCACTATTATCCCCATTCGCTTGGTCTCCGACGTGAACGGGAATATTTGCAGGATCGCGTAATTCAAAATTTTCCCATTCGGAGCTTTCAGTTGCATGAAATTTAAGTCGCGCTTCACCAAAGCTAATCCCATTTCCTCTGTCCACTTGACCAGCGCTACTTCGTCCGGACTAGAGGCTTGGTAGTTGCGTTTTTGCTCCGGCAAATAGTAATGTTGGTCCGCCTCTGTTTGACTAAAGTAGAAGCAACGTAAGCGCGCGCACCGCGACGAGAAGGGTGAGCTTGAGAAAGTTACCTTTGAATGGAGCCGGAGTCCCCGGTTTCTCCTGTCTCTCCCGTTTCTCCCGTCTGCACGCTCATCGTGTCCAACGTGGACTTGCTCACTTCGTCGTATACGGGCGTGACGTTGTGACACAATGCCAAAGCGTGCACTGCGTCGTATATTCTGGTGCTCTCGGATCTTCTTACTTTGCCGCTGTGCGCGGATGCCGCTAACTTTACCGGCGAGCTTTCCGAATTCGTCGAGTAACACGCCTTCAGGATGTTCGTGACTTCGTCGAACGTTTCCTGACCATAGGATATCATACCTAAATGCAACTTTTTGAAAACCATTTTATTCTGAGTTAACGTGCCGGTCTTGTCGCTCAACAGATACGAAATGCGACCAAGCTCTTCCGGGATCGTGGTGGTTCTTACAACCGTTCCGGCAATTTCTTTGTCTCTCTGTATACACCACGCGTAGAAGGCTTTCCCCATATCCAAATTCACTCTCAAGCTGATCGGTATTATGTAAGAAAAGAGCAAAACGAAGCGGAACATATAACGATACCACGGCCCGTTGAATCCTTTCAAGGACATCATTACCAGCGCCAATCCAATTACAGCGCAAAATAAAACCTACGAAAAACGAAATTCCTTTCACGATGCTGAATTCTACTAAATAAATTAACGCGTCTAACTAATAATGGAATAGCGGTGCAGTACTTTTGTCAGCTGATTTATCTCTTGATCCAGCAAGCCGACTTTGGATCGCGGAGCGGAGTGATTCATGAGGGATCTAGTTTCCTGTCCCGTGTACACTACCACGCCAAGGGCCGAGCCCGACGCGATAGCCGTATTTGCCCATAGCGTGTTGTCCACGCCTAAGCTCTCCTCGCTGCTGTATCCGTCGTACTGCGAACAATACGCCTTTATTGCCGACTACTGCTATTACGTTAAACGCGAGTGACGAAAGCGCGTTAAATATTTGCAAATTTACTCGCGAAAACGTTCCGATAAAGCTGTGAATATCTTTTTGCGGCTTCTCCACGTATATGCTAGCGTTTATATCGAACAGTTGGGAATTGTTTTCCAGTTTCTGGGTGGTAGGTACAGCCAGCCGTAATTTCCAATCCGTTTCGCCATCCAGCTGATCCGTTCTCACGAAGCAGGCTCCTGATTTTTCGGTAGTTCGAAGCAAAACCAAGTCGGCCGGTACCCTCTGACCCTTCTCCACGATTACCTTGTAATCAAAAATACCTATGTATCCGCGTTTATCCGCGTTCGCAGTGCGCGAATTTAGGCTTCTAGCTGCTTACCAGGTCGCCCACGCGCAATTTCGAGCTCGGGACTAATTCCGGGGTATCGAACCCCTTTACTAGTCTATAATACTTTTGGGCATTAACTTCCTTGTCTCTTTTGTACCTCCTGAAGTCGTCGACCGCCTCTCGACAAATCGTGACGGTCAACACGAAGCACAAAGGACCCCAGTACGTGTACAAATACCCTATTCTTATATCCGGTATGAATTGGGATATGGCCATAAGCAAAAAATATAGATTTAAGAAAAATTTGAATTGCTGGAAAAGAACCTAGGGAGATAAAGTAGAGGATGTTAGACGCGTTTTATTCTCTGCGGCTCTATCCTTCGCGGATCGTCGGGATCGCGTGCATTAGTCATCGGATATTCCTTACCAAAGGCAAAAACGTGACGATATTGTATTTTTGATTCCTTATGACGTTAGTAGGAAACTTTTCGTGCATCGGTTGACCAATGTCAATCAGTCTAGCCCTTAATTCTCGTTCCGTGCAACATCTTCCCCACATCCAGGTGCAACATCTACGAAAATATACAAGAAACTGTGCGACCAACATTTTATCGAGTTCCTTCTTCCATGGAGGCAGAAAATTGCGACGGGAGAGCGGATTTCGGATTCGACGGAATAGATCGCGAACGAAGACGAACGTAACGCGTTTACCGTAATCCGTAACGCGAAATATATTTAAGCGTGGCAGGAATAGTTGTGGAATTATTTGACAGGTAGTGTGGTGAGGAGTGGAAGGGTTTCTAGGAAATCGGAAGTTTTTTCTGGGAAATAAAATGTACGTCACCTTGTCCACGAATTGTCAATCCGCGGCTTAGATATTAACGGAATATCTTCCTTAGACAGCCTTATAACATTACTTTGCGTCTCCATTTAGATATTTCTTTATTGCGAACCATACAAAGAAACAAACTATATTCGCTTTCTAGTTAAAAAAATACTGCCTAAAAAGCGTTTCTCGATATTTAACAATAGTCTGTTGTGACATCATAATATCCACGGAGTACGCGGTTACAAGATGAATTCGCCCACACGTTACAGCCTAGGCCTAGCCTATGGCCATGCGATCACTTGCGTCTCGCACATTTCGCTTCGCATCCTTTCCACCTTTCTCTGCCCTTTCTTTCAAACTAAATCTGCTACTTTCCTTTCTTCCAATCTTAATTTTAGTATACTATAGCAGTGCCGTTTGCCAAAAGATGCGTTGAGTCCCCTTTGCCGTTTCGTTTGACACAACCACTTTACGTTGCGAAGTTGCGGGTGCATTCCGCAACTATATACATACGTATGTATGTCACGCGCAGAAACAATTGGTAAAAAGCAAAATATATTTTGCACGCTTTAGCTTAGCTTTATGTGGACGAATATCGGGCAAGATTGGCTACTTTTTCGCGCTCTATCGTTATTAGGGACAGGTGAACGACGAATTTATTTGGCTATATTTCGAAAGAAGAAGGTGATTCGGGTATATAGCGAGTGGGGCATTGAAAAGGGATTCCTAAACAGAGATGATTCAGCTACGCATCCTTTTAATTCGATGGACTTTTATCGCTCGTTACGTTGGCTGCCATTGCAATTAGTAGGTTGGAAGTTGCACTCGCAAGTGGTAGATGGTTTTTGCCTTAGGCTTTAGCTGGATATTCGGTTGCGGCGAACGCGGCGAGCGAGACGTATCGGATTTGTAACTTACCCGCAAAAACAATTATTCCTGTGGAAGACCGAGCAGCACTCGTTTATTCGCCGCCTTCGCGAAGCAAGAATTCGTATCCTATCCTCGGAAGATTGCAGAAGATAGTCCGTTTCCTCGTCCATTTCAAAATCCCGCTCGTCCGAGCTCAAACGCAATGGCATTTCTTCTAACCGCATATTTCTCCACCGATCACTCGCTAAATTTCCTTGCCCATTTAACACCGCCCCGCGCTACTCTTCCTATTCCAACTATTATTCTTGCTATCTTTACGAAATACTGTATTTGCGGCACGCGTCATTGTACTCTGTACGCGGTACACCATACACGCGGTCTATATACATATATGTATATACTCGTGCGTACATATTCCGTTCAATGACGAAACATGTTATACATAGCTGATTCTACCCGTTTTTATAAGCATCTACTATTGTACGTGTCACATGATACTTAAAGCGTTACACCATCTAAATATACCGTACCTATATATGTATATTTTGTCCAACGAGACGGGACACTGACTAAACAAAAGCAAACGCCCAAGCGATGAAACAGATCGAATGCCAATATTAACAGTCGACGAGTAAAGATAAAACTACTCGTCTGCTGTCTCGTCTCATTGGACAAGGTAATAGGTACGTCCGCGTCCTTTTCGTTAAACGATATCGCGATCTGCCACTGTCAACGTCCCGCATTATTCGATAATTCCTCGATAACGAGATTCAAAATGGCACTGCGAGTTGACATTTTTATCGAACGATTAGATGCTCTGGTTTGTTTACGAGATGCCTGCAAACATGTACAACGATTCCGTTTGCACGTACGCCCGCATACGTGCACGCATCGCCGGATATCTTTCAAACACCGCCAGAGGTATTCGCTATTAAACTTTCGAGTCACTTCGATTCAAGATAACAGAGATAGATTGAAATCAGGCTGAATTTCGATCGATTTTCGGATTAATCGTGAATCAACTGGAATCGCGATACCTCGAACTGCTATTGCAAAGTGTTCGGCCATTATTAAGTGCTCGATAATCACGTGTTCCCCGAATCTCGATACGCATGCGTACACCGTTTCAAATATCTACGTTTTTTTAACTTTCGTGTTTGCAGCGGGTCGAAAATGTTACGAGTTTTTTGCGATCTTGTCAACAACTACAGCTACAGCTACAGTTGCGGTTGGTTACGCGCCACGCGTTACGCGAGCTCGACTTCGTAAAGCGAAGCTAACCTTAAAATCGTATCTCTAAGAACCTCGTTTTCGCATTCCGGGCTTCGAAGCAAGTCACGGAACAGCTGCGCGCACCTTTCCTTCTCCTTTTGCTCCATGAAACTTATCGCCAGGCAAAATCTGTTACAGCTACTTAAAATGTACAAAACGTCAACGATAGTCTCGACGTTATCCAAGAGCGAAACATTTTCGCGACACGCGTCGATCAGTTCGACCAACAATGTCGCGGGTATTTCTGCGCGAAAAATCTCCTTTAAGGTGTGCCTGAAATACAATCGAAGTATACAAACTTCCTTCCTGGACCATTCGTTTAATCGCCCGGAACACGTACCTCGTGTTTTTCACGCAACTAAATCGTGCTTCGCGCCCTTTAAGCCTCTTCCAAATTCGCGCAAACTGTTCGTACGAAGCGGGTATTTCGTTAGCAAAGTCGCGATCGGTCTTACTCGAGACGTGTAGCTGACTTTCGGACTGGATTTCCTTTGGCTTTTCCACCACGGCCGTACTTGAATTTGCACTATTAGCAATAGAATTCCAGCAACGCCTTCTTCTAGATTTAATATCCGCGTTACTCAGTGGTTTTAAGTGGGCAGCGTTTACCTGATACCAGATTAGATCTAGATAAAGTCCATCCGTATCCGTATCCGTATCCGTAGATCGAAATGTTCGTAAGAGAAGTATCCCCTTACCATTTGTCTAAAGCATTCGTACGTCGGGACATTTTGTTCCACTGCCCTAAGCTTGGCTTCGTTTCGTAACTTGTACAACTCGTCTGCCTCGAGAGCATCCAGAAGCTCGGATTCCAAGCGCTTGTAATTTATCGACAAACTCGATTCGTTCATTTTTACGATGGTTTGCGCGTACGTTTGGCTAACTTTCAACGATACCGTGATAGCCAAAAGGAGGGGCTAGCTATAGGAAACAGTTGCTATAGTTACTTATACATGCTGCTATGGATACGGCGAGTCAGAGCAGAGGAGAAATTGAAGCAAAACAGTTTAAACGATAGCAATTTATTGCTCCGCGCGTAAAATATACTGCCGTACAAACGATGTATCCGTGTATTCGATAGAGAAATAGAAGATTACGCAATAACGTTGTCTTCCAATGCGGCGGCTTTCTCCTTTGCCATATTGCTCTGCCTTTTCTTCGACAGCTTGTCGTGAGTCCTCTTCATTTCTAAAATCTCCTTCATTTCCTCCTTATCTTCCTCCTAAAACGCGCGCCCCGTTTCATTATACGTATATAGCTGTTCGCTTGTTCTATTCGATTCGATTCGATTCGCGGTACAATTTTTACCGTCTGGTTCAATCGAAGCACCAGCGCTCTTCGACCGTCGGACATCGGTTGCGAGTAGTCCAGTAATTTTTTAAGCCTCTCCTGCGGGCTTACCCCTCTCTCTACTACCAAAACTATGCGAGCCCACTGGAACGTTAATTTGACGAAGCTATAGAATGGTTGGGACGAATGAAACGAAAAGTGAATGGAGAATGAGGGAAGGTACTTGTCTTTGCCATTCGTTTCTTGTTTCCGCGATCTTCTGATACGTGTTTCCCATCATGGCTATCAACATGTTTACCAGCAAAATTGCAACGATCGCCATATACAGGACGAACAGAAGCTGCAACAACGTTCGTTTACGCGACACGTTGAAATAAATACGTTAAGCGCAGCTTAACAGCTACAGGAGGATCGTGGAGAAAGCACCTTAGCCTCCATCTCGTGCTGCGTCCTCTCGAATGCACCGTAGTAGTCCCCAAAGTTGGTCATGCTCATGAGAAACATTGCCATTATGCTCTCCACCGGCGATGGCATCGGATTGCTCACCGAGTCGTCTACTCCTTCCGGCGTGTTCGGATTATCGAAAGACAGGAATATGATGTAGTAGGCTAAAGCGAGAAGCGAGAAAGGAAAGGAGTCCGCGACGATTTGCGAAGCATGGCAGAGACACGTTGGCCCCCTATTCGTTGCTTTCGCGTAGAATGCAGAATGTAGGACTTTAACGATACGTCGCGTCGCGTCGCGTCGCGTCGCGTCGCATCGAAAGCGTAAGTTGGCAAACGCACGATTGGCGCGATGCCTGGGCTTGTTACGTTTTACAGTGGAAGAACCTTCCGTGAACCAATGTGTGTCAATGTCGCTTGCAACGCAGCAAAACAGATGGACGATTAAGTGGTAAGACAAACTCGCGTCGTATGCTCGACATAGGCATAGGCGGACTTGGTTAACGACTTTAAAGATAAAGCGAGCCTCGCTCATCGTCCTATGTATGGATCTCATTCCCGTTCGATCGATCGGCAACTGCTACGCTTCGTCGCAGATCGATCAAGTTTATTTCTGTCGGTTATCCGCGTTTAGAATTCAGAAGCGGCACCCGCTGCGTCCGTTTTCCCATGCCAAAAGTTTCAGGCCAAGGGAGAACAGCGATCATAATAGAGACTGGCTGTTCGAAAGCGCGATTCTTCCTCCGTTCGGAGCGCGCTTTTAGTTACCTTGAGCGAATCCCATGACGAACACCAAGTAGATGGAGACGAAACGGAGCAGATCGCCCATGATCATTCTGTAGATCATTACGACGAACGGGCCGACCGTTTTGAAGCCTCTGCAAAAGAACAGAAAGTAGGGTGCCGTGGTTAGCATCACGACAACCGCCAATATGTCTTCGATTTGGTCGGCGCAAGCCAGCCTCAGCAACGGAAAAGTCAGTAGGATGCAGCAGGAGAAGAGAAACATTACTCGGGACGGCGCAGTCATCTGCAATTCATTCTTCTCGTTAGCGTTTCGACTTACGCTGCGCGACGCTTCCACAGTCTAGTCGTCTCGCGAAATCGCTCGAAACCCTACTACAGCACCGCTGTCGCCTTACTAGATTCTCAATGAACATGTTGAGACCTAGAAATCTGGCTTCTCGAAGCGCCGCAAAAATGTATAGAAATGCCGCCACTTCCATCAGCACTTCGGCGGTTAGCCGAATCTTTGCCGACAGTGTAGATAGATGCATCAGTCTACACTCTTCGGTAAGCCTGCTCCACCTTATTTCGAAAGCGGGCAACGTAAAGGTTCAAGCAAGAAACGTAAAGGTTCTCTTTCGCCGCTGAAACGCAACGTACCAGTCGTGTTTGCCGCCGGCAACGGAGGACGCGACGTCGTCGAACAGCGTGGTCAAATTCACCGAAGAAGAGACGAAGCTTCCGTTGATCGGCTTGCCGGGATAGTGGATCGCGGTGGTATCGTTCTCGGCGTGCAACCGTTCGATCGTGCGAATGCTTGAATGAAACTTGGGAGAGCAGTTGAAGAGTTCGCTTTCATTTCGGCGGTCCGTCGAGAGGATTTTGTTCAAAGTAGATGTTATGTCGGCGACGATGTCGCGCTTTAGCTCGCGAAAACGTGCCGCAGTTACATTCAGGGGAAAGTTTAAGTTGGAGTTGAAAGCGGTGGCGACAAGTTCGTCGAGGAGAAAGAAGAGGGTGGAATTTTGGAAGGGTTCGGAAATTTCGGAAATTTCGGAGGTTTCGGAGCTTTCGAAGGTTTGATTGACGTTAAAGTTAGAGCCGATAGCGTCTGGGACGAGACGGCTATGAGACGGTATGGGAGATGTTGCTGGCACCTCGGTAACCGAGGCGGAGGAGGTCGAGGCGGACGGACCGGGGCGAAGGGTAAAGCTGACCAACGACAGGACGAAGTAGAAACAAAAAAGAAAGAATTGACGATAGAAGCGAGACTTGACGAAGGTGTTCCACTTGGCGTTCAACAGGTCCACCAGAATACCGTCCATCAGTTCCAAGTGCTCGTCCTTCTCCTAAGGAGGAGAACGGAGAACGTTGCGGCTGGATGAAGTAAAAGGTAGACGAGATACGAGATACGAGATACAAGATAGGATAGACGGATGGTTGACTCACGCCGAACACCACTAGATTCAGAGCGGAATTGTGGCTGATGCTGCCCGTGGTAACGTCGATGGTGTCGACTTGCGAAAGAGGATAAGCCGCGCACGTGATGCTTCCAATCTGCCAGTAAATTTCCCTCTCGATGTTCAAGATGTGGAAAAACATGTCGATCCTTGCTAATTTCGCGGACAGCGTCAGAGGTGTGAGATGTTGAACGTTTCTGATGGCCAGCGACGCGCCCACTTCGTACGCCATATCGAACGTGGTCTTGTTCGAAAGAAACGGACCGATTACGCGGTCGCTCATCGATCATCGTTCGTGGTTCGTTCACGCGACCCGTTCTTACCAGCTTCTCGTAGATCACCAGCAAGTGCAAGACGGTGTTTCCGTTGGTGTCCTGGTTGTCCGGGTCTGCTCCCCTGGCGAGTATCAGTCTGTAGCACTCCTCCTGGCCCAAACACGCGGCGAAGCTTAGAGGATACTCGCCCCAGTAGACGTATCTGCGAGAAAAGTGGAGCAGAGCGGAGTAGCGGTTGCGGCGAGCAGCTCGAGCAGAATTACCCGCTGTAATTGGTTTCCGGAGCCACGCAAACCCACTCGTGCTCCACGCTGTCCGACCTCGACGCCTTTTGATCTTCCGGGCACATAAAGTTTCCTACGCACCTTTCGTGCACGTCGGCGCCGCTGTCCAACAGGAACTTCACCATAGCCGGATCTTCGTTTACTATGGCGATGTGCAACGCGCTCTCGCCTGTCGAGCAGTCGGATCGAGAAATAGAAGGAGAAAGAGAATGACGCGAGAAAGAGAGTTTCATCGGTTTCGTCGAGCTTGCTACGAACCGTAGTACTCGTCGCTGATGTACACGTCGTTGATGAGCTTAGGGTAGTAACGGAGCAAACGTTTGGCGAGATCGATGTGGATAGCGGTGGCGTGCAGCATGCACAAATGCATAATCGTTTCCCCGACGGCTCCTCTTTCGCTCAAGCTCCAGCAGACCAATCTGTACTTGCTCTTATCTGTTTGCGTGTAACGGAATAGCTTCTCTCAGCTTTCGTTTACTCGCCGATCGTGGTACTTTTACCTATTTTCGTCTCGTCCGCCTCTTCGTCGCCCATGTCTTTGTCTATATCGTAGTCGGCCGGATTCTCCATAGCTCTCAGCGGTGGAAGCTAGAGAAGTCGAAACGCGTTCCAATTTGAATCGCGTTCGGCGTATCCGACCGAATGTTTTCGTACCATTTTGTGCTTCGGTCGATCCTTGTTTCGTAGCAAAACCAGCTTTCCGATCGGGATCCACTTGCCCTTACCCTTGTTGTACAAGTACGGTTCCACTTTGGTTCTGAGAGCGTGATCCAGTTCGGCGTACTGCTTCGTTTGCGTAGCCCTTTTCATCATATCCACCAGCAACCCACCTCCTGTTTCGCAGCAAACGTTTCCTTCGTTAAATCTACTTCCCTTTTCCCTTCCCTTCCCTTCCCTTCTTCCCCCTCATTTTCCTTTACCCTTTAAGTCTACCAATTTGTACAGCAAGATGGACGAAGCATCCGTCTGCTTCTTCACTCCGCTGGCTACGTTGCTCTCCGTATTTCCCATGCCTGTTCCTTTTGTTAATTAGGTGTGACGGCGGCTACCCGATTCGATGGCAACGATCGCCAGCGCCGATCAGCTAGGTATACCTTCGATATTCGATACCTAGCGTTTTCTCGTCCGCTTCGTTACCATGGAGGGATACTTTTATCCTATCGATCACGCAAATGCGCTTTATCTTTACTCGACGCGCAGCGTAACCACGCATACCATTCGCCGAGATGCCGTTAAGCATCTATCGTTCGTTAAAAAAAGAAAAAAACAAATCTGCCAAGTAAACCGATACGCAAAGTACCGGATGGAATAATCTGCTCGCTCGTTCCTTCCACTTTTTTCTTGCTCTTCGAAGAAGTTGTCCTTCGTCCGATAGTCGTAGGAAACGTTCCATTCCCGAAGCAGTCCGCGGCTTACGAAATCGACGAGGAACGAGGAAAAGGAAGCGAGCATTCTCTCTTATCTATCTCGCGGTTACGATCTCTTCCGTCCAGGCGCTTCCAGCTCGCCAGCTTCCACAAGGTTGTGAATCTTTCGCTTAAATTTCGCTCGCAACGGAACGAACAAAAAAATGAACGGGAATAAAAAATAAAAATAACCGCCCCTCAGGTAGGCAGGCCCCGGAGGGATTCGAACCCTCGATCTCCTGTTTACTAGACAGGCGCTTTAACCAACTAAGCCACGGCGCCTCGATGTCCACCACCTTTCGATGAACGTAACTCCGTTTCGCGTAACGGTTCCACGCGTTAAGCAATTTAGCTGGACTCGATTAAGCAGCTAGAAATGTTGCTAAAGCACATTTGAAATTGCGGGCGATTTGTCGCGCGAACGTTGCACGTGCACGTTCGAAGCAGCGTACGCGAATCGTTGTATACGGTGTCGGAATATAACGCAACTCATCGTCAGTTGCACACGTTCTTATCAAGTTTACGCGAAACGTTACAGGCGTAGTTACATTCAACTGTGACCGTGTTCCGTGGAAGGAGGCCTTAGAAAGGCTTCCGTAGAGATGGCTCGTTGGTCTAGGGGTATGATTCTCGCTTAGGGTGCGAGAGGTCCCGGGTTCAAATCCCGGACGAGCCCCCCTTTTTTTATTTATTTTTGTTTATTTATCGCGGTACGCCGCTACGATGTACCTACTGATCAAACTGTGGTAAAATTTTTGCAGGTGCTTGTTGCTTTTTTAAACGAAAAGCTAGACGGTGGTTGTTCCTTTGAAGTGATCAGCGCCATGGGATTCACGGACTCGGACAAACGCGCGGCAAACGAAATTGGATAGCTACTCGCTTTCGATGGAATCGCGCGAAAGACACGAAGCGGGAAAAGAGCGACGCGACGAAGGAAGCCGCAGGATCGCGCGCGGTTCGAGCGAGAGCGAGTTTCATCCGGAGACCTTTGCATATTCGTGGAATGACGAATCTCGGAGGAAGAAGTCGCAAGCCGCAAGGAAATCCGATAAGCTAGCGGGAGGAAGGCGAATCGCGATATATCGCGATATATCACGAGATCGCGAGATCGCGGCACGCAGCGGCGTACAGGCTAGCGTTTAGCTTACGTTAAAGTAACGTGTTCGCGGGGCCAGTCAGGCTCGCGCTTCCGAGCCGCCAACACCGACCCATTCTCATTCTCTTCTAATCTCTTTCGATCGCAAGCCCCTCGCGATTTTCGATCTACTTTTTCAGTCATTTCACTCGTCGTCACTGCAAGTTCCGTTCTTTTCCTCCCGCTCGCGCTCCTTCGGACGCGGTCGACTTTTTAGTCGTCCGTTTTGAATCGTGACCTCATCCCGATTCACCTCTTCTCATTCTTCGAACGTGTTCCTTTGAAATTCGAATCGGCTGCTGAGACCAGCGAGGAGCGTTCAAAGTAAGTTGTACCGAGGACGACACTGGAAGGCGAGTACCGCCAAGCGGATGCTAGCCGACGCTCGCTTAGGAGTTAACCGTTTCGTTGGATCTCACGATTAAAGTAAGTGACGCTTGCAAGCGAAACAATCGACGTTCGTTTAGTTGTTGTTATCGCGTAGCTGACGAAACGCGATCCTAAATACCGGCTATCGAGCATTTCTTTCTTACCACCGTACCGTCGCGTCGCCTCGCGTTCAAAGCAATCTCGCTAACCACACCTAACACCTACCGCTCGATCCTTGCCACGCTTCCAGCGATATTTAACGCCTACCTAAGCACCGTCTCGTCCTCTTATCAAACGCGTGTCAGGCAAATTGCTTTGCCCCATTTGCTCGTAGCGATGCCGCACTTTTTCGCGCGAGCAAAGTTAATTTAATACCGGGGCGAGAACTCCTCCAGGACCCATGCGAGAGACGAAAACGCGATAGAGATAGAGATAGAGATAGGGATAGAAGAGCAAGATAATCAGAAATGGAAGCGCGTGCGGGGCGATACGAATTATACAAGTGAAAATCTCGAATGTTGCGCAAACGCGTTGCCGTGCTACGAGAATGATTCGAATCACGTTTCCGGAGCGTCGTACTTTCCGCGAATACGAAAACCGTGCCGCAGTCATTTGCGTTTACGAGGGGAAAGATTACGACGCAATTGCTGGCGATTAATCGTAAGAAGAAGCGAGGAACTCGTTTGGTTTCGAGTTGGAGAGGCGCTCGCCTCTGGTGGATCGCGCGAAGCCCTTTGCAGTCGCGTACCAAAATCAACCTCTCGTTCCTCGAATCTCAAGGATAATATACACATATCTACTTACGTAGGTGCGATCGCAGGCGACCCTTATACGAATTCATAACGCAGAAAGAGCGCGTGGAATTTGGGCCAATTGGGCGCATACGTGTTAATATGACGTTTGCCTTATTTTTAGCGCGAACAATTTAAAAGATCACGTATAACCATTGGCGCGTCTCGCGATAAACAGCTTAAAAGAAGAAGAAGAAGAAGAAGAAGAAGAAGAAGAAGAAGAAGATAGGGAAGTAGAAGTGGGAAAAAATGATTGGAAGAAAAGCAGACGGGCGGGATCGAGAAGCGTAATGGCCAAGTGGTGAAGGGGTGAAGAGGCGAAGAGCGCCGGGGAATCGAAATAGAGAAAGGAGGAGGAGGAGGAGGAGGTGAAGGTGGAAAAAGAGAACGTACGATGTTTATTAAGAATTTTACGAGACGTAGTGTTTACGAAGCTAAACTTTCGCAGAAGGTGGTAGAGGGAGAGGGAGAGAGAGAGGGGAAACATTGGTGCGAGTTTGATTGGAATTTCAGGAGACGATTGTTCCTAGGCGGGACGACGGCGAAGATCAAACCACGAAAATGGTTGCTCGAGGAATAGAAGAAATTCGTTTGATGTTTGATGGAACGCGTATCGCGTATCGCGTATCGCGTATCGCGTATCGCGTATCGCTGCGAGTCCGATTACGAGGAAATCGGAGAAACGGTCGACGGGGTAGAAATTTCCTCGCTGTCTGGACCACCCTTGCTCCGGCCTAGAAAAGTAAGGACCGGCAGCTTTTTCGGTACCTTACGACGATTTTATCGGTAGAACGAATCTTTCTACTCCGAACCGCTGAAATCTGCTTAAAAATATACGACGCTATTAACCTCTTTCTTCAGCCTCTTTTCTCCGATCGAGCGATTTTTAAAATAGCTTCGAATCGAGTGCGCTTCGCCGTAAATTATGCGGCGCTTATTTCTGTACTCTTTTCAAGATCGAGCGCCATCGCGCATCGCCAGCGAAAGATTTACCGCTTCTTAACAAGATTAATGCGCTACGTCGCGGAGTAGCTTTTAAAAAGCCAAGCAATCGAAAGAGTGGCGCATTCGAAATGGAAACGACGCATCTGTTCGCGAGCATCGATCCGCCACTCAAAAGCCCCTCAAAAGCCCCTCAGACTCGAATTGCGCAAAGGCAAATTGAGACGTTACTTCGCGTTTAGAAGGGAACTCGAAATTCTGGTTTGCTTCTCTTTTGAACGGTGACGCTGACGTTGGTCGTAGCTAGACGACACGCCGCGATTCGAAGGGAAGGTTTTTTATCGTTCAAGGAAACGATTGCTCGCGGATGACCGACACCGCTTCGAGGCGTTATCGCGTTCGAGCGATTTCCGATGCGCAATCGTTTCGGAGAGGACGATCGGGAGATTGCTGCGTGCTTACCGGATTACCTGTCGCGCTAATCAACCGTCGCGTCGTAACGATTGGACGAATCGCGTTGCCTCGTATCGCTTCGAATCGAAACGCCTCCCCGATGACTGTGTTTCGAACTGCGTATTCGTGTACACGCTCATCTTAATCGCTGGTCGATTAAAGGTTGCATTCTTTTCCGTTGACTGCATTCATCGAGTAATAGTATCAGTGACGCGAGGCGCGCGTAATACATTAAAACGCTACGCGTGTTGCGATTTTTCATACCCAAGCGTACATATCTACGTGTGCAACATCGCCGAATCGAGCGGAGCATCAAGATGCCCGCAAACCGAAGTATTCCTTTTCTACGAAAACCACTGCGCGCCGCAGCCGAGCGAGATTGCTCTTAATTTTCGAGATAGCCATCGTCCTCATACCATTTCTAATGAAATGAAACGGGTCAAGATCGCGGTTGAGCGGCTCACGCGTCCCTACTCGAAATACGCGTCGCATGCTCGGCGCGCTAACGTTTTCAGTTTCTCCTCCCGCTTCGCTTACGGTTAGTTTCCGAAATTTCGCTATCGCGAATTGAATCGAAAGAGCAGATGCAAAAGAAAGGAGCAGCCTTTTGGTAGTGGAAGTAGCCGCGCCGCGCCGCGCCGCGCCGAGTCGAAATAGACCCGAGACGTGACTCACTCGTTCCAGTCTGCTAGATTTCATCAATATTATAATGCGCTCGCTAACGAGAGTTCCTAACGAGATACATACCTGGAATATGCTTACCGATTGCTTCGCATACGCGACTGTCTGTCTATCGAATATCGATCGGTCGTTGAACGCGTCCAGGGGATCGTTCGATTATCGAAACAGAGTCATGGTCGTGGGTAAGAAGGCGGTATGAAAAATGCGCGGCTGGCCCTGTTGCGCGAATTCCACGTACAGTATAGCGCTTCACGGTCGAGACGGGGTCCACCGCCGCGGCGGTGGCTGGTTTTTGAATCGCTGGGTCTCGTGCCGCATACTTACTTATGGGCGTGACATTTAACGGGGAAGAAGGAGAGGATGTTTGAAACGGTTCCAAAGCGGAGACCAGATGATTCGCCAACAGTTGGCATCGTTGTCGTCATTCACTGCCAGGTGTTGGCGAATCTCGCGGGCCTAAACGAACACGGGGGAAAGCGCGCGGGAGCAAGAAGAAGTTTCTCGCCTGCTCGCTTCTCGGTAGGAGAAACATAGGAAAGCGGGATGCTCGCGGACTACTCGACGAGGCTACGACGCGACAATGGTAAGCGTATCGAAGAAAGCTGGTTTACGATTGCAGAAGCAACCGCGTGGAAGATGCGATCCTGGGCAAGCTTGGCGTGCGGCCTTCTCCTGTTGACGGTGTCAACCGTGAAGGGGACGCCGAATTTTTCGGGGCTACCGCCCGGTCCGTACTGCGCCGGCAGATATCCTCCGAGGGCGTGCTGCTCTGGTCGTCAGGACGAATGCAGTGCTCCGATTCTCAGCACGGTCTGCTACTGCGACGACTTCTGCGACCGATCCAAAGAGGAAGACTGCTGTCCAGATTTCTGGAGTTACTGTAGGGGTATCGAACCGAACGTCACTTTGCCGCCACAGCCCATGACAAGAGGTTCGTAGTTCGTTGCCGATGAAAATTCGCTTAGCTCGGCTCGCTCCTATCGACAAACGTATCTATTTGGCGAACGATTGCACGTTTCAGGCTGCTACTTCGCGGGAAGATATTACAGAGACGGTGAAACGGTTAAGCTCAACTGTAACGTATGGTAGAGACCTTTTTGTTTGGCGATAAAGTAAAATATGGGGAGCGGGAGAGGGAGAAGAAGAAGGGTAAACGTAAAGGTAAAGGAGGGCGGCAAATTAAGGAAAGCGTTGTTCTGCTACTTTTCAGCAAATGCTCCACGGTGGGGAGACGCGCGGAAGAGCTATGCGAGCAGAATCGATGCCTGCAGGAGGCAGATCTGATAAGCGAAATCAACTCGATCAGCTGGTCCTCGGCTCCGAGCTGGAAGGCGCGAAATTACTCGGAATTTTCGGGCAGAACGCTAAAGGAGGGCGTGCAGCTTCGCCTGGGTACACTGAACCCATCGAAATCGGTAAGAAGCGGAACGGCTGTGGAAATGACGCGGATAAACGGGATCGGCGATGAAAGGTTTACAGGATGAACTCCGTGTTACGAGCTTACGATCCGGAATCGTTGCCGCGAGAATTCGACGCGAGGTCCCGGTGGCGTGGCGACATTTCGCCGGTCGAAGATCAAGGATGGTGCGGCGCGTCCTGGGCGATTTCAACCGCGCAAGTTGCCTCGGACAGGTTCGCGGTGATGAGCATGGGCTCGGATAGGGTCCTGCTGAGCGCGCAGCATCTGCTCTCGTGCAACAACAGAGGCCAACAAGGCTGCAGCGGTGGCTACCTGGACAGAGCTTGGCTTTACATGCGAAGATTCGGGTAACTAACTTTCGTCCGAAGCGTCGCTTCCCGCTGTTGCACGAGCCGCTTCGCGGCGCGCTTTCCAGTCTACTCCGGTACACATGCTTCCAGTCGATTCGATTTTATTCAGCCTAGTGGACCAAGACTGCTATCCGTGGAGGGGCACGACCGAGTCGTGCAAGCTGCCAAAGAGGACGAGCTTAAGGGACGCCGGGTGTCGCGCTGCCGAGAATCCGCTTCGAACGGAACTGTACAAAGTTGGGCCGGCTTACAGGCTGGGCAACGAAACCGACGTCATGCAGGAGATTCTAACGTCGGGACCCGTGCAAGGTAGCCTTGTTCGCCCCTTACCTTAGCTCACCTTAGCTTAGCTTAGCTTAGCTTACCTTACCGTTCGCGCGCTCCTTCGCCTACCGTTTCACGGCCTACGTCTTTCCAGCTACCATGAGAGTTTACCAAGACTTCTTCTCCTACGAATCCGGAGTCTACAAGCACACGGCAACTGCCGAACTCTACGACTCTGGCTATCATTCGGTTAGGATCATCGGATGGGGCGAGGAACCGTCCGCGTACCATCGGCCCACCAAGTATTGGGTAACCAGCCTTTCTACTTTCCGCTTGCTTTAACGAAAGCTCAGGCCTCGAGCAAACGCGACCGCGTTCTCGCTTCAACGAATTTCCTTTTGTAGCTGGTGGTTAACTCTTGGGGTCGACAGTGGGGCGAGGATGGACTGTTTCGAATCGAAAGAGGAACGAACGAGTGCGAAATCGAATCGTTTGTGCTCGGGGTGTGGGCGAAAGCCGTCTAAGGATGCTGTCCGAACATCTTGAAAACTTGTCGTCGAGCCGATTCTTTGCCAACGAACGTCGCGTATCCTAGCAGCGTATCCTAGGATGGTTCTTTCGTTGATGTTGCGTTGCGTTTCTGCTCTACACCGCGATACCGGCCTGGTGCCGCGCACTGTTTACGTACCCACGGGTTTTAGAGTTGCACACAATATTTATTTACTTATCGATTGTTAATATTTGCACACGGCTAGCGAGACAGATGAACAGCCAGCAAATACTTATTCATCGTGCATACGTACAACGCGCGTATGTGTATATGTATATGTATATGTATATGTATATGTATATGTATATGTATATATACACATGTATTTATATTAATACATCCGTTTAGTAGGAAATAAAGTGCTGAAGCCTTTGCCTCGCCTAACGTATGGAGTATTGGTAAAGCTATGGTTAGGTGTAATCGTAACCAGCGGGTTGCCTGGCTGGGGCGCTCCTTTGACGTCAAACTACCACGCTGCGTCGACTGCTTCTGCAGTGCGGACTGTACACTTCTAGCTTATCTTTGGGCGTGTTCATGGCGGAATAATCGATCGGGAATGGCACGTTGTTCCCCCGAAGCATACAGGAATCCGTCATGCCGAGAAAGTGTTCTCCGGGCCCGTACGGACCGCGACCGAACAAAAAGTTGGCGAACGCCAGCTGGTACTGCGGCCAACCGAGAGGGTGCTCTCCGTTCTGAGGAAAACGCAAAACTGATCACTTTACCGCTTCCTTCCCCTCCCCGCCCCCTTAACTCTCACGCGAAAGTTTGCTTTACGCTAGTGCAGTGGAGTACGGTGGAGTTGGTTTACCGATGTCAGCGAAGCGTAGGCCATATCCAGACACTTTGAGATCCTGTCGGAGTTCAAGCCGACCACCGATCCGTAAAACGACTCGAGCTCCTTCTTCGAGATCACCCCGCTCGCGGAGCTATTGATAGCGATGAAAAATATTCGGGGCAAGATTTTTAGCCAGAAGGGAATGTCCGAGTAAGCGGCGGCACCAGCCGGTGCGACGACTCGCGCCCACCAGCCTAGCCATTCCTCCAAGTTGATCTTGCCCCGCTCGCCCTCGCCCTCGCCCTCGCTCTCGCCATCGCCCTTGCCCTTGCCCTTGCCCTCGCCCACGCCCACGCCCTCGCTCTTGCGCTTCCGATCCCGATCCCGATTCTTCTCTCCAAGGATCAACTCCGCCAGGCCCTGCTCCACCTCCATCAATCGTAAGTACTCGGGACCGTTCCACGACCAGTCCGCGAATCTTCTAAGTCGCTTTCAAAATTAGCCAAATATTAGCGCCTCTAAGAACCCCTCGGTAGATTTACAAGCCTCGCCCTTGCCTAGATATACCTCGGAAAATATCCGAAAGTCTTTTCGATCGATGAAACCGTCTTTGTCGTGGTCCAACAGATAGGTGAAAAAGTGCGAAAACTTGTCGCGCTGAACGGCCGCCAAATCCTTCGACTTGCCTCCCCTGCCAGCCTCCTCTATGGCGATCAGATTTTCGTCGCTCGGATACCGACTCACCCAGGTGGCTGTTTTCTCAAAAGTAGAAGGAAAAGAAGGAGGAAACGAAAGAGAAACGCAACGTAAAGGGGCAAGGGAAGCGTTCGGTTAATGCAAAGCGACGCGCATAGTGGTAACGACGACGGACACGATCCGCTTCGCTCTGTTTTCCCGAGGAAAGAAAAGAATTGCGAAAGCTTACTCCAGACGTGGACGCTCCAGCCGGGATGCTCGAGCTGCTTGCTGGAAACTGGAACGCTACCGATTTCGTCGGCGTTCGCGGAAACGGTTCGCCATCGCTTCAGCAAGTCTTTGGTCCTGTCGCGCGTTCGATCGCATGCTTGTCGCCAGTTAGCGATGAATTTCCGCGGCACCTTTAACGCGTTGCTGTCTTCCAAGGCGAGCTCCTGGCTCCCAGCGGAACTCCTGCTTCTGTTCACCGGCACCGTTTCGCTCTCCATCGCCGTTCCGGTTCCGGTTCCGCTTCCGCTTCCGCCGCCTCCGCCGCTTTCGCCGCCGCCGCCGCCGCCGCCGCCGATTCCTTCCGTTCCCTCTTGCATCGAGGGATAATAAATCGGATCCTTTATGCTGTCCGAACGACTTTCCATCGCTCACTACGACTACGTCTTCCTTGCTTACTTGCCTACTTATTCGCCTGAACCTCTCCTGAAATAATCAATTCCTCGGCGAGAGGTCACCGGGTCGCTCGATAATGGAACCGCGCACGCCGTACCTTCCACGCCTTCTCCTTATACCCAATGCCCATTCAACCATCCCTTTTGCTTTCCTCGTCCTCCTTCGATCTTTCGAAATTCCCCTGCCAAATTCCAAAACTTTTCGTGTACCCCGAACATTCTTTCCGCGTCGATTATTCCATTCTCTATCTGTGCGTGCCGCGCGAATCTCTTTTCTACTTTTGAACGACCGAGTTCGATCGATGAAGGTATCGATCGAAAAGCAGAGAAACAAAAATTGGCGAGGTACGCGCGTAACAACTTGCTTCTCTATTTCTCTAGGCGTGCGTTAAATCGCGATGTTGCGTAACGCGCACCTGGCCTTCCGAGTTTTCTTCAAAATTCGGCATCTTCGATCGAAACTTTTCCAATCGATTCGGGCGCCGATTTTGAATTTGCCATATAGCATGCAGTGAAACGAGAGATCGGATTCGACCTTTCCTCCATTTTTCTACTTTATCGATGACGCGAAGGCGCGTGAAAATTTAACGAGGCTCTGCGCTGGATAGATGGCCTCGCCGGCGAGATCCGCGATATATAGGGTGTCCTGTCTTTGGATCGATCTATGCAACGGTTTTGTACGTGGGCAACGGTGGCGGCACGGGGATAGCTCTTTCCTTCTGTTCCATTTATCGAGGGTGAGTGCTCCGCATTGCAAATCCTGTTATATCCGAAGAATCCACGAGTTTTTCGGAACCGCGTGCCGCGGAGAATCGTTGCCAAGCGTAGTCGTACAAAATGTTCTTACTATTTTATACCTTACTTTAACGTAAACGCTGTATTCACTTGTTCGAACAAATTAACCTCGTCGAAATATGTTCCGCCGCGTTTTCCCGTAGATCGGAGTTCGATTAACTTTGCACGCGTCGAGCGAAACTTTTCGCCGACGCTGATCGCTCGCGATTTTCGCATCGAGCAAACTTAATTTTTAATTTCTATCCGCGATGATCGGCTTTCGACGGTCGACAACTGTCGTGATGCTTCGACTACGACATCGATTTGTTTTCAGGGGTCCGCGATGGGTGCGTACAAGTACATGCAAGAGCTTTATCGGAAGAAGCAGAGCGACGTGCTCCGCTTCTTGCTTCGAATCAGATGTTGGCAGTATCGTCAGTTGACGAAAATGCATCGCGCCCCCAGACCGTCCAGACCGGACAAGGCGCGCCGTTTGGGCTATAAAGCTAAACAAGGTACGCATCCACGCCTCTCGGCGAGGTATCCCAGTCGTTTTTTTAGTAGTCTCTCTTAAAATTTCCCGTGATGAGTCGTACCATGCACCACTCTTACTTTTACAATGGTGACGCAGCGTACCCACTGATATCGCTTTCTTAATTTTTTCCATGAAATTTGACACACCTAATGTAATACAAACGAGAAATTTTATTCTCAATACGCAGGTTTTGTCATATTTAGAATTCGCGTGAGGAGAGGAGGTCGTAAACGTCCGGTTCCCAAAGGTGCAACCTACGGAAAGCCAAAAAGTCACGGAGTCAATCAACTGAAACCCACCAGAAAGTTGCAGTCCGTCGCCGAAGTAAGCATACGCCATTTTTCTTCTTTTTAAGATTCTTGCTGGTTCGTCGATTTACCATGGAACAAAATTATTTTCAGGAACGCGTTGGTCGCCGTTGCGGAGGTTTAAGAGTTTTAAACAGCTACTGGGTAGCTCAGGACTCTTCGTACAAATATTACGAAGTTATCCTGGTCGATCCCGCGCATAAGGTACGTTTCACGACGTTTCGTTCGCCCGTTCGGAAATCGCCGCGAGCAATGATGATATTACGTTTTTATGAGACACAGTGATTTCTCATCTTCCTTGGATGTCTGAGCAGGCAAAACTCTGCGAACGGTTTGCTAGTCGAGAGAGCGAGCTGCGTACACGCTAACGCGTCCCGTTTTTCTTTTTTCAGGCAATTCGCATCGATCCCAAAGTCAATTGGATATGTAACGCGGTACACAAGCATCGCGAGCTTCGCGGAAAAACATCGGCTGGAAGGAGCTCCCGAGGTTTAGGAAAAGGACATCGTTACTCTCAAACTATAGGCGGTTCGCGTCGCGCTGCCTGGCTAAGAAGAAATTCCTTGTCGCTACGCAGGAAGCGATAAACTCTTTTGTTCTTTCGAACGACAATTTTTGTCTGTACAAGATATATCGTCTCGTCGATGCATTGCCGCTACTTCTTTCGATACTATGGTATATCCTGTACGGAATAAAACTCTCTTTCCTACCAACTTTCCGTTTACGATTCTTACCTTTGCCCTTTCCTTCCAGTCCTTTACGAGCAGCCGTTTAAATCTGAACGGTATGTCGCTATTTCGTATGAAATTGCGCGTTTTTTTCTTTTTTTAGCCCTGCGAAATTCTTTTGTGACGCGAGGGTTTTACAGTAACGTGGAACTTTTGTTTACACCGAACTGCGCCTGCTCTCGTTAAAAAGCCGATAGCCCTCTATTTTTGTAAGCCTTAGCTTCCGTTCGAGCCCTCGCGCGTAGAGAAAGGCCTTCTGAAAGCTGAGAAAATGCCACCTAAACGTGCCAAACTATTGCTCCCGCGAAAAAAGGCAGCTGCATACGTAGTTCGATAGGCAAACGTACTTGCAACTTTTGTCGCTCGTTTCGAATCACACGCCGCTCCTGTATCTTTCCAAGGATTGCACGGCAAGGAAGAATGCAGATACGCGAGATGAGTTTAAAAAGAAGTTTAATTAATCCACAATTTATAGCATTTTACAATCTTATTATTTCCGGTGAATAGTGAGCGAGACGACGCAACGTTTTAAACGATAAATCTTCCGACGTTGCGTTCGCCTAATACAATTTCATAGACACGATACGGAGTTAATGGGGACCGGAAAACTGCCGGCAATTACTCGAGTTTCGGTACCGTTTCGATTCGGCGCGGCTTTTCCGACGCGATACCGACCTCGAGTTCCCATCGCAAGCATCGATTATTCGTACAAGTCGACATACGCATATAGCTACACAATCCATTCGATTTTTTTAAAAATTCTAATAGTCCACTGCTGTTTCGGCAAATTTACGGGAAATTGAAATTGTGCCGCGTATCCAAAGGGCAGGATTGAAGAAGTACGATTTATTGGCCAGGGCCAGACAGAAACTTGTCCATAAATTTCTTTTTTGCAAAGCACAGCCACCACTTGCTGGGCTTACCATCTTCCCCGTACACTTTCTCCACCAGCCTTACACCCGTTTCCTGCCTTATTTGCTGCAAATATAGCCTCATGACATCTGTGGAGAAACAGAAAGAAGAAAAACGTTTGCACTGTTCTTGCTTAGCGTAAGCTACCATCGATGGAATACCTGCTTCCATGAGACTGCTAGGCTTGGCATACACAGAGTTCAAAGGAAACCCGGAATCACCAGGAATGTCAAACTTTGATATAGCAAGAGAGTACATTTCGTTTGTAGCTTGAGCTTGAGTCGCGCACTTCTGCAATCTTTTCAAGCACTCGGTTATATATAAGGTAATGTAAATTAAAACTCTATCAGCCTCGCTCTAAAATGACATGCCGCTTAATAGTTGTTGGAATGGTAAACGAAATGGGGAATACGGTCGTGCGGCCGTTACCTTGATTTCGTACGTTCTAAAGAACACGTTTGCCTTGAAGAAATACAACGCCTCGTCAATGATATCTGAATCTGTGTTGTTGAACGGGGGTGCAGGACCTCTGAAGTGGGTTCTGATCGGCAAAAGTGCCATATTACCGAGGCTTCTATTGCTTTCGCCGAAATTGGAGTGATACGCCTGCAAGCAGCAATCGGCCGATCGTATCGTTCAAAAGAAAAGAAGAAGGCGCGCTGAAATCGCGACAGCGAGGGCTGCGAGCAGGTTAGGGGATACGCCCTCCCGTCGCTCCGCGAACCCGTGTACTTGCAAACGCGTGCAATTTCGTTGAAACAGCATACTTACAGGCATATCGACAAACCAACGAACGAAAGAAATTCCTGGCGCGTAAAAATTGGTCGAGATTTCGCGTCAAATGGGCATACCCTGCATGCATGCGACACGCCAATCGATGCGTCACATTCTCATCTCGAATTAACACTCTCACGACGGGTGCTTTCAGCGCCATCTATTTCACGCATAAGTTTTGTCCCTCGTGTACTAATATCCCTAGCATAAAAAGAGGAAGAGGGGGAAGCCACGTGGTGTCGTTTCTGCTATGATAGTGCCGGGTCAAGAGAAATCGAAATGGGTTCCAACGATGCTTGCACCCAAGATTTGAAATATTCTCGAACAAGTATATATTCTTAATTAGCTATACGCAGAAGGTATTTATAGGTAGGATACGAAGAGAAATAAATACCAAATAAATATAATGTAAATAAAGAATACACACTGAATAAATGAGGCTATGAATACCATACATACAACAAGTTTTAAAAATATATATACAAAAGAAATAATAATGAAGGTATATAATAAAATGCGACTGATCGCATCGCATATACGCGTTCATAGACAACTGTGCGGTCTGTTTACTTGAACATTCTTTGTTGTTTGTGTAATTTATAATATTATTTATTCAATAATATATTCTTTATTAACATCATATTCATTTACTGTTTATTTCACTTCCTATTGATACATGCGCTATTAAGTACTGATTTATTTTACTTATATAATTTAAATACATTCTGTGAATAACTAATTAAAAATATATATTTTTTCAGTATATTTTAAATCTTGGGGTGCAAGCATCATTGGAACCCCTTCCGATTTCTCATGATACGAACCTAGCAGTATCTCTATCCTTTACTCAGCCACAGTCTATCTCTTTCTTTCGACTCTGACCAATCATGGCTCGCGTCAATACTTTTCGTGCTACAATACCTTCCATGGCATCAATAGATGCCTTAAGGATAACAAAGTTGACAAGAGCTTATCAGTTGCGGCAGCCGACAAATTGCAAACTGCCAACTCTTTGACGCGCGATGCGATCCAATTTTCATTCAAATCAAATTCGATCGCGCTGCGTTACTCGATTCGAACGGGTTTCCGTGCAATCGATGCGACGTGCAATGTACAGGCGTGATCGGGAGGTTGGACATTTTCGAAAATTGTAACTAGCGCGACGAAGGTGGTTCCATGCAAGGAATCGCTCCTCCTTTTATCTTCGTTTACGAAACGGGTGCTTTTAACGGCTATCGTCGGGCTTTCGATTTTTCGGGTTCTCCGAATCGAAAATCAAAGCAAACAGCGAGAAAACGGAGGCCTAGTAATTTCCTAGCGAAACGGCGCGCTGATTTTTTTTTAGATTGGCCATTCTATTCGGCCGATGTGATGCAGACATTACTTCCGGTCATTTCCGTTAAATGGCGACTACGATGGGTAGATCTTTTGGAAGTGTGTTGTCGTAGGTTTTCGTTTGTGATTTTGAGAAACGGTTCAGCTGTTGCTCTGACTTTATCGTTTTTTGGCTACTCGTTGTTACGGCGAGTATATGCGCTACAATCTGCCTACCTGCCTGCGAACAGCGATAAGCTCAAAAGCATAGGAGGGGTGCCTTGCGTCGGATTTCGGATACTTTTCTCGCGGAATAATGGCCGATGTCGAAGGAAAAAAGCTCACCGAACTGAGGGTTATAGACTTGAAGACGGAGCTAGAGCGGCGCGGACTCGACAAAACTGGCAATAAAGCGGCGCTTCTCGAGCGTCTCTCCAAAGTAAATTTTATTCCCTCTTTCGCTACTTTTTCTTGCGAAGCGGCTACTAACGTTCCCGCTGCTCCTTTTGTCGCCATTTTAACCCCTCTCGTTCTTCTACCGATTACTTTCGGCTCTAGTTCGCGTTTACCGTTACAAGCGATCAATTTTTTGAAGAATCGCAACGATGCCGCTGTCGGGGAGCGAGTGCCACGCGACGCGACGCAACGGGACGCTACGCTCGTATTCGTCTTCGCCTCCACCTTCGCTTTTCACTCGCGATTCGACAGCGATCCTTATTACGCGTTTCTATTCGTGCAACTGCAATCGTTTTATCATGCTTTTTTTAATGCAAAGGCCATAACCGACGAGGGCCAGGATCCCGACGAATACTTGATCGTACCTTGCGGGGGTGTATGCAAAGTTACCCCACGAAAAAATAGCGGTACGTTGATGGAAATTAAACTTCGTTAAAACGAGGAAACAATGGCGAAACACGTTAGATCTAACTGGGCTCCTTCATTGGTTTCAGTAACAGGAACACCTATTCAAGAAGATTCCATAGAAGCATCTGACACCTCCAAGGAGGAGAGCATAGAAGTTCAGGATAGCAATGAAGTTAAAGTTAAAGGAGAGCCAAAGTCAGAACCGGAAGAGGCAGCACCAGTGGTAAAAGTAGAGGTAGCTATGGTAGAAGCTTCAGTCTTGTTAAGAATCACGAGAGCACGCGTTTTCGCGAGCTGCCAAATAACAGGAGAATCGTTTTAGGAGTGTCAAAGCGAAGCTCCAAACAACGCTAGCAAGGAAGCCGAGCAGAAGCCAGATCTTAAGAATCACACGAGCAAAAGTGCGAGCGAAAATACGCCGACCGTGGATAAGAAAGTGGAATCGGATGCGGCTCCTGCGATAAATCAAGCTCCGACTAATTCCGCTTCTACCGTCGAGGCGAACGGTATCGATAACGAAGATTCCATAAATCTAACGATCGGAGAAGACGAAGAGAATCTCCTAGCGGAGGAGGTAAGCGATCGAGTCGAGTGGCGCTGCCGCGAAAGAAAGGAAACGAAAGCTGGCGCGTTAACGGGATGAATTTGTTTTCGTTGCAGACAGAGTCTCACGAGCGGCACAAGGGTAAGTTTCACGATACATTGAATCGCGTAATATCGTATATATGTAAGTAGACGTAAGATTTGAAGGATTAGATATAGCGGTACTTTTGTCCGTGGCGGGAAGTAAGTTACTCGAGTGCACGGGCACGAAGAAAAAACAAGGGACGCGTTTGTCTCGACGCGAAATACCCTCGTCTATCCAGAAGCAGAAGCAGAACCCGAAGCAGAATCCGAAGCAGAAGCAGAACCCGAAGCAGAAGCAGAATCGCAAGCGTGCTGGACTCGTCAACTAAGCTGTGCTTCGTGCATCGCGTTACGTGCGATCTAGCGTGCGAACCGCGTATTCGCCAACGAGCGCCGAGAGCAGCGAGAGCACCGAGCACGCGCACAGCAGGATCCTACGGAAGCGGTCGCCACGCGGACACGGACGCAGTACGGCGCTGCGCGCGATAACGCAACTGCCGCGAAGCATTACGCTGCAACGATCGACCACGAGGTTTCAGCCAAACCGAAACGCACATCAGTCGACGTTCTTGCACGCAGTCTAATATCAGCCATGTTCTATAACAAGTTTATCCCATAAGTGCTAGTCTATAAGTTAGTTAACGCTAGAGTTTGATATAAAGTTACATTTAATTCTACCTAACCGCATAGTTCATCGTTGGATCGTCGTCGGCCTGCAATTTATCTGGATACAAGAAGATTCAAGTACGCGCGAAGCGAAAAATCTTCTCCGCGACCCGCACGATCGACCGCAGCAGAGAAATCGATACCTTCGAGCAACGCACTTGAAATATTCGCATATCGGTCGACAAACTTTTCGTCGTTTATCCGTACTATCCGTACCGCGGCTAACTCGTTGCCGCAGAAACGAATCGCTCTTTCGACCCTTCCATCTCCCCCCTATCTGTTCCCCGCTTCCCTTTGAACTCTGAACTCTGAGCTTGGAACTTGGAGCACGTTTTTCGTCGAACGTTTAGGCTTTGGCCGAGAGCGTTTGTTCGGCCGAAGGCAAGGTACAGAGGTAACTTTAAGTCGTTGAAAAGTCGTGGTACGGATTAAAGCATCGAAGAGGGTGCGAATTTGTGCTGTTGCAATGTTCATCGTGTCATGATGTTCGTCGTAATTTGGTCCGCGATCCGTTAGTGGCCGGGGAAAGTTGCATTGTCCCTGCAGGAAATGCAGGGAAGACAGGGAAGGCAGGCAATGCGGGCCGCTGAGCTGCAGGAGTGTTAGGGAGGGAGAAGAGATCTCTGGCTTCGCAGAAAGTGACTATGCTACCTTGATTGTCTCTGCAGATGGAGGAGAGAAGAAGAAAGTGGAAGATAGCAAGAAGGGAGAGTCTAAAGGGAGCGGTAGAGCAGAAGCGGGCGCCAACAACAAGGAAGGGACGACATCGGGTGGAAACGTCGGGACGAAGAGCAAGCAGGACGGTGGTGGAGACGGAAGCAAGAGGTTGGTCTCTCATTGCTAAACGGTTCACAGCGGTACGACAACGAAATGTCACACGACTCTATGCTAGCGATGCTCTTCCACCGCATACGATACTTTACGTATACGTATACCATCAGGATACTGTATGCCGTATACCGTGTACCGTTAAAACCATGGAGTTCCAAGCAGAATTAATCGTCAAACTCGCACGCAAGATTACTTTATTCCCTTTTTTTCAATCGCATACGAAGTTCCTTTCCGCTCTCTCGTATGTTTAGGCTGTAATTCTTAACTCTGGAAAGTATGTTAAGAAATCGAGAAATTGGCTAGCAAACTTACACACCGGCAGTTCGCTTCTATATGCATACCTAAACGATAAACCTAAACGTAAACGAATAGTTTCTTGACAATGCGTAACACGTTCTACGATTGATTGCCAATTGCCGATCGCCGACGAAACCGATTCCGAAAGCATCCGCTACCTTCCCTCGTTCACGAAGACATTCGATTCGTTTAGAAAGCAAACAGCGGTTCGATCGATGCGTGGTAGCAAGATCCGTGCCACCTCGAAATCGATCACACGATCGACGTCAAGCAATCCTATCGTTCATCGGAGGTACCCTCTGCTACTCCATGTGTCGCGATATGTACGTATCTGTCGATGTTTCGTGCAAATCGAGTTCTCGACGAGAAGCGTCGAGAGCCCACCCGGAAGACCTACCAACGAGAGACGCTCCGCTCCGTTTTTTGGAAGCTTGCGTAACTGGGATACGCAATACCGGCAATACGGATACCGTATGCCGTGTATACCGTCCATACACGTGTGCCCCCCGCACGGACATAGCTTCTTTACACGTGAACCATGAAACCTGGATTCAGCCACAGTGAAAATATGCCAAATATAGTCATTTCACGTTCAAACTGCTAACGAATTGTGTCGCACCGACGTACGAGCGAATACCAAAGAGCCAATATCTAGCTGTCGTCAATGTTATCGTTATTCCTATTACTATTGTTGTCGCTGCTGCTGCTGATACTGCTGCTGCTGCCATTGTTGTTGTTGTCTTTATTGTTGTTAGTTAACAACGATACGACGGCGGTGATTATTATAACGATAATGACGACGACGACGACGACGGCGACGATGATGATAGCGATCTCATCGTAAAGAGAAAAAGTTGCTAGCCAAATTTATACGCTTAACATAGTTACAGAGGTACCTGATTAAGCCTCGAAAAAGAAATCTCATAGTTTCTAAAATATTACTTCTCATACGTAACAGGAGGAGTCGCTCTCGATCGTCGGAAGTAACGAGAATCGTTCTTTTTCAGCCTCGAGTCTAGCACCAAGAGTCAAAAGAGGGACGACAAAGGTAACTAACCGTCTAACTTAAGTCGCGTCGGGCGGCTCTTCTCACCGTGCCGTTCGCCCGCCGTATTCACGTTCCTCTGCTTTTTTTCTCCTTCGTCCAACAGACAAGAAGACGACGCAAATTAGTCCCGTTAACGCGAGCAGTAGAAACTTGTGGGTATCCGGCTTGTCTTCGAGCACGCGGGCCACCGACTTGAAACAGATATTCTCTAAATATGGAAAAGTGATAGGCGCGAAAGTGGTGACGAACGCGAGAACTCCAGGAGCAAGATGCTACGGATACGTGACCATGTCGACCAGCGAGGACGCGGCGAAATGCATACAGCACCTGCACAGGACCGAGCTCCACGGACGCGTGATATCCGTAGAAAAGGTAGACGCTACGAGAACAAGAAGCCGCGCATCCCGTTCTCTCAGCACCCTAGCTACTCGCTACGCGTGCTTTCTCTCATCGGATGCCCTCTCACTTTGTGTTTAAAGGCGAAAGGTGATACTCAGCAGAGTCACATGCGCAAACGGGACGCGACGAACGGAAAGTCGGAAAAGAAGGAGGAAAAGGAGAAGGCGAAGGATAGCCACGAGATCGGCGATCGAAAGGACAAGGAAGCGAAGAAGGACGCGGAGGAGGGGAAAGGATCGGAAGCAAGTGAGTGACGTTCGGACGCGTAGCGCGCGCGAATCGATACAACGTATGTCTCTGTAAAAGAACCGTTTAAATGTGCCGCAACAGCGAAAAAGTCGGACGAGAAGAGCAACGAGAGCATCGAGAACAAGAAAGCGGAGGCGCAGCAGGACAAGAAAGACGAATGCTCCAAGGATACCGATTCCAGATCGACCAAGTCCACCAGCAAGAAGCCCGAGAGCGAGAGGGGCAGGCGCGACGAGAAGAGAATTCGATCCTGGGATCATCATCGATCGCACACGCGCTCCCGGAGCCGCGAGCGGCGCAGGCGCGACGACGTGCTCACCTTCGCCAAGATCAGGGTAAATCATCGTCGCTGGCCGCTTAACCGGAACGCATACAACTTTTTCTATCCTCTAGCCAGCTGCTGGCCGTCTCCGACTACCGCGGACTTCCGCAACCTACCCCCGAGTGAGAATGTTGTAACCAGGCGTATTTTCAGGAGGAACGAGAGAGGCAAAGGTTGCGCGAAAGAGAGAGAATACTTCGCGAGGAGGAGCGAAGAAGGAGAGAAGACATGGAACGGCAGCGAGAAGTGGAGCGGAGGCAAAGAGAGGAGGCTGCGCGGCTCGAGAGAGAGCGTGAGAAGCTGCGAAGGGAAAGGGAGAGGATCGAACAGGAGAAGGCCGAATTGCTGCGTCTCGAACGGGAACGTCAGAAATTGGAGCGGGAGAAGCTGGAGCGAGAAAGATTGGAACTGAAGAGGCAACAGATGCGACTCGAGGAGAGCAGACGCGCTCCGCCCCCTCCCTCCATCAAACGATCTTCCAGCGACAGAAGAGATCCCAGGGACATGTACGTGGAGTCGGACCGCAAGCGCATCGCCACCGAGCACAGTCGAAGACACACTCCCGAACGAGTGAGCGATCGCCGCGGTGAAATTCTCGACCGCGTCTCGGACAGACGACTGGACGCGTCGCCGCCTACTCGTTACGAGTCCAGCCGGTAAGAGTCAATCCCCCTTGCCTTTACCTTCTTCCCACCCCTTTCGCTCGTTTCTCTCCGCCGCCGTGTTACTCGGGCAACAGGAACCAGAATAAAGTCGTACGAAATTACAGATCCGCGCAAGATCTGGGTTTGAAGAAGGAGTTCAAACGTAGCAGCGAATTTACGTCTCGCAGCAGTCGGCCGGAAAGCTTCTCCGAGGTGTCCCGCGGAAGAGAGGTGATCGTGCGTCGGGAAACGCTCAGCACTTCGGCAGCGTCCATCGATCCGCGGCAAGTTAAGGAAAGGTAAAGCAAAGTGCAAGCCGGTAAATCGAAGCGAAGCGAAGGTAAAGGAAAATGTTTTTTTGATGGGCTTTTCGGTAGGTACGAGCGGGCAAATACGACCACTTACACTCGCGACCGGGACGTTCGACGCTCGGAAACGGACACCCATAGAAGCTCCAGAGATAGCCACACGCGATACAGCGACAGCTTCAAGCCTACGAGTTCCACCACTCCGCGTTAGTATGAGAAATGATTTGAAAAATGTTTCGCAAAACTGTTCGATCGATTATCAAAGAGTAGGTGTTGCGCGCACGCACAGGTGACAGCCGCTACGTCGAGAGCAATCGAACAACCAGCAGCTGGCACTCCGGGCCCCCGTCTACGAAATCGTTCAACTCCGTGCCGAGCAGTGGAACTCGAGATCCGCGAAACGAGCCATCCAGCTGGAGTTCCAGGTCCTCCGACAACGTCAACAGGTTAGCCATCCGATCGATCGTCCTTCCCTTCTGCTTATTTATGTAGAAGAGGCGAACGACAGAGCAAACGAAAAGATGAACTTTCAGATGGAGCAACTCGAGCAGCTTGGGGAACACGTTGCGGCACCCGGTGCCTCCGACGTACCAAAGCGGGCCGATCCAGTCGATGGGATTGACCGCGCCTGGAACAGCACCTTCGTACGATCGTTTCGATCCGTACAAATCGTCTATGCCGAGCATGAGAAAGTACTGATCTTGTCTGGTCGCCCTCTACCGTTGCAACGACCACGAGTAACCGTGAACTGGAATAATATCCACGCGTTTATCGCGTCGGACATAGATACGCGCGCGCGCCCACCCTCACATATACGCACGCACACTAAATTATTATTTACATTATTGACAATTTAAACATCATTGTACTTGAACATTTTATCGTACGCGTAACTTTCGGTTTACGCGAACTCGACGGAACTAAAGAGATTGTAATTACGATGGAAGCGCGGATCACGGATCGCAGATCGCGGCGTGTACATACGCTATAACTACACACTATACTATACTATACTATACAATACTATACTATACTATACTATACTATACTATACTATACTATACTATACACATACGTGTTAGAAGTCTCTTTGAACGCATTTCTCACATTCGCGTTGCTACTCTCGAATTCATTTTCGACCGGACCGAACCGACCCGAAGCAGAGCAGAGCAGAGCAGAGCAGAGCAGAGCAGAGCAGAGCAGAGCAAAGCAAAGCAAAGCAAACCGAACTGAACGTCTCACTCCCGATACTCGTTCAAGTGATCGTAAATAAGGACTTTCGAATCTTCGAGAACGTTCGATTTCAGTGGAACTTTCGCGTTATCCTCTTAAATATCTTTCACGTTTGTGGTTTGACGAAAAAGAGGGATACAGCTGCCAGGGTTGCTGGAAAACAGTTTGACGGCATTTCTGGCGGTGGAAAATACGGAACGAGGAAACGGCGAACCGCAGCCACTCGGTGCACGGGAAGCAGGAAACAGGAAATACGAAACACGCAAGATCTATACAGAATGTACGATATTACACGTAATACCGAAGCGTAATGGATTTTTGTACATTTGTTAATAGACACAATTGTGATGACTTAGAGATCTAGAGAGGGACGCTCGAAGAGGGACAAACTTTCATTTGTTTCTCTGTGGCTCAATTACATTTATACGATGCGTTGTACTGTTACTCGCAGTTCATTTCAAACGACACGGACACGTTGTCGTTTACATCGTTGGACATATTCATGTAGGACGTTATCGTACATACGTTACGGCGTTACGACGTTACGACAAACAGTTATACATCGCGTACCTTCAGCCGATTCCTCATAGATGTAATAAGCGCATATTCTCGTAAGAATGCGACTGAACAATTTGTATATTGAATTCCACAACACGGAACAGTCTATCTAATGACGTTGGAATGTAAGTTTATACGTGAACTACACGTATCATGTTTCAGTGTAGCGGCAACTATTGCAGTATAAATAAATTTATGGCAAATTAGAAACGAGTGTATTTTCGAATCGACCATCTACCACCGATCACCCACCCACCCATTCGACGCGGTGCGACGCGTAGCTTGTGGTATGAATCCGCGGCACCAGTCGATGGGAAAAGAAAACCGCAAAAAGAAAAAGGAAAGAATAGAAACGCGAACGCGCGCCGTAGAGAGAACACTTTCCCTCTGACCGTGAGTGCGAAGCGAGCGAGCTAGGGATACTGCGGCTGCCGTGAAAGAGGAAAAGAGAAAAGCCCGGAGAATGGGAGAGAGTGAGGGAAGGATTCCGTGGAGAACAAAGTGTGTCGAGGTCTTTTCACGGACAGTCCGCGTGACCGCGAGGTTTGTCCCGTGTCCCGTATCCCGTGTCCCATGTCCCATGCAATCGATTGCACGATTCCTTCCTCCGCTTCCACTGCTGTTCTTTCATCTACTGCTCCCTCTTCTCTTTCGATGTTTCAACTCCTTGCCGCGTCTTTTCCCTCCTCCTTTCCGCCGCCTTCTTCCCTCCGCGCCTACCGCTCTCGTTCTCTCTCTCTCTCTCTCTCCCTCTGTCCATCCCCCCCTGGCGAAGCTCAATAGACGATGAACAACAATTCGCCGGTAGTCTCGCGGACGCGACAACTTTGTTGAAATAGTTGGACGTGGTGTGTCCGATCACTGGTGTCAAGTCAAGTGTACAGTGGCGGTAAAAACGCCTGGTATGTCCGTTCAAAGGATCCGCTGACACTTCCCTCTGGATCAGGATGTCGTCGTCCACCGTGCTCAGTAAGCGACCTGTCGTACTTAACGTGCGCGCTCCGATACGTACCCATATACGAACGAATCGAAAAATCGCGCGATTAATTGGGAACGATGATACGCGCGTCGCGATGCAATCCCACGAGTCACGTTTATTGCTCCCTCGACTCCCCGATCTGGCCACTCTCGATGTCGATCTTAGATCTTAGATCTTAGATCTCGGATCATAGATCGTCGATCAAACGACCCGCGTCATCGATCGCCGAGAGAAACTCGAAACCGTTCCAATTATAAAATCGCTCGCCCCTTGCCGCGTCGCGTTTACGCACGACAACTTTAAACCGCTGCAGGCAAACTTTTTATCCGCGCTGCTCGCATCGAATTACCCGAAACGTAAACATCGTTAGGATCGACGGAAATTTATGCGAGCAGCCTGCACGTTGCGCGATTACGATGCGGGCCGAATAGCAGCTCTTGCTACACCCGAGGAATGCCGTACGATGACAATCGAGTATCGAAACACGGGGAAAACCGAAACGAAGATGTTCGGTGCGCGGCGGTGAAAGTAAAGGTAGCGCTAATTAGGTAGGCGGAAAAGCCACGGGCTAGGTTTTCGCGAAGAGTGATGTGAGAGGAGAGAGGAGAGAAGACCGATCCGTTTCTTGAAAGAACTTTTACTTAATCGCTTAATCCGATTAAACGTATTCGATTATACTATCTAAGCGTGTTCTCTCCGTTCGATTGACGTGTGCGCGTAGCACGAACACGGTGTACCTACATCGGTGATGAATCAGTGAACGGAAGAAAGGCGCGCTTTCTCGCCGGGCAACTTTCACCATCGATGAAGTCCGTATGCGTCGACCGATTCGAAAAACTCTTCTCTCTTCTCTCTTCTTCCACAAAACTCGCGTCACACGCAAGAATGGATTCACGCGTAACCGATCCGGGCGAAAGTTCGGGGAAGCGCATCATCTTTGGGTTTGGGTTCGAGTTTGGGTTGCCGCGATTTGCCCAGCCTCTCGTCATCGTTTAACGTGTTAAGCGCGCGTCGTTCTCACGTCGAAAAGTTTCACCATCGGTTTCGTTATACTTTCCACTCGAATCTATGGAAAATCGAGCTACCTCCTCGCTGCTCGCCAGCACGCTTTTTCCTATCAATTTTACTCTTAGCCTCGCGATTGAAACTCGGGAAATCGTGTTACGAGGTCGACGCGGAGCGTTATGCTACCGAGCATAACGTAGCGCGATTTAAAAATCGTAAAGTATAGCAGCGATCGTTCGCGATAACGCGCATGACAAGGACCGCGACCGTGTCATCGAACATTGCGTTTCCATTCTCGAGGATGATTATTCGGGCAAGCTTGGCTCGGCGAGTTTGGCGAGTTTGTTCACCGCGGAAGAGAAAAGATGCTCGCGAATCGTAACTCGCCTCACCTATGCCAATGTTTCAGAGTTCTGCACGATGTGGAGTTTGCTAACGAGTTGCTGCTGCTACACCGAACAAGTCAGTCGCTATCGCTACGGCCCCGGTGCTGGTAAGTAACTAATAGTCGACTAATCGTCGGCTGCATCGGATTCGGATTCGAATTCGAATTCGAATTCGAAGTAGAATTCGCGTGCGCTGTATATGCGCGGGGAATTTGAATGACTCGCTCGCGGTGCTTGCGATGCAGCGTCCAACAGATACGGAGGAGGTGAGGGTTTGGTAACGGCGATACGAGGATGGGCCGAGCCGGAAGCATGGGACAGCGGTGGTCCGCGAAGATCGACTCCGTCAATTTTTCGGCGAGACACGCGCGTCAGCGTGAGGCCTTACGTAAGGCTAGCGAAAGTGGAACACGAACGAGAACAGCCGGATCCGTTGATCGCGATCAGCGAAACTTTGGGTGCCTTGAACACCGTCGGCAGCTACATCGTCAACATGACCAGAGGAGTGGAGAACTCTAGCTACCCGCCCAAGGAGCTACCATCCGCCATTTACACTATCTCCAAGAACATTTTAGGTAAGCATCTGCCAAGCCTCATTGACGAGCACTGCCTTTTAGCGGCCGCAGCAATACTTCTTTGCTCCTTCTTGACCTACGGTTCACGCGTTCTCGCTTACAATGCATCAGGGCGCAACGTGACCGACAGCATCGCTCCGCTGGTTCGAGTGGTAGCTTTGCCTATGCGACCCACGCCTACGGACTCTCCCTCGATCGAGACCAAGCTCGACGACGGAGAAAAAGGGAGCAGCGCGTCGTCTGGCTGCGCGACGGCCGACGGAAAGCCCGGCAGGTGTCAGGATCTGAGCAACTGTCCGCAGCTGCTGCTCGACCTGACCAAACTCAGGCAATCCCTCTGCTTCAAGAGCCTATTCGTTCCGGGCGTATGCTGCCCGCTCACCGACAAACCCGAACCCGACGGAACCACAGGTATAATTCCAGCACCGGAAGTCGAGTCGACCGCGTATCCTTCGTCGCGACCACCGGTTCGGCCCGCGAAACCGCATCAGCATCAGACTCCCCGGCCGATTCCGCTATTCCCAGTGGTCGCTTCTTCCACTGCGGCTACGGTCATCGCCACCCCGACGCCGTATCTCGGCCTGCTCACCACGGAGTCCGCGAGTCCGTCGGTGAACCAGTCCAACGGTTTCCATAGACCACCGTTCCCCAGCAGCACCGCTGTCGACAACAATTTCATACAAGATGACGACGGTAAGTGTACGCGTGCGAGCAAATGAACGAGCGAAACGCGAACCGGTGAATGGTTTTGCTCGGCAGAGTGCGGGGTGCGAAACTCGGGCAAGTACCGAGTGGTCGGCGGAGAAGAAGCTCTTCCGGGACGGTGGCCGTGGATGGCGGCGATATTCCTGCACGGCTCCAAGCGAACCGAGTTCTGGTGCGGTGGATCTCTGATCGGCTCGCGGTACATCCTTACCGCGGCTCACTGCACTCGCGATCACCGCCAACGGCCGTAAGTTGCTCGTTCGTAAGTAAATCCGTTCCGATGCTCCGCTCCACCAGGCATACACAGCGGCGCTTTTCGAACGTGTTCCGTACAGATTCGCCGCGAGGCAATTCACGGTGCGGCTCGGGGACATAGATCTGGAGAGGGACGACGAGCCTTCCGCCCCGGAGACCTACACGGTCAAGCAAATTCACGCGCACCCCAAGTTCTCTCGCATCGGATTTTACAACGACATCGCGGTTCTCGAGTTAACCAGGCCCGTTCGGAAATCTCCCTACGTGATCCCGATTTGTCTGCCGCGAGCGCGCTACCGGAGCGAGCGATTCGCCGGTGCCAGACCCACCGTCGTCGGATGGGGCACCACATACTACGGTACGCGCCCCCCGCTTTTCTTTTCACCCATCTCTCCGCTCCTTCAACCGTCTTTTCGACAGGTGGCAAGGAGAGCACGGTGCAACGACAGGCTGTGCTTCCGGTGTGGAGGAACGAAGACTGCAACGCGGCTTACTTTCAGCCTATCACGAGCAACTTTCTGTGCGCTGGCTATAGCCAAGGAGGAAAGGACGCGTGCCAGGGTGATTCCGGCGGTCCGCTTATGCTGAGGGCCGATGGCAGGTGGATTCAAATCGGTATCGTTTCTTTTGGAAACAAGTGCGGCGAGCCCGGATACCCGGGAGTATACACGCGCGTCACCGAATACGTGGACTGGATCAAAAGCAACATCACATAAACACGTAAAATCTAATTCTACCCAGCGTTTCTTCTTCGCCGTGACGCGACGTATCGTACACGCGACTGCCAACGATCCTTATTTATACCTTCCCTCTGTACATTGTGCGTTGGCGCGTTTGCGCGTTTACGATATCTCCATTAGGAATAATCTTCGTACCGTTTTATACGAAAACTGAATAAATTCATTCTCGTTGCCTATCTATAGCCTATACTTGTCCATTGAAGCGTACTCGACAGCGAGCGAGCAACTCGACGACCGTCTCTCGCAGCGAACGTAGCCGCGATCCTTCGATCGTCCGTCTTTCGATTATTTTACCTTCGCGAAATCGTCTACCCATCTGTCTATGGATCTCCCTTCCGTTTCCATCCTTTAAAATGCCACGATACGTCTTCGGAAAATTACAACATTTCCTACACCTCTGACGATCGGACCCCATCGACCGCGCGCTAAAAGCGAATCGTCGGAGAGGCACCTCGGAAACTTTCGCGTCTCGAGATGAAAGCTAAGAGCGCCTCGGTTCAAAATTTCGGAAACCTCGTCCAACGGATGATCGATGGGGCGTTAAAGAGTAACGGTTAGCGCCTCTCTGGGCTGACTCCCTTTCAAACTTTCCGCTTAAGTTCGCCGAAATTTCCCACAGAGCAAATCGTACGGTTCGAGCGAACCGCGTACGAGAAGTGGCGCTTCGAAGAGGTGTCGAAATCGAGGAGCACCGCGTACGAGCGGGACGAGATAAATCCATCTGAACCGAACGAGCAGGTACGGAGAATCGAATTGCAGTCGCGCGGCTTAACGTTTAGCGCGCTTTCGACTTTTTAGAAGATATCGGCAACGGTAGCGCATCGCAGATCGCGTCCTAAATACAAACGCGTCTCCACAAACGATCGTTCAGCGAACGAAACGGCTACAGCGATTGCCGTCCAAAACGATTTCGGCCAACTGAAGTGCGTGAATTTTCCTTCCACCGTGGAGGATACCAAAGTTATCGAAATTTGGAGCAACTCTGTGAAACCAGCGGACGAATTGAAAAACGCGAAAAAATACGTTCCCGTGAAAGGCTCTACATCCGATCACGTTTATGGGTTACTATACCACTGGATACTATTGTTCGGTTTCTCGACTATGCTTCCTTCGTTGCTTGCTTGCTTGCTTGCGAAATATCTGCCGGACGTACTTGTTTGTTGAAAAGCGAAATAATCGCCTTAGGTTACTCAACCGGCAACAAAGTAGAGAAAAGCTGTCATTCCAAGCTTGGACGAAGAAGAAAAGTATCGCCTACCGACGCGTGTTCGAGCAAATAGAACTCGAGCGGCAACGAAAGTTCCTCGAGAACACGGCAAAGATGGAATGGAAAAAGATCATCCGGCAAGTACGCTTTGCCCGTAACCCTTCACCCTTTCTTCTCGCCTTTCCCTCAACTTTGCTACAGCCACTACTTTTTCTCCTGCCAAGACGCAGCTACGGAAAAAGCAACAAGCTAAGCGTCAACGAAATCAAAAGTTGCTTTCTAGAAAGCATCTAAAAACGCGCGAATCAGCGGCGGCGATAGTGAAATGGAATTGCAACAACATCGATGAAAAACCAGCCGTCGGCCAACATATTTTAAGCGAACCAGTAAAGTGTAGTACGGAGAAAAGAACCACGCCGATGACAAAGCGGTAAAATCTTTTAAAACAACCATCGTCCCCTTCAAGGAGGGCAACTTGAAGCGAAAGATAGAAATCGCTTGGCTGTTTTTGCAGAAGATCGAGCAGAGCGGGCAGCGATCGGAAGAATCGCGCGCCTTCCACCAACGATTGCGCGGAAAACCTTGCTGCGTTCCGCTCTTGGCTAAATCAGTTGAACTGCACTCTCCACGAGAAATACGTGCAAGAACGTCGATGCAACGTGCGGTCGTTCTACTGTCAACCCTTCTACTACAGAGGAGCAACTTTCTTTGCGAAATAGTAGCAGCTCCGCGGAGGCGGCGTTAAGCTCTCGCGGCCCTAGGCTATGTTTGCCCCGGCCTCATCAAGCCTAAATGCTCATTGCTAATTTCAGTTAGAATAGTACAGGATGCGAGCGGCAATAAATGTTTGTCCGGGACGAGAAGTACAAAATCGTCGGCTGCAAAATTCATTACGATCGCACGATTTCCTATCGTGCATGGAAAAATGTAACGTCTAGACCGTAGCCAGCTTAACCGATGCTTAAATCCGCCTTTGCAGTTGCGGACACGCGTTACCTTGCCTCGTTTGGCTATCAAAATTATGCTAATCGATATACACGCAGAGCTGTAAATCTCACGCGAGCGCGTAAAAATGGCGGCAGTACGAATTATCGAGTGTCACTTATCCGGCGTAATTTTATTTGCAAACCAAGACATCCTTTCTCGTTAACTCGATCCTTACGGTCTTCGATTTATTTAGCCGCATTACCGTCGAATGAAATAATTCCACTTACATTGCGCGTCTATGCTCTCATCACATCCCTGCAGCAACTTCGCCAACGATCGCTATCCCGCGTCATTCGATTCGCATTCTCTCAATGCCGATTACGTCCACGATTACGCGATGCAACATAGTTACACTGGTCGTCTATAATCGCCGCGCTTGGATGTGCAAATAAGGTAAAACTTGTTACTCTACTAACTCGATCGTTTGCTTTCCATCTTTCACCGTCGATTCGAAGATACAAACCTTTCGTGTCGCGTTTCGTATAAACTTTTACTCCGCTATTTACAATTGTATAGTAAGCATACTGAACCAGGCACGCCAGATCGCAACACTTGCGTCGATAAGCATAACTTATCGTTCGTGGAAAAGTCGCGGGAAGCGACGCGACAAAGTCCACGTTACACGTGTGTTGTTGCATGCTGTATGCAACGCCTTAAACAAATCGCGTACGACTAACGTACAACGTGTACCGTGTAACGTGCACTTTGCTCGCGTACGATCCCCATGTCTCTGCCACCATTGACCAAGTATAGAATAGACTATCTATTCCCATATAGAATCATCGTTACCATTTTAGCGTCACATGCGATATTACCAGTTCGGACTAGACGAAGACAACAGCGCCTTTAAAACGGTGGGAATATATATTTCTTCATATTTTTGTCCAAGATTATAGGTTATTATAAACAAACTATAGAATTATTTGGATATCCGTGTTGCAATCGTTGAGAGATAGTCGATTATTTCAGTTCCTTTAACTCTTGCTATCTTTCCATTTATGTCTTCTATTAAATTTGTTCGATAAATTTACAAAAGAAAAGAAAGAAGTATATTTCCTTTGCGAGTGTGTAGCACACCTCGCACATAACACGTTGCTATACTTTCTACCACTTTCTACGCGCACGCATGTACGACACACGTATGTGCACATTGACAATATTGACATTAACCTAAAGCTCCTAACTCGTAATATTTGTATTACTTTTTGTTGAAGCAAAGTAGAATTTTTGACGAAATTTTCTGATCGAAGTATACGCGAGCGAATCCGCGACATTGCAGCAAACGCGATGGAGAAGGAAGGTAATTAATTTGGAGACGGTATGCAAAGCAAGGCGGCTACGCTCTTCATCTGTTGCTCTTTCAGAAATTTGTCAGTACTTTAATGGCATTATTAAAGACGAAAAAGATGTTTCCGCTGGAATGGCAGCTATTCGTACCTTGCTGAAAGTTTTGGAGTATTCCAAGTGTAAGCGTACATTAATAACCTTTCGCGAGAAACATATTATTGCGTCGTTAATTTTGTTCCGTTGCAGCTGAAACGGTTCAGGAGCTCAGGTATTGCCTGCAAAACGCGATAGACTCGATGAGATCCACCGAAAATCCAGTCACAGCGATCGCGTCTGGCAGCGAATTGTTCCTTCGTTTCATAACATTGGCTACCTTAGATACTCCCGTAAGCGTACTCTCTATCCTTTCACGTCTTGTCCCAAAGTCTAAGCTCCGTTACTGATCGCATTATTCGATGTTAGTCATTCGCAGAATGTAAAGGAATTATGTTACACAGGGGAAAGATGTTTTATGAAAAATTAGTGGCTGCCAGAGGAAAAGTGGCCAAAGTAGCAGCCCACTTTATTAAGGACGGTTCTGTACGTTTTCCTCGTATCTATATTCTTCTTCTATCGAAATCCGCCGACTCTCCGTTATAACGTTGCCCCTTGTTCTAGAAAATACTTACTCACTCGAAATCTAGAGTGGTGTTGCAAGCGATTAAGGGGGCTGTCGAGAGCAATAAAATATTCGAAGTATACGTGACGCGTTCTTCTCCGGATAATAGCGGGTAAGCGTCCTTCTCGCGTCCGCGTAACACGCGCATCGCGTCCTATTATATTTGCTCTTTTGCACCATCAGAGAAGAGATGTGTCAAAATCTAGCAAAGTTAGGTGTGTCTTGCACCTTGATCCTGGATTCCGCGATGGGATACGTAATGGAGCAGGTGGACATGGTGATGGTAGGAGCGGAAGGAGTTGCGGAGAGCGGCGGCGTTATAAACAAGGTGCGCTTGTTCGCAACTTCTAAGCTGCTTGTTTGCGTCGTAAATCGGGGCTGTCGAATTTGTGGTCCGCGGGCTACGCGTGCTACTGAACCACTCCCACCGCTCTAATTCGCCTAGTTGGAGCTTAGCTTCGCGCGTTAATTAGCGGGGGAGCCGAGCCCGTGTAAGACTACGCGTAAGAGTAAGATGGTAAAGCAGCAGCGGGAAAGAAGCTCGGCAGCCCCAAATCGTCGCGCAAATGGCCTTGTTTATGGGATGCCTCGTATTTGTAGGTCGGCACGTATACGATGGCTATGTGCGCGAAAGAAGTGAAGAAACCTTTTTACGTGCTAACGGAGAGCTTCAAGTTTTCGAGAATATACCCCCTGAATCAGGTGGACCTTCCAAACGAATTTAAGGTAAAATCCTTTAGCTTTTAAGGTAACCGTTTGCGAGATTTGAATTTGTGCACGGTATCGTGGCGTATTTTACAGTACACGGCAAGCACGTTGAAAAAGGACTTGCAGAAAGAGCATCCGCTAGTCGATTACACGCCACCGCATTACATTAGCTTGCTGTTCACTGATTTAGGTATATTAACGCCTTCGGCTGTGAGCGATGAATTAATTAAATTATATTTGTAAAAACATATACATTACACCTACAACGAAATATACAATACATACGGATACGTCGAATAAGAGTACGGATAATTTGAATAAGAAAGTGGAAGTGCTCGAGCAATGAGAACGATAAACGATTACGCAGCTTATCAGCAAGAAACTTGAACTTTACAAAAGGCTTCGAGACAACTTTTATTCGTCTTTAAGATAATATTGAGTATTCTAATATAACACGCTCGTTTTTTCCTTTTAAATCGCAGCTCGGAGGAAGACGCGCGAGAACTTTATATATATATATATATATACTGCCGATGATATGGTACAACGGGAAGGGGGGAACTTTAATCGTATCGGATACGCGTTCAATTTGTCCCTTGCAATTACGACTTCTCGTAATCGTCGATGAACGATTTGCGCGTCTCGCGCCGTGTACACGGCTTTACCATATATCCAGACACGATCGATTGTTGCGTTAAACGCGCGACGTCGTGTATTGCACAGCAATAGCCAACGATCTTTGCAATTTTCGATTAAGGCAATCGAAACGAATCCGCGTTACCACAACAATTGAGCCGGCGAGACCGAAACTTTGTTCCCCTTTTAAAATAATACTAGAAAGCTTTTTTGCGTTTAGTTTCGCTATGATGAAACTCGGTAAACGACGCGACAGCCCGAAAACCACCGGAACGTACGAAACTGTTCCCGAGCTCTACGCAAAACTCGACGCTTCGCGTTTTCTTCCCTTAAAATTCATGCTTCTTTGGCATGCGATCTCAGCTTGCAACGTTCTTCGCTTTACCAATCAATACTGGCTATTAAAACTTGAATTATCATTTGGACGGACAAGTAGCGTAAGATATTTGAAGACGGAACTGCACTAACGCAAACGATAGAGTAACGCGAACGACAAAGAAGCTGTTCGCGTGAGGTGATCCCGAACGTCTGTACAATTAACGTATAAATACAAACTCGCTACTCGCTATGAAAATCTCGTACCTGCAGTTCTGCTCGCGTTTGCCTCGATCTCGGCTGATCGTGGCAGCTTTTCAATCACGATCCGAGATCGATTTATCCTGGAATGGCAGCGCGAGCGCGAACGCGAACGCGTGCGCGAGTGAAAAGGTAGCAATAATATCCCGACAGATGCTAATGCTTCTTGCAATCGGAAACGTGTCGTTACTCGTGCGACTCGCATCCGAAAATTTAAAACGCGCAGCCGCACGAGGATGTTCGCTCGGTCTCGGCCACGTTCAAGCTCACGGATCTTTTGTACTTCCTGAAAAAAATAAGTTAAATGCGGTGGCTAAGATTTTCATAGCAAATCACGGACGACGCATCCTGTGTACGTACGTTTTTGGCAATGAGCACCGATTTTGGGACCTCCTCTGCTCCGACGCGTTACAAGATGTGTATAAGAGTATTTATAACTATAGTAAAACCACGTAAAAGAGAATGTTATTCGCGACAGAGATTAGCACCGATTTGAAAATTTATTATTTATAAATAGGCTTGCGACAGCGTCTCGATAACCGTGTAGATCTGATCGAAGTGGGGCCGTTTCTCCGGATCGTACTCCCAGCATCGCAACATCAAACGGTATATCTCGTCGGGCGTGTTCTCCGGTGCCGGCATTCGATATCCTACGGCAAGCAACCAACCAAGCAACCCTTTAACGCTGCCTTTGCGCACATCTATCGTACAATTTGCCGTATACCAATATACGACGACTGTTCGAAATCAGAAATTCGAGGAAGGAAAGAATCGATTAGAATGCGCATCCCTGCGATACAAAATCGATTGAAGTCAACGCGAGGTTGCGAAAGGCAAGGAGATCGGCTAGGCGTGATCTCCGGTACTCTGAACTATAAACTCTGAAATCCGTGAAATCGACGGGGTGCGCAAACGCTGCATGGAAACATAGGAAAGCGAGAGGTGCGCAATACTACAGAGACAACATCACCTGCGTCTATCTTCTCTCGAGCCTGAGAATTCGACATTCCGCTATATGGATTTCCACCCTTTGAAAATATCTCCCACATGAGAACTCCGTAGCTCCATACGTCGCAGAGCGACGTGTACTTGCCTGCGGAAGACGTTACGGTGAAAAGTACGATGGTACATGCCAACCGTACGCGAATTTGCTATTCCAACGATAAGTACCGAAATTTAACGCCTCCGGCGCGGTCCACTTGATTGGAATTTGCTTCATACCGTCCGAAACTATGTACTCCTCTTCTTCTCGCGACATTCCAAAGTCCGATATCTTTACTATGGATTCGTATCCTGAAAGCGGCGGAGTGCAAGTAAAACGAGAGTCGCGAACAACGTTTCTAGCCGGTCTAGGGGCGAGAATCTGCTGCCCACTTACCCACGAGACAATTCCGAGCGGCTAAATCTCTATGAATGCAATACTTGGACTCCAAATAGCGCATACCCGCGGCCGCGTCTTTGCACATTCGAAGTTGCTCTTGCTGCGCGATCGTGCCAGCGTTCTTTCTCAAGTAAGGTAACAACGAGCCACCTGCCGGCCGCGATAATTTCATATGCATCAAATCAATCTTCATTTAAATCGAGCAACTTAAGCAACGTACCGGGTACCAATTCCATAACTATCATGATCGGCTGCTTTTGCACGCAAATCCCAATAAGCTTCACTATATTCGGATGATCGTACTGCTTCAGTATTCGTCCCTCTTGCAAGAACTTGCGTTTCTGTTCGTCCGGTAATGTTACTTTGCAAGTTTTTACAGCTACCTCAGTCTTACAGGTCTTTAGTTGCGCTTTGTACACGTCTCCGAAGTTACCCTAAAAGATACAGCAGGGATCGCTTCACTACGCAGCTTGCACGTTTCCGAGCGAAAGGAAGGGCTCGCTTTCGATGGGTCGGCAACCACACGACGCTCTTTATAAAGTTCAATTTACCCGGCCTATCTTTTCTAGCAGAATTACGTCGTCGTTGTTCAGTTCCCAACGTTCGCGCGAAATTGGCGTTTTGAGAATAGCCCCGGACCGACTGGTCACGGGCAACCCGGACAGCCACTGATGCCTGATCAATTCTTGAATCGATGGGAACGTCGGACCTTCGAATCTGTAATGTCCCTAAAATTAATAAGAATGCGTTTGTTCGTGTGCTCTCTGCAGACGTAGTAGCCGGTAGCGTGTAACTAGCATAGCGGTGGGCCAACCAACCGGTTGCTTACTTCAGCAGTAGTTTGCACGATAAAATGCTTGTGGCCATCCCAGCAAACGGATAAAACGATTTGGCACTCGTCGTTTCTGGTGGTCTCGCGGACTAAAAAGTCGCCCTCGGTTACCAGCAATCTTACAACTTCCTCCCTCGGCAATACACCATGAAACCATTCCTCCTCCATCAGATCGCCGCTTCCGCTTCCATTCCCGTTCCCGGTTCCCTTTTGATTCGCCGTCAAGTGAGAAATGCCGCGGAACGGTGCCTGCAATAACGCCCACGCCACGTTTCATCCCGTGAAATCGAATCCACTGTTCCAAGTGGCGTAGCGTCAAATCAAACATCGTTTCTCCGTCGTTAGTTGGAAAAATACGCAAACGCAATTTGCTTGTTTAGTAGAAGGTGACATGCTTGACATCGCTGGGAAGCAGCAGCACGCGCAAATGAACGTAAAGCGAATTAAGTCGCTCGATAGGCGCTCTGCGCTCCGCGCGAGCGCAAAAGAAAAGGAAAGAAAAGAAAAGGAAAGAAAACAAGAGAAGCAGGTGTGCGTGAAACAAGTTGATATTTGCACGACAAACGGGTAGTATATGAGAAAAAGACATACAACTGGTAAAGCAGTGTCTGCTTTCGAAGTAGGACCTTCGCTACTCGATCTAATCGTTCCATCTTTCGTGTCGCTTATTATCGGTAAAGATTTAAAGGGAGATCTAAATATTGTCATGAATCGTTGATTCCTTCGCAACGTAAATAGACCGATATCTGCAACTGTATTTTTCTGCAAGCGCAGTCGTAGCGACTAAAATTAGTGCTCCAGAGAAGGGGCCGCTTCGTATCGGGAAAGCATTCGTAACGAAATCGTAGGTAAGTTTCTTAAAGAAGATAGCGATAAGGAAATACGTAGGCGCCGCGCTGGTAACGCCGCGCTCGATTACCTTGCTAATAGAGGGTGAATCGGTAAACGAACTTTCCATCGATAGATCGTATCCGAGCGGCAGCTCCTCGCAGCCTAGCTCGTTTAAAGCGGCTCTGATAACGTCCACCTGCCGCTGAAGCTTTTTCTCTTGGCACCGCAGCCGTAACTCCTCTCTCTCGCGAGAGTAATCCAGCATTGATATTCTTCGCGTGCCGGAAAACAGGAAAATAGGAAAACAGGAAAGCAGTAACAGCAACAATAACAAGGATACTTCTTTTTAACCAGCTTTAACTTTCGATAGGACGGTCTTACTTGGAATCGGCGTTGGCGTTGTTCTCGGACGGGTATTGGGGGTTTTGTCGACTCTGTTGGGTGGTTTTCAGAGAACTTTCCAGTTCGGTCAATCGGTTTCTCAACCAGTCTATAGTCAAATTATCCACCGTCAATTTATCCGGCAACAATTTGCCCGAAGTATCATCCACGAGGTTCTCGTCGAAGGTAAATCTTATCGGCGATGCTGGTTGCGTTCTGCGTGCAACGTTAGCAAACGTTTATAATAGCGGTGCGGTGCAGTGTAGGCCGAGTAGCCGGCCAAGCAAATTTCAAACTGATACCTGTGCTTCCCTATAAAGTCCCTGTACTCTTCCACGGGCTTCACCGAGTCCACCGCCTTCTCCATTTGCTGGTGGATCTCTTGGAATTTGTCCGTCGTAAAATCCGAGTACTTCACGATGTCTTGAAGTATGGCTTTCCTATCGCGGGCGCAACGAAATCTCTTTTATATCCGCAACGCGACCAATTATTCGCACGCGAATTTGAGTAACCGTATTTGGCCTACCTTTTGCGTAGCTATACACGTGTGCACGGCAAATCGGCGTAAAACGGATTAACGATTCGTGATACGGAGCAAAGAAATATACGATAAAATTACGCGGAACGTAGGAGAAACGGCACGCTTACCACGACGTTACGAATTCTTGGTGGATGGCCTGCTGTCGATGAAGCAAACTCGGCAAGTAACAAGTTCTCAGATCGTGTTCGCACTCGGTTACGGCGCCCAGAAGTAGCACGTATTCGTTGTGAGTCAAGTGAAGCTTTCTGCAGGCTTTCTGATACTTCTCTCTCACCTCATCCAACTTTCTGCCCACTCTACCCGCTAAACCGACATCGTAACACCCTCTGTTAACGCAGACAAATTCCGTGCGGCTCGTTCCACGCCAAATCCATCGCTTTTCTACTCCGCGTCTGCCGTTTCGTGCAAACTAAAATACGTTACACGTAGCGCGCGTGAAAATAGGGCAGCTTTAGGTCTCTGCTTTCGAAATCGTTTAAAAAATACACTGGATGGACTCCGCAGCTTCTGTCTGTCTGCCCTTGCTATACTTTTTCACTGCCCACCAATTAAAAATCGGATTTTTAAAGAGGAGACAACGTTGAATACGGGCATATCTTTTTTAATTTCTTGAAAATGCGAATACTTTGACAATTTTTTTTGGCGAAACAATGAATTTGCCGACAAGATAAAAATTTGTTGAAAAGAGGAATCTTTTGCGATTAAGATGGAAAAAGAACCAAGGTCGAATCCTTAACAGTTTTGGAGATAAAAATTCTTTTGCAAAGGTAGGTTTCATAAATGCAGGCGAAACGCGTCAACTTCGGGAGCTCGTATTTTTCGAGCAATTTCGAAGCCGGCAAAACGACGACTTAAAACCCCCCCCATTTTCGCGCAGACCGTAATGTACTTCGCGTTGAAGAAAAACGATCGCGTCGGCGCGGAATAGCTGGGATCGGTAATGCGAACACTTACATTTGATGTAGTGTTCCTCGAATCGGGATCTCATCAGCTTGTAGACTTCGAGATTTTTCTGATATTCCAATTTCTTCCTGGCCACGTCTTCCGTCAGCTGGGAGAGGTAAAGAAGACTCGTAACGCGCAAAGGAACCCAAAGTTCATCGGTTTCGAACGTTCGAATTATTTTACCTGCTGAAATTGAGCATTCAGCCATGTCTGCTCTTCTTGATACAGCTTCCTGGCTCGTCTCCTCTCCGAATACAGCGCAGCGATGTGTTCGACTACTATGGCTTCGACGGAGTCTGCCTGTTGCTTGATCAATTTGGCGGTTTGATCGATGGAATCCATGATATCCCTCCAGCTCTAGAATATAGCAACGAATGACGAATAACGAAGGTTTCGGAGAAGTGGGCGAACTAACGTAACGGGAAGAGAAGGACGAGGACGTGCGAGTACCTGCGCTATCAAACTACCCACGAGATCTTCGTTGCGCTCGATCTTTTTGCCCTGCACCGTCAGAGAGGAGATCGTGGAAGCATACTCGCGGTCTGACTTAACTTTGATCGTCAAACACCGTTTCATGGTTTCGAGAAGCTTGATCTCGGCATCTTGACGGGCGAGCAATGCCTCGTGCGACGACTGCCCTTGCAAACTCGTGGAGAAGCCCATTCCGTTTATCGTCCCGAATCGAATATCGCCGTCTTACCGAGCCTCTTCCAACGTGTCACGAGCAACGATTCATTCTTACGCTAAGCGAACCCTACGCAATCCTATCGAACCTCGCAACGTTGTCAATGGTATCAATGTGGTTTCGCTGTGTGAATGGTATCGATGCTTTGAATGGTACGAATGATAGCGGAAGCGGTCTAGCAAACTCGGATAAATCCGTGGTGAAAGTAACGCATCGCAAGCAACACGTTTATGTACACGTTTTATTTAATTAGTTAGACCTGCATACATTTCTACTGTATGCGCTCAGTTCGCTCTGGCTGAGATCAACATTTATATTTATAGAGACCTCGGAGCGGAAAAATTGACTTTTATTCGTGAAATACCGTCACGAAGCAGCAATTAAAATAGACGGTCGATTCTACTCGAAAGAGAATGGTTGTAGACAGCCAAAGCACTAACGATAAGCACCTATAATAGGCTGGGTACGATCAATTGTCGCGACTTGCGAAACCTCCAGCCAATAGCGCCGAGCAACTATTCCCCCCAGCAGCCCGCTCAACAACACGGAATAGCGCAACAAAATTGCAACTTTCTTTTCCTCTTTTTCCGAATGGAACGAGAGGCCGGAGAGAGGAGAGAGGTAGCTGTACGATGCGCGATGCGCGATTCGCCCGATCTCGATCTCGATCTCGATCTCGATCTAGGTCTCGATCGAACACCGATTCGCACGTTCGCAAATGCCTAGCTCATCCTTCCCTTACTTCTAAACGATATCGTCGATGCTTTAAAGCGCTTCAGGTTTGTTTCCATGAAGCCGTGGTTGGATATGCGCGCGTTGCCAGTTACTTTGCGGAGAGCGGAGAGCAGCGAGGAGCGAGCAAAGGCAGCAGTTTGTTGGGAAAGGCTGACCGAAGAGGGCTGCTGTTACCGTTGCGCTCTAGGGAAGTTTATTCTTACACGGTAGACGAGAAAATGGCTAAAATGCAGGGCCTTACGTGGTCTTCTTTAAAGAAGAACTCGATGGTACGTAAAAGCAGATAGACGAGATAGAATGACGAGTAGTGAGACGGAAGGTTAATGTATTTCTGTTCAGTTGTTACCTCTGTTCTTTTGCGTGGGACTGGGAGCATTTGGAGCATCAGGTTATTTAATGCGTCTCGCTCTGCGAAGTCCCGACGTTTCGTGGTACTCAAAGAAAAATCCTGATCCGTGGAACGAGTACAAAGATAAGGATTACAAGGTACGTTGCGTATTCGTTAACGAAACGTACGAGCGAACGCAGAAGCCGCATCTTTCGTTTCGTGTCGAAATAGTTTCGAGTTCCGATTTACGAGCAATTCTTTCCACGCGTCGATTATCCAGAATTTGCAGACGTACCTGATCTTTTGTGTTTTGTTTCAGTTTGTAAGCGTTCACGATAAGTCTAAATACAAATCTACACCTCCGGAATACTAGATACCTGTCGTCTTTTGTACGCTAGCATCGCCATTAGGCGATTACATGAAAATCGGATGTCTGGATAGCCCTGTAACTTATGTTAGTCCTTTTTTCATTGCACCGATTAAGCGATAGCTGGGCGGAAGCAGCACCCGTGAAATTGTACAGACTTGCTATCATTTTATTAAATATATTGTACAGAGTTAAGTAACGTTTAAATGTAAAATAAAAGTTTGAATATGAGAACAGCCAGGTTTGCTCATTTCCCATAGCTATTTCTTTTACGTGTCACGCGTTAAACGTTAAGCGAAACGCGCATATCTATAAGTCGCTGCGAAGCTGCAACAGCGTGCAATACTTGGCAGCTGATCAATAATCAGTTACGTAGAAAAGCGCGTTCGAAATAGTCGCTGCACGTTTCAAATGTCCCGTGATAACGTAACGAAACCTTTTTATCGATCGCTCGCTCGCACTGAAAATGTCCAACTTATCGCAAGAGAGCGCCAACCTCACTCAGGACATTTCTACGGACTGCGTGTCTTACTACGCGAAGCGACGCGGAAAGCAACGCGACCTCAGCTTCTGGTTGACCAATTTTCACCTACTGCGGCGTAAATTGAACTAGAAAGTCTCAGCTTCGATTCGTGTTCAGTGTCATTACGATCCGCTGCTTCGCCGATTAAATAATTAGCGAAAAGTGTGACAGTCGCTTCGCCTGGACCAGCGGAACGTCACACTCATCTCAGAATGAACACGACGAATTCGCTTCACTCTGATTATCTCCCGGTCACCCATCCCGAAATGAACTCGCTGAATTCGCTTCACTCGGATTATCTCCCGATCAGCCATCCCGAAATGAATACGATGAATTCGCTGCACCCGGATACATTTTTAGCGGTCACCCGTTCCACCCTTTAGCTAAGAAGTACCCACTTAGATTATAAATAAGTACACTTCAGTTTGGGTTTTATTTGAAACTTTATTTCTATTCGAATCCTATTTTATTGCACGTGACACTACGTTGTTTTCTTTATGTAAGACCCGTGTACGCGACGAATAAAACGTTGATTTCAATACTAAAACGAAGGGGGAAAATTTATACTGTTGTACGACGTATTGGAATTATTCCACTAAACAGTCGCGTATCGAAATAGATTGCAAATCGGTAGAATCCTATTTCATTGCACGTGATTTTAATTTGTTTTTGTAAACAATAACCGAGTACGCGACAAATGAAACGTTTATTTCGACACCGAGATGGAAACGGAAAAGATAGAGTATTACAATATGATTTATGTTCTATCGAACAATCGCGTATCTAAAAAGATTCGAAACCAAGAGAGTCCTATTTTATTGCACGTTACTCTACAAGACTTTTGTTAATAACAACCGAGTACAACGAGCGCCAAATGAAGACTTTATTTTAATACCGATACGTAAAGGGAAACTCTAGACTACTATACGATGTGTTTGAATTATTCCACTAAACAATCGCGTATCCGAAAAGATTCGAATCCGATAGAGTGCCACTTTCGTGGACGTAACTCTAATTTATTGCAATGCATGAAACATCAATTGAACTACTTCCGTTAAACAATAATTTCAACATGAATAAAATTTCAAAGGTATTTGCAACAGACATTCGACCCCTAACGCAACCATAAATAATATATATAATATATAATATATATATTTCGATAATACGAAACGAAAGCAGCCCCAAAGGATCGCTAAAAACAATGTGATAAAAAATCAGCCCCAAAGGAGCGCTAAAACAGTATGATAAAAGAGCAGCCCCAAAGGAGCGCTAAAAACAAAATACGACAGAAAAGCAGCCCCAAAGAGCGCTACTAGAAAATTCAGAGCAGCCAGAAGGGCTACCCGACAATATCGATACGAGTCGTCCACTCGTTTTGAACCCGATCAACCCGCGAGTGGAACTTTCTTTCTCTTTCGCAACGCTACGTTACCGACTTTATTTATCAAATAGAACATGCGACAGATCAATCGCGAGAGGTGCTTTCTTGTACTGGAAACTACTACTTTACTCGATTTAACTTGAATCGAAATGGAAAAGAAAATGGCAAACGCGCGACAGTCTCCGAGACAGTTTAGTTGACCTGCAACGCAACGCTAATAAATATTGACCAATGCACCACGTGCTTTTCAATACGCAACGTTAATTACGGAGCGGCTGCCGTCGAAGAATCAGGAACACAGCAACTGACTTCCACTTTCTCAGTGGAAGATCCGTGGGCTCTTTTTCGTACGCGCAACGCTACTCTAACAAACGCGATCATTTGTTCACGCAACGCTGACTGGACAACTAAATCATCGCGATGGAAGAATGTTGCAACTCTAACTATTAATCGATTCAAGGAAGCTACTATTTTTATGCAAGAAAAGCTACTCGAATTGCGATGCTTAGAAGAAGCAATGCTATAAAGCTAACTCTGGATATTAATATACTTGTAAATGAAAATGCTATTACAAATCAAGAACGCGCGCTCACTCGTAACGCAACGCTAACAAATATCGTGCAATATTAATCTCAGAAAAAACTATAGCAATGGATACTGAAGAATGCTAAAGGCAACGCGATATTTCTTATGTCGCAACGCTAAATCAAGCGCGCGAATCGTTTCTTCGCAACGCTACGTCAACCCGTCGCTCATTTTTCGCAACGCTAATTAAACAATCGCGAGGTGGCCACGGATGAACGTTTTACGCATGCAAGACTAACAACGAACACAGGGACAATACAATATCAGAGTAATGACAATCCATTCTTTCTTAACCGAAAAAATAAACAGCCATTCGTTCGTTGCTGCCCTCTTCGTGACAGTTTGTCGGGCCTCTTCTTTTCTTCGGGCGCCATGCCCGCAGGAACATGAATTTAAACTCGAGGTTCTCGAAAAGCAACCCAGAAAGAGACTCAGAAAAATGGAATAAAAATGCATATCGAAGAAGTTAGATAGCACGCAGACGACCACCGACTCTAAGAATTCTAAGAAACTAATCTAAGAATTCTCAGCATCCTTGTTCGTGCAAACGTGTCGAACCTCGAGCTGACAATGAGTATATACGTTCGTTTCGTGCAGATCGCGACCGCGTCCGCGTGACGATTCAAGATCGCCGGATTCGAAAGATCGACATTGGCAAAGACCGGAAATGACCTGCATTCTCCAGGTCAGATCAGCTCGCCGTCGATGTTCAAATCAAATTCCCTGAAACAGGTTGACACGCGCACCCCCCGTTAAATATGAAACTCGCGACCCGAGACCATATGTCAACCTGCCCGGCCCTACCTACTTATAATTAACACACATTCCAGAAAGTATGCTACCTACCTACCTAATACTATATTTAAAAAATGGCAAACAGGCACACAAACACAGGCATACACCCCACCCCCCACCCAGCGGATCGCACGCACACCACCCGGGTGCAAAAGCCTAAACTAGGGAGTAACGTCCCGGGACGCCTCCGACACCCGAGTTCAACATACATCTCACACACACTCTAAAGTAAACAATAATCCTGAAATCGGCTAACGTGAGTAGCGACCATTGCGTATTATATGATTTCAAGCGTATTCAACTAGGCATATTCGAATATACTACGAGCATTTCGCGAAGAAATGTACGTCGAAAGCATACGTGTAAATCGATATATATTTTAAGCATTTATCAAACATGAAATTCGATAGGAAAATTGTCAGATATACTTTAAGCATTTATCAAAGAATTCAATACGAAAACCGAGAGCTGTCTTTGCAATAAATGGTTCATTACTATTATTGCAAATATAATGGATACTATTGGTATCATTGTATTAAAGAATAAATTGACCGAGAAGTTAATCAAGATTATGAAAAAACGACGCAAGTCCACAGCCTAACCACACACACCCACAATGTGGAAACGACGTCGCGCACGATACGCTACCCACGATCAGCCACCACACAAATATTAAATACCAAATATCAAAATAAGAAAAAAAAATGATCGTGCCACGTGCTTTTCACCCGCTCAAGTAGCACCTGAGCACGTGAGCGGGATCCCGGCAAAACGGCACGAACCGACGTTGAAAATCCTAGCTAAAAAACTTGCTACCATTCGTAATCGGCTAACGGACTGTGACTCTACTTTTTCAATTCGTTTAAAGCAAACAGACTCTACTCGTTACATTGAAAAGAAGCTACGTTACTTGCAAAACAAGAAAGCGAGAAAACTCTAATGCTACGTGAATTTAAATACGCGAGACTGAGAATAAGAAACGCGAACAAGTGACTCTGAATCAATGTTACGAATATTAAATTTTAACAAGAGACTCCCTCCCTTATCAAAGCTTCGTAACTTTAACATAACATCGCGTTAATGTTTTCGACTTCGACTCGGAAATCTACTCATCGCGAGATGTCTTCTTGCGCATTTTATTTGGCATCGTTTTTGTACGAGAAAAGAAATATCTACTATGTCTCTGTATCTTAAATTAAATTGAAGCTACTATGAATCGCGAAGCAATATCTTGCTCAATTATTTTACGAATTACGACACAAGCAAGGAACTCTGATAAAATATTTCGCGTACACCTGCGTGTACTCAAATAGCAATGCAAACACATTTCCTCATTACTATTGTGCAATGAATAAATCTACAAATATAACTAAAAACTATAACGTGCTCAAACATACGAGCATTCCACTTTAATAAATATCTTTGTGGAATTTCTATTGACTCTACTTTGAAGTGCATCGATATTTAAAAAGGAATGCCTACTAAGTGACTCTACAATTGACTCGAATACTTTTATTAGCATATGAAAATATTTAAAATCGCGAGCGCAAGAAGACCTAGCTTCGTCTAATAAATACAATACATACAAGAAATAAAAATGATACACGGGTATACGATCGTATACCGCTGATAAAATCCGAACCGGAAGTGCTACTGCGATAAAGCCGCGCGTGTCTTGTAGGGGATGTCGCGCCCTTTATTTTGACTACTCGCCAATCGGAATCGGACGTGCAGAAGCCGAGATATGAGTACTTTTCCGCAACGTGTACGCGCACTGTCGGGGTGCGACCTGGGAAAATCTCCCCGCGGTCTGCGCTCGCGGGGGTATATAAGTATTGCGAATTCTCGCGCACCTGCGCAGTACGATCTCGGACACGGTCGCACGCAGATGACGTCGCAGTGCAGTCGAAAGCGAGCATTCCTGGTGTGTACGCAATCGCGTACGGAGTGTTTGCTATCGTTGTGGCGGCGTGCGTTCGCGGTAGCTTCGTTCTGAAGAACGTTTCGCGCACCGCCGTGCGCGCGCGTCTTCACGGCCGCGCGGCTGCCGGCGGATCGCGAACGCTACCCGTGGCCGTCAATCCTTGTGCTCCGCGCTCACGTTTCGAAGCGGATTCCTCTGCTTCCGGTAGGCCGATTTTGTCGAACGATAGCTCAAATTGCAGAGCTCTCTATCGGGAATATTGGGTTACGACCATTTGCTGCTAGCCTTCGCAGTGCGTTTGTTGTAATCAAAGAGGGGTGTGTTTTAGCTGCCGCGTGACCGAACGATGGCGGAGATTATAGTCGACAAAGTCCGAACCGGAAGTGGTACTGCGATAAAACCGGGTGCCTCTTGCAGGGGGAAGTGGGCCCTTTATTCTGACATGCGGTTGACCGGAATCGGACATCTAGTAGCCGAGATCTAACAAGAATTTTGAAACGCGGAGGCACACTGACACGGAACGACCAGGTCGCTCTGTATAGTCCGCGTTCGACGGTATATAAGAAACCCTTTTTTATACAGCGTGATTTTTTCGCCAGTAGACCCGATAGAAACAACGCCGCCTAAACACACAGCAACAATCTTGTTGCCCTCGAAGAGACCGACTTCAGTTTTGGGACTCGGTTTTTCTGTTCACGTGCATATACGCACACTGCAATTTTCACAGCAGTAGCCGTCGCCGTCGACTCGCCGATGACGGTGACAAAAGTATCCTGCTCTCGTGTTTAGGCGGTGGTTATCTTATTTTTATAATATCTCGTCTTCGTGGTTTAACTTTACAGAGAACGATATAAAGGCGCGTGAAAATAAGTAAGGAGTAACGCGTAGGAATCAATGATAGAAGTGCAATACATATGAAGATATGCTTGTTTGCACGTTACTTTAGATCTAACCTTTATATATCGCGGCGCGTATACCGGAGACAGTTATTTATCGTAGTGTTTATTCAGAAATCCTATCGTTTTAGAAATGCTGCTCTTTTCGTTTAGCAAGGGGACCTGGTAGCTCCCTAACGATTTCGTATAAGTATATGTGAGGATAGTCTATTCTATGTTTTGTCAGTGTCGCTACATTACATCTCAATACATGAACACTATGTTACAAATAACAGCACGACATATTTACAATAAATACAAATGTACGACAATATACACGATGTTTAGCACGCTCTTTACTAACGCATTCGCAAGACTGTAATGTGGCAGTAGCGCACTCGCAAGTCATAGCGACTGAAACGGAAAGAAACGTATAAAAGAGCAGTGACATAAAATTCAAGTTGCTCCTACAAACACTTAGCAATGTTTCGGGAACGCGTACGCGTATTCGCCTACAGATATAGCTGCTGTGTATTGCCACGTCGTAAGATGCACGTACAATAAACATCTCTTTCCGCAAAATATGTTAAAAACATGTTGAAATATGACGCGTGATATTTTATACGTACGAAAAACTGAGTCACACGAGCACGAAACTAACAAAGCTTCAACGTAGACCAAATTCGTAACAGTCTAAATCATACGATACACAGTTCTCTAATCGATATTAATACAATATTAAAGTAGAAATGCACAACCTGCAAAATATTAACACAGTCAAAGATACGTGTAACATGCATTTGGAAATTGAAGTCGATCACTCGTGGAAACTGGTAGCTGTAAGATGTAATCTGAGATCGAAGCGAGTAAACGAAAGTCTGAGGTAAAATATAAACTGAAATATAAAGGTTACACGTTAATGCGTAGTTCTTAGCTTGGTATCGTGTTCGAAAGACGTTTCATTGTTTGAAAATCGATACCAATTACCAGGTCTCACCACGAGGAGGTGACTACGCGTCGAGACCCACCGAAATCCATTCTACGCCCCTAAAGTTTCTCGAAGAAACTTTAAGAGAACGTAGAATGGATTTCGGTTCACAAAACTGTACAACGATGCTTAACCCTACCGATGTATTCTGTTTCTAAGATACGCTTTTCTAACTTAGAGCCGACGTACGAATGAGAAGAGTCTCTACTGACACATTGTTACAAAGTTAGTGTCTTGCAAAAAGGAATGTAAACACTACTTTACTGAACGCAACACTAAGCAAATAGAAAAATCGCGAGCAAAGCAAAAACGCACTCGCATGCGCAACAAAACTCTGTACTCGCGCGCTCTATCATGCGACTCGCACTCACGTCGAATCGAAAGCGAAATTCGAACGCGACTTACACGAGACGAAGAAATCGCTTTCGAGACCGAGGCGAAGATGCGCTGCTTTGCGGAGGATCCAGCACAGGCTAATAGTCGGATCGCAAGAATCCCTCTACATCGAGGGCAGTACATAATGACCACTGATACCGTCTAACAGAAAGTTAACATTACGTTAACCCCAGCAGCAAACAGAAGGCCGCACTGCGTACCCGAGACAGAGATGCGTACGATCCAGCCTACAGGGCCTTGCACCCCTATCGAATTGCTTCGACCGGGGCTGCAGATCCTTGCATCGCAAACGCCACTGCACCTCGACTCGAAAGCGATTTCAACGACTCGAGGCGCGAACGAAAGTCGATTGCGATTAGGAATGAGATTGAGATCGTATGAAAGAACGACTTACCAAGCATAGAGTTCGATTGTCCATGACTACCCTCGAACAGCGCGCTTGTTTGAGAGCGAGTGCGTGGCGAATGGATATTATGTACTGTAAAAGAGAAGTTAAGGCTTTTTGGCGCTAAGTTAGCGAGCGATCGTACAACAAAATGCGCGCACAGTAATCGAGGTACACGTTACTTAGACTAGATGTAAGTATTGGTACGCTTCTCCAACTTGGAGCCATATTACGAACAGCAACAGACTCTACTGACACTTTGTTCAAATGTTTGTGCCTTGCAAAGGGGTATTTAACGCGCGAAATATAAACTCTACTTTACTGTACGCAACGCTAATTCTTCTAACATTCACCCGGAAGTGGGCGATTAAAAGCAAGTATAAAAATCGCGAGCAAATGAAAAACAATTTACTATCCCTCGAAAGAACCAACGAGCTTTCGCAACGCGCTTGCATGCGCAACAAAACAATATACCCGCGCGCTCTATCATGCGACTCGCACTCACGTCGAACCGAATGCGAAATTAGAACACGACTTACACGAGACAATGAAATCGTTTTCGAGACCGAAGCGAAATTGGCGCTGCTTTGCGGAGGATCCAGCACAGCCTAATAGTCGGATCGCAAGAATCCCTCTACATCGAGAGCAGCAGAGGACCACTGATGCCGACTGACAGAAAGTTAGCATTACGCTAACCCCAGCAACAACAGGAGACCGTACTGCGTACAGGAGACAGAGATGCTTACGATCCAGCCTACAGGGCCTTGCACCCCTATCGAATTGCTTCGATAGGGGCTGCAGATCCTCGCATCGCAAACGCCACTTCACATCGATGCGAAAGGGATGGACAATGACTCGAAGCGCGAACGAAAGTCGATTGCGATTAGGAATGAGATTGAGATCGTATGATAGAACGACTTACCAAGCATAGAGTTCGATTGTCCATGACTACCCTCGAACAGCGCGGCTGTTTGAGAGCGAGTGCGTGGCGAGAATCTCGAAGGGATTGAGCGATTGCAAATTGATAAACGCGAGCAAGAATCGGGATGAAAGATATTATGTACTTTGAAAGAGAAGTTAAGAGAAGTTAGGACTTTTTGGCTCCAATGTGGCGAGGCGATCGTAGAACAAAATACGCGCACAGTAAGCGTGGTACACGTTACTTCGACTATACTTGAGAAGCTTATAAGTACTTCAAATTACACGCACGCCGCCCGCGATGAATCTTCTTTCGCTGATTTCGAAGTTACTCTGTTAAAGTGAAAATAGTAGGCCGCCAAATAAATGAATAATAGACAAAAGTAGTGAATAGAATCGAATGTAGGTACAACAAACGAGAAATAAAGTAAAATGTTACCAGAATGAAATGTATAAATTAATAGAAGACAAACGTAATTAATAGAACAGAATGTTGATGCAACAAACGAGAAATAAAGTAAAATGTTAGCAGAATGAAATATATAAATTAATAGAAGACAAATGTAATTAATAGAACAGAATGTTGATACAACAAGCGAGAGACAATGTAAAATGTTAGCAGAATAAAATATGAGCAGAATAACGTATAAATCAAATGAAACATAAATATAATAACGTAATAAAAGTTAGTGGTAGCACCTGCAACACAAACATTATACATGCATAGATATATCGAACGTATTGGGTTAAATTTAATCTTGAGTCTAAGAGAAATTAGTAGTAGGTGGGTGGTGGGTGGTGGGTGGTGGGCTAGCCCGTGGTCATCTCTGGTCATCATCTACCTAAAAATTGAATCTGTGATATACAAGTTCGATCCGATCCCTTCGGGAGCACCTGCAACAAGAAGAGCGCGCAACGACCTTCCGCTGCTTATATATGCAAGGGGAAGTCACGTGACTCCCCTTCTTCGGATCACGCTTGAAAAGAGACCGTTTTCAATATTTCGCAATTTTTTCAGTGCAATACGCGGAGATTTATTAATTTTTATATCGTTACTATACGTTTGCGCTCTCACGAATTTATTGTAGCAATGAATGCAACACGTTATACGTTTCGCGCAAATAAAAGACACATTTACAGAAGCACGGTGTTAGTTTTCGATATAGAGATACATTATACTGCTGAACGTATCGATTTACAGTATATACATTTACGTGGCAATACGTGTCAAATTATTAAAGCGTGCGATGATGCCGCTATAATGCTATTTCAGTGGTATGCTCTCGAGAATTTGTCGTAGCGATGAATGCACGAACTTATATATTTGTTGCAACGAAAAGATACATTTGCAGAGGAATAGCGTTAGCCAGTCGCTTTGTACAATTACGTGCCATTGCGCGTATAGTCATCGAAATGTCATTTTTATACGTTTCGTACGTTTTATCATAGCCCTGTATGCCGTCAGGACGTTCGCGCAACAATGAACGTACGACGTTACATATTTCTAGCAAGTAAAAGTTACGTTTGTTATATCACGGTACTTGTTATCCATATACTATATGTAGATCTATTTCATACCCGTGAACGTATAACGTTAAGCTTTGCACCTTCAGTTATCGATACAAATATTAGAATATAAGAACATAGATATTATTTTCGTTCGACTTGGTGCATATTAAACGCTTCGGCTTATACTACGCGGGTCTTCGCATCCGCCATTGTTACGCTGCAACACGATATCCAAACTTTATCTCTATAGTACATTTTATTCTACGTTTACCGCGAGTATGCTCTCTTGAGAATTAGTCGCAACCATAACTATAGTACGTTATACCGTTCTTATTTTTATAATATTTCGTCTTCGTCGCTTAACATTAAAGAGGAAGACACGAAGGCGCGCGAAAATATGTAAAAAGTAACGCGTAGGACTTTCGTAGTTAAATTTATTGAATTTTAATCATCGATACAAGCTATCTATTCATGTTTACGTATGCAAAATGATCGACGTTAACGTAAAGTATAATAATCGCGAATTTAGAAAAGATTTATGGAAAGATATCGAGTCGAATAAATGTTGAATTTCGAAGCAGTTTCGCGGCCGAGAGCTGACGCATCTCCCCACTCTCGCAGCTCGGCTGGCGCATGAGCCGAGCGACGCGACGTCATCAGTCGAGTTTGGATCGCTGTAAAGACGAGACGGGTCAAAGATTCGGCACGTGGTACGTACGTTTCGCCTATTCATGCATTCCGCCGGCATTTTAAGCGTCCTTTTTCTATACACTTTTAATAGTATTTCTTCCTTCACGCGTATTTTAATTAATACACGTCCTTTTCCTCCTGCTACGTGAACCTTGAGTAGAAATTTTCATTTCTCGTTTGCTTGCTTTCGTCTAACGCGAAGTTAATAGTTGCGTGGACATCAGGTGCTTCTCTAATACATTTGTTTTAAATTACGATTTCTATTTTCTGTGTTCCAGATGCCTACGCCTGATCGAGAAACGGCCTGTTTGCTGCAGATTTGGTAATATTACGTGGTTCTAACGTTGGTAGACGTAACAATACGTCGTTAATACCATTGTTGGCGGGTAACTTTCCATATTTAATTCGTCTTTCAAAATTCTTCATTTCATTGTACTTCGTTTGCAACTACCGAGTCAAATTGGGAGGGATATACGTATTGTTTCATTGGTTTACTTTTAAAATTGAATTCTGGACAAATCGGAAATTTGCAGTAGAGTAATCGGATCGCGCTACCACGTGTTAACGTAAACGAAAAATCGAAGCAGTCTTTATATTTTGCTGTTTTTCGGTCGCGTCTTACACGTAATTCATAGTATAACCGTTAAAATTGACCAGAAAAACATTGGCTGGCAAACGCGTGCTGGCCGAACTTGTAAACAAAAAACGTGCCGCGACCTCGGGCGGCTCGAGAATGTTTACGTTTCGAACTTGCTCGCGCAGCCGGCTTCCGAGAATTCGTGACTCGCGACCGGCTCAAATTACTTAGAGTTTCGATAACAAATTTTCGTTGTATAGCTTTTTCGTCTCTGCTCGTAAATATTATCGTGTCTTTGGTATCCTTGTCGTACATTCTTACGTATAATATAATATTCTTGTATTATACATGTATAAGAATAGAATATATTATACAATAGAATATGATACAAGAATATTTCGATAATATTTATAGATATATCGTATAGCCTAGAATTTAGATATTTTTCGTAACAAATGCTCGATGATAAGAGAAGAATAATAAGAGAATATGGTGTTTTATTTTGTACCTACCCACCCCTTCCTGCTAATCAAATTGTTCTTTCAGAATTTGTGACCGCGCGCAATGCGGTTGTAGAGTCAGTGTTTGTTTCGATGTAAAAAACTAGTTTGATTTTTTAAAGAGCACAGCTGCTCTAAGTAGATTTAACTACACTTAATACGTTTTCGCCCGAGTAGAGTCAATATTTGCTCGCCAAATATCATTCATATAATTAACGTAATCTTTTATTTTTCCCTTTTTTTATTTTTTAATATTCATACTCGCGATTAGAGTCACTCTTCGGCTGTTGGCAGATGATCTCGCTGGGCCTCTGAAGCTCGCAATGTAAGTATCTTCGCATCTTACTTTAATTTTGAATACGTCAAACGTGTAGTAGAAGCTATTCAAAATTATTTTTCTTCGAGTACGAAGTAGAATGATTTAAAGATTTCAAGTTTATCAAGCTTTCGAGTTTCTTAATCCGAAACGTCGAGAAAACTTAAAGAATAAATTATAATCTGCTCTATTTCTTTTCTCTGTTACAGGTCTTCCACAGATCTTCTTGTCTTTGGAACTACAGGACATGGCATCACAGATTCACGACTTCGCGACATCATTTTTCATGCCGTTGACTTCAAGGCTTCACGACTCCACGACTTCACGGCTTCGCTAGATGACGATGACAGCAGGTTGTCATCCGCCTGGCTGCAGCAGATGACACCGTAGTCGTCTAACGGTGAGTGGCATGCATTTTGAGTCCCTCCGGTCGCTCAATCATGTCGAGGACGAAAGGTCCGAATCGGCACGGGCAACTGGTTGTATACGTAGATTTTGCATAAACGAGTACAGTGACCACGGGTATACGATCGTATACCCGTTGAATCATTTTTATTTCTTGTATGTATTGTATTTATTAGACGAGGCTAGGTCTTCTTGCGCTACGCGTTTTAAATATGTTCATATGCTAGTAAAAGAATTCGAATCAATAGTAGAGTCACGTAGTACGAATTTCATTTTAAATATCGATGCACTTAAGAGTAGAGTCTGTAGAAATTCTACAAAGATATTTATTAAAGTGGAATGCTCGTATAATTGAGCACGTTATAATTTGTAGTTTGTAGTTATATTTACAGATGTATTCATTGCACAATAGTAATGAGGAAATTGATAAGCATTGCTATTTGAACACATGCAGGTATACGCGTAATATTTTATCTGAGTTCCTTGCTTGAATCGTAATTCGGAAAAGAATTGAGCAACATATTGCTTCGCGATTCGTAGTAGCTTCAATTCAATTTAAGATACAGAGACATAGTCAATTTTTCTTTTCTCGTACAAAAGCGATGGCAAATAAAATGCGCAAGAAGACATTTCGCGATGAGTAGATTTCCGAATCGATGTCGCAAACTTGAACGCAATGTTATGTTAAAGTTACGACTTTTGATAAGGGAGTCGCCCAAGGAATTGCACTTATAGTTTCACGTTAGAGTCCCTTGTTCTATTTTATCAATGTATTCTTAACTCCAATTTAAAGTCTCTTATTAACATTTAATATTTCTAACTTTAATGTAGAGTCACTTGTTTGCGTTTACTATTCTCAGTCTCGCGTATTTAAATTCACGTTGTATTCGAGTTTTCTTGCTTTCTTGTTTTCAAATAATGTAGCTTCTTTCAATGTAATTAGCAGAGTCTCATTGTTTTTTAAACGCATTGGAAAAGTAGAATCACAGTCCGTTAGCTGGTTACGTATGTTGGCAAGTTTTTTAACTAGGATTTTCAGCGTCGGTTCGTGCCGTTTTGCCGGGATCCCGCTCACGTGCCCAGGTGCTACTTGAGCGGGTGAAAAGCACGTGGCATGATCTTTTTTTTTCTTATTTTGATATTTGGTATTTAATATTTATGTGGCGGCTGATCGTGGGTAGTGTATCGTGCGCGACGTATATTCCACATTGTGTGTGTGTATGGTTAGGCTGGACTTGCGTCGTTTTTTCATAATCTTGTTTAACTTCTCGGTCAATTTATTCTTTAATACAATGGTACCAATAGTCTTCATTATATTTGCAATAATAGCAATGAACCATTTATTGCAAAGACAGCTCTCGGTTTTCGTATTGATTTCTTTGATAAATGCTTAAAGTATATCTTGCAATTTTCTTGTCGAATTACATGTTTGATAAATGCTATCAATGTGTATCGTTTACAGTTTTGCTATTGAATTACGTGTTTGATAAATGCCTAAAATATATATTGATTTACACGTTTGCTATTGACGTACATTTCTTTGTGAAATGCACGAAGTATATTTGAATATGCCCAGTTGCATACGCTTGAAATCATATAATACGCAATGGTCGCTACCCACGTCAGACGATTTCAGGATTTTTGTTTACTTTAGAGTGTGTGTGAGATGTATGTGAACTCGGGTGTCGGAGGCGTCCCGGGACGTTACTCCCTAGTTTAGGCTTTTGCACCCGGGTGGTATGCGTGTGATCCGCTGGGTGGGGGGTGGGGTGGAACGTGTGTGTTTGTGTGCCTGTTTGCCATTTTTTAAATATAGCACTAGGTAGGTAGGTAGCATACTTTCTGGAATGTGTGTTAATTTTAAGTAGGTAGGGCCGGGCAGGTTGACATATGGTCTGGGGTCGCGAGTTTCATATTTAACGGGGGGTGCGCGTGTCAACCTGTTTCAGGGAATTTGATTTGAACATCGACGGCGAGCTGATCTGACCTGGAGAATGCAGGTCATTTCCGGTCTTTGCCAATGTCGATCTTTCGAATCCGGCGATCTTGAATCGTCACGCGGACGCGGTCGCGATCTGCACGAAACGAACGTTATATACTCATTGTCAGCTCGAGGTTCGACACGTTTGCACGAACAAGGATGCTGAGAATTCTTAGATTAGTTTCTTAGAATTCTTAGAGTCGGTGGTCGTCTGCGTGCTATTTAACTTCTTCGATATGCATTTTTATTCCATTTTTCTGAGTCTCTTTCTGGGTTGCTTTTCGAGAACCTCGAGTTTAAATTCATGTCCCTGCGGGCACGGCGCCCGAAGAAAAGAAGAGGCCCGACAAACTGTCACGAAGAGGGCAGCAACGAATGGCTGTTCATTTTTTCGGTTTACGAAAGAATGGATGGTCATTACTCTTGTTACTTTGTCACTGTACTCGTTATTAGATTTGCATGCGTAGTGTTTTCAACTTTCACATCTGGGCTCCGCGTACTTTTTTACGTAGCGTTGCGAGAACGTACGCACGGGTTGACATAGCGTTGCGGATCAAAGAAAGCGCGAAGTGATATTAGAGTTGCGAGTGAAAGTCACAGGTTTGCATTAGCGTTGCGAAGATACGATTATCGCGATTGATTTAGCGTTGCGACGTATGACATGTTGCGCGTATTCTTAGTATTTCTTAGTATCGCGTTCCACAGTTTGATTGAGATTAGCATCGTAATATATTTGATAGCGTTGCGATAATATCGATCGCGTCTTCTAATTGTAAGCACCGCGATTAATCAGAGCAGCTTCCGTTACACGAAAATAGTAGCTTCCATTGAATGAATTAAAATGTTAGAGTTGCGACACATTTGCATCGCGCGTGTTTAGCTTTCCAGTTAGCGTTGCGCCACGAAATGATCGCGTTTTGAACGTAACGTTGCGTATATGAGAAAAAAGCCCACGATGTTCCACTGAAAAAGTGGAATTCACTCATCGATGGACCATGGACGACTCATCGGCAGCCGTGCATTGAGCACGCTTCACTTTCGCTATTAGTGTTGCGCTTTGAAAAAGAATAGGTGCATAGATTAGTCGTTATTATTTATTAGCGTTGCGTTACAGGGTCAACGAAGTGTCCAGGAATGGACTCTTGCGCGATGTTGCTTTTTTCTTTCCTCTTTGATTAAAGTTAAATCGAGTAAAGTAGCTTTTGCAATAGAATGAAGCACCTTTCGCGATTCGTTTGTTGAATTAGCTATTCGATAAGGAGATCGAGTAAAGTAGCGTTGCGAAGAAGAAGAATATTCCACTCGCGGGTTAATCGGTTTTACGAGTGGATGATTAGGATTTTTGGGTGGCCCTTCTGGCCACTCGATACATTTCCATTTTCATTTTTATGTAGCGCTCTTCGGGGCTGCTATTTCATTTGTTATTTCTGTGTCACTCGTATATGCTTTATCGTTTGATTGTTCATCGAGCACTTGTTATAGAAAAATACCACTACGAAACATATTTCCTTACTATTGAAGAATATGTTACATTTACGGTATAAAATTATCCTAATTTTTGCACGCATCTCATGCATATTAAAGGTACAATCCCGTAAATAAATGCGAAATGAAATGATACGTGAAAACGCGTTTAAAGTAGTTCGCATTTTTAAGAGAAGAGAATTCGAGGAACGGTTCGCGAGACAAACGTGTAGCGATTCAGAATTCGGAATACACGTAACGGTTAAAGTATAATACGGCGTAATGCAAGACGAGTGGAGTTGCGCACTGTTTATTTAAAGTGTCAATTAACGACGGTGAGCACTTTTCGAGTCCATAAGCTATGCTACGATTTTTCGCTATCGAAATTACTTTCGTTTAATGGCCGCGATCTTATTCTTTCCTTGTCTAGTAGTAGAGACCCGTGTCACAACGCGTTGTAATTGGCTTGCGAAAGTTTAAACCAAGGTTTGAGGTGCACTTTTCTTTTAGCTATAAGTTTATCGCGATTCTCTGCACGTTCCTCTTGTCGTGCGTTTTGCGAAACGGTCGAACGGCGAACGATTTGTAAAGGTTCGTCAAAAGGATCATATAAAATGTTTGTTAAGCAGTTATAAAGTTTGAGTAGCTGCAAAAAATAGGAAAGATTTGTTTATAACAGATTAACCGCAACGTTTATCGGCAAACTGATAGGGCGATAATATTGCTGGGACCTTTTCTGTTAATTTAAGCCAAGAGGCATTGAAATTGCACGTCCTAGGAACCGAGTAATAATGCACTAGTTATCCGCACAGAGCTAATTTATACTCTTTACACTTGAAGCGGTTGCGCATATTCGTTTATGAGTTGCACCGTCCGCGAATATATGGAATAGGAATGGAAGCAAAGGGAACCGGAAGGCGCGAATAATTTCGCATCGAGAGGTGCGAATAGCAAGTTGGTTTTTATTGAGTTTCGCAGAAAATAACTATCTTATTTTACAACGCATGCTCGCGGTTGTGCCTCTGTGTCTCTATCTGCATCCGCACACGCACACGGGTTCCACACGAGACCCAATGAAATTTATCCAACGGAACAATTAGTCGAATTAATTGTTGCCGGGTGCGGTCCGAGATGTTCGAGTGAGAGGTCGACGGCTGTCTTCGTCCGATCCGTAGGCGACTTCTTGGTCCGATCCGTAAATCACGTCCTCGTCGGAATCGTTGATCATAGAAAAGGTCGGGTTGTCCTTGGTTATAGAAGAATCTAGCGCGCAAAGGGAAGCAAAGTAAGAATTGGACAGGTGTAGCTAAGCTGCGGGATACTCACGTTGACCGTAGACTTGCTGATGGGCCGGGGCGTACACGTAAGCCATCGTGTACAGGTAGAAATTGAGAAGCCCATACAAGGCCATGAATTGAGCGGACGAGCGGTAGTAAGTGGTGAGGCGCGAGGCGAAGCTGTCTTCGAGGATCCCGGCTCCGAATTGCCTGGCCGTAACGCAGCCGCACACCAGTGAGACCACGCTCGCTAGCAGCGTAAGGAAACGTAGCCGAAGATCTAGCAAAACGGAAATTGAAACGGAAATTGAAACGGTAACGGTAACGGTAACGATCCAGCAAACGTTTCGTTGGCCAAGAGTTGCGTACCAAAGTAGGGCATGGATCTCAGCTCGCTGTACGCCTTCAATACGAGCAGAAGCAAGTAGGCTACGTAGAATCCGCCCACCGTGAAGAAGAACACTTTGAAGCCCTTTAAGTAATCGTACGATCGATAGTCTCGCGAAATCGCTATCCACCGGCTAGCGTGAACTTACAAAGTAATTGGACGTATCGAGGACGTAGTTGTAGGTGGGATCTTCCAATTCGGTGCAACGCAGCCACGTGGCGAGAATAAGGGCGGAACACCACAGCAAACCGACCACCAAAACTTTCGGTAGATAAAACGTGACCAGACGTCGCTCGTTCTGTTGAAACGTTAAACGGAGGTGGAAGGTTTATCGGTTGAAAGTTTACATTTTATAGTTGATAGGTGATAGTTTAAAGGCTGCTCTGAAACCGTACTTGTCTCAAACCGTGATAAACGCACAACCAGAACATGAGCACCGCGCAAAGGAAGGTGGTCTGTAGAATCGCGTCCACCATACCCGGCACCCAGGAGTTCACTAAAAACGTCATTGGAAACAGCGGATCTGAAAGAGAGAAGAAGAGAAGAAGAGAAGAAAAGGCGAAGCAGCGGAAAAGCGGAGTTGGATTAGACGAGCAAGGGCAAGGGCAAGGGTTCGCCACTTACTGTTGTACAAAATTAGCAAGGGAAGAAGTATAGAAATCCATTTCTGTTCTATCGACCAATCGTGCAAGGGGTACTTTCGAAGAGAGTGTCCGAACCAGCACTAAAAATCGTTAGAAACAAGGCAGCATGTAGTGAGGCTTCCGTTAGCGATTTGCCGCGCGCCTATCGCCTATCGACTATAGATTATATGCATTATCCATGATTCTTTACCATAACGCCGAACGCGGTTAGCAAGAAGATGAATCGAAACCAAATTTCGAACTCCGTAAACGCTGGATTGTAATTCTTGAACTACGGACAAGCAGAAACGTGATAAATGGAACGCGTCGCGTCCTCGCCTGCTCGCCTAGAGCCTAGTCTAGTCTCTTCGAACGGCTACTCACGTAGAACGAGAGTTCGCGTATCGTGTAACGCTGGTGGAAGCTCTCCAGCCCGTGGAACCGAACGCTGATAATGTAGTAGCTGTAATCGAGATATCCCAGATGAGCTACCACCAGCTCCTCGCAGCTTCGTCTCTCGCATTTCAAGTGCCTGGTCCTGCCAGCAGAAATCGTTCCCATCCTTTACGTCTACCTGCTTAACGCCTCGGCCCACTCTTACCTGTTGTGTCCCGTTTCCGAAGATAGAATAGCCGTCGCTTTGCGATCCATCCCGATACCGTCTATCGAGATGCTTATTTGAAACGTCTTGTCGTACCTCTCGTCTGCAACATTCGCCATTCTCACCGCCTCTATCCTCCTCACCACGTTCCGCTAGCTTAAGCTTACCGTCGTTGTTCGAAGTGAACAGCTTCGCGATCACCCACAGCTGCTGACTGTACGTCGACAGCAGAGGAGTTTTCATAACGAAAGGACCCGTGGCCGCTTCGCTGCCGTTCAAACGAGCTCTCTGTTCGCTGGTCGAAGTGATGGGAGGACCTGCGACCAAACGTAATCCTGCCAACGATCGCGCGAAACGTGCTCGCGAGGCGTTGCCATTGCCTACGTACCAGCCAGTCCGATGAATATCGCCAAAACGAAGCAAGCGAAGAAGGCCACGAACACCATCACGAATTCCCTCTTGTGCATGGAATATAGTCGCATCTGAACCGACCTGAGAAGCAAACGCGACGTATACATATATGTATATAATTAGCCCCTCGCCTGTAGCAAAGCCTCGACAAATACCTTTCACATCGGTCGTGGTGATAGGCGGGTGCGATGTACTTGTTGAATTCGCTGAACAGATCGCTAAACTGCGAAAGCACATTTCTAACTCTGAGATTCCATCCTGCGGAAGGAAGATGGTACGAGTATCCCAGTCCAGGCCCATCCATTTTTTCCACCCTATTGCGACACCGTATACGCGCTCTTGTATTGCTCAACGATCATTCGAAATTGCATCGATTCAATCTCGCAGCGTTTCTGTATTTCGTAGTTGCTATGAAAAAAAGGCACGTAGTCGTTGCGTAAGTAAAATGATTGTTGTTACCTTTGCGCGGAGCAAGCGGTGGTCGATGCCGAGTCTTCTCTGTACAACTTAGAAATGTTCACCTCGATCGATGCATCGCATCGCAAATTGTTAAGCGTCGGTGGATTTCACGATTGGATTGGAAAAATTAGGCAGGACGGCGAGGACCACGACCACAACCAGGGGAAACGTGAAATTCGCAGCGACGCAGCAAACAAAGGCGGCAGACATCGTGACGCGTGTTATTGATTTTCACGAGCGCCATGAAACGGCGGAGTAGTTGTCCGTCGTCTAGTTTGGAAAATATCCCCGTGGCAGCTCTCTTTTCGATGCTGCGCGTTCGCGTTCCTTTCAAACTTTCACCCGCCAATTTTATCGCCATTTTTCATTTTCGCTTGCAAGACGAAGATAAAGCGACGAATCGCTGCCAAGATAGCACGATCTCTTGCGCGCGTAAACATACGTAACAACATCGGCCGAAAGTTATTCTAGAATATTAAAGTTGGAGCTGCTACTTATTTCGAAGTTGCGTGGCTTTATTATCATTAACGGTAGACGATCGAAGGTGTAGGTACATTTGTGAAATAAATCTATCTGTACATGCGATATAAAATAGATATAGAAGTTATTTGTACAAGGGATTCGAGGAGCGACGACGGCGTTAATCCCAATACTTGATCTTTCCGTCCCAGCCGGCGGTAGCGAGACGGGAAGGTTCGTGAGGATGCCAGAGTACGTCGATGCAAACCCCGTCGTGCGCTTTCCATTTTTTGTACAACTTGGTGGTTTTCCAATCCCAGATGTAGCATTTTCCATCCGCGTCCCCCGACACCAGGTAGCTGTTTTAAAATGTTTTCAAATGACGGACGAATGCGTCGAAGAAACGAAACCGACTAGAAAGCTTATTATTCCGAGCTTACCTCATGTCTGGAGAGAAATCCAATCCGCAAGCGTAGCCGGCAACCATGTGACCGGTGAAGGTTTTCTTGCGATTCATTTTGAATCTGTTGAGAGCGGAGAATATGACGATCTTGTTGTCCATGCTTTGGCAGGCGAGCCACTTTTGATTAGGAGAAGGCGTGACCGCGGGCATAGAGTGCATCGAAGGATCGGCTATGTACTTCATGTCCACCGGTATGTCCCACTCCCAAACTCGCAGGCTCTTGTCGTCCGAAGTCGTTACGAACCGTCGATTCTCGTCTACGAACGTTATCGTGTTGACGGCGCCCAAATGCCTGTCGTACTCTTGCGTGATATCGCCCGAGCGGACGTCCCACTGCAACGCAACGTAAATCGCCTTTTCCTTTTCCTTTTCCTCTTCCCCTTCCCCTTCCGACTACTGTACGTAGAAAAGAGATACTCACGCAGATGATCTTCTTGTCGCTGGTCCCCGCTACGAACAGATGCTGCTTATCCGGGTCCGGATTGAACTTGACGCAGTAGGGAATCTTTCTGCTAGTAAATCGGCTCAAACAGCTACCCGTTTCCGTGTCCCACAGTTTCACGTAACGGTCGTATCCAGCGGACAAAAATCTCTTCCCGTCGTTGTCGAAGCTGATGTCCCTTACGGCTTGGCGATGGCCGTAGTACGTTCGGATGCATCTCCTTTCCTTGTAGACCTCCCACAGCTACGCTTCCAGCCAACCCGAATCAATCCTCCGATCGTGTTCGTTTGCTAAGTGATCTAGCGGCGATTGCGGTCTTACCTTCACCCTGCAATCCATGCTGCAAGAGAGCAACAAATGCGCGGTACGGGGAAACCATCTGATTTGCGAGATGCCCTTGGTGTGCCCCTCCCACGCGTGAATTTGCGCTTTCGGCAAGAAGCACCTGTCCGGCGGCGCGTCCGACCTCAAATTCACTCCGACGTCCTGAGGCGCGTGTAGGAACGATCTGCCTTGGTAATCCACGCTATCTTTAACTGAATCAACAAACCAAATCATTTTCCCTTGAATGGTGCGGCGATGCGACCGTGTAACGCTGCAAAGCTTACACTTACTGTGCAACACCGTCTTTTCCTCCAGCGGCTTCTCCTCCGTACATTTCACTCTCTTGTTTCTCTTAGCCAATATCTCTTCCAGCTCGGCAGCTTCCTCCTCGGTTGGTTTAACCACCCGCTTCTCGTCCACGTATCCACCCCACGGACCTAGAAACCCTTCGATGTCCGCCGGGTTGTCGTTTCTGTGACGCTTCCTTTTATCCGAAACCCTCAACGCGGTGCTTTCGAACACGGTCTTCCCGCCGGATTCTTCCGCCGCCTCCTTCGCTCCGACGATCATTCTCCCCTCTTCCGCGCTCCCGTCTACCGTCGGATCTAGAGCGTACCCTGCAACGCGCCGCAAACATTACTAACATCGAGTCGCAGCCCTCCGCGCTCTTTCTTTCGCCGTCAACCAACCATACCACGGACCGTTCCCTCTCGTACAATCGATCATCGCGTGCAATCGTACAGGCCCCCTTACCATTTCACCGTGACCAGTTTACAATCGTTTTACGGATAACATTTGAAAACGATGCCACGTGCTACTAAACATCGCGACACGCGCGTGCTTTAGATGCACGCGATCTCTAAAATTCAAATCTATGGCAATGGTTATACGTACCAGTCAACAAACGTATGGCCACTCTGAAACTTTCTGGCCAGGGGCTTCGTCGTACATTCGTATCGAGGAGCGTCGCATGCAAAGTAAAGTCATTTATCGTTAACTTATATATCTTGGTAAATTGGACAAATATCTACATTGAATCAAACGAATACCATTTTGCTTGCAAAAAATTAGAAAATGCTATCCTTGGTAATTAAAAAAAGATACGTGGTCAATCGAAAATATCGCTTTTTTTCGGAACGTTACGAACGGGTATGCGCGTCGCGTTGGTTGCGCTTTGATCGTCGGCGCCGTTAAACTTCTTTACCATTTCTTTCGCGTAAGTTTAGTCTAAGCTTGACGAGGCGCGCGATGCATCTATAAACACGTTACCATCGACGAATCACAGGATAGACTATCCATTCTTATAAGAATACATTGGGGGCTACTTGGCCCCTTTGCTAAATGAAAACAACAGCGTTTTTAAAACGATAGGAATTGCAAATAAATACCGCGCGAATTAATCGTTTACGAATGTACGCGATCAATAGCAGCTAGATTAGTATTAATGAGTACAGAAGTATATCTTCGTACATTGTGGACTACTATTGTTTAAATCTTCCATAAGCCAAATTTCATTTACTTTTACGATACGAACAAACGTATAATTATATTTAATATGCGTATAGAGAGTTAACTTTCGCAACTTTGATGATCTGATTCAATATAATTCTCAAACGAGTCGTTCTAAATCGCAGGGGGCATAAAAATCTGCTTTTTTACACAGACCAAATTTCAGTTTGAAATTTACAATGTTTCCTATAAATGGATAGCCTATCCTGTACTCGGAGTCAATGGCGTTAGCTGTAAACGAGTGGTCTATCCTGTGGTTGATCGACGGTTCGGCGTATGTTCGGCGACGATATACCGTAGCTGGCAAAAGTCCTTCTCTGATTTTCAAACTGAAACTCGCTTATGTGGGCTTTCTCCACGTATCCGGAAAGCATATTTTTCACGGCGCGCTGCTGCTGCGTTTTGAAGGGATTTTCCGGGCCGATATCCGGGGCGAAAAGCTGCTCGTACTTGGGGTTGTGCGTCACCTCTTCCACGCTCGAGTCTATGTGGCTGACGCACAGCTCTGTTCCCTGTCGCGCGACAAATCCATCAGACGTCATCCTTCGCAACATTTCCACCTATCTATCGATGCTTACCGTCGGTATCACCTCCGGTGCAGAACATATTTGCACGCTTAACGAGTTAACCTCGCTCTTCTTCCTTCCATTCTCCTTCTCCTTCTGCTTTTGTTTCTCGCCATCGCTTTCGACACGCGTCTCGTTTTCCGATTCGCTGTTATCGTCGCTGCTCCCGTAGTCCTTCAAAGCGAGCATATTTCACCTGAAACGTACTTGCACCCTGTCAACTCAAATGATCATTTCTAAAGCATCCGCACGAAAACATCCAAGCTGACGTTACTCGCGTGAACGCGTAAACACGAGCATTCTTGCCAGGGTACACTCTTGCAATATAGAGTAGCGCGCGTAAAGCGCAAAAGTAAGCGAAAGAGGCGCCAGACGACGGCTGAAGGAAACGCGTTTTCTCTAGGGCGAGCCCATTAGTCACTAGGCTAACCCGAGCCTTACGACCGCCAGTCACCAATCACGAATCATAGTCGATGACGATGGCGATACACGATACACGATACACGATACACGATACGCGATACGCGATGAAACGTAGAGCACGATAGTTACTCCGTCAGTTGTTTCGAGATGAATGGTTTGAACGTTTGAACATTCGAAGACGAGGAAAGAGAAAGAGGAGACAGAGTCGATGGATGCGTAATATATGTACGAAAGTTGCCAAGAGAAGATGAGCAGCAGCAACGAACACGGAGACGGGAATGGGAACGACGACGAAGAGAACGAAAAGGGGAACGGGAATTCGGATGAAGGCGCGTGTTTGGCGGCAGAATGCCCGGTGACGTGCTGCAGCCTCGACGAGCAGAGTGCGTCGAGCAGATCGGAGGGGAAGCTTCCGGGTATGAACTTGCCCGAGAAGATCGTATTCGTAATCGATGCGGCGAGGGAGAAGGGTTGCACGCCTTTCAAACTTTCCTCCGGCTCCAGCTATATGCCGCTAGTCATGATCAAACGAATCGTGGAGAATTTTGTTCGCATTAAATCTATGATTCAACGCAGTCACGAATACGCGCTGATGATATTGAAGTCGGAAAGCGCCGAATGGATTTGCGACTTTACCAGCAACGCCAGCAGCATTATGGATCGCTTGAAACCGATCAACGAGGATTTCCTGCGAGAAGATCAAAACGCGTTCGATTTCGGCCAGCTGTTCGAGAAAATGTGCGACAAGTTGCCTGCGCCGGTCGCGGACGCGGCGGTTCCCACTTTCGTGACCAGGGTGATTTTGGCCTACTCTCGTTCCAATTGCATCCCCAACCTGACCGCTGCCAAAGCCTCTCTCGATCGTCTCGCGAGAAACCCGTACTTCTTCATAGACGCGTTGTACGTGCACGAGCCGCCTTCCCCTGAAAATTCCTGCGAACTAATTTACTCGGAGTTGGCCAAGTTGGACACCACCAATTTCTCCTACATATTGGAAACGGGAAGGAACGCGGCCAAGCTGCACGACAATATGGCCAAGCTGCTGGCTCATCCTCTGCAGCGACCGCCTCAGAAAGACGCCTGGTACTCCATTTGCTCGCCTACCAAGTCTCGAGAGACTTACGAGAACGTTTAAGGGTTCCAGCTTGGCGAATACAATTTGCCACGGATTGCGGACGGAACGAAAAAAACGAATCGAGTGAACGGTGCGTCGCTGCTTTATTGTATTATAATATAGTCGAGGCTCATTGCGAAACGCATTTACAGGCGCGCGTCGGTATCCTTCGTAAAATAGGAACGTGTCGTCGGATGTATCGTCACAGACGAGATATAAGTCTAGATGGATTGCCGTACGGGACGTCTAAAAGAAGTCGGACGTTTCGGAAAAATACCGGTTCGCTCTTACAGTTAGCGTCGCGTCGCCTATCCTTAAGGGGGTAGTCCCAACACGTGACGTCACAGATTTCGTAGGAATGGTAGATTTCGTTACAGTGAGATCATTGCCTACAAGAATGTGGCTGCCAGACGAATACAAGGCAGAGCCACTATCGTTTTCCTTCACAAATGCGTAAAGTAATTCGCAGCTGTTTATTGCATGAAAGCGGGGCAAGGGGGGAAATCGTCTCAAGCAGCAGCGTTGCAATGAATCAACGGCGGTATTGCCGCGTTGCCGCCGTGACAATTCATCGCAATGATTGCACGAGAGCGGTTTATGGTTCGACTGTGAAGTCCACACGAAATGGTTTGGTCGCAAATTCGCGCCCCACACAAGTTACATTTTTTTCTCTAAGATTTTTTTTCAATTCTTGACTACATGATAATATTGTTTCCTTCTGCAGTTTTACTATTCGTTTACCTTGTTAATTAAAGAATTATTTAGATTCTTCGACACCTAATAAATAAATAAACTTTAATTCAATAGTACTTATCAGTAATAAATGGAGTTGACTTGAAGTAAAAGTACATTGCATCATTCCATATATTTATTTGATCTAGGAAATGCGAAGTAATACACATAAGTAGAAGAATTCATGGCTACAGAAACGATTGTGGAAAATATGCTCCTAAATTATTTCTGTGTATACTTCAGAGTAATATATTTTTAAAATATCTTTCACATGTTTTTAAATTATTGTTACTTATTTGCATATTGTATAGTTAAGGATTGAAAAAAATGTAAGAGAAAAAAGTTGCGCTTGTGCAAGGCACGAACTTATGACCAAAATATTTAGTACGTATTTTACAGTTTGACACCATAGTCACTCTGCCAATGTAATCATTGAAATCAATTTTCTAACTTCAAAATATAGTCATGTAAAATAGCTTCAGATAAACGATAAGGAAAGTCATCGAACTCAAAAATTCTGAAACTCGATGCACAAGTAAGTACTGTAGGACCCAGTAATACTAATCTATCTTTCGTCGGTGTTAATTTTCATTTTTAGAGGGTGAAATCAATCCCCAAAGTTTTAGCATTTCTTAGTTTTCTCAGTATAAGTTTATAATGGTAAGAGATAGGACAAAACTTCAAAAGAATAAATTATTCAGTTTTCTTATAATCTACAACCCTGCGGCAATAAAAGTTATCCCCATTGTCCAATTTGTTTTAAATAAACAAATTATTTGTATTTGTTGCATAACGGTAAATTATAGAAATGATTATTATATACTAAAAAGTTTCTATTTTGAGCGATTTAACGAAATATAAAATAAAATAATTTTTTTGTTAGCGTCTTTGTTAAAAACAATTAATTACCGTTATACGCATCTTGATATGTTTTTGGTCGATTCTTCATTCTATTTGCATTTTTCACGCCAAAATATGTATTTTCTATTATACTTCATGGTCGAATATATATTCTATACTTAAAAATTTATATAAACAATTGTATTACACGTGTACATGAAATATATTGCAAAAACGCCTATTCTCGAGTGATTATCGCGATCACCCTCTCCCACATATCAAATATTGCTTTATTTCTTACATATTTCTTTAGCTAGTTAATGCAAACATTTTCTGAACATACATATACATGTTCAAATGGGAAGCGTAAGAAAATACTCTTATCTATCGGCTACGTGCTACGCGTCTATGTACAGCGATTTGTCGGACTTTAAACGACTTGGAATCGTCAAAGGATTAAAGAATCGCCACGGGCTCGGCGCACAGTCGTCGAAAGGAAGGCAACTTTTGTGGATTTCAAGGTACAACGCGATTCACCTTGACCCGCGTCCGAATCCGCGGCGGATTCAATAACATTTAACGTTTAACCGTTAATGGCAACGGACGTGCTTACGATAGTTGTATCACAGTGGAGAAATATTTGATAAATAAAGCTACTTACAATCGAAACTAGTTGTTCGTGGTTACTCGTGTATACGCGTATAGGTACGGTAGAAAATAGGATGGTTCGCGCAAAGACGAGAATCGGGCGGAAGGCGACGGTAGCGTGGGCGCGAACGGCTGTCACGAAAAGTTGAAAAGCAGCGGCAGGAAACAGGTAAAGAAGATTAGAGAATAGGAAGGGAGGAGGGCAGGGGAAGCAGCGGCAGAGGTTGAGATATGCAAGGCGGATAAAAGTTGCGGCAACAATTTCACGAGGTGGAGTAGGCCTATTTCGGTGGTTTGCTGTTTTGTAGCGTTCCAGCTTTCGTCGATTGGCATACGGTCTTTTGCGGCGTTCGTCGAATCGCTGTGGTTGGCGGGTTCTCGTTCGGGTTTCCAGTTGCCACAGCGAGGGAAATCCCGCGGCACCGGCGCCATGTCTCGGTGCTCGCCAACTTTGAAAACCAACGACATTCCGACTTCGGCGTGAAATTCGATGTGACAGTGAAAGAGCCAGTAGCCTGAAAGGCGAAGGTTCGTTGGCGAAAAGGGCGATGGAGGGGAAAGAGAGGGTGGAGCAGGTTAAGATACCTGGATTGTTGGCGTGAAAGCGGAGAACGGTGTAGCCGCCGTCCGGCACCGTGACGGTGTCCTTTAGCGGAGCGCGATCCAGCTTCCTTCGAATCGCCCCTTTGGCGTCCAGGGCCTTTACCTGGTCAACGGTGACAGTTTTGCCCACTCTTTCCATCGCTACTACGCGAAACTGATAGCCGTGCAGGTGGAACGGGTGATTGGCGTCGTAGGCGAAACCTGGCGAAGGGCAAAGCAAACGGAAAAGTTGAGCTAGGCTTGAACCGGGGCCAAGCGAGGGAAACGGAGCAAAAGGGTAGAAGGGCTTGAAAAAACCTTGGTCGACCAGAACGACTTCGACGACGCTGTCGAGGCGAACTCGAAGCACGTGAGTGCAAGCGCAGTAGCTGTGCTCGCATCCGTGGACAGTGCTCGCGTTGCAAAATCCATCCTCCTTGACGAGATCCCTCTGGGATAGGAGAGGGACGGGCGGCAGCTTCATCGAGATGCGATTCAGTTGAGGAGTGAGCACCCTCTTGGCTACCTTCACTGAAAGTCCCAGAACGCGAATCAATTTCTCACTCTCGCTCGGATTCGGACTCGGTGAGGTTCGTTGGCCGATTCGCCGGAGGCGCGATTTCGCGCGCGTTACCTTGGTTAAATCCGTAGAGATTTCCGCGATGAAAGTGGGGATTGTCGGTCTGATAGAAATCGTAGGACACGTAAAATTGGTAATCCGGGTGAGCAGTGCTGGATTTGTCGTTGCGGTCCATGGCTTTTAGCAGAGGTATGCTGACGCTGGTGCCCGTTTCCATGCCCTCGTTCAAAGCGTTTACCCGCTGAAAGTAGCGATCCTGTTAGCGTTTAGCCGAGTCGCGCGACAACCTTCGCCAGCCGTCCTTACCTGTCCCTTGGAATCGCCCGAATCGCGCTCGTAGTCGTAGCCCACTTCTCCCTCTGGATCGTCTTCGCTCGCCCCTTCGTATCGCAGGATCGCCACTTGATAAGCCTTGGTGAACCTTTCGTCGCAATCCATCAGCCCGCGAAATCGCATCCAATAGTTGGCCGGCTTTTGATTCGTTTCAACGACGAAGTCGAATCGTTCGCCGGCGTAGCTTACCAACGATTCCGCTGCAATCATTCAGCCTCCACGTTAGCTCTCTTGGAATCCTGGAATCAACGATTCCGCGGTTCTACGCACCTTCCACCGGCTCGATGTCGCGCCCGTCCGAACTAATCACGCGCATAACGTGCTTATCGATCGACAGCTCTATGGGACAGTTTAGGAATTCGGCGTTGATCAGCCTAAACCTGTGCGTGGTATTCTGCAAGCGTGAAAGGAGCAAAGAAATATAGAAACGGAGGGGCGCTCGAACGCGAGCGTGGCGGTGGTGTTGCCCGTTGCTCGAACTTACCCGCTCGACGACAAAGGTTGCGAGCGGCATCGCAGCGGAGCCGTTGCTGGCAGGTGCTTTTGCACTTGCACTTGCACTTGCACTGGAATGGGCAACGGGAACCGCGAAACGACCGAAACCGTTGATAAGTAGATTGGGCGGCTTGTTGTCGCCGCCCGCGTGATGATGGTTCAAGAATTTATCGATTCCCAGCTGATGGGTCCAATCGGAGAGGAGAATGGTGTGTCGGTCGGTGCGATAGAGAGATCGGTGCCAGTCGAGTTTGGGTGGCGCGCGTACGATGAGCGCGCCGAAAACCCCGTCGCCTCGTTGGAATCCTATAGTAGAATGGAACGAGTTAATTAAGCGAGCGATTGACGGGCAGAGGTACGCGTAGGGCTACGGTGGGCCGATGTAGCGAAGAATAAAAGGCGGTAGGCACCTAAGTGAGAATGCCAGAAATGCGTGCCGACCTCCGTGGCGACGTAGTCGTAGCGAAAAGTGGATGCTGGCAAAATCGGGCACTGAGAGACGTAAGGCACCCCGTCCATGTACGGCGTTCGAACGTGATGCTGGCCGTGCCAGTGCATCGTGGTGCTCTCCGAATGCAACCAGTTGCTCACGTCCACTATCACCCTGTCCCCTTGGCACACCTGTCGTCCGATAATTGCTTCATAACTCACCTATCGATTTCTGTTCGAACGCGTTCGCAAGAGGGCAACGGTGCAAAAGTGCAAGAGTACGCGGCCGAGACGGTGAAGGTGAATCACGCGGCTAAATATACTTTGCATGGATTCGCATGGGAACGCGCGCGAGACCTTGGCGCGGAGCGGATACGGCTATCCGATCGCTGCCGATCCGCTGGTGATCATCGATTAGAGAAGCCGGCGTGCACGGGCAAGAGAAGGCTAGCGAGCGCGTAGTCGGCTGTACGGGATACCTCGATAGGCGGTCCAGGCATTTGCCGGTTAACCACCAAGATGGACCTTCCGACGCCATCGGCTGGCACGCAGTGCGGTCGGAAGCAGTCGGTCAGGTTCAACGGACAATCATAGCACGCTTTGCTCATCGTCCTATAAGCCTCCAATCTGAACGCATAACGACATTCCATCGGCGGCTCCTGATCCTTGCAATCTCGTCGACAGGGATGCTCGGTCCAATTCAACTGATCCGCTTCCACCTCCGCTTCCGCCTTCGCCTCCGCGTCTTCGAATTCCGCCTGGTGATACGCCGCCGCGACGCCTTCTACCGGAACGAACGATTATCCGCTTTGTCGATTTCGACCAGCACTCGCGATTCGCAAATCGCGAGTAACGAAAAAATTCGTTTTCGCTCACCCGAGAGGCACGTGGCGTTTGCGAGCAGCAGCGCAACTTGCATCAGGAAGAAGATCGCTCCTCGATGCGTCATGTCGGATCTGCAATTTGGCAGAGTTGCGCGAAACGTTACGGACCCGCTAATGCTGTTGCAGTTTATCAGGAAAGGTGGTAGTAGGAAGGTGACAGCGGATGGTGAATCGAGCAAGCAGATTTACGAAAAGCAAATAAAAGGAAGAAACGTGACGGTTGGCCGTGTTATCTAATCTCGATATCGTAAGAAAGCGTATGCAAATTTCGATGGACGGCGAGGAACGAGTGACGGACGGTAGACGAATCGACCGGTTTTCGCGATTGCTCGTTTTGTAAAATGCGTTTTTTGAAGAGAACGTGCGTAGGAGAGGTGCGCACGGATAGGCGATTTCGGCATACTTACGCGGCAAACGAGCGGCAGCCTGCTGGAGATTAGGAGACGAGCGCGGTTCGAACGATGCTTGCGATTTCTCGTCGAAAGAATAGCAGCGCATGATACTTGCGCGTGCTTTATCGCGAAATAATCGCAAGATTATGGCAGAATACGGAAAAGAGAGACGCGAGCGAGTTTGAATCGAGTTTGCTTGAATGGTAGGAGAGCGCGTGACGCGTGACTCTTGCAGAGAGATGCGAGCGCGCAAAATGGACGGACTTTTGTGAAAGACTGGACCGATGCAGCGATGTACGGTTCTCTATAGAGGGATTTCCTGGAGGTCACGCGTGCCCCACGAATCGAATCGGCAACGGTCCTCTTACTTTAGCCAACGTCCGGCGAACGCGAACGTGATCGCTCCGCCGTGTGCCGCGTGCCGCGTGCCGCGTGCCGCGTGCCGCATGCCGGCGTAAATAACGTCGCAAACGTCACCGCTTCTCGTCTTTCCTCCTTTAACTCTTGTTCTTCCCCTACGATGAAACATCCCGGGTATTTCCACCTGTATCTTCATCCCGGTCGCCCACACCGAACGAACGAATCGTTCGACTGTCGGCGCGCGCTGACACCCGATCACCCGATACCAATTTTATACCTACCTATATGCAGATGCATACCTATGTGCGGGCATATACACGCACGATGCTTTACCTGTTTCAAACGATAGCCCAGCAACTTTTTCGCGCGTGCTTTCGATAGGCGGGCGAATGGCGAGTGGCGAGTGGGGAGTGACGAAACGCGCGATCCGATGTCGATCTGTGCGACTTGGATGCAAAGCGTACGTAGAAGCAAAAAGTAGAGAGCGTGGATGGAAACGAATTGACGCGCAGCTATCTGCCGTGCAATTATAGTTGATCCGTAAGGAAACACGAGAAACTAGATATGGTTTGACTGGTAGGATATGCACGCTTGCAGCGGGCAACGAGTCGATCGTTTCACGGCTCACCGCCGCGTTAATCGTCGCGCGGTTCTAAACAGCTCGGGGCGATAGGTGCATATTTTCAAGGAATCTGGTGATTCGCGTCACGGGTTTTCCGTCGCGCCTGCACGTGACGCGGAATCCTTGCTTGCTCCTATCTCGACCGCGTAACTTACCGCTACGTACGCCACCATAACGATCATCGCGAACATTATAATACCGTATAGTAGAATTAAAGGAAAATGAGAAGCGGATGTAGGAGCGATCCCGCGATCGCGGCGCTCGTAATCGCGCGTATCGTACGCTTTCGCGTGCCTGCTTCGCGATTCTTTCCGTCGCGCGTCACAACTAATCGGAAGCCAAGCGAGACGACTCTTCTGCCGAGTTTACGCTGACGTTACGCGAGACAAGAAATTCGAACGAACGTGTAGCAAGCATGTGAAATATGTCACGGCGCGTTGTGTCGCGTGTCGCGTTGCTTAAAGCAGGCTGAAAGGAAGGTCGCGTTACAAACATGGCAAGAATTACAATGATTTCGTGGTGGACGATAGAAAGGATGGTAGAAATGGGCGGCGGAAAGCAACCGCTTAGCCGTACTAGGAGACGAAAGCGAGAAACATCGAGGAGGGCAACGGAAATTGTGGGTAGGGCGGATTTTGCTTTGGCGCGTTTGGCGAGTTTGCTTATTAAGCTTGCAGCAAGCTTACGGCTTTCGCTTTTTCAGAGCGCTCTGTCCTCTGTGGAGTATTGCGAGGAAGCGAACGAGGATGAACGCAGAAGAGAAAGTTTGTGGAAGAGTGTTAACCTTCGTGTAAAAGCGACTGCGCAACGGCACGTGTCTCGCTTCGTCTCTCTCCTCTCCCTTCTCGCTTTCGTTCTTCTCTCGCTTTATCGTTTCATTCATCGTTTTGTCGCTCCACCGCTTCACCGCTCCATCGCTATCGACTACGGATGAGAAATAAGGGATGCACCTTCCGGTTCGACGATGCTGTTGAGCGCTTTGAGAGTTGGAGCCGTCTCGAAGCGCCGCGCGCCTCGCGAGGCACCGCCTCCTTGCGTCGAAACGCACGCGGACGTGCGCGCGTGTTTATCGCGTGCGCGTACCGTTTGCTCGATTGCATTGCACGGATCTATTTTGTAGTCCGTATTCCCCGTTGTGTATCGTTTCAACGACAAGTGGAAGGAATTGCATGCAGGGTTAAGCTGCTGGAGCAAAGCGGGCTCCGATCGAGAGCAACGGGAACAGAGAACGGGGGCAGAGAAGAAGAGCTAACTTGCGCAACTTCCGGATAGAATAGAAGATGCATGGGAAATGGATTCACCAGAAGTAGTTGTCGATAATTAGAAAACGTTGTATAGCGTTACGTTTCGCTTTTTCTCGGCAATTGGCGAAGTAGTGGGTAGGTTTCAGGAGAGCGCTCCACTGCACGCGGGCACCGATCGTCTTTCTTTCGTATTGTAGTAGACTTCTGGCAGGAAGCGGCGCGCCGCTTTATCCGCGCGAGATTCGTTGCGTCATCTAAGCCGCGGTTCGTGCGTAAAAACCTGAAAACGTAAAAATGATTCCGAGAAAGAGAGCGCGCAATGAATTCTTTCGACTCGCTCAACCTCCGTCCTTGTCTAATCGTAAAAGTCGCGCGCTCCGTGACGTCACCTACCTTGATCGTTGAGCCGGCTGCCGATGTCGACGCCGACGCCGATCATCTTCCGTTCTTCTGTCCCTCCGTTAGTCCGTTAGTCTATTAGTCCGTTAGCGTCCCGCGGGTAGCTCAACGGGGAACGATGTTTCGCGCTCCGCCTTTCGTTTTCCGTTTCGCAACGTTTTCCCCTCTGAATGTAGCGCACTGCCGCAGGCTATCGGGCAGCAGCATATTTTATCGAGAAATTTGCGAGACAGACGCCGTCGCTTGGCCAACTCCGTGATACTACGATACAAACGTATGTTGCCGCGCGTACAGATTTTCCTCCGATACGGATCTCGGTTTTGCGTTGATGCGGAATACGGAATACGGGACACGGCCGATTTCACGGGCCTGACGTAGTTTCCAAGAATTTTGCAGCGACTAGGAAGCGACGCGACGTTTCAGGAGCTAGCGAAACTCATTGTCAGACTCAACGATGACGATGAACGTTTGGTCGTATTGACGATCTCGTATCAGGCGAATGTAAGCAGCAAAGGGGTATGTGGCTGTCCTGGAAAGCGCACGGCAAACAGCTTCTTCGGAAGCCGCCTTCTTCAACGCATCGCGGGACTGTAAGTGGCCAGTTAAAGAGTTTTTGAAGGAACTTATCCTCATGGAGTTCTCGTTTCGGAACTCGCTATCCCTTCGCGTAGCATTTGGACGAGTGGAGCAGACCAACTTGTCAACCACTACCTACCTCTACCCGGCTTTTTGTTTCAACTTCGAGTCGACTCGCGTATATCTCGCAACGTAGATGGAAGCTATGCAAAACGAGTAGAATATACGAAAGTTAGACACTTGTCTATTAGCGAGCGTTGCTCTGCATCGTAAGTCCGTTTTTCGACGCGCTTCAATTCGAAAGATCGATCTCCCGACAGCTGGGCGCTGCATATCTTGCCCGTCGAAACACCGGTCACGCGTGTCGCGACTCGCGCGCATTGTATTTTTAAACCGAAACCAGTTAAGTTGGCATTGCGCGTTGCGCGTCAACTATTTCCCCTTCGATTGCGAGTCTCCAATGACTCGTGATTGGTGACTCGGTCTCGTGACGTACGTACAGCGATAAGCGAAAAACGCAAAGCGTTCCATTTCTGTATCGCGTCATACGAGAAGTTTCGGGTTTCGCGACGTGAAAGAATGCAAAACCGATGCGGACGTAACCTCGTTAGAGACAGAGAGGGAATCGAAGGATTTGCACGTTTGATAAGCGTTCAGCGGAGCACTTTTCTTTTGCCGGAATGAGCGAACTTATAGAAGGAACGTGTTTGTCGATGTGTCCCGAGAGAGAACGTTGCATGTAAGTTGCACGCGTGTTCGTTTTGCAAAGTTCCCAAATGGTAAATGATAAATATAGTAAGCTGTAGATAGTAAATGGTAAATAGCTAATAGCATTCCTCTTCGCTTCGTTTCAATGGAATAGCGAGTCTATAACCTTTCCCCTCAATTTTCGTTCTACAAGAGTGCGTCGATGCGTTACTAGTTATGAGTTACAAGTTACGAACGAATTGCGAGTTAGGATATTTGCACAATGCGCGAATAGTGCAAGTATTGGTACGATTGTAGCAGGGAAAAGGAGGGATTGCTGCACAGATTCGAAGTCGACGAAAGAGATAGGGTAGGGGCGAGGGGTAGCGGGAGGAGAAGACTGGCGAAGGCGGATCCAACGAAAACCGTGAAATGCTTCAGCCGACCGGCAGCGGGACTGGTGATGACCGATCCGAAACAGCTGCGTCCCGCGCCAGTTCTTCTGTCCACCGTTAGATATTTGTTTACCAAGTAGGCGTCCCTCGCGCCATGAGTGCAAGTACCTTTGCCTATCCTTCGAGCACCTGCTAGGCGTTTAAAGTAACGCGACGCACGATACGGGATTGCAGGGTAGCTCCTCGAACGGACGTCGATTGGATCGTGGTGTACGATTTCGTGTTCGATCGTTTGAGATCGGTGAGGCAGGACGCCGCCATTCAAAGAATCGACGCCTCCGCGAACATTCGCATCTTGGAAGGAACGGTTCGATTTCTAGTTTATTCGTCGCAAAGGTAGAATATCCGCTGGGTGGGTTAGGGTTTGGAAAATCTAACGGATTTAGAGAAGAGATAAAGAGTTGCAGATTGTGCGAGCGAAGCTACACGGAGTTCAACGCGAACATCAACGACCGACACCTGGCCGAATGCGTAACGCATTTGCTGGTCTTGTATGACAGCGAGCAATTGGAGGAGAAGCAGAAATGGAATAAGGATCGCCGACAAATGGAAGCGCTCTACATTCTTCTGAATATGGGCAACGCAGAAGTTTTGGCCAGAGCCGTGCGGCTGCCTCTCGACTTGCGGTGCGTTGGCAACCGTCGCGTTCGCCTTCTCTTTCGTCGTCGAACGCGCCACCTAACTTGCCGTCGCTTTTCCTAGAGCGTCCACGAATCTTCGGCTGTCCATGAAAATATCGTTCGCCTGCTACGCCAACAATTACGTCCGCGTTTGCTCTTTGATTCCGAAACTTTCCCCGATCCTGGTTTGTGCGGCCATGACTGCTATGCCGAAGTTGAGAAGGTACGCATTGCGCTTCCACCCGAAATTTCCAGCTTCTACGTTTACGTTTACGTTTACGTTTACGCTACGTCTACATTTACATCTATATATGCATACGCGTATACATGCACACACGAGTACGCGTGTACGATGTACCGCGTTGCTGTTGCAGAACGGCGCTAAAACTTATGAGCTCGGCCTACAGCAGCAAGGTGCACGCCTTTCCTGGACTCAAGTTGCAAAAGCTTTTGCTGTACAGAGAGATAGACAAAGTTAAAGCGGATTGCGAGCTATTCGGTATCGAGTTCGCCGACGAAAACGTGGCGTTCCGGAAAGCGAATTTCCAAGAGCAAGTGAAGCTGGTGAGTAGCGAGTGATCGCCGTCTCGGTGCATTTCCCTTTTATTTTTCCAGGCGCATCCCGACGCGTATTACACGCATCAGAGTTTGTGTAACTTTTTGCCGGACATTTTGCTGGAGGCTGCGTCGTAACGGACGGCCGCTTGTCGCTCATTGGGAGTCGCTGGACGAGCTGCTGGAAGAGTCAGTCGACATAACTTCCACGTCTTCCGTTTCTTGCTTGTGGGTATTCATGGCGACGCTTCCTTGACCGCCGATCGACATGTGAATCTCGCCGGACGGATGCCACGCGAACTGATTGGCTTGCGACACGGGTGGTTCTGAAATCAGCCGAAATCGTGTATCTCGAGAACTTGTACATTGCTCTTCCAATAAAACGGAGTTCAGCAGGCGATCGCGAGAGTACCGGAATATACCTACCTCCCACCGGATGTCCGGCTCTGTGCAAGTCCGACGATATTCCAGGATGGGTGCCAGGCATCTGGCTATTGAGAGGAAGGTCGCTCAACCGACCCAAATATCCTAGTCTCATTTCGATATCTGCAACAAGCAGCGAGATTTGTTAAGACACGCGAAACCGCGGGAAAACTTGGCGAGAACGCGAATACTAGCTACCTGTGGGATAAGGCCGCCTAGGGTCCCCTTGCTGCCACGTCAGGGGGGCGCAGATCGCGTTGGACGCGCTTATTCTATGCGCGTATTTGATTAACTCCTCGGATGGGACAGGCCTCCTGTTAGCCCGCGCGATCGATTGCAGTTTCTGCTTGGCTTGATAAATGGCGGTGGCCAAGATTTGTTCGGCCTCCTTCAACTGTCGTTGGAGCTGTTGAATGTCCTGATCTTGCCTCTCCACTTCGGCTCGCAAAGCTTCCATCTTGGAGTTAATTTTCGCCTGCTCGGCTGCCCGCTTTAAAGTTCCCTTCAGTTCGTTGTCCTTGGCGATTAGTAGTTCGGTTAGTTGAGCGTGCTCTTCGTTGGACAGCTTCAAAGGCTTTTGGGCTATGGTGTTTTCTATCATTTCTCTGAAACGGCAAACAGGAACGTGAGCGCGTGAAAGGAAAAACGAAGAGGCGGAATTCCGTTAAGAACGATTTATACTTGGCTATCAGTTCGATGTCGTCGATCAGAGACAGCAGGACCTCTTTGGTGCTTTTGGCGGACGAAGTCATTTCGTCGATGCTTCGATCTTTTTACGAAATATCACGGGATCCGCTTCTCTACCGTAAATTCGTGAACCGTAAATTCGAGCGACGGTAAACAAACATTGGCAAGCGTGCCTTGGAACGGTGAGTCGTTGACATGGCGAATCGAACCGGTATTCCGCCAAATCGCTGGCGCGCAATTCTGCCGTCAGCCAACTCAAACTTGCCCGGACTCGCTCAAAAGCCCAGCATTAATTCGCAATCGGTGTTTCTCCGATGCCTCGTTTATCGATCCGCAACAATTTCGCAGCTTCACGAGCAGCACTCGCGAACGTTGGTTGCCGGGTGCGAGTGCCTGATGTCTAATGCTTTACCATGCTTTACGGCACAGGCGAATACGGTGGGTCTGACGACAAGTGACGGTGGCTTCATCTACCGTTCCGCTCCTAGCACTAACCGTTATCGCTTAAATAGAAAAAAATGCAAAATTCTCAGCTCCTACGCGTCCTTCCACGGTGCTGGCCTGCCTCCAGGCTTCAGCGAAACATGCCACTGGCCAATTGCCGATCACCGCCTTTCCACAGCCAAGCGATAGAATATCCTGTTTCCTCGATACCGAGAACCTACAAGTAGAAGCATGCGGCGTAGTTCGAGTTTTAGTCGAGTGCAAGGATAGAGATATTTGGATAGGATAAGTGGGATGAAGCGAGGATGGAAAAGTCGGATACCGGTGTCGAAACGTGGACGACGGAGGTGCGAGGAGTAGACCGAAATGGGTTTATAGTAGAAGCGAGGATGTAGGATATATCTGTAGGAAAGGAGGTTTAAGGTGTAGGGCGTAGGGCGTAGGGCATAGAGGAATGGTAATAATAACGAGGCGCGGAGCGCGAAGGTGTACAGTGAAGCTACAAAGTAGATGGCAAGTTGGCAAGTAGATCGAAAGGGAAAGGTTGGAGGGGAAAGAAGGATGGAGGACAGGGGCGACCCCTGTTGTAGCAACGGGCACGCATCAAACTATGCATCGCATTGCTGTGGAAAATGGCGTCGGGCTCGGAGCTGCCAGAATATTCGTCCCCAGCAAAACGACGAAAAGTTGACGGCATCGGTTACAACGGTACCAGTGCTGCGAAACCAGATTTCCAAGATTCCGAGACGTCCCATGATACCCAAAATGAAGATCTCGAAGGTATTTTCACAAAAATATGGTTGATTCGTTAATGAAATTTAGAAGATTGCAAGATGGCGGTCGCGAACGCGTCGGAACGCATTGCGCGCTTATCGTTCATTCGTAGTTGATGGAACAGCATAGCCGCCATGACAGTTTCACCTTCCAACTACGTCGTATATCTACCTTCCCACTTCCTTTCCCACCTTCCCTGTTTTCTCCGTCTTTTCCACCCAATCGTCCCAATCTTACCGAATTTTTATTTTCCTCCAATAAAATTATTCGTTAATCGACTCTCTCTATAATCTCTTCCCCCTCTTTCAACGTATTCTTTTTACATCCCTCGATTCGTTCGAGATCCAGCGAGATGGGAAGAACTAGCGGGCTACGGTGCTCCTCCGCGTGTTCACAGATGGCACGATTTTCGTTGCCCGCGTCCGCGTCCCGCCAAATTTCAATCCCTTTCAAATCCATCCTTATCGATGGCCATGCCTCCTACTCGCATATTTAGCTTCATTTGTATCACGCGAGAAACTCAACGAGAGCAATGCAAAAACAAACGTTTTGCCGCCGAAAGGTTGCCGGAAGAAAAGAAAAAGAAATTTAATGTTATTGCAGAGACGTACGGAGGGGACAGTGGGTTTAACGAGTTGAGCGACGAATCTAAATCGGCTTCTGTTTCTCCGGATGTCAATAACCTCATAACGACTCCAACGCGAATCGACTCCACTAGCGACGACACTGGCTGTCCGTGAGTTGCCTTCTCCCTCTTTTTTTCTGTTTTTCTCCTTTTTCCCCGGCGATCGTAGGCATGTTGTACATAGGAATATAAGTAACTGACGGTTTGAAACGTCTCAGAATCGACACCGCGGACGAGAAGGATGAAGCGTCGTCAACGGTTTCGAACTTATCCGATTTGTCGGGACTTTCGGATTTCTCCGGGGAGGGAGATATCAGCCATCACTGGAGAAACGCGTCTTCGTGGGTTCAGAAGCAAATGTTGATAGGCGCGGATCCCCGCGATCTCTTGCATCACGTTCTCATGGATTCTACTCAAATCCCGGAGCAGGTCGACGATCTGACTCTGTGGAAGGTGGGGGGAGAAAGAAATACGATTTGGTTTAACGCGCGATCATTTAGCGGCGCTGCGCTGGTCCTATACGCTGCTTGCATCCGTTTCAGATTATAATAAATATGATGTCGGAACCGCCGCGCAGGCAAAAGTTGAGGCACGTAAACACGTTGACGGACGTGGTCAGACTGATACACGACAGCAACAGAATTATAGTCCTAACGGGGGCAGGGGTGAGCGTGAGCTGCGGAATTCCCGATTTCAGAAGCAGGGACGGCATTTATTCCAGATTGGCTCAGGACTTTCCGGACTTGCCGGATCCTCAGGTACCCGAGCTAGGCGGCCTTGAACCTAGGCGACGGTTCAATCGGAGCCGCTCGTCAATCGGAAACTATATACAGACTTTCCACGATAAATGCGTAATTATATCCCCCCTTGGAAGCAGGCGGCGGCACTCGGCCTCGGTCCCTCTTTTTTTTTCGTTTGCCGTCTCTTTCTACGTTCGAGACGTAGTCGGCAAAACGCGAGGAACGTAGAACGTTCACAATACGTGCACGCGGTTCAGTCCCGAGCGATGCGAATTTGTAGTGGAAAGCCTGTAGCTATAGTAAGAGCTATCCGTATCGCGTGTGTTTATACCCACAGGCCATGTTTGATATCAACTACTTTGGCCAAGATCCGAGGCCGTTTTACAAGTTTGCCCGAGAAATTTATCCGGGACAATTTAAGCCGAGCCCCTGTCACAGGTTTATCAAAATGCTGGACAAGCAGAAGAAACTGTTGAGAAATTATTCGCAAAATATCGACACGTTGGAGCAAGTGGCCGGGATCGAAAATGTGATCGAGTGTCACGGTAAGTAGCGCGCTTGCACGCCACGCGTTGCTCTCCGCTTTGCGCTGCGTCTCGTTGCGTCGCGTTGCGTCGCAGGCGCCAGCCAAACGCCAGCGAAATGCCACGAAACGCTACGAAATTACGCGACACGTTGAAGGTTCGTTTGCAACTGCGTCGTGCACGAGGTGCAAATTCCAAGTGAAAGCCGACGATATCAGAGAGGACATATTTGCCCAGAGAATACCGTTGTGCCCCAAGTGTCGAGGACACGCGCTGCCTTCCATGTCGGAGATTGATCCAAACGAAAGTTATAAAGGTAAGCGGAGAAGCGACTGATGCGAGGCGACCAGATGAGAGGGGTGGAGAGGAGCAGAGGCGGCACGAGGAAACGAAAACGCGTTGCTTCGGCTTGCAGATCTAGTGACGCAGGGTATCATGAAGCCGGACATCGTGTTCTTCGGTGAGGGACTTCCGGACGCGTTTCACGACGCGATGGCCAAAGACAAAGACGACTGCGACCTTCTAATCGTGATCGGATCGTCGTTGAAGGTTCGACCAGTGGCGTTGATACCTTCCTCTATTCCGTCTCACGTTCCGCAGATCCTGGTTAATCGTGAATCGCTGCCGCACCTCAAGTTCGACGTAGAACTGTTGGGAGACGGCGACATCATTGTAAATCAGCTGTGTCACTTGTAAGTAGTCGGCGCGTAGCGAGGCCGCGCCCCCAAGGCTTTTGTTCAGGATCATTTTCTCGCGGAGGGGTGATCGAGCTGTGGCGCTTGTTTGCGTTGTTAAAGAATGGAGGAGAGTTATAAGGAGATATGCTGGAGCGACACGGTGCTGAAGGAAGCCAGCCAGCTTTTGCCGATGCGCTACTTGGCGGACGACAGCTGGGAACAAAGCCAGGACGCGAGCTCGAACACGGGGCTGTCGCGAGACAGCATGGAGACCGATTTCAAAGCCCGCGGACTGCACCGTTGCTCCGTGGAACGCGACGCTCAAAGCGAGGAAGACAGTCTGATGATTCGTGAGAACGTTCTGGAAGAACGGCTAGAGAACGCGAGCACGACGCGCATTTCGTCGTTCTGTAATGATCAAACCGGCAGCATAGAAGAGAAATTCAGCGTTCTAGGGGAGAGTCCGAAGAGAAGGTTGGGCGAGTCGAGCGCGGAAAGTAGCCCAAAAAGAATGAATTTTGGCAGCAGCTGCGCGCTAGATTTCACCCTCTACTCTTCTACCACGAAAGCAAGCGCTGCTTGTTCGCAACCTTCCGCCTACAAATTCCATCCCGTCTCCGTGGAATCCACGTCCACGTCCACGACCATGTCCAAAGACACCGGCAAGCTTTACAGTTTGGAAGAATGTCAAGTGTTTCCAAGAATAATAGAGATCTCGTCGGAAAATATAGTGCTGGATTCCGCGTTGAAGTCGAGCCATTGCGTGGATAGTAGAACGATGAGCTCGGTGGAAGGTGAGAAGGTGAACTTTAAACCGAGGCAAGCGTCCATCGATTCCGCTTTAGACTCCGGAATCGGAGACAGCTGCAACAGCGTGGACAGTCGAGATGGGAAAAGTAGTAGCAAACAGCAGTTGAAGAACAGAAGACTGGACGGCCACTGTTGGCAGCCGAACGCGCGGAAAAGTCTCGCTCTCAGATTACCAGGTATCCTTCTCTCCCACTGGCCGCCCGCTCGCCTGCGGCCCCGCAATTAAAAATGGCCTTTCTTCCTTTTGTTTTGCAGAAAATTCCTATTACCAGCTGGCGCCCGGAAAGTATATATTTCCTGGAGCGGAAGTGTACTCGGATCCCGAAGAATACGATCACTGCTCGCTTTCGATAAATTCCGAAAGTTCCGATAGCGACAGCGATTCTTCGTCGGTGGAAGAGGAAGAGGAAGAAGAAGAGGATGACGAAGAGGAGGAAGAAGACGAAGAGGTGGCGGAGGAGGAGGAGGAAGAGGCGGCGGCGGCGAAGAAGGAAGAAGAGCGTAGAGAGGTGACTAGCGGGAAGAAAACGTTAGCGGCGAACGAGGAAGAAGAGAAGCCCCGCGAGGAGGAGGGGGAGGAGGTGGTGGCGATTGCGGTAGGGAAGGGGAAGGGGCGGGAAGGAGAAATGGAAGGGAAAGAACGCATGCAATGAGCAGAGAAGTAGAAGGAAGGCAAGTTTGCCATTGAGTTGAAATGAACGCGAATCGGGATAGCGATTGGGCACGTCGGAGAGCGACGTAGAAAGTTGGAGATGGGTAAAACTGCATTTAATGAGTAACGATTTTTATTCTCGCTAGTTTTATCTGACTTTCTAGTTTTGACGAAGGAGGAGAAAAGGAAGGGTAGAGTAGGATAGGAAAGGGTTGGAGAAGAGTGCAATCGCGTGCTTGTATGACTGGCACGGAGAGGAAGGAAGGAAAGAAAGAAAGAAAGCTGCAGGAAGCTGCGAATAGGAGGACCGGCGTTTGTCCTTGGATGGGAGAGAGCAACGTTTTACTAGAAATCGGTCGGACGACGTTTCAACTTACTGTGATTCTATGTTTCGTAGCTGCGATAGAAATATAGCGATGATTAAAATTTGTTTATCAAACGGGAAACCTCTCCGCGAGACGTTTTCGGCTATACAGAGATCGTTGATGTAGATACCGCGACAAATTCTTCGAATATCGTCTACGTTCTATTTTTAAACGACCCAAGCTGACTAATATTTTCGGTAAGTTTAATAATTTATTGGTAACAGAAAGGAAATGGGACGGGAAGAACGGATGGAAAGGCGTTCGCTTTGGGGGGAATCTGCGCGGCGCGCTTACCTCTACTCTCTGCTCTAACGATGATCGATGATCGGCGCGCGGTGGCGGAGCAGGTATGCAAGAGCAAGGAAAGTTGCGGGAAGGTAATGCGCCAACGAGAAAAGAGACGGGAAAGCACGGCGTTGCTAAATTCCGCGAGCACCATATTTCAAAAGTTAACCCTATCCATGACGTCGTCGCTACAAACGCGATATATGCGATACTGTATATAACGTTCGATATTATTACCTTTGCTGTTCTCTTCTCTTGCCTTCCTTTCTCTTCTCTTCTTTTTTCTTTTCTTTTCGTTTCTTCTCTTTTCTTCTCTTCTCTTATTTTCCATTTTGTTGCATTGGGTGCGACGCGAATGTCGATCGGAAATCGTGGGTGGTGGTAAATGGGGAAAGGCGGAGAAGAAGCAGAGGATCCGTACGGAGAATATTGTGCAATGTTTGGAAAAGTATATCGCGTTGTATATTACGGAGAAATAGTTTGTAGGAGGAAGAGCGAATAGGCGAACAAGTGAAAATGGGAGGGAGGAGGGGGGAGGGGGTGTAAAAAGTATTTAACTGGTGATCGTAAAAGAAAGTATAGGTTTGGGGAGGGGGTTGCAGGGGGGTGAGGGAACGTGCAAGGTAAATTAGTATTTGTTCGAATACTGGCACTACTTTCACTTAGCGTTATTTTGCTTGTGCATTAGCCGAACTCGCTAGCCCTTTTGCCGTTACATCTCCTGCTCGAAATTCATTATCGTTAGCGATTATTTATGTTTTGTAAATTATTACGTAAGTTAAGAGAATCGAGAAAGTATCGTGCGCGTCGGTTGGTCGAGAATCGTGTATTTTTAGATATTTTATTTGATAATGCGTATGGAAATGCGAACAAAAAGTATTAATCATGTCACAAGATGCATAGGATGCGTGTTACTTGTGCGTTTGTGCGTGGGCGGGTGCGTGTGTGCAAGTTGTATGGATGGCAGCGAAACATTTTCAAAAGATGGAACAAGGTGCTCCAAACGTGGAAGAACGTGGTGGACGAGGATAACGGAGTAAGCCGCGGGGAGAAGACGGAGGACGCGGATGCGAACACAGTCTAGACGTAGTTTTAAGTTCTAGCGATAAGTTTGCGGAACGCGGAACGAACCGCCGCAATTGTGCTGCATCGAGCGTGTTTAGATCCGTTAAGGTTTTTGTTGATTTTCATTGGAGCACGGGCGAATGTACAAAGCAATGTTGGATAGCTTGGGCGGTGCGTGTTATTTTTATACGAGCAAGGGAAGGAGCGTGAATGCGCGCGCGTGTACGAGTGGCTGAGAGAGCGAGAGACACAAAGCGACACGAGAGGAATCGGGATCGGGATCAGAATTGCACGTGCGCGCTTTTAGCGCCGTATTCGAGAAAATACGCGCTCGATCAATCTAGAGAAGACTGCTGTACGCGCGGCGTGCCTGCTTGCCTGCCTGCTTGTCCGCCTGTCTGTCTGTCTGTCTGTCTGTCTGTCTGTCTGTCTGTCTGTCTGTCTGTCTCTGCTGTCTATCCGTCTGATTGCCTGCCTGTATAACCATAACGGATGTCCTCTCGAACTTTATCGTCGTACGAAAATTGATTATAATCGCTATTAACCGAACTCGTGCCCGGAAACGAGTGTCGCGTGTTCGTGCATGGCCACGCGTAATAAAACAAATGAGATTATTAGATCACCAAGGAAGAGTAACTCGCCGTTTGTTAACTATACTTCCAACGCGTAGCATGGAACTTTGTTTTTCTTTTTTCTAACGAGGCACGAAGATGTTGCAGCGAAATTACTCGAACGGTGAACTTTGCTGAAACGTCCTGGCTCGAATAGTCGGAGAAGCGAACAAAATTTGAGAGAGAGAGAGAGAAAGAGAGAATGTGTGTGCGCGTGTGGGTGGGAAAGCGAGCTTTCCGGACAATTTAAAAGCGATGCGAATTTGCGGCGAGTGTAGTCAATTTTATAAGATTTAGAAAGATACTTCTTCCGCTATGTACAAATAGCTTTATTTATCGTTGATCCGCGGATGGATACGTGAGGGGCACGACGTAGCTGATATCTTTGAAAGCCTCTCGTTTATCTTTATTTATTTCAAATTCGCGTAACTAACTAAACACACACACACACACACACACACACATACACAGACACACAGAGGTAGATAGGCAAGGAAGCGAGGAAATAAATAAGCAAGCAAACGAATGAACGAACGATTAAGTAAATCGGAGATAGATAGACCGAGTAAAGGCTAAAAATAAATGTAGAAGTAAAAGTAGATAGGCGCGTAGGGAAGTAGGTATAGATAGGTAGATGGGTAGACGGAGTGGTAGGCAGGCGAGTAGATACGGTAGACGCAAAGAATAGAGACGGCGGCGTACAATATAAATAATGGGGAAGAAGGAGAAGAAGAGGGTAAAGTAAGATACGTAACGATGTAGCGTAGATGTATTACACGCGTATGCATTGCCTGTGCATATGCGTATGCGCAACGTGCAAATTTGCGAAACGCCGAAAATACAGAGGAATGTAAAAGCGGTGTATATATATGGATGTACGTGTATACACCACGTACTCGCGATCCACGCGTAAAGGGTGTATAGAAAGTCGATTTTAATCGATGCTAAACGTTTCCCGTAACTTTTGGAACTCGATTCCTCTCTTTTTCTCTCTCTCTCTCTCTCTCCCTCTCTCTCTCGGTTATTCGGCTGCAGACGTAATTGCGTTGCGTTGTACTTTTGCGGGGGGGGAATAGCGCGATTATCGGATCGATGATGGATCGTTGGGGATCGCGCGCCGAAGCATTTACTTTTGAGACAGAGAGACTCGTCGGAGAGTAGCGTTGAAAAAGGCGGGAACAGGACTCGCCACTCGATCAATGTCGACGCCGACGTCGACGCTGATGTCTGCTCGCAAAGAAGCGGTCGCAAACGTTTGACAATCATACCAACTTCTGTTCCACGTACTGACTTTTTGTATAAATATAATTCGCCTGTAAATATTTATTATTTTTCTGGACGACGAGAGGCGCGAGTTTTCGATCGTTTCGGCTGAACAGCCGAAGCATCGCGAGCTCCTATTTTTCGTTTGCTGCGCGAGTTAAGCTGATGGCTACGTACGAGTACGAGCAAGAGTAGTCTGTTGGAAAGCGTCGAGAGCAGCTTTTCGGAAGATCGTGAACGGCGAACGGTTTGGCCGGCACGAGAGACGAATCGAGGGAACCGTTTGCGCCCTGCGAACGCTCTGGATTTTTCATCATACATTGTTATTTAATGTAACGGATGTTATAGAAATGTTCTCTATATTTGCAACGTTATAAGTTTTCTCTTTCTTTGGTATTATTAACGTGTAAGCTTATCTGCTAAATTAAACACTTTTCTATGATAAAGCGAGTGACTGTTTTCTGCGTTACGGATTCGCGGCGCACCCTGTCCGATGAAGCGCGTAACGCGGGTACTTTGATGTTTTTGAGGACAAGTGGAAAGGAGATCAACGGTGTTGTTTCACGAGGCGCGATTCGATTCGACTCTATTCAATTCGGCCGCCATCAACGATCGGCGAGCCAGAGATCCGCGCACCAATCTTTCCTTCTTTCTTTCGCTACTTTCGCTCTTTCTTTACTCGTTCGTTTGTTTATTTATTTATTTGTTCGTTCGATTATTTATATATTCATTTATTTTTATTCATTTATTTACCTTACTCTTGTATGTCATATAATAGTTTTGTGTCGTATATCGCACGTATGATAAATCAAATTTCAAAATAGGCTTTAAATTATTATAACAATATATCTTAGATAATAATTGAAGCGCTCCCTGGAATTAATAGAGCTAAAAGCTCCGGCAACAATTTCCACGAGCTTTTCGCGGTTTCGGTGCTCGAATCGGTTTTACACGAGCGAGGCGCGCGGCGCGCGCGTTCAAATGTATATATATATATTTACGTGTTTGCGTACGTGTGTGTGTGTGTGTGTGTGTGTGTGTGTGTGCGCGCGTGTGTGTAATAAGAGAGATGGGGGGGGGGGCGTTTCAATTACGGTATCGTCGCTATGCGTATTTAGTATTGAACACTTGCTGAAATCCCCGCCAACAAAGACTCTCAAACGTTCAATCGAAGTGAACATCTGCTGTTCCTTGCTCCTTATTTTTGTTACTTCTTATGTACGTATTTTATCGAGTGTTCGTCTAGTAGAATATTCATCGTATCGTACTAGTTTCAGCCGAAACAGCGGATCACACGTTTTACTATTTATCTTCCATTTCCTATAATTACGTTTCCTGTTACAATACGCATAATATAATAATAAACATTATTACCACCACAGCAATAATAGTATTACAATAGCACTGCCGCTAGGGACGCGTGAAGTTACATGTACGTTTTACGAATTACGATGTACGATGTACGAGTTACGATTTACGATTCACGTGACGGCGACCCAGCTACCAGTTTCATCTGCGATCATCCCCTAATGCGATCAACCGTGTATGTTCGTTCGTTCGTTCGTCTGGTCTCGTTCGTTTCGAAGCGTCTGACAACGAGTAGAATGGATCCTTGTATCCTTGTTTTGCTCATTGATCCGATCCACCTATCTTACGTATACTTTTTCTTTCCATTTATCGGTTCTCTTCTCCACCCGGGTTTCTATGTTCTCGTTTTCTTTTGGGACACGCGAGGTGGAGAGTCGCGGTCGACCAAGCTCGAGAAGCCGGTTGAGTCGTTTTAGTGGAACTAAGTAGTAGCTCGTTTCTTACGCCTCTTTCTACTTCTTCACCTTCTTTTGCTTCTCCTCCTCCTCCTCCTCTTCTTCCTCCTCCTCCTCCTCCTCCACCACCTCCACTTTCTTCTTCTCCCAACTGTCGTTGTTGCAGTGTCTATCGCGTGTTCTCGTTAGTCGGCATTGTTCGCGGGACGAGTGACAATAGGAATACAAAACAACCTAGTACGATATATCGGCGAAAACGTTTAAGGGAAAGCAGCGAGAGGAAGAGATGGTTGGGCAAGCGAAAAAGTCACGAAAATTGGCGGCACGCAGAGGAGAAGCAGCTTCCTTTCGGTTGCTTCGTTCGATCTCGACGCGCGCTCCAACTCCAACTCCAACTCCAACCAAACAGAAAGACAGCTCTCTCCTCCTCGACACGATAAGACAATAATAATGTTATCCTTGCTGTTATTATTATTATTATTGTTATTATTATTATCATCATCATCATCATCATCATCATCATCATTATCATTATTATTATTATGTATCATTTAATTAACATAAATATTCATCGTTCGGTTATCCCCGTGGCAAATGAAAGGCTTTATTTTCGAACGCACGTAGAACAATTGAGAAACGAAGCTTCTTTCATCAATTCGATATATGAAATTCAAGGAACTGAAAAAGGATACGAGGTTCTCTACGCCGAGAATTACCGCTACAGGTGAAGCGAAAGCTGATTTATGTAATTATCGAATGCGCATCTGAATTTATTGTAACGAATATGTCTATGAAATATCGTAAGGGTGGGGAGTGGTGAAATTTGGGCAAATCGATGCAGCGAGCGATCGGTATATAGGAAGAAGTTTCGTAAATTACGATCGACGTTTCCGGCGGGCTAATCGGAAAGGCTGATCGATCACCCACCTAGCAGCGCGCAACTGGCGTGGCCAAACGTATCGTCGAACGCGAATCCACCGCAAACCCATATACTCTATTTTGCGTATCCATCTTCCTCCTTCCTTCTTTCCTTTTTTCCTTTCTTCCTTTCGCTCTCCCCTTCTCGCTTCTGCTCCTCTTTCTCTTTCTCTTTTCCTTTTTTTCTCTTTTTCCCTCATTTCTTTTTCTCTTTTTCTCGTGTTCTCTTTCCTTTCCTTGCCTGTGTTCTCTTCTTGTCTGCTTTTCCACGTCGGATTCGCGACGTGCTGTTTGCATCGCGTATTATACTAGGCAATAATAATAAGTTGTAGTAAGGATTTTTAACCGCCTTATCACCTAACATGACAAGTAATATCGAATCTGTGTTGCAATGGATACAATTAGGATAGTAATGTAATTTAAGTGTCTGAAAACAATGCTTCGTATTCCAGTTCCATCTATTTACTACTTCGAATTCCAGGTTTCTATTTCATATTATCCGTTGCTGCAGGTAAGAAAGCGAAATCGCCTTCGTCAAACGTTCTTCCTCTCTTTCTCTCAATACTCTCTTGCTACTGAGTCCACTTATTCCATGCCTGCAATCAAACGGTTTATTCGCGAATGTACGATGCGTGTCGCGAGTGTCGCACGATGCGTGTCGCGAGTGTCGCACGATGCGTCGCGAGTGTCGCACGATGCGTGTAACGGATGCAGGGCAGAAAGAGAGAGAAGGGAAAGCCGAAAGACGATACGAAGGAGGTGTAAAGGGTAGAGTGCGTGCGATTGCCTGCTGTTTCTTACTCCGTTAGCGTGTTCGTTTCGGACGCGCCGTTCCGTTTCGTAACGTTCGTAACGCGAATGCTAAGGTGTAACATACCGGATGTTGCTTGTCTTGCACCGCGTCTGGTATTCCCCAGGCCGGTGGATCCATCTTGTTCGCTTCGTTCGGAGGGATTTCCGTTAACGCAGCGGTCCCGAATTGTCCTGGCAGCAACGTCAATCCTGGCATCAACGACAGAGCGGTGGCGCTTCCGTTGGGGAACGGCTGCTGCTGAGCGTCCACGTGACCCTGCGACGCGTTTAAATATCTTTCCCTATCACCACAATCACCGTACGGCTCTCTCTAAGGAAACACACGTAGAGAGAGAGAAAGAGATAGGGGGCGGAATAGAGAGGGGGAGAAGGAGCTTACCTGAAAAGAAGATTCCATCATTTGATGAAGCTCAGCGTCCACGTTCGAGATACGATTGTAGGTGGCGTTGGATCGAAACATTTGATGCCTGTCGATCCCCGGGGCCAAGCTGGCCCAAGATCCGACCAGCTTCTCGTTGTTCAACATCCAGTTGATGGAATCGGCGTCGCCGCCGGGCCCTATGCCCGCGGTCGCGTAGTTCTTCCAGGCTCTCTCGGTGCCGATCGGCCGCGGCACCTTGCGGTCCTCTATCTTCAGCTGACTCATCTCTTGGGCTACCTGGGCCGGCGAGGAGGGCGATATCGCCGGCGAGCCGCCGTTCTCAAGGCTGGTAATCAAATCGATGCTGGCCGGCTGCGCGGTTATGTTGGCCAGGTGATTGGAGAAGCCGATCTGACCGATCATCGGATCTTGGTGGGGCGGATAGGCGTTGTGCGGGGTAGGGGGAGCGAACGGCCAGCGAGTTTGGCCGTTGGTGGAAATGGCGGTGTTGGCGGGAGCGGGCCGAGACGGCGGCTGATACTTTCCCAGAGGGAAGTTGCCCAGCATGGCTAGATTGTTGGACTGGATGGCGGACGGAGGTGGCGGCGGCACCGTGGCGAACATGTTTGGGTGAATGGCCGCGGCGGCGGCGGCCGCGGCTGCCGAGCCCGCGTTGAACATGGTCACTTGAGGCTTGCTGTTCAAGTGCAACGAACTGGAGAAGTCGGGCGCTCTCGGATTCAGCCTGGACATGCTGACGGTGGTGTTGACCGAAGCGGACGGCGCTATCGTTTGCGCGAAGTTCTGCATGTGAGGATGAAAAGGCAGAAGGGGGTGAGCCTGGCCCTCGTTCGGCACCATCTTCAGCAAGCTCGAGTTCACCGTCGGATGCTCGTACCCGACCCCGTTCCCCTTGAACAAGCCCACGTCCAGGGTTGCCTGCGACGTCGAAGCGATCACGTGCGCCTGATGCCCGGCCGCGTTCCGACTTGCCGTCAACTCCCCTTGGAACACCGGCCTGCTGAACTGCGCTCCCATACCCGGCCCCATCTCTATGCTCTGCTGAGGTATCACCGGCCGCGCTACCGCCAAGCTACCCGGTGGCTTGTTCGACAATGGATGCTCGCTGTAGCTCGCCGACGACTGAAACTGCGGCGGTTGAATCGGATTGTGAGCCGCGCTCGAGGGCACGCCGCCGTTTCCCATGCTGCCAGTGTTCGCGTTGCTCGTGTTGTTCGACTTACTCGAGACTGGTGAACACATGCTCGTTCCTCTGTATCCGGGAGCTTTCGAAGCGTCCACCTGTACGTTGGGGACACACATGCAATAGAATCAGAGATCTCAATTCGTTTCGTTGGCTCGTTTGCTCGCTCGAGTATATACTTGCCTGCGGGGGAACGCTATCGATGAACTTGGACGAAGACGAGCCGGTTATGTTCACGGAAACTCCTCCGCCTCCGGCTACGGTCGCGAAATTCATACCCTTTTGAGATTCGTTTTCTCGGCCACCCCACATCGATTGCTGAGTAACCTTCGTGAACGTGTCGTTAAACAAGGAATATTCCAGAGGCGTGTTATTCGTTTGATGCTGCTGCTGCTGTTGTTGCTGCTGCTGCTGCTGTTGCTGTTGGTGTTGTTGTTGTTGTTGTTGTTGTTGTTGCTGTTGATGTTGATGTTGCTGTTGCTGTTGCTGTTGCTGTTGCTGTTGCTGCTGCTGCTGCTGCTCTTGAATGGAGGATGCTATAGGCGTAGAGCTACGAGGCTGTTGCTGTTGCTGCAATTGACACTGGGACACGATCGGAGGCGACGGGCTGACTCTTAAGGAGGAATTGGAAGCGGTGGAAGCAACGGCGGTTTCCGAGCAGTAGGCAACCACGGTGCTGGTAGCGGGCGATACCACGGCATTCGAGCCAGGAGAGTAAGTAGATTTCCCAGAATAGTGAGAGACTATAGTTGGCGGGGCAGATAAAGTGGGCAGTGGTCGGCAGTGTTTTGGCGATGTGCTGACTACAGACTGTTGAGAGGAAGTCTGAGCCATTGCCGCGGCCGTAGCCGACACCACGGTCACCGTGTTCGCTTGCAACGACTTTTGCTTGTTCACAGTCGTGTGAGTGGACTGCATCACGGTGGTGGATGTATGCGTCGAGGCAGTGATTTCAGACAATTTCGCCGCAAACGTTTGCGTGGTGCTGGTCGTGACGATTTTCGTTGCTCGTCCAGCGGTCATAATTGCACTGGTATAAGACATGGTCGTCTTGGTGTTGGAGGACGAAGCCATCTGGGCGGCCACGGCCTGGGCTCGTTTCTCCGCTGCGGACAAGCGACACACGACAAAGCTAGCTGCAGCTCGCTGCTCTTCCGAGCTCGCGAAAGCGATCGGAAACGAAGGAGACGCGTGCATACCTGCGGCTACCAATCTGGGCGCCGTGGCGCGCGGCAGAGGCGTCGGGAATGCTCCGGCCAGCTTGATGGTGGACGATGATCGAAGCGGGATCAACTGATTCACACTGGACACTCCGGACGTGTAGCTGGACTTGTTGATTTGCGCGCTACTCGAGCTGCACGTTAGACTCGGCGGTTTGCTCACGGGACCCAACTTTGCTTTGCTCGACTGCTGAAACGGTAGTCGGTTGGCAGCGAGCGAACAAACCAGCAACGAAATAAGCGAGAAGGAGAAGGAGAAGAAAACTTACGGCTATCGTGGAGACGGTTTTATCCCAAGAGGAAGTGGTGACCACGGTGAGTTTCGACTTGGGAAGCATCTGCAGAATATCCACGTCCGGATCCTTGATAAGCGCCGCTATCAGGGTGTGAGCCTGCTTCGTTGCATCGGACGATCCTCTGAAAAGAGGCGAGATTAGAAGAGAAGTTGGATCGTTTGGCGAGGGCCGTTCGGTGTGCAAACAAAGGCTTACGCACTTGATGGTAATAATTCGTTCCCCTTGGCATTTGCTTTGCTTCTCCACCTCGATGTGCGCCCCTGTTGCGCCTCTGATGGCGTTTATATTGCTGCCGCCTCTTCCAATCACACGGCTAATAGCGTTCGGTGGAACGGAAACTTTTTTCGATCGGAATGGTGAATTCATGAACCGGCCGGAATCATCGGACTGTCCCCTGTTTCGCAGATTTACGCGGATATATATATATATAGGAGTGGTTAGAAGGGACGCGCGCGCAGGGTGACATCGATGACGATAGATAGGTGGAAACGAATAGGAGCGGCTTACTTTCGTACGACTTCCTTCCAGCCTTCTTCGCGCTTGCCGCCTTGCTTCGGACTGGTGGTGTTGTTGGCTTTCGAGGTGGCGTTCAATCCGTCACCGTCGTACTGGTTGCCGTACGATTTTTTCCCCTTGCCAGGCATGTATGTCTCGTTCCCGGTTGCCTCGAAATCTTCTCTGTCGGCGGGATGCCTCGACGACTCGAACACCAGCTGACCTTTCAGCTTGCGCTCGTTGCAGTTCACCGTGCCAGACCTGGAGCCGATCGCGGCGGACGCGCTTGATATCGAAGCCACGCTGTTCGCCACGTTGCTCATGATTCTTCTGAAACACCGACAAACCGACAAATTCTCCACCGCCATCCCTTGGTCGCCTTACCTACTTGCTTGTCTCGGGTTAAGTGCCCGTTAAGTTGAGATAGATAGATAGAGAGATAGATAGATATATATATATATAGAGAGAGAGAGGTTACTTACTTCTCGGACGCTTGAGTTTGAGAAGACTTTGTCGGCGTGATGGAATTCTGGGATAAGGCGGCGGTAGGTTGCTGTTGCGCGACCACCGACTTCGGAGATCGTTGGGGGGACGCGTCTTTTTCGTTGCTGCTCGGGCTGTTGGTTTTCTTTTTCTTCTTCTCCTTCTTTTTCTCCCTGGCCTTGACGTCGTTACTGCTGCAGCTGCCCTGGCTATTGGCATCGATTCCGCTGTCGCCTTCCTCCCGGTCGGGATCCTCCGGGCTCCTGTTGACCGGCGACGGCACGCTATCCATCCTCTCGCAGCCGTCCCCGGCCTCGTGCTCGCTGTCCTCCGCTCTGTCGCACTCCTCGTCTCCCGACTTCTTCCCGTTCTCCTCCTTATCCTCGTAGATCGTCTCGTTCTTCTTGTACTCCTCGTGCAGCTTGCGCTTCTCCTCCTTCTTTTCCAGCTTCTTCTTTTTCTTTCGCTCCCGCCTGCGCGCGGCCGCCGCCTTTTTCGATTCCTCCCTCGTCTTCTCCATGTCCAACTCCTCCAACAGTATCGTCGCATTCTTGTTCGCCTTCGCCGCCTGGGTCTCCTTTGCCGCCCGAATAACTTTCACGCACTCTTGGCATTTCTCTAGCAGCTCCTTGTCACTAACCGTGGCTATGTACCTGGTCATCTCTTGATCGCTGGGGAATTGGGTAACGTGGTTCACCATCCACTTCACCACTTTGATGTGTCCTTTGCGAAACGCGGCCATCAAGCAGGACACCTGCGATCAAAAAACCGAATAGCCACGTTTCTTGTCCGCTCCGCGATGCTTGCCTCTCTATAATTCCTATACTCGCTGCTATTACGCTACCTTTCGATTGTCCTGCGAATCGATATCCGCTCCGGCGTGATACAGCAGATCGACAACGTTCAAGTGTCCACCGTTAGCCGCTAACCACAGCGGACTGTTTCCCTTTTTGTTCTTCACCTCTACCTGCGTGCCCCTGCAAAATTTCCACGCGAATCATTGCACGGATAAGAGAGGAAAGGCGAAGGGAGCGAGCGAAGAGCGAAGAGCGAAGAGCGAATGGATCGGGTCGGTTACCTGGACAATAGTAATTCTACGAAACGGCAGTGTCCTTTGTCAGCGGCGATGGTGAGGGCGGTATCGCGAGACGACGGAACTGGAGTGGCGTTAACGTCCGCTCCTTTGGTAAGTAAAACGCGTCCAACTTCCACGTAACCTCCGCTGGCTGCTTCCATTAACGGTGTTAAGCCGGTCTGCGGGTAAAACGATCTTTTCGTATTTCATCTATCTGTAGACTATATATAGACTATAGAGGGAGAGAGGTAAGGAGAGAGGCGCACCTTGGCTCGATGTTCCACGTTAGCTTTTCGATCTAGAAGCAGGCTAACCACCTCGTGTCTTCCTTGAAAACAAGCCAATGTCAGCGCTGTATTGCGATTAGTTTCTATTTGAGCATTGATATCGCTGCCCATGTCCAGTAGTAACTTCACCGCCGCTGCAATCGATCGTTAATCAGTTAAGCGGGGACGCATCGTTTTAGAGGCATCTGGCGCGTATCGTTGAAATGTATTATATGTAGGTAGCAAGAAGACGTACCAACGTGACCGTTCATCGCTGCGAGCATGAGCGGCGATATACCTAACTTGGAACCGGTTCGGGAATTGATCTCAGCCCCGTGACTAAGGAGGAGCTTGATTATGTTAACGTAACCGCCGGATGCTGCCAGGCTGAGAGGCGTGTAATCGGAAACATTGCGATGCTCCTTGTTTGCGCTCCGATTAAGTAGAAGCTCCACCACTTCGTATCTGCCGCCGCTGCAGGCAAGAGACAGAGGCGTATCCTTGGTACGCTCCGACTGCGCCTCTATATCCGCTCCGTGATTCAAAAGGATCTCCACCACCTTTTGATGGCCAGCTGTTGCGGCCAGGATCAGCGGGGTGAATCCCTTCTTATCTCTGTGCTCTGCAATCGGAAACGCGACGTAGCATTCTAGAAAGATAGAATCCGTATCGACCGTGGATGCGTGGCGTACCTATGTCCGCCCCGCGGCTCAGCAGCAACTCGACCAGCTCCTCGTGCCCACCGGCGCACGCCAAAGTCAAAGCCGTGTCGTGATTGCTGTCCGTTTCCGAATCCACGTCCATGCAAGAAAATGGTGCAGGCGGCACTTGACTAGTAGTGTAACCACCTACCGTTGGCACACCTGTTGTATATTGGCCAGCAACTACGCAACAACAACGTTCCATTAGAAGCTGCTTCTTCTTCTTCTTCTTCTAGTTGCTCTGCCGCGACGAGATAGACGATATCTATCTTAGAAGCGCGAACGCTAATCGCTAGACAGCCGATAGAAGGAAAGAGTAGTTCACCTGAGGTTGGATCCAACTGGTAATTCTGACTGGGAAAATTCGGGGTCTGCTGTTGGGTATTAGCAGTTTGCTGCTGCTGACACGACGGTTGTTGGGACAAAAGCGGGTACCTTCCCTTTTTTCCTTTGCCGGTGGTCGGTGCTGTGTAAACTTGCTTCTTATCCGATGCAACTATGGTAGCAGCGCTGCTCGTTGCCGGCGCTTGAGTTTGAGTGGCCACTTGAACCTGATTAGTGGTGCAACCCGTTGACTGGGCATACCCATTCGGTTGATGCGGCATGCTGTCTATTATTCCTGTTGCTTCGCTAACCGTCGGCAATGCTTGCGTGGGAAACGCTAGACGCAAACAAACACGTGCTCTCGCGTTACCGCTGCCCATCCGCCACCTTTTATTAATTATCTTAACCGAAACGACTCGACTCGACTTCGCTTCACTTACTTATTTGGGACGATTGGAGCAACAGTTGCGGCTGAAAGTGGCATCGTAGCCCGTCCAGGTATCCCTCCTGGTACTCCTTCAGCGGATCTTTGAAGGACTGGTTCTGCATAGGCTGGCCGCCGGTTAATTGTAAACTCGTAGATATGTCCGCCTGTATCTGAACCCCGGCGCTGGTCACTTGAAGCGATGGCAAAGTTGGTAACACGGGATTCGTGAAATACTCTTGAGACGCATAAGGGCTGGCCGTTTGCTGCACTATTTGAGTAGCTTGCAAATGCTGCTGCTGCTGCTGTTGCTGCTGTTGCTGCTGCGGCTGTTGCGGATCTTTGCCGTTCGACACTTCCAATCTTTTCAATTCGAGCTTCTCTTGATCTTCGGTCGCTACTTAACCGGAACAGGACACGGGGTTACGGTTAGACAGGTCGACACGCCAACAGCCGCGCCGACTAATAATTGTAAGTGGAAAGAGGAAAAAGAAAAAGAAACGGACGAAAGAAAGGGAACTTACCATCGACGGAGTCGTCGAAGCTGATGGATCGAAAAATTTCGAAGGCGTCGTCCAAGGGTATGTGCGTGCCATCCTCTAACTTGATGACGCTTTCATTGGTACAAAGAGCCTTTGCTTTTTGAGCAGCTGCAACAAACGGGCAAGCTCCGTCTCGATGTAATCTTGCCAATTCTGGATCTGCCTGCTCCGTTAGACTCTGCTGAGCCGTTTGCTGGTCGTGAATATGATGAGTGTGAGTAGGGTGAAGATGCGACATTAATTGGGTAGGCATAAGTATGTTGCTTCCGTTGGCGGTCAATGCCACCCCTATCGGCTGCTGAGATTGCGATTGCAATTGCTGCGGCTGCTGTTGCTGTTGTTGAGTTTGAGGTTGCTGTTGCTGTTGCTGCTGCACCTATCCACGTTTACCGATACGCGTATGATATTTCGAAATGAAGGGCAACGGTCGAAAAGGATAGAGGAACAAACCTGCACTTGATCCAACTGCAACTGAAGCTGCTGATTAAGCTGCTGTAGTTGATGTACTTGTTGAACTTGATAAGTATGTTGTCGTTGCTTTTGCTGATACTGTTGTTGGAGGCCAGCCATCAAATTAGCCTGCTGTTGCTGCTGCTGCTGTTGTTGTTGTTGTTGTTGTTGTTGTTGTTGTTGTTGTTGCTGCTGCTGCTGCTGCTGTTGCTGCTGCAACTTTCCTCCGACTACGCTGGACGAGGCTTTGCGAATATTTTTGCCTTCTTTCTTGGAGACAGGCTTGGCTTTGGGGCGATCGCTTATAGCGGTGTTTTGGCTAACGTCGCTACTGGCGGTAATAGGTTGGGAAACGGGCATAACGGTAGGAGGAGTGGATATGCTCGGGGGAGTAGGTGTAGTCGTCGAAGATGTGTTGGAAGTAACCAACGGAATGGAGGACGTAACAGGTATCGCCGCGAGAGAAAGAGGAGGAGAAGTCGGAAAGGCGTTCGTCGTAGGGAAAGTTTCCGATATGGATGGAGTTAAGGATAACTGGGCTTCTTGCGCGATTCGCTTTCCTCGGAGAAATGCGTTGTACAGTGACATTGCCTGGCTGGTGCCTTGATGAGTCAACGAGTTGCCGGACATGCCACTCGTACCGCAAACTAAACCTTCGGAATGAAAACATCGGTGCTGGTTAGTAGAGCCGTGCCGCGGCCGATCCAGTTCCCCACGCTGCAATGCAGAAATGAACTTTGCAAACCTACCCGGCGACAATGTATCCGGTTCGCTGGAGTCTTCCGGTTGCTGCTGCTGCTGCTGTTGTTGCTGCTGCTGCTGCTGCTGCTGCTGTTGCTGCTGCTGTTGAGCGACAACGGAATTCCTTGAACCGGAGAACAAATGCCCTGCACCCTTGATCTGAAGTTCCCTTTCTACCCTCTGAGGATATTTAGAAAACGACAAGTGAGAAGAATCGTATCGGAGCGAAGGCAAGTGGATTCGATACGCGAACGAAAAGGAATCGAACGGCTACCTGTAGTTCTTCGAGAATCTGTTGCTTGTGAAGAATCTGCTCTTGTCGAGTGTTCTTTCGGCTTTCAGAGACGTTTAAACCAGGCGTTGGCGCCGGAGCGGGACTAAGACTGATGTTAGGTTCGGAGAGATTGGTAAATCCTCCGCTTCCTTTATCCAAAATATTCGTATCGTCTTTGGTGGTAGCGATCGACTCTCCTGCGGGCTGAGAACGGACTTGTTGCGCCTCGGCAGAGGTGAGACTCATATCGGGCATCATGGTCACCGATCGATTCTTTCTTAGCAATGACTTTTGCGTGTTATGTTTAGGTTGAAGATTTTGCGCTTGCGGTTGATCCGCGGCGTGCTGTTGCTGTTGTTGGTGCGACTGAGATTGCGATTGCGGTTGCGTAGACGCGTGCTGTTGATGGGGCACATGCTGCTGTTGATGCGCTATATGCTGCTGCTGCTGCTGTTGCTGCTGATGAGGTTGCTGTTGCGGTTGTTGTTGCTGCTGCTGCTGCTGTTGTTGCTGTTGCTGCTGCTGTTGTTGCGGCAGCAACATAGGCGTAGGTGTTGCGTTATGCGGTGTACTCATCATAATACTATGGGGATAGTCCAACAAGAGTTGAACCACGCTGGTATGCCCACCCTTTGCAGCTTCGATCAGCATCGTGGAATTATCCTGCAAGGAGAACGAATTGGGGTTTTGTTGGGGTTATCGCGGAAGCGAGAGCACGCTCGGAGGGAAATGCAAGGATGAAGAATGTAGCCCGAATTGCTCGGTACAGATACAGACCTTGAGTTTGTGAAACGGATTTGCAGACTGGGCGAGCAGAAGCTCCACCACTGCGAGATGTCCACCAGCGCAGGCCAGCGAAAGGGGGGTATGATCGTTGTTCGTTGTTTGCCTGTTAACGTCTGCACGCTTCGATATAAGAAACTGAACCGTACAGAGATGGCCGGCTCTGCATGCCTTCATCAGCGGTGTTCTTCCTCCTTCGGACTCGTGCTCCTGCGTACGCGTACACGTAGAACGATAACGGGGAATGAGTTAAAATGAGTAAGGAGGAAAGGATCGCGGCTATTAACGGATGAGAAGAAGACGGCGTACCAAGTCAGCGCCAAATTGAAGCAAAAGATCCGCGACATCGGTGTGTCCATTTTCGCAAGCATAAGTTAACGCGGTGTCTCCTGTTTGCGTTTGAGCGTGGACATCTGCCGCGGACTCGAGCAAATAACGAACGAGTTCTAGGTGACCTTCCTGCGCGGCCTCCATCAGAGGAGTAGAGGCACCCAACTCGATGTCTGCTCCTGCTTTGATTAGGAAATCGGCAACCTCTAGAAAGCCACCGCAACAGGCTAAGGTAAGCGCTGTTTCTTGCGTTTCCTCCGTTTGAGCGTTGATGTTGGCCCCTGCAAAAGGCCAAAGCGGCGGTCGTAAACGCTGCTAACTCTGTCGCAGCGAGGAGAGGTGGGAAAGCGCAGTGTACGGAGCGCTGGACTCCGACGCGTCGTTACCTTGGCTCAAAAGCAAAGCGACCATTTCTTCGTGACCCTCGCGCGCTGCTTCCATCAACGGCGTGTAACCCTCGTCGTTGACCTCTTCGATGTTAGCTCCTCGCTCGATCAGCAGCATCGCGAGATCCACATGTCCCCCGCAAGCAGCCAAAGTTAACGGAGATTCGAAACTGTCGGTTGGCATGTTCACCTGCGCACCGGAATCTAACAGTAAACGAGCTACTTCTACGTGTCCATCCATCGACGCTTCCATAAGGGCAGTGTGCATTTCGTCGGTTTTGTGCTCCTGCAAGCCGAGCGCGGTTTTGTCGTTTTATCGGATCGCTTAGCGTTAAATACGGCGGGGCGGCTAGACGAGATCGAGATCGAAATCGAGCCCCTACCTGATCTGCACCGGCTTCCAACAAGAAGCGAACCATTTCCAAATGTCCTTTGTAGCAGGCCAATGTTAGCGCGGATTCTTTGAATTCATTGGAATGAGTATTGATACCAGCACCGTGTTCCAGCAAGATCTTGGCTACCGGAACGTGGCCAGCGCTAGCCGCTTCCATTAACGGGGTGTGACCATTTTCGTTGTGATCTTCCACATTGGCACCTGCTTCCAATAATACTCGCACTACCTCCTCGTGACCCCCGGCACATCCGTACATAAGGGGGGTGTTACCTGTTAACCAGGGCACGCATCCGATCGGTTAAACGTTGCCAAACGACCAAAGACAGGACGAGACGAGACGAGACGAGACGAGACGAGACGAGACGAGACGAGATGGAACGGAACGGGACAGGACGGGATGGGTCGCGACGGAAGAAGGACAACGTTGGTCCCTCTAAAGAGACGGCCGAGTAAACGGCTTTCCTACCTGAAGTAGATTGAGCGTTAACGTCGGCTCCATGAGCGATAAGCAAGCTTACAACGTCCACGTGTCCCGCACTGGCGGCCTCCATTAAGGGGGTGCAATCCCCTTTTATGCCACGATCTTCTACATTCGCACTCATCGCCAGAAGTACCTGTCCGCGAGACAAATCGTTCGAGTCAAGCGAAAAACGAAAAACGGTAGACTTTGGATAGACGCGTTTCTCGCGGCCGGTACGCGCTCCGCGGCAAAACGAAAACGACGGAGACGAAAGAAGCGGAGATAATGGAATAGAAATGGCGCGGCAGGGTATGATAGAATTCAAACCTGGGCAAGTTCGTAGTATCCGGCGGAGCAGGCGAGAGAGAGCAAACTCTCTCCCTCCTCTGTGGTCTCGTGAACGCTGCGTCCTTCTGTCAATAATTTTCTAACGGTACCTACGTCACCGTCCGTGCAAGCCTCTATCAGAGAGCGCTTTTCGTTTTGTGTGCGTGGATTATCGCTGCGCATACGAGTTAATGCAGCTGCTGCTTCATCTAATGCACAAGAAACACTGGATGTTAAGCGACGGAGCACTTCGTGATCGGGTAAGTGCTTCCCATCGCCCGATGACAACTTGCCAATACCAGCTACTTCCAGCAACGCTTCTAATCGAGCCTGAGTTTCAGGGTCCACGGATCTCTCTGGATCTTCCGAAGTTAACAGAAACTTGGACGACTCTAAATGATGACCTTCGTCTAATTCAACCTGATCGATTGCAAAACACTCCACCTGTAACCAACCAAACGATACTGGGTCCAATAAAACTACCTCCTAGGTGCATGGCTCGCAAATAGTTATTCAAACTTACAACGCTACTTTAAACGCCGCGTCGACGCTAATTTACCAATTTATCGATCTACCGATTTACCCAACCAACGATAAAAAGCATATTTCAAATTGCGCGGCTGTTTTACTCGTTATCGGGACGAGGGCAATACAAAGTTGCTACAATGGGAATTGGAGGTTATTCTGTAAGAGAAAATCGACCAGCTCGCACGATTCAACGGAGAATCGAAGAAAGGATACAAGAACCAAAGAAAGGATAGAAAAGAGAAGGAGAAGGAGAGGGAGAGAGAGCAAGAGAAAGAAAAAGAAATGGAAAAGGAAACTGGGTTGAAAGATGGAAGAAGGATTGCAACTTTATCGAGTGGAACGAGCGTTCGGAAAATATGGGTGAAACGCGATAGATGGATAGAAAGATGGAAAAAGGAAAGAAGCGCGTGGATAATGGAGGAATAAAAAATTGCAGAAAAAGGGAAGAGACGGGAAGGGAAGGGAGGGAAGGGAACTGAAGGGAAGGGAAGGGAAGGGAAGGGAAGAGAAGAGAAGAGAAGGGAGAGGGAGGGGAAGGGAGGATCGGTTGGAATAGGCGGACGGAGAAGGGAAACGTAGGAGCACGTTTAAAAAGAAACGAAGGGATTTCTACGTAATGTAAATGATAGTACGTACATCTCGTGTAGAGGTCATATCCTCTTGCACGACCAGTGGAAACCGATGAGACATAAACGCAAATCGGAAGGTAGGTAAAAGTACAATATCTCGCGTAAGCGATTAAAACCGCTTGCCAGTGAACACAGAGGCATAAGAACAATGTGCAGCCATTCCAAGAAGGATGAAACTGACACTTCCTTGCTACGCTCTCTCCGTGCGTATCTCGCGTACTCGCGTCCCGTTTCTTTGATCGCCTACCAAACTAAAGAGAACGTGTCGCGTATTCGCCGATCCTAGAACCTCGCGGCGTACTAACTAACGTACGTGTTGGCAGCAAAAAAAGTGGTGGAAAAAAAAGAAGAACCGTGCGTAAGAACCGCTGTTGGTAGAATATAGAATATGGTGGCTCTGCTCTCGACAATTTCCACACGACCAACACGAACGCGTACACTAACACGGACGCGATCACGAACACGGCCACAGGCACGAACACAAACACGATCACGAACGCGAACGAACACGAGCGACACGGGAGAGAAAAGCTGCCGGCAGAAACAGAGGCGAGGATAGGGGCGAAACCTCGTTGACAGGAGCAAGAAAAGGGCGAGCTGTTACGGCAACTGTTAAGCTGAGAAATACGCGTGCGAAAGTAGAGGAAAGAAGGCAAAGAGATGGCCAAGCAGAGGCAAACAGGCTCACGAACTCGCACGAATACGCGAGAAACGCGGCCGAAGAGAGCTCCGCTGGGTGGCGCACAACGTAGTGCAAGCGGACGTAAAATAGCTGCACACATACAACCTTTTGCCGTTCGCCGTCTACGATCGTACGATCGTACGAACGTAGGAACGCGTACGAACGTAGGAACGCGTACGAACGTAGGAACGCGTACGAACGTAGGAACGCGTACGAACGTAGGAACGCGTACGAACGTAGGAACGCAGGAACGTGCAAACGCAGGGGGAACATGCAAACGCACCAACGTACGAAACGGCGCAACACCGAATCTACTACTTGCGAGTTGCGAGATCGCCAGTGCAGTCAAAAGCCTATCTACGCACACCATGCAAACACCACACGCGCCACAAGCATCGCATCCACCTATCTACCCATACAGCCGCGTGCATGAACACCTACTTGTATAAACATATACACAGACGTACACGTGCGTGCGCACGCGCTTCGTCGGCCAGTGCAGCTAACCACAGTCTTTTACCTACCTAACGTTTGCCTTTGTATGGACGCTTGCTTTCTTACGTTTACGCTTACGCATAACGCGAAATTAGAGAAGCTAAATAAACGTTAGGGGAATGTTGCGACGATTCGAGGTATCCTGTAGGATCGGCGCGCGATTTCATTGAACGCGGAAAGCTGGATCGACCAATCGATTCGCAGCAACCTCCATGCTAGGATAGAGAGATCGTGGAGTGGAGTGGAGTGAAGTGGAGTTGAGTTGAGTCGACTAAAGTCGACTCGAGTCAACGCGAGTCCAGTCGAGATGGAAAACGGTCGAAAACGATGACAAGTAGATTTTGGAAAGCGGAAAACGGGAAACGGAAAGGCGGTATTGTTGTTTCGCGCGCACACAATAAACCGTGACGTCCGATTAGCTATTAAGGCATACATTTCGATTATATAACGTCCCTGCGTGAATTCCCTTCTTGCTCTTTCTTCGTTTCTTCTGCCACAGCATCTACGCGAAATTAGCTTCCTACCTTCCTGGCAGCGGTTAACTCGGTGCTGCTTATCTTATCACCGTTTCACGCTTCACGCTTCACGCTCGCCAACCAATTTCAATTTCCCGAAAAGAAACAAACGTCCACGTTTCCTTTTCCCATTTCCCTTTTCTCTTCTACGAATGTCGGCGTTTAGCGTTTCTTCTCTAGTATCTAGCAAAGCGAAGCTACGCTCTGTACGAGGTTACCAAGCTGACGACGATGCCCAAACTTCTCTGTTGTTTCTCGCCCAATCGCGATCTATCCGCGTTAGGTTACGATTCCTTGCAACTCACTGCGTCGATTCGTTGCAAGGCACGAAAGCGCGAAACATTGGCTACGAGTGTCCACGTTAACGTTCAACGTTCGACGTTCGACGTTCGACGTTCGACGTTCGACGTTCGACGTTCGACGTTGAACGTTAAACGGCAAACGGTAAAGGGTGCTCTGGCCGCGAGCATATAAAGATATACGATGTACGATAGGAGATATGCGCGTATCGCAGTGGTCCGATCGTAGGAAAATTATGATCAATCGACGTGCAGGAAGATTGTGAAATGTCAAACAAAATTAACAACGATTCGAATAGATTTCATGAAAAGCTGACGTGTGCGTACACACACGCATATACCATGACGCATGTATATATGTACACAAATTCTATACATGCATGCGTGTACGTGGTAGGTGGACAGGTAGGTGTGCACACGTATAGGGGAACGCACACGACACAGAAGAAAAGAGAGCAGGTAAGAGAGCGGGTGCAACGTTAGGAAGGGAAAGGAAGGGAAGGAAAGGGAAGAGAAGAGAGGAGAAGGAAAAGAAGAGAAAGAGGAAGAGGGAAAGAAGGGATCGGTGACTGGACGGACGACGACAGAAGCGACAGACGAGAGTTGATGCGTATGCGTGTATTGGTATTGGTCTGGTACTAGTAACTAGTGCTAGCACTATACTAGTATGTTGCGTGTGCATGCGTACATGCGTGCATGGAGGTTCTGATTGCAGGAATATCTGATTCACGACGTGGCATGTTCGTTGGATCTGGTTTACCTCAGAAACGCTATCCTCTTCGCTCTCCGACGAGTCTGCCATAAAGCGTGGCTGCAACTCGGAGAATGTTTCGGTCTCTGACTTCGTAGGGCTGGAGTTGGAAGATTGGGGAGTCGACGACGTCTTTCCAATGTCGTGGTGAACGCTCGCTGTTTTCTCGTGCTTCTGACTATCCGAGGTCGTTCCTTGTGCTACATTCTGCATCTTTACCTTCCAGATGAATCATATGATACTGAGGTATCGTTCCCGTGTCGCGAAACACACACAGAACACTTGCTTTTCGATAATAATCTTCAGCACTATCGCCGTCATTCACGTAAGCTAACACCCGCCATTTCTACTATGGCCGACGTCCAGTCTCCCGGATACCTCTTCGACCATCTATATCATTGCATACGATTCGACGTGCCATCTTTCCTTTTCCGTGGCGGGCAATTTCAATTTCAACTTGGGTCTCCCCAGCGCATTCTACCATACCTACACCCTTCCGCCCTCCTCCTCTTTCTCTCTCTCTCTCTCTCTCTCTCTCTCTCTCTCTCTCTCTCTCTTCCTCACTCCTTTTCTCAATTTCTTGGTAAAACACCAAACTACTGTATTGCGAAAAGTAATATTTATAAACTGCAACGTAACTCGACACAAAAAGGCCGTTTTGTTCCTTTTTCCTTTTTTCTCGCCTTCCATCTACATCCGCATCGTTTTCTAGCGGCATGCAAGTTTTGGTTCAATAATAAAATGATAGCAGGGGAAATGTATCGTTTATTTGAATACGAAGCGAATCACAAGCTTTAATAGCTGCTTTATAAAAATGTTTCGATATTAATTTCTAATACGGAGCAAGGTGTGTTGAGTTCGAATTTGGACAGCACATCTGGATGCAACACTCCCATCTTTCCGATCGCTTTGCCGTAGCAGGATATTATCGCGCAACGATGAGGAAAGAAGGCGGGATCTGAAATAAGCATGTTTCCGCACGTTTATTTTGGCGAAAAAGAATTTGATTGGCAAGGCAGCTGGTAGGCCGCAGAACGGAATGCTTCTTTTCTTGTCTCTTTTTTATTACCGTGGTCCGCGCGAAGGTAGTAGCCGTTTTCGGTTTGATCGCCGCTCCACGGTACCTCCAACACTTGCAATATCCTATCCAGCAAGCCGTGTATTGTTTCAAAGCCATCTGATTTGTTGCAATATACCGCGCACAAGTGTCGATTGTTGCGGGCACCCACTTCCACGTTGTCGTCTTTTATCACGACGTCGGAGACTTCAAACAGCTTGTGGGGAAGCGGCATCTTCTTGTTCGCGGCGAGCGTTTTCAGCAAGCCTGGTAGCAACGTGGTCCGTGCCACCTGCAACGACACACCGCCAGTCAGAATGTTAATTCGATCTTCTCCCGAGGCAGAGAGAGAGATTAAAGAATCGCGTGCCTGAAATTCCAGCGTCTTCGGATTGGATATGTGAACCGCTGCTACGTTTGCCAAATCGCGGCCCAATTTGTCCGCTATATCTTCGCAGGAACACTGCAAAGAGAACAAGTCGATTGCTAATTGCTGGAACGTGGAACGAAGGCGCGACGTACCAGCGAGAAGGTGAGGGCTTCAGTGAATCCGGCGCAGGCCAATTCTAAGCGCAGCTGGTCCGACAATTTGTTCAGCGGGAACTAGATGGACCGCGGAAACGGAGAAGTTCATATCGATGAAACGGCAGCGTTGCAGCGGTCGAAGGTTGGAAACCGGAAAAAGGAAGGGAAACGCGCTGGTGCTCTTACCTCTTCCGCGATCGTAGAGAAGCGCGGTATGGTTTTTTGAATGTTATTGTACCCGTATGCTATAGCGATGTCCTCGTAAATGTCGCACGCGTGTATCACGTCGTGCCTCGTGGGTGGCACCTCTACGCGCAGCTTCTTCCCATCTTTCAGCGACGCTTTCAAAGACATTCTGGAAAGCAGATCGGCCAACCGTTCTGCACTTTCTTCTATGCCGATGTACTTTGTCGCTTGTTCGCAATCGATTTCCTCCGTTCGATAGTTCAATTCGGGGTAACGAAATACTCGTTGGTCGGGATACCTCACCTCCACCCTTTCCACCGTGTACTTTTTCTCGCAGTATAGACTAAAAGCGCAGACTATGGTATCCAATGCTATCTTTGCCTAGAAGATTATTTGGACTCTGCTGTTAATTTCGTTATCGTTAGCGTTGGCGTCAGCGTTAGCGTTAGTCTCATCTGCTGCAAATGCAGAGGACGAACGAAGCGTTAGGATTTCGCGCGTACCTTAGTTAGGTCGGTCGCGGTGCATTCGATAAGCACGTTCTTAGTGTCCAGCGTTATCTTTGATCGGTCGCCGTTGATGATAGGCGGAAGCGACAAAATGATTCCATTGCTGTCCTCCACCACGGGATAAACCGGGCTATCTTTTATAATATGAAGGTACTGCTTTAATTGCGCGTGGCTCTGAAAGCATCTTCCGCGTGAGAGTCGCTTAACCGATAAACGTTACGTTAAAGCAGGCGTTCGAGTTTAGCGACACCCACCTCATACAAGCTTACGATCTCTTCTCCCGTATATTCTTTGTCCTGATTAAGCGGCTTGAAGCGGATGTCTTTCGGAGGTCTCGCGTCGTACAAAAACGGACCTTGAACGGTGTCTAAATCGTGAGTTCCGATCGACACCAATGTTCGTTTTCTGCCTATATTTTGATGCAACTTGTCTTGAAGATCGATGAAGCTGTTGTAGGAGTCCTTGGTAAACGTAACATCGCGCAAAACGGCCGCGACAATGTGTTCTCTCACCCTCGAACACTAAAACGCAATACCATCTTTTTACCGCGAATCTCGCCTCTCCTACCTTTCTTCTTTCGCGAGCCTTCCATATCTATTACTATTATTTATTTATTTATTTTCTTTTTCTTTTAAACGAGAAATCGAACCCTTTACAGTACAGAGCAGGCTACCGAAGATAACGAACGTCAAACTATAACGATATAACATAAATAATACAACATAAAATGAAATAAAAATAAATAATATAAAATATAAAATAAAATAAAATGTGGATTTTAAGGATAGTAATGGGAAAATAAACGTATACCTGGTCGGTGACAACGATCTTCTGCGCATCGACATTTGGAAGTATCGGTGTGTAGCGCGGTACGTCTAATCTGCGTGACAAAGTAAGGGGGTGATTTTGATAGGAGTTTCATGGGGGAAGGTGAGGTGGCGGCGAACATTTTCGAACGTTTCGAACGCGCGTGCACGCGTAAGGAAGCTGCTACATACGTACCGGTTCAAGAATACGAGCAGTCCGACGGCTAAACCTTCCAAGCATAGCAAGTCGTATCGATTTGCCGGGATATCGATCTTGTATATAATCTCCTCGGATGCGTCTACCTTGCGATCCGAACCCTGCTCCTTGCTTATTATTTGCTTCTCCGTCGTCTGAAAGCGAACGTTTCATTCAAATACATAGCAACGGAATTTTCGGATCGGGTAGCGCGTACAACGTTCATACCACTTCGTCCAACTCCAAGCCGAACTCGAAGCACAAACTTTGAAACTCGTCATCCGCTAAAAAAACAATCTCATCGGTAAATCGTATCGGGAGAAGTGTAAATAAGAATAGGGAAGAAGCGGCCGCGAAACGGTCACTCACAATATGTTTTGCCAAGGGTTTTGAACAGCAAGTCGCGCTTAATATTGATAGTTGGCATTTTTTGTTAGCAACGCAAATACTTTTTACGCGGATACGCCGACAAGGCAGGAGAATTTGAAATAATAGTTTACTCGTGTCGAGTGGTACGAATTAAAAAAGGTTAGGATTGACCGGTGATGGGTTGCAGCTTGCAACTCGCAAGGTTAGAAATATCGCGCTGCGATTATCGTTGGTAGAGCGCATAGGTAGCAGCATCGTACGTGCACGTAAAGACGCAAATACGCTTGATTAAAATTTTCGATTGTCAATCGCGTACGAAAAATAATACGACGGTTTCTTTATGCCCTAGAAAACGCTAAATACCAAACATTAAACAAAAGCTGCTCGCACCGCTTGTACGATCAAATCAAAATGAACGAATAAGAAAGTATTTTCCGCTTCTTAATATACACGATAAACGTGTATATAAATTTGTTTAGAATTTGCGGCAGACAGAAGGAGAAACGGCGCTACTCGAGTAGGAAGTTTTATTTTTAGAATAATGTCTACACGACCGTAGTTACGATGTAGGAATTGAACGCCGTTATAGTAAAAGTGTATGCGCGGCTAATATCCATCGACGTCGACTCGAACCTTCAACTCCGGCGATTTTACCCTCTCTACTTTACGCCTTCCATTTTATCTCTATTTCCACTCGCCGCTCTATCCACCTGCAACTTTACTTTGACTTCCCATTTTCCGGTCGCGACTCGCGCGTCCAGCAAACGGAAGACGTCTGTTGAACTTCGTAACTCTGAGAGCACGACGTCGTTGAAATCGTTAGAAATGACGCGTCGCGAAACGCTGCGAAAGAAAGTGATGCGCGCAGGTAAGCAGGAAGGAGATACGCAGAGAGGATGGGTAACGAACCGCTCGTCGATGTAACATTATTTATTTGCACGTTGGCCGACTATGATACGATTATCATATAGTTCGAGTGAACGAGTCGGTGCCGTATACGTGGCCCGAGTCCCCTTGCAAGCCCGTTATCGGTCTCTCTTCCTCTCTGTCGCTCCATCGATCGCTGCTCGCCGAAAGTAGCATTCGTTTGGGCCGCAACATGTGCCTGATATTCTCGTAATGTATATCCACCTCCTTGAACGCGTTCAAGAGAAATATAGCGATTATAACAATGAGAAAGCCGCAGCAGGAACCCAAGATATCTTGCCCACTCATGTCCTCCCATTCTCTGAACAGTATCGCGGACGCGATTATAACTAACGTGGTAAAGAAGACGTAGTAAATCGGCGTGACGATGCTAGTTTCGAAGAAGTCCAGCAATTTGTTCAAGTAATTCATCTGCACGCAGACGCATAGGACGATGCCGAAGAAGAAAGCCCATGTTAACCAGTTGGCGAATCCGTTGCTGGTCCCGGCGATCGTTTCTTTCAAAGCCAGGCCTAGCCCCTTGCAATTGGTGACGGTCAACGAGCCGACCGACGAACAAAGACAAACGTACACCGAGATGTGCTGCTTTCCGTAGGCCGGCCCCAAGTAAAATACTATCACGAAGCTGCAGACGATCACGATTAAAACGTAAATCACGAATCCTGGATATCTGACCTTGTCTAGGAGCTCGGCCAAAGTGCTCACTTCTTCTTCTTTCGGAGAGTGAAGTACGAGAACCGTAGAGCCGAGAATGCACAACAGGCAGCCAATCTGCAACGTTTACGCGCGGTTACCACGCTGGAACGTATGCCGTCGATCGGGTAACTTGGATTATGTTTACGGCTCGTCGCGTGCCACGACGAGGTGGCTTTGGTACCTTGCCTAGCAAATTCAGCCTTTCGTTTAAGTACTTGGATGCCAGGATTGCGGACACCAAAACGCTGAGAGCTCCCAACGGGGTAACCAACGAGGCCGGCGCGTACGCGTAAGCGGCAAAATTCGCCGCTTCTCCCATTCCCACTTTATTGCAAATAACATTGTTTTCGTTACATTTTCGCACGCAAATTCGCAGCCGCAACCGCGTTCTCGTTTACATTTACGTACTTGAAAGAAGACCGCTCCACCAAATCCATTCTTTCAAGTAACCGAATCCTCCGCTAGAAGCCCGCAAAGACCCTTGCCTTTGCAGTCGTATCAGCGCCTTCTTTTTAATAATAAAACTAGCACCTAAAAAATACCACCCTGTACGTGAAATCGTTTCCAATTCATTTTTACCCGCTCCTCCGTTCGAACATTTTCGAACAGCCAACTAACCTATAAAAACACTCGAACTAATCGCTAAACCTAACCCTATGTAGAAGTTCGTAGCGTCGTACGATTTCGACGCAGCCGCGATCCTCGTCGCGCTACTCATCCTTTCGTTTCAGCTTTTTGATTACTTTCCAATTTCCATTTCCTTATCCTTATCGCGATGCAAATCTAAACCTTGTCGAACCCAATATTCTCCAAACTCGAAGTATGTACAAAAGTTCTTATCGTAATTCAGCGTTGACAACTATACACGTCAATTTTTTGCTCGCAGCGTAGTGTCATCCAGGGTTGCGGGACGGGAGGCGGAGAGCACCTTTGACGACTTTCTTCCAACAATTGAGCTAGAAGTAGAAACACAGAGTCTGTGTCTGAACTAATAATCAGCGCGGCCAGGAAAGCACCCACAGAGGGGCACTTACCTTGCTTCACATCCCCAAAAATAATGTCACCAAGCCCTCCACTTTCCTAAGTACATACAACTCCCACTACTACTTGTGAGAGAGGAGAGAGCTGAAAAGGTATATAACATGATTGCGTCTATTGTTAGGCAACTAAGCGATTCATCCCTATCAGTTTACCAATTCTCCCACTACACTCCAACAATAGGGGAATAAGAAACTTGTCGGCGATTGGGGGGCAAGGGCTACGATGGGTGCTCCTCTGTGGGTGCTTTCCTGGCAACGCTGCTTGCTGATAATGTCGCATGTGACGCTAAAATGGAAAGGGGGCCTGACGATTCTATATGGGAATGGATAGTCTATGCTTATACTTCGTTAATAGTGTTGCGTCAAGTGGCAGAGAAAAGCGTTCGATGCCGACTTCGCATGTACATTTAAAATGAGTCTCGCTCCCTTTCCATCGACTCTAGCGATCCATTTTTCTAGCCGCAACGTTGCTCTAGTCGTAGAAAGATCGAGCGCGTTTCTATTCAGAAACGGGGAGAGAAAATGATTTTGCTCGTTCTAGATCGCTCAGCTGTCGCGCAACCGTTCCAAGCCTTCCAATTCGTACGCTAGGCGAATGCTTCGGACGTCTGAAAACGCGTAACTCGTAACTCGCTCGTACTTCGTTACTCGTAATTAGTAACTAGTAACTCGTAACTCGTAACTTGTAACTTGTAACTCGTAAGCCAGCTATGAGAATGAAAATGAGAATGAAAATGTAAGGCAAAGGTGGCCGCGAGGTCGAAAAAGGAGCGAAGAGAAGGAAGCTCGCAAAGGGGTTAACGGGTGAGGCAAGCGCGAAGAGGCCGAGGGGGAAAGGGAGATAGAGGATCGGCAGGCGTTGAAAATAGAGCCGGTAGATACTCCGACGATGACTTGACCGGCAGGTAATCGTTGCTGCTGCAAAGGATAGGCTTTTGCTCTACGTACGCATTACAACAGATGCGTTTTGCAGGTACACAGATCACGCGCTGTAACATGATAGAACCTTTTCTCGAGGAAGGTGCCTGGTGTTACTGGGTCGTATCCGTCGGAGCTTTACTGTCTTTCCTCGGCCTGGTGGTCGCCTGCATTTGCAGCTGTCGTCGTAACGAAACCAAGTACGGGCTTACGGTACAGATGGTAAAGTTTCTATTTGTAGGACCGTTGGTGGTAGATCTCTGTGGAAAAAGTAAGGTCGCGTTTGCACTAACGATATAGCGTAGAATTGCATTTAACACGGAAGCTAAGAGCACGACTCGTTGTATCATTTACGAGGATACGTTCAGTTGTACGTCCTTTAAATAGGACGGAGTTTCTCGGCCTCGCTGGGATGGTAACTCTAAACGATTCTGACAACGACGGCTTTAACGGGATTCCGCTGACGGATGCTGTTCGTGTAACGACGCAAGATCCCGTGGACAGCGGAAAAAGGTTTCTGCCGTAATTTGGCGTTATACGTTCTCGCTAAACGTAGATGCTCGGTATATCGTAACACCGTCCGCGTAAATCTTTTCACTCGATCACCGTTGCGATATCGCGCGAGCTAGCATCGCGTTAGGCGTTCGTTCGTTTTCCGGCGAGGTAAGAAAGTTTTGCGATCTGCGCGTAGGTCGACCAGCGCCAATAGAAGTCTTCCAGATATTCCGAACGACAAGGAGAAGCGACGCGAGACCGCAAACGCGTCCGCAGTTCGGGACATCTACGAGACCACCGAAACGATCGGCGATCATTCCGAGCTGTACGCCACCGTGCGAGACACAGGTACGACGCTGTTTCCGCGTTCCGCGCTTCCCTCTTCTCTCTTCCTCTGTTAAATACCGATCCCTTCAACGCAGCCGCCACCGTTAAGGAAGAGACGCGCGAGTTGGACGCGGCGGAAGTTGCGCATCAAAATGCATCTGTTCAAGAAACATTGGACGACCCGTACTCGAGGTTCGCGTCCTTTCCGAATTCGGACAACGGTACGAGCTCCGATTTTAACCAAATCGAATCCACCTCTGCCCTCTTATTTTCGAGTTTCCACTTTCCGCTTGTTTTAGTGGAACATCCGTACGCTCAACTTCAGAGCGTTCAAAAGGCCGAAGCCAGCCAGTCGAATCGGTAATAACGAAACAATAAGTCGTAACTCTTCGGTCGTTTCGAAATAGCAAATGTATTCGAAGTGCGTGTGAAATGCCGCAGGAAGAGCAGCGCGAAGCAACCGATCGACGCAGAGAAGCCGGGCACGTCCGCGGCCGTGGCTGCGTCCGCTTCCTTGTCCGCATCCACGTCCGCGTGCACGTGCCCGGCTCAGATGAACGGAAATCCAGTCGCACCACCGAGAACGCGCCGATCTTCCTCCCACAACTCGCTCCTGTCCGGAGAGACCGGCCTGGCCGACATTCAAGCGGCGAACGCGATATCCGGTGGAGTGCAGGCTAACCAGGATTTGCCGTACATGACGCCGCCGCTGCTAATGCTGCTTCCTCAGCCACCCGAATCTCAGTCGAACAGCCCGCAGCAGAACTTCAGCGGGGATTCTCAAGATTCCAGTAAATTCCTCCAGCTTGTTTGTTTGTTCGCAGCGAGTTCGGTCAATCTAATTCTAGAGAAGCTTGCCCATTTGTTCCGTTTGTTTTCCGTTTCGCGTAGAGGGATACACGAGCATCAGCGTGAGGGAGCCGCTGGCCAACATAATCGCGCAGACGAAGATAATCGGTCGGCAGAGTCAACCGGTTCGAGCGTTCACGGATCCTCACTACGCCACCGTGTCCGACGACTCCGGTATACATCGACTCCGCGTATCTCGCCTTTTAAAACCCCGCCATCCTATACCTGGATTATAAGAGCGGCGTGTTTCACTCGACAGACGAAATGTACGCTGCGATAGACGAGCAGGACAAGGTGTACACCAGCGGCAGCGAAACGTACGCGCAGATACAGCCGACGATGACGGAGGTGCAGCGAGTGCAAAACGAGCAAAGCTTGTTCTCTCGGGTCCCGTCTCGTTCCGACGAAACCTACTCGGCCCCGCAGCCGCCGAGCGTCGACAGCTTGCGACACGTGGCCCACGCCCATTCCAGGCAAGGTAAGCGTCGCCGGGCAACCGCCAACCGCCAGCCGCTCGTCGCTGCTCTCGCTTCTCCTTTCCCACCAACTCTCTTCGTCTGCAGCTTCGTCCTCGAGCGCCAACAGCTCCATCGTGAACCCTGGCTCGCCGAAGCCGGAGAAACGTCAAGCCAATTCTCCGCTGCCCCCTCCGCCGGAGGCAACCGCGGAGGTGTATGCGTGCATCGACAAGAGGACGAAGAACGAGGATCGATCGAAATCGGCTCTGTCGAACGGAAAGTCCCTCGAGGATATGTACGCGAAGGTGATGAAGAAGAAGAAGGACGCGGAGGAGCAGCAAAGCGACCTTCATCCTCACACGACCAACTCTCATTCTCATTCGCATTTTCATTCTCACTCTCACTCGCACTCTCATTCTCACTCTCACTCTCATGGAAGCGCGCCCTGCGAGATGCTCGGCCTCGCCTCTGCTCGCAAACCGAGTCTCGTCGAAGTTAACAGAATTTCCTGGTCTAGTCACGACTCTGCGGAGCTACAGAAGAAGGAGTCCGATTCGGTTGTCGGTGGAAGCGTTCGCCTAGACGCGGACGTGGACGCGGACCCGGAAGCGAACGCGAAATCCTCGTTGCCGCCGTGCAGAGGCAGCGACGAGGCTCCGGTGGCAAGCTTCTTGCTGGATCACGGCTACGAAGCGGTGAACAGCAGCGAGTCGTCGAAAAAGGCTTCGACGATCCGCGAATGCTCCGATCCGAACTACGAGGTGTTGCGTCCGCAGCAGCACGTCACTCTGGACGGGATCCCGATGGCGGACTACCAGCAAACCGGCACCGCGGACTTGCCGATCGTTTCCTCCTCTTCCACCTCCTCGTGCTCGGCCTCTTCTTACTCGGTGCCGTTCAAGCACAGGCAGATCAGCAACGCCAGCAGCGAGGATCCGGGATACGAGAAGGTGAGGCTTAGACGAAGGTGCGAGATCGATCAGGACACGGACTCGGAGCCGAACTACGAAAGCATGCCGCACGACTCGGGAGAGCCGAATTACGCATCGGTCTGCCGACCCGGCGACAGCGACACCGATCCAAACTACGAGTCCGTGAATCACGGCGATCCCAATTACGAGAGCGTGAAATACATGAGCGTGGCTCGCGCCGAGGACCCGCCCTACGAGCAAGTGAACGCCTACAAGCTCCAGCAAGATCCGAATCGCTACGAGAAGCTCGCCAAACAGATATCCTTCGACGCCGACTACGAACGGATTCAGCGAGATCGACCAGCCGGCTCTCTCAACGGAGACGACGGCGAAACCGACGACGAGCAGTACGTGCAGGTCTAGAGCGATACTTTCATCTCGCATCTTCTACCTAACCATCTTCCATCTTCCACCTTAATCGTCGCGCAAAATACGAGTACCGTCGACTAATCGACGCAGTTTTCGTGTCCATCCTCTCGTTTCGCAGCCTACTTTCAACTTTCAACTTTCAACTTTCAACTTGCGACTAACCGGTAAGCTGTTAAGTTTCGTGTATATAGTTTCGCGTGTGGTACACGCAAAGTCTGTTACCTTTGAAGGGCCGCGAGGATCCGTGCGAAGCAACGACAGACGTGCTTTTATACCTGAACACTTCCGAGTGCAACGAGCGACTGTTCGCGGCGCTAAACTACTGCGCGCCGCGCCTAAATGCGTTTCTTTTAGACGCAACCATTTGTATTCTTTTATATGTATTTTTCACGAAATCAAATGTTTTTCGGTAAAATAAAGATAAAAAAGCAACAGAGAAGTAAAAAAGAAAGAAAGAAGGGGGGGGGGCAGAAAGAGAGAGAGAGAAGAGCGGAAGTTGAGTCGAAATGGAAATCAGAAACTTGGAGCATGTGACACACAGATAAATTACATTATTTATTATTTCGCGTTCGTGAATTTTGTTACTCCCTTCGTTAATCCGTACTTGGCTATACTTTGTTCAACTATCGACACGCTACTTTCGACTTCGCGCAAACCTAAATGGCTGGCCGTTTTCAAGGATTTTGCGGTGAAACGCAAAACAATGGTAAGATTCGGTTACTAGCGCAACACGATCGAACGAGTCGTTGGACGATCCTCTCGAACGCCCGCTTGCGTTTTCGCGCGTTCGCGTCGTTACCTTCGCTCTCCGTGTATATAAAATCGTATAATTCGACTTTCCACTACTATAATAAATGGCAGCATTTACCCTCTTCGCGTACGCTACACGCGCGGCGTATCTTTCGACGACTGGTATTCTCGTTTTCGGCTTTTCGGTGCGCGACGCGTGTTGCGGTGGTTCGAAAGTGGGCAACGATGACGAGTATCGCGCGACGAGTGCAATCGATCGATCGAACGCGAGGTAGGGAAGCGGAGGATCGAACGGGAAGAAGTAGTAGTAAAAGAAGAAGAAGGAGAGCTCGTTTGCAAGTAATCGACGAATAGCTGCTTCGCGCTAGAACTCTTATCGCTCGACGGTATCTTCCGCTTAACGTTAAAAAAACATGTGTACAACTGACGTGCTGGCTAGCCGTGAAAAGATATCGCGTTCTCGCGTGTATAAAATGTTGCGTGTAACCGGGCCACGGAAACGTCTCGTGGTCTCGTTTACTCGTCGCGCTTTCAATTGCCGCGAGAAACCGGACCACCTCGCACCACGAACGACCAATCAACTTAACTCGATGTAAAGTAAAAATATACGTATATTTCGCGTTCTTTCGGAGGAACAACAGTTCTGGAAGTGTCGTCAATAAAAGCCGGACCAGCTTCAACGTCCGCTCGCTTCTCCCGTCGCCGAACACTCACTCACGCACGCCACGCATCTAATACGCTCGCTTCCTTCTTCGATGAATCGCCGATGCGTAAAAATCACCACCTCTCACGCCTATAGCTATATTTAAAAATACGCCTGCGCGTATAGAAAATGGAGACGCAACGCGATACCACTCTCGCGTGCGTCGTTCGCGCGAGTATCTTTCAAACGGAACGAATCGCGTCGCGTTGCAGACGTAGCGATTAATTAGGGGTAAGGAAAGCTGGAGTGTCCCCCTAGTTCGATGCTCGGTGCGAGTAGTCGAGTGGCAAAACGTGATCGTTATCTGGCAACGACACCGCGAATGGAAAGGAAGAGAAGAGAGACGGGAGGATGTCAGACGCTGTTGAGACTGCTAGCTTCCTCCACGTCGCTCTCGCTTACTGGACTGGTCGACGATTCCAGCTGATATCTCGAGTCGTTGCTCGACTCTTGATAGCGTTGCTGTTGTAGCTGCTGCTGCTGCTGCTGCTGCTGCTGCTGCTGTTGCTGCTGCGGTTGTCGATGATGGTGATAGTGATGGTGATGGCGAAGAAAACTTTCGTTACGGTAGCATCGATGCCTCTCGTCTATCCGCTGGTGCAGCTCGTTTAGGTGCACCGTTTGGACTCGTCTCTTTAGCTTTCGATGATAGAACAGGCAAACGATCAACGCTACTAATACCGCGCCGATCGCGTAACCCGCAGGAACCGCGTAATTATCCGTCTGTACAACTGTATCACCTGAAATCCAATCAAGTATCCACCGTTAGCCGCTTCCTCCACCACTTCTGCACTCTTTCAAGCGTTTCTTCGTCCACCGGCTTTCTTTCTCTACGTTTTTAGGCGTTTTGTCAGAGCACAGAACATGTCCCGTTTCCGTAAACAATACGAATCGACGTACTCCGATATCGGAGACCTCTGGCATACGCGTATGCGTGCGCGTGTACCCCGGTAATTTGATTTGATTTGATTCGATTTGATTTGATTTGATTTGATTTGATTCGATTCGATTCGATTCGATTCGATTCGATTCGATTCGATTCGATTCGATTCGATTCGCTTCGCTTCGCATCTGTCGCAGTTTCAAAAGGAGAGTCTATATAATTATAGCTCGCGCGACTGGACTCGATCGGTAGTTCTAGAAGAGGGAAAGTTGGAAGGAAGTTAGAAGAAACGAACGGTCTAGCAGGAAAGGTGGCAGTGTATATATTACAGTAGCAGTAATATGTACATAAATGTATATATATAGTGGGTGAGAAAGGGAAGAGCAACCGTGACAGAAGAGAGATCAAAGTTTCGCATGCCACTCTGTATATACGAACAAATTTGCATTCACTCTAATCATGCGGTTTCCCGTAAACTTTGTATAAGACGCGAGGGAGACGTTAAGATATCCATCCGATCGTGAGGAACACACGGTGGATACTTAAAGAGGAAAGGTAGGGCGATGTTCTGTTAACAAGAGGAGAGGAGCGGAAAAGGGAAGGGAAGGGATGGTGCGTCTGTAATTGGTTCGTATCGGTTTGTTTGCGTCTGTTTGTATCGGTTTGTATCGGTAGGTAGAGCGCGGCGTTTACCCGACACCAAAGAGGGACTCTGGTTCTGTATAAAAGTTAAGAGCGGTACATGTGCAGTACTGTGAGTGAACTCACGTGATAGGGGAGATCGTAACATGCCGGATCGTCGGAAGCTTCATGAAGGGCTCAGATGGCCACGAACACAAAGCACAGAGAGAGAAGAAGCATGGCAGAGACTCCAGCCAGTGCTGGCGACAATGGGGCTGATGCTGCACCTGCGACACCACACACGGTCATTCACCCAATCCATCTTTCCACTCTTTCACCTCTACGTACACCTACGTGCTACTTACCCACCTCTTACCCGCGCAACTTTGTACATACTCGTACCCGACTTTCTCCTCGAGTACCATTTACATCGTTTCGCGTTTCCCGTTTCCCGTTTCCCGTAAATCGTCTCGCTTTCAACGTTAAACATCGCCACCCTACCCCGAAACTGTACACACGCACGTATCTAGAGAAGCCGAAGAAAGGCGTGTCGGGCGCGTAGGCTAGCTAAACACCGACACCGCTCTTCCTTTGTCTCGTTGTTATTCGAAAGCGATCTGTACCGAAGTTACGGTTCCAAGTTGGCGCCATACCATCGCGAAACCGTGCAACTCGAGCAAAGTAAACGGAATGGTGCATGCTTCGTGCAGGGCTGGTCGAATTTCGTTACTTCGAGAACGTATTCTCGTACCCGACTACCGATGCCGGATCGCATCGTACAGCCGTACAGTACGCTATTTCCGCTTTTACACGATCGATCAAAATCGGATAGACGAATATGTAGATAGACAGATAGAGACAGATGAAAGAGGAAGCGGGAGGGAGGGAGGGAGGGAGGGTTAGAGGGAGGGAAGAAACAGCGAAACAAAGTGTTTCTCCTCGGCTTTTTCGCTGCCGGTGCCCAAGTTGAACGATTCGCTGGCGAACAGATCGCACGCTCGTGTGCTACCGTGGCAGCTTGAATTTTGCTCGGCTATCGCGGAAGCGATAAGTACGCGAACACGCGTATACGCGAAATGGTAGCGGCATGCGTACAAACGAGGAGGATCGATTAGAGGTGTTATACTCGGTAAAAAGAGAACACGCTCGATGAGCTGGTAAAGCAATAGAGAATCTATTGAACGATTCGAAGAGATTACATGTTTCGTATCCGATGGAGAAATGCGCGCGTATATATATATATGCATATGCTAACTGCGTTCTAGTAGATATAGATATACACACACATACACACATACACACATACATACATATATATGTGTGTGGGTGTGTGTATATACGTATATGCATATGTGTATACGAGTATAGTAGGAAGATGCGTGCGCGTGCCGGTGCTGTGGCAGCGCGGAAACGCACACGCGATATAGACGATATAGACGATATAGACGATATAGGCGATATAGACGATATAGGCGGTATAGGCGGTATAGACGATATAGATCGGTACAGCTAGACGCGAGAAGCAAAACAAAAGGACTAGACCAACCACGTTAAACACGTTTGTAAGGAGTCGTTGTTGGAGCTTTTCTAACGATTACGAAACTTACAGTTTTCTTCGTCCGAAGTGTCGGTTGGGCCACAATTATAAATCTTATTACACCGAAGCGACTCTGCAATGCAGTATTTACTTTTGCCGCAGAAAAATTGATTCTGGCAGTCGGTATTTGTGCTTACTTCGGTCCACGTTGCTCTGAACCCCTGCTGTCCAACCGCTTTGTCGGCCAATATGAAGCTGAAAGAAGAGAAGGAGAGAGAGAAAAAGATGCGATCAATGCTTCGGTTCTCTGTTCTCTTTACTTGACTTTACGTTACGTTACGTTACGGTACGTTACGCGCGCACGCGATCGCCCGCGATAGAACCGAGCTAGGAGACAGTTTAATGCGAGCAACGAACCTAAGTCGCATGTTATTATCTTCCGAAATGTAAGTCCAATTGACGTTCGGCATTTTAACGCCGCAGAGTTCGGTAGGCGTGGAAGACGCGGAGTACCATATGCGTAGCACCGCTGCTGGGCAACCGCGAACTGCAACAATCAATTTCTCTTCCGCCTCTTAACCTTACGGAGGGGAGAGGAGATCGAGCGCAGAAATCGACACGATATATACCTGCCTGATCGCCCTCCACCGAAAATAGTTCAAAGTTCAGCAGTATTCGCTGATTCGGCCGAACCCTTATAAACCAGTTGCAAGTTTTGCTGGACAGATTCCTCGCGGGTCCGTCGTACTTTTCGGGGAAATTCGGGCTGGCGATGATTCCGTAATTCACGCTACTTATGTTGGATCCGCAATCTGCAAGGTAGAAAATGGAGAAGGCGTTCTCGGAGGGAGGTGCAGATGGGGAGATTTTTGGATTACCTCCAAAAATCGGCTTGGCCACTTCGAAGGTGTATCGCGCCTTGAAGCCGCTGTAGACCAGCTCGGAGTCAGAATGGAGGATCACCCGTAAGCCGAGCGCGCCGAGATTCGACTCGACGGGTCCCGGCGCCGTGCTGCCGCAGTATCTGCCTATCAACTTTTCCGTATTGTCTCGGTACATGTTGTATATTTCCAACCAATCGTCCTGGCAGACGTCCACCCTGTAAAAGGAGAAGCAGGCGACGCGACGGTAGAAGGGGAGTCGCCGCGTTACCGTTTCCATTTGCCGGGCAACTTACCCGTAGTGTCCGATAGTGATGTTCGTATTTTGCGTTCGCACTTTAAAGTAGTCGAATATTAAGGTAACTTGCTCGTTCGGAGTGGCCAAGAAAAAGTAAGTACAGTTGGTGTCGCTCGGATAGTTGCTAGGATGTCGCGGAGAATTGAAATCTCCTCTTTTGCGAGAGGAACTGCGGTACGTGAAGGTGCAGCTGCCGTCGGGCGCCGCAGTGCCCGGTATCTTGTATTCCGTTTCGAAGCTGTATCTGAAAAAGAGCAAGAATAGTTGTCGCGTTCTCTGTCAGCGTTTCAGCGTTTCAGCGTTTCAGCGTTTCGCTTCGATGCTCACTGTGCTTTGAAACCTGCGCCCTGAGATTCTCCGCTGCTAAACACCATCACCAGTCTCGGCCCGTCGCTCACCACGTGGCTCGGATTGCTCTTCGTGCCGCACAACTCGTAATCAAACTTGTCGTAAGAATCGGTCGCCTCTTGTCCCTTCAGGTAGATCTTCAGGTAGCCATCAGTGCAGGAGGAGCTATGGCCGGGCGGCAGAGCAGCGTATCGCGTCGCGCGCGACAAACGTAGACAGTTAGCAACATAGATTAGTTTCAAGTAGCGCTATTAACGATACTAGCTACATTAACCATGCGAAATGGTATGAGAAATGGTTGAATTAATAACAAGAGAGCACACTTACTCTCCGCTGGTCTTATTTTTCGGTATCTGAAATGTCACGAACTCTAATCGAACGCGCTCGAGATGCTGCGAGTCTTGCATTCCATAAATGAAATATCGGCAGACGACCTTTGGTATGTAGGGGAAGGGAAAGTTGGGGCTAACCACGTATCCGTACGACTCCTTCTTGCTCAAAATCTTCTGGTCGCATTCCGAGCCGCGTATGTGCTCGCTCTTGTTAGCGGCTATGAAGTCTGAGCAGAGAGAGACGAGGGCATGAACGCGTATATGTCTACGTATAGCTGGACGCGTAGAGGCGCTTACCTAATTTCACGAAACTCTCGGAGAACTCAAAGATACCCTTAAATCCCCGATTTTGCGTGTTCGCCGTGCGTTGAAGCGTAACGAACAGAACGTACAAGCTCGATTCCGACGAATATAGTACCAAATTCCGTTGCTGGCCGCAGTACGTTCCTATAACGGCCGACGTATTGTCCAGGCCGTCGTAGACTTTGACGTAATCCAGGGGACAGCTGCGAGAAACGGAAGGAAGCGTGGTAGAGCGAAAGAACGGTGGTAGAGTATGCACCGTTCGTGTACGTACTGTTGACCGCCGAAGTACAGATCGAAGTCTCTGAACTCCAAGCGCACTCGTTGACTGCGTTTCCCGATAAACTGATAGCTACAGGTGATACCCTTTGGATACGTGCCCGGATAGGTGGGCGATACGATGTTACCATTGCGCTTGTACTCGGAGTTGACGGTGAAAGAGCACGGAGTGCTCGGAGCCGGCGTTCCCACCTCGTATTCAGCTGCGAACAAGCGGGTGGTAGGTGTTTCAACTTCTAGCGATGTTTCCGCTATTCCTCCCCCTTTGAAACGGGGCAGAAGCGGAGAACGCATAAGAAGAAGAAGAAGAAGAAGAAGAAGAACGTACATGCGTTGATGAACGCATAAGTGCCGCTGAAGAGGCTCGGCAGAGTGATGTTTTTGTCGGTGTAGAAGCTGATGGCGATTCCCTGGTAAAGGGAGACGCGCCGGCGAGGCGGAATCGAGCCGCAGTAGCGTCCGCCGAAAGGCGTATCCACCAGCTTGTTCGTGTACTCCGATCGTATCTCCGCGTACACGTCCAAATATTCGTGAACGCAACTGAAAAGCAAGTTTTTTCCAACTTCATCTGCGAACAAAAATAGTTTTCTCGCGAGCGAATTACGTCGATACCTGATGCACGTAAACACTTACGCGGGCAGCTCTCCGACAGCGGCTCCACTGCGAACGCAGCGAAAATTCATGGATCATTAGCGATTGCCGATTACGGATTACGGATTACGGATTACGGATTACGATTACCGATTACCGATTACCGATTACCGATTACCGATTACCGATTACCGACTAACGAAACGCGGAACACGGATGCAGATTGCAAAGAAGCTACTCACTCTGGGGGGGTTCCTCGGAGCTTGAACGTGATGAACGTCAACTCGACTCGTTGGCGCGGGCCAGCTAAGAACGTGTACACGCAGTGGCGAGAGTCCCCTTCGAGATTCACCAACATCGGAGCGTGAAAGGTTCCGTTCGGTGGACCATCCGGAGTGCTTATGAACTTTTGATCGCATTCTGTGGATCATAGATCGCAGGCTCGCTTCTTTTTACAGCTCCCGCGAAACGGTATCGCGGCTCACCGAAGTGCTACTTCGCTACCGAAAACCATCCAACTATCACTGACCTGTGCTACTGCGAGGACAAAGTAGCAAGAACAAGATACAAGCGGTCGAAAGGAAACTGTTCCCAGATGCATGCCACGGTACCGAAGCCATACTGCATCCTAGGAATGCGCGTTTGCATTTTGTTCGATCAGCGTCTCGATCAAAACCCTCGTACCCCTGTACATCCCGGCAAACGTGTAGAGAAGCCGTTAGTTGCGACTTTACCATATCGTCAGTCTCTACTCCGCGCGCACCAACCGCACCGCAAATCCATCCCCAACGTCATCTGCAACCACACGCGGTCCACCCGTTACACCTCTCGCGGAGCCAACGAAATTTACTCCAGCCAAACGAAAGAAATAGCGTCCGAATTTGCTGCTCGAAAGCGACGCGCCAACAATTCCACTCTTATAATTGCGCGCTACTTTGGTGGGGATGCTGCTTCTGTTGCCACGCCACGCCTCGCCTCGTCTTTGCAACATTTCCCATTTTCGCATTTTTGCATGTAGCACGTTGGCGCGGCCAGCCATGGGCTGCCTCTCTCGGTTGGCGAAACTTCATCGCGAGCTTGTCAGCCAAGGCTGCGACGAGAGAAGGATGAAGGAGGAAGCGCGAGAGACGCAAACGCGGATAGGAATGCGGCGTGGAAACGCGAAGCTGAGATAGTTCGATCGAGATTTCAAACACGTGTCGCGTTAATTTGCCACGCCCTCGGAACGTGGAATATGCGTTGCGCCCTTTACGCGATTCTGCGCGATCACCGCCCCGCTGTCACCGTAACTCACCACCAATGCATACCGATTCGGTGTACATACGTTCTTGTTGCGCTCCGCGGTCCGCGACCGCGGTCCGCGACCGCCATCCGCGACGTCCAATTAATCGTCGATTAGCGATCAACGGCTGTCAACAATGAAAAGTAGAAGAGGCAAACGCGGGAAAAGCAAAGGAAAAGAAGGAGCTCGCGGTTCGATGCAGCCTCTTGCTCTGACCGTTATCACTCTCTTTGATTCCTTACATTTTAACTAGGATAGCGGAGTGGTCAATAACAGCAGCGCCTCCAACGATAGGCGATAGATTTGCGCGCTAATTCCTAACCTTGCCTTCTTTGCGAACAACGGTGACCGATTTCGGGCATCGTCTCGCGCCGATATAGAAACCCGATCATGGAAACGTGCAATGGGCGAAGGATTGCGCGCGATAAGCTTGCACGGGTGCTCGATACCAACCCCAGCTGCTATGCGGCAAACAAATTTCTCTTCTCTTCTCTTCTTCTCTTTCGTCTAATTTATCCGCACCACCCCTCCGCGCTATCCAGCAACATTTAAATGAATCCTTCCCACGCGCCGTGCTGCAAAAAGTCGGCCGCGCTGTTTTTACCAAGCAGGATAGAAGAAGGCAACGTATCGACCGAATCGCGAAACCCTTTGCGATGCGTTCAGCCGATTGTTCGCGTGCGCCTGCTGCTTTTTTCGCCTAACAAGTCAAGACACGTTGGCCGAAGACGAGATTGACGCGCGTTACACGCGAACGCGTACGCGACGCGCACCAGGAGTACGTACCTTGAAAGATCACGGTCACACCCGAAATCTCACGATAAACTTGACCGTTCCAAGAGTCGAGTAAATGCAGAAGATAGCAAGGTGGAAAGTGGGACTGCTCGCTGTTCTCCGTTCCGTCTACGTCTATCTCTCTACCCCTTTCCTTTCCGTTCCGTTCCGTTCCGTTCCGTTTCCCCCTGCGAGATGCGATACGCGCGCGTACGCGATCTCGCGATACACCACACCAGCAGCACGCTCCTTCGCAGATTCCGCGCTACGTTCAGTTCTCGTAATCGCGTTCTCGTGCCACGATCGCAGGCACCTCGGAGGGTGTCGCGACTCGAGAGGAACGCGCTCGACGGCGAACGAAAATCGCCAGTCGACACGGCTGTTCCGCTTAAATTACCGAACGAACGAACCAAAGGAATAGGAACTTGAGGTGTGCATGCCTAAAATGCATGGGGTGGACGCGCGAGCGCGGGCGCTAATACGGGCGCGGACACGAACGCAGCAGAAGAAAAGCGGAACGGAAGGGTTGCGCGGTGCGCGATGCGCGTCATGTCCACCTACCCCCGATCGTTCGACTTCTGCCGAGATACTCGCTACCCCAACACGCCCTAAACATAGCGGAGAGGTCGCCCGAGTCGATCCCACCCACGAACAGCTGTTAACGGCTATTCGACGTCGCGTCGGCCACATATAGATATAATATCAGACACCCGCGACTCGCCACTCGCATGCTTTCCAGACTAGCTCCAAATGATCTCCGAATCTAAACGACAAAACCGATCGATTTCAAGCGAAACCGATAGGCAGAGCATCCGGAAGGGAAAGGGGATAACGCGGAAATAAATGTAGCATCGTTTAAGAAAGGTAATTCACATACAACTGTTTATTGAGACATGTAGAATACATCTGGTCATACACAAAAATCTTTGACACTTTAAATCAAGCTCCTAGCCCGAAAAAGGAACCATTTCAACGTTTGCTTTAAATTCATCAATAATCATTACGTTCAACTACGTCACACTAAAATTAGGGACAACTTTTAAAATTGCGGGAATTAAAAGAAAAGCAAAGCAATTAGAAGATGATGAATAGTAGAAAGAGAAATAAAAAAAAAAAAAAAAAAAAAAAGAAGAGAAATCTGAAAACACAATTATCAACGATAGAAGAATTTGGTCGTATGAAATTTGTCGTTCACTTTTAGCCGTGGAGCTGACACGTGGCATGTGTGGCGCGAGAAACATAAACCATATATGTTCGTGTGAATAGTGTTACGTACTTTTCCATTTGTTTCTTTTTTTTTTTGCTTTTTTAAACATTTTTCTGTCGTTTTCTTTCCGTACACGTGTTTACTTTTGTTATTCGTTTTCCTCATTAGTGCTAAATAACATCACGTCACAAAATGCATATTCGCAGGAATATAATATATAATATATTTATATATAATTAAAAAACACGTTTTTGGGCCGTTGTTAACATAAATTGAGCGACCCAAAAACCACACAACATCCGCCTGACACGGGCCAACCAAAAAGAGTCAAGTTCCCAAGGATGTGTGCCGCGAATTAGGGCAATGACCGGGTAAAAGGGTGCGCGCGGCTACAGCATCGTCAGCCACAGTGGTGCATTATCCTAAATGCGACCGATAACCCCCCCAGGCACCCCAGCTGCCACACCGGTCAATGTATAAAATAGCAAAAGGTAAATGATATAATATTGGGGCGCCTTGAAACTGGGGTAGGGCCAATATCGTAACGCTAGTACCTAGATCAGTCTAAAGTCTCGTCACCGTGAACTGCTTCCGCTTTTGCCAGGTAATCCTTCCTTGCCCCCGCAAGCTGAACTTTTCCACTCTTTTTCGTTCTCTTCCTCTTCCGCTCCCTTTCACACTCTCTCTCTCTCTTGCACGCACTTCCTCTCTCTCTCTCTCTCTCTCCCCCTTACACGCTCTCTTTCTCTCCCTCTCTCGCGCGCATACTTGCTTCCTACCTCGCCTGCCTAACAGGTCTGCGTAGTATCAATCTTCCCATTATTATTACAATTTCGAAGGAAAACCAGAATTTATATTGAAACGTTATTGTGTTACAAAAACCCACTCAGTATAATTAGCAATATCATTCTTATCGTATCGTTAATATTAATATTATTATATCCTTCGTATTATTATGTTTTTATAAATAGGGTGTGTGTAGGTAAGTAGAATAGGTAGGTATAAAATATGGTAAGCGAATAATGAGTTACGAGGGAAGGGGACTAAAGGAATGAAAGGTAATAATATCGATTGGTACGGATAAGGACAGTTACTCTTTTTCCGTTTTGCTGGCTTTTCTCTCTTCCCTCTGTTCTCTCACTTCCCCTTTCTCTCTGTCACACTCCCATTCGCTCTTCCTTTCTCTCTCTCACACACACTCTCTTTCTCTCCCTCTCTCTTTCTCTTTCTCTTTTCACATCACTCTTCCTCTCTCTCTCTCCCTCACTCTTTCTCTTTTCACATTTCTCTTCCTCTCTATCGCTCCGGTCTCTTTCGCTGAAACGATCGCACGATTGGGGACAGGAAGTAAAAGTGAGGGAACTTTGATCGTTACGTTAGAGATGTGTGTATGCCATCGTAGGTAAACTAGTCGCGATGACGAAATAGAATCCGATTCAAGTAAATACGAATGAAATATGCAAGAAAAAGGTCGGTCGATTACCGCGACGAGAGTCGAAGAACAATCGAGCGGTATAGCGCTACGGTACAGAGAGATGCGCTGTACCGGATACACCGAGAGACGGATTGCTGGAAAAGATCGACCGTTTCAAAGTTTGCTGGATAAAAATATCGTGTGTATGTATGTGTGTGCGTGTGTGTATTTTTGACTTGTTACCTGCGTGTGTATTGGTATTTGTCATTGATTTATTGTTGCTTCCACGAGAAATTGGACTTGGTTGTCGGACAGCTAGTTGCGCGTGCATTACGGTACTGCACTGTACGGTATCGTACAGTTGGGGGTGTGGTACGAAGTGTGTATCGGGGCCAAAGTACACGGCTGCTGGTGGTTTGGTTGATGCTACACGTTTACGATGTACGATGTACGATGTAAGATGTAAGATGTAAGATGTAAAATGTAAGATGTAAGATGTAAGATGTCAAATGTAAGATGTAAGACAATACGGTGATATGCAGTCACTTCGTTACGCAAATGGAACGATCTTTCGATCGTTCGTTCGTCTATGTTTTCCGTCGCAATTCGGGGGTATATTACGGGTGTAAAACGGTATTAGGCTTTGCTTATAATTCTCGTTTCGATTATTCTCCAGAACAGGGGGTGTCTGGGCTCCAGGGACAGGGACCAACTATAGCCCGCATTTGCAACTCTTACTAATTAACTAACAGGCTAACAATAACAACGAGTCAACACTCAAAATGTGTGCTGTATGTGTTCATGCATTTATAAACGCTGCGTACACTTTACACATCCTAAATCAATCCGTCACTATCATTATCAAATTCAGTAGTCAGTCGTTCTAAAAAGAAAGTTTCCCGCGTGTGGCAAGGATCACGCGCTCTACAAACGCGACAAACGCTACAAACGCTACAAACGCAAACAAACGCGAACAAACGCGACGTCGCCGCGTTAATTTTCAAGCTAACGTTTCATAGAAAAATGTTGACAAAATATAGAAACTAAAAAAACGAAACATTATACGCTATACAGCTTCCTTTTCTCTAGTCGTTTCGTTCGTTTCGTTCGTGTCGTTCGTCCGTTCCTTCAACGGTTCCTCGTTTCTTCAATTATCTAACCGCACGAAACAAGACGAAAAAGGGAGAAAAGAGGAAACAGATGACAGACGATAGATAATAGTAGACGATAGACGATAGAATATAGAAAACAGAAAACAGAAAAAAACAGAAAAAACAGAAAAAACAGAAAAAAACAGAAAAAAAACAGAAAAACAGCGAGGGAGAGAAAATAAAAACCTAGAGGATAAATAGAAGGCTGTTTATCGATTTAGATTCTAATTTTCTCGCTACTTCCACGCTACCATTCGAAAATTTCCCTATACAAATAACGTTCTTTCTAATGAATTTTGTTGCCTTTGATACCTTTTCCTCCTTTCGTTTGTTCTACTCGGATCTGTTGGCTCGCTACTTCGATCCTTACCCCCGCTCCTTCTACGTTCTAATCGAACAAATATGCTGGAGCAGATGCTTTTCACGCAGAACCGTTGACTCCTAAACTTTTCGCTTCGTTTCGCTTCATTTCGCTTCATTTCGTTTCATTTCATTTCATTTCATTTCATTTCGTTTCGTTTCTTTTCGCTTCGTTTCCCTATTCTCGTCAAACATGCCTGACCCTTAATAATAATAATAGTTTCACTGACTGTACACATTATAGACCAACAATAGAAGGTCTAGCGGCGCTTTAGCGCGCTCCACGCATCCTCGCATACCTCATACTCCATTACTCCATGCTCCGTGCTCGCGACAGTCGCGCATCCACAAACAGACAGACAGACAGACAGACAGACAGACAGACACACAGGCAAACAGCAGACAGACAGCCACAAACGCAAACGTAAACAAACACGCGCACACTTGCTCGCGCAATCATAAACACCTTTCGCTCCCCTATATCTTTAGTTTCCTCTATCTTTACTTCTCGCCAAAAGTAACAAGAAAGACAAAACTGTGCTATATATCGATATACTCGTAACATTTTTCTCTCTTTTCTCTCTCATTCTCACCTCCTTTCATACCAACCTCCGCTCATCCTCTTCTCGCTTCCTCCTCTCTCTGCTCCTCCACCCCCCCCCCCCACTCCACTTCCTCTCATTCTCTCTTCCTCTTGTCTGCTTCCTCTCTTCCTCCCACTTTTTCCTTTCCATCGCCACCTCCTTCGACTTTGTCATCTACTCTACTCTACTCGCGTACTTACTTTATCCATGCTTTCCCCTCGTACACGCGTTCTCGCACATACACTCGAGTCGAATCGTAGCATAATAAAATCGCAGGCTTCCTTGATTTTTTTCTTAGTTAATACAAGCCATCACAATCCCAATGTCAACATCGCTGATCTTTGTATCACTTGGCAGTAGACAATGTGACAATGTAGTAGTACTTAGATTAGTATATATATATATACGTTGTAAATATATATATATATATGTGTGTGTATATATATATATATATAGTAATAGTACGGGGTGGGTTGTAGGGTGGTCACTCCGATGTAATAATTAGTCCCAGTGGCACATCACTGTATATATAATCACAACAATAGCGGGCGATGGTGGTGACGCCTGAACAGTACGACGCTTCACGCGCTTTCCCCTCCTCTCCTCTTCTTTTCTTTTTTCCTTTTTTCTTCTCCTTCTTCTTCGGTTTGCCTGATCATCAAATATTGCCATAAAAACGTTTACACGTGCCAAATGCCAAATTCCAAATGCCAAATCGATAGAGCATAGAGAATAGAATTGCAAATGAATTTCGTCTCCTTTTCTTCTCCTCTCTCTGTCTCTCTCTCCTCTCTCCCTCCTTCCTTCCCTCACGCTCTCTCTCTCTCTCTCGCTCTCTCTTCCTCTCGAGACTTTCGGCTCTTCGCTCTTCCGCCGCGTGGTTCTTCCTCGATCGCTACTACTTCGATAAATTCTTTGCCTGATCAATTCACATTTTTGCTTCGTTTATCCGATGGTTTTCGTTTCACTTTGCCTGGTTGTCGGGTCGAGTGCAACGGCAACGTGGAATAATTTGTTTTAGTCGTTTCGTTAGCCGATCGTACGTGATTCGTTTAGATCGTTCACATTCTTTCATGAATTGAATCGGTTCGTCGTGCGTGCGTGCGTACTTTGGTGCGTGCGTGCGTGCGTGTTCACTCACAGACTTGCAGAAGTTAGCTCCACGACTGGTAGGAGTCTTGGTACCATTCGTGATCGTCGCTGGAAACACCGCCGAGCGTGTCGGTCCTACCTCGGAATCCTATGTCACCGCCGCCACCACCACCACTGCCACCGTTCACACTCGCCAATCCGTACGCATTGCCCAGTGGTTGTTGGGCGAGGGGTTGGTTTCCCCAGTTGCTCTGGAAGCGACGCTTAGATTCCCCCTGGTTCTGGTGACCCCCGTCAAATTTTCGTTTACCTGCTGTACAAACAAACAAACCTCTGTCATCTTACACCTTCCTTTCTTACCCTACGACAGCTAAGCGTTTTCAATTTCTCTCTGCTCCAACGACAACCTTCGCACACACTCTCTCTCTCTCTCTCTCTTTCTCTCTCTCCCTCTGTCTTGTTAGCAAAGGAAACATCGACAGCGTCCTTCATTCGAATCGTGTCACGACTAGCAATCGTGAAACGGAGCTGCTGTTGGCGCGATCGAGCCGACACCTGAGCGAATGAAGAACTCGACTGAAGATTGGCGAGAGCAAGATTCGTCGAGGAGAGGAACCACCGAGACCTGCACGATTCGATGCGAAACGAGGTATAGGACAAATATCTAGGATGGGATAAACTGGCACTGGAGAAGCTGGCTTGCCAAACAGAAACTCGAGATAGCACGTTTCGCGTAGCTTGGATGCTGTTTTTTTTTCAATACGTTCCAACTATTCGGCGTGATCATTGATGAACGATATCTAATGCGTGGCTGCGAGAAGACCCGATCGAAGAGCACATGGAAACGGGGAAAACGTTCGCAACGAGAAACAGTTGCATCGCGCTCACTTTGTAAATCTGAAGCGTGTATCGGTCGACAAGTTACGCGCGAAGAAACGCCCGAGTGGAACACATTTTGCCGGCTTTACACGCCGCGTAGTCGAGGATCAAATCTTGAATGGAGAACAAAAAGAAGAAAGGAAGTTTGTAGAGGGGAAGAAAGGAGGGAAAAGGAGGGAAAAGGAAGGGAAGGGAGAAGAAGAGGAGAAAAAAGGAGAGAAGAGAAGAGAAGAGAAGAGAAGAGAGAAGAGCAGCGCGTAAGAGTAACGTAAAAAGATGATTGACTTATTGTGGAGATACAGACCATCCTCACCTGGTAAACTTCCCTTGGCGCGGACCCCCCCACGAGCGGACAGCCGCTGGACCCCACGAGCCCCTGAAGTTGCGGGGTTGCGTCCCCCCCTGACTGGCCCACGGACTTGGGGGCCACCGACTCGGCCACGCGGCACTACTCCACGGCCACGTCCAGCCTGACCAAACAACACACACCCAATCGTTACCCTATGTGACATTTCTTACACTCCTAAAGTACGCGAACGCAAGAACACGCGAACACGCGATAACGCGAATATGCGGATATGAGAATACGCGCGAGTCTACTACTTTTATTCAAACAACTTTTACTTCTGCTACTCTCGTTTCGTTCACGGCCTTTCCAACGTTTACGCGTTCTCGGCTTTCTTTTATCGACCCCCTTTCTCTTTTCTACCGTCGTTTCTATCTTTTCTACCTTTTCTACCTTCCGACCACTGATCGTGGACACCCTAAACTGAACTCTTACGCGTAGCCTATGCATCGTCTGCGCGTTCGTGAATAGACTCAACCACTGCATCTCCGAAATTACACGAACATCGATAGTTCCGCGTTCCTACAACTCCTCCGTCCGATCATTGATCTTCGTTGTTAACGTTTCACTTCGGGATCAATACTTCTATCGTATGTACATTTTGTTTACCAACTAAACATATTCATACATGTATTATATACAAGAACACGTACACGTACACGTACACGTAGACGTATCGGTGCGCGTACAGTCGCGAACAGGTGTAAGCATTTACAAAGCAAAAGGTAGATGTATTTTGAGAGTGAACGTAAACCTGCACGCGTGTACACGCACGCACCAACTTGTATGTATATACGTACGCGGAGATCCCTGTATGTATACGTATATACATACGTATATACATGCAAACGATACATACAATATGTGTGTAGGTGTTTCGTCGAGGGTAAATGGAAAGTAGGCAAGGACGTGGTACGAGTTGCACGGAACGCGGAAAAATGAGAGAATGAGAGAATGGGAGGATGGGAGAATGGGAGAATGGGAGAATGGGAGAATGGGAGAATGGGAGGACTGGGAGGACTGGGAGGACTGGAAGGACTCGGAGGATAGCGAGGGTTCGAGATAGGTACTCGTGTACGTGTACACGGATGGGTGAAATATACACATGTGACATACAAAACGATGCAACGGAGGAAGAGATCACCCGAAGCCAAATATTACTAACCACATTATTTTACAGAGAGCGGTGATATCAGCAGGATTATCCAATGCAGTAAAGCGAAAAGCTTATCGTATTGGGATGGCGTAGGAACTTTAAGCGATACAATCTACTGGCACTGTCAGCTAGAGCAAAATTGAACACGTCAACATGTAAACTCTATATGCGGCGCAATATCACACAGCAGGATAGTTTTTAAGCGGAAGCGGTATATTATACATCGAAGCAAACAACAACCATTGACTTTTATTGTCGATAAATTACTGGCAGAGACTAGTAGAGGTCATCGTCGTTTCTCTTTTTTTCCATTTTGTTCTTTACATCGACTCCTCCTTTCTATTTCATTCATCATCTACAGTCTACGGTATACGGTTCTACGGTAACCTGCGATTCGTTCACAGCCATGCACGCTTCCTTTCGCACTTGTTCTCTCTCTCTCTCTCTCTCTCTCTCTCTCTCTCTCTCTCTCTCTCTCTCTCTCTCTCTCTCTCTCTATATATATATATATATATATATATAATATCTATCTATCTATCTATCTATCTATTTATCTATCTATCTATCTATCTCACTCCACAAAGCCACGCTATTCCGTCCGAGTCCAAGTCCGAGTCCGAGTCCGAGTCCGAGTCCGAGTCCGAGTCCGAGTCTTTTCGTCGTTTCCGACGCTTCTGAGTAACACCACCGGTCAACCGTTATCTTACCTCATCTTTGAAGCATCGCGAAGCATATCGGTGACGCGAACCGAGTACTACAACCGAGTTCGTACTTATGCGGCTTCCGATCGAGGCAATGAGCACGAAACCGCGTAAAGCAACCAAATGAAACGCGTAAAGCAACCAAATGAAACGCGCTCGCACAAACCCGTTAACTCGAACAAGCTCCTACAGCAGCGAACCGAAGCGAACGATGAATATTCCCGAGGCGTAACGAAGTAACGCAACTTTGTATTTAACTGGTATCGCGCGCATCCGAGAAAAGAGATAACGTTGAGAGAAATGAAAGTTAATCGGACAGTCGTTCGACCAGGTAGTTCGGTCCGTCAGTCGGTCGGTCCATCAATCAATCAATCAATCAATCAAACATCGATCACCCAGTGAGCGAATCGGTCTACGCATGTTTGCAGCTATGCTTATCCGCGAATCTGCTGGTACGGCAACCCTATGGACTACGCGCGCGCGCGTTTAATCTGTCGGTGAACGAGAAACGAAACAAACGATCAGTCCGTCAAATGAATACTACGTAACGATGGTATAGCTGTAACGATGTTCACAGGGTGGCCAATGCTCTCTTATTTGGATACCCTGTAACTTGACATACAAATACATACATACGTATATCTAAGTGCATCATATCCGAGCCACGAGACTCACGGCGTCGCTCTCTTTGAAAGGAGAAGTTACAAGTATGCGACGACGTTCAACGCCGCACAACACCGACTCAAACTGTTATTTACGTGTGCATAATTTGTGCACGCGCACGTGTCTATACATATACATGTACGTACAAGAGTATACGTATAATACGTATACGTATACGTATATATACACACGCACCCACACACAATACATATACATATATATATATATATACACGTATGTACTCGCTGGAAGGAACGTAGCAACGGGCGGCGAAAACGCGCGCAAACCGTCCTCCTTTTACGTTTGCCATTTTAAGCTTAAACCGCGACAGTATTAACCGTAAAAATCTATTATCGACATCCGAATAGCCGCCCCGAGGTCGCGTCTTGCACTTACGTCCCTTCCACCCTGTACATAGTTGCATGCGTATACATGCACATGTACATGTACATGTACACGTACATATACATACATATATCGCATAGGAGGAAATGCACGGTAGGAGCTCTCCTGCAACGTTTCTGCCTATGGCTAGAACACGTTCGAACATTACCGACGACGTGGTGGGTAAGTATTAGGAAAATCTAGCTTCTCTCTTTCTTTCCTCGCAGAGAAACATACGAGGGATTATGTTGGACGAGAGAGAGATGATATCGTACCTTTTTCAAACTCTTCGTGTATGACTGTCTCGACCTATCTCTCTCCCTCTTTTTTTCGCCCTCGCTCGCTCTCACTTTACTATGTACTTTTCTTCGGTGGTTTTTTTCTTTTTTTCCGTTCCTCTCTTACTTTCCTACGTTCTGATAGCTTTTCCCGGCTATAGTTTTATTGTAAAATTTGGAATGGGTCTACCATGGCTCAGATATGATTAGCAAGCAATTTGAAAGTGGCAGTGTGTTCGGTTTATAGGATAACGTTAGTACAAGCAATGGAATTAGTAGTAGTACGAGAAATATGTCGGCTTCCCAAATCTATCGCACTATGCGCTCGTGTACGCTACACGCTCGTACGGTCATACGCTCATATACGCTCATACGCTCATACACGCTCCCAGCTATGCCTTGCTTTTCATTCCGATCACTTTTCCTATTCTGATGTCCGATGCAAAAGAAATCTTAAACGTCGATCGATTGCTTCTCGCAACGGTTAAATCTCTGTACGTCTAGGTTTATAGTTAACACTGCACTAAGATGGGTTAAGTAACGAATGGAAGAACGAGTAAATGAAAGAAAAATAAAGAGATGCACATATTGCGATATAGTAAAGGGGAAAGAAAGTGAATACGTATGCAGGATGGGTGGTATATATAAAGTATCGGCAGCTGTTTTCTCCGAAATGATTGAAGATAGGGTAGAGAGAGACGCTACTTTTCGGTTCTCCTTTTCGCTGTTCGTCGATGCATTCCCATGGAACGGCCCCACGCCAACCATCGAAACTGTACGTATCGCGCGTATCTGTAGGATAGCGCGACGAACGGCGCGGCACGAGGAGAACCGAGAAAAGTAGGCTCTGTTTGTCGATCGCGAATCGTTCGAGAGACGAAGCTCGCAACGCTGAATACAAGAGGCCAGGCAGCGCAACAGCTGCGTCTATGCGTATATGCGACTATGCGTCTATGCGTAGATACATGTAGTCTATCTATTATACTATATTTACACATATATAATTATCGGAGGAGAATAGAGACGATACGCAGACATACAGCCACGCATTCATGACAGGTAGCACACGTGTCGTAAGCACAAAAACAGCTACGTATACGTGGATATGCTCCGGTTCGCGACTTCAAATGATCTCAACTATGTACAAGACATTTCTATGCCTACACGCAACGTATGCAAACACTAACGAGTAACGTAACGCGCAACGAACAGCAAGTAAAAAGTAAAAAAGTAAAAAAGTAAACAGTACAAAGTAAAATGTACGATTGTAAAATGTAAAAAGTAAAAAGTAAAAAGTAAAAAGTAAAAAGTAAAAAGTAAAAAAATGAATGCAGACTTGCAAGTTGAACGACTATATAATGGGCGGGTTGCTTGGAAAGTGTAAAGTGGAGATTGATCGTACGATGTATGTAAGTTTGGGATACATCCGCGAACACTGTGCCACAGTCAAACTACTGCTGATGTGTGTATATATGTATATATTGTAGATATATACATATGTATACATACATATATATATACACATATACAAACACACACACATACATACATAAATCTTAAAGAAAGTAGTAATGATTCGGTAACGGAGACGACTTTAGAACCATTAAAAAAGGCGACCCACCGGTTGAGGCTGCCTGCCTCTCCCTCTGGCAGGTGGCGGAGGCGGCGCGTAATCGAAATAGTAATCTTCGTATCGATAATAGTCATCGTAATATGGATCACTGTAGCCACCTCGATAATCCCCATAACCGTAATAGTCGTAATCATAATCTATAAAAACACACATTACAAATAGACCCAAATTTAGCCACGATATATCCAATTGACAACTTATTCAAAACTAATACTTGTATTTCGCATAAGAAAAGGCATGCCGGGAAAAGATGGTTTTAAAACTTCAACGACAGGAAACAAAAAAAAGAAAAAGAAAAAAATATACATCCAAATTGCGTCGCGACGACGTTGCGACCTCGCTCGCAAGCGTATCATCCTTCATCTCGTCAAAAGAATCGCGAAAACATATACATATACATATATATATATATATATATATATATATATTATACACACAAATATATATATATGTATATCTTATCTTTACTATACAACGTTCAATCGATACCGTAAAGAAACAACTCAATAATTACCCTACCACCATCACGTATCCTGGTAAAACTCCGCGCTTCGCTCCGATCATAGAGAATCAATCCCTTTTTCATTTCTTTCCCTTCCCTTCTGCCCGAGATTCTCCGCTCTCGTATCGAGCCATCCAACTACGCGCCGCTTATAAACCGTAGATTACACATTACTGTAGATTCTCCATGATAAGAAGCTAGCGCGTCTCTTTAACGTTGAATACATAACTCCAAAAGGGAAAAAATACAAAACTCTACCAAATGGTACTCTACTATTTTCCACTCGTAATTCAATTTCGCATCTTACCTATTTCCATGAGAGCTGAAACCAAAGTTTTTTAATTCGTGATGCATACAAAATCAAAGAAATACACACACTTACATAGAACGAAACAGAACAAACAACATAAAATAAGAGTAGAGAGAAAACGGAGACTGAGGACTTCCTTGGCAATGCGTCGCGCTTTGCACCGCCAACAAATCAATTTTTTTCACTCGGGTACCATTATACGTAAATACAAAACAAACAATACGCATGCAATTACTTTTTTCCTCGAGAAACCGTTGCGCGTACACATAGGCGCGGGTGTACGCGCTCGTGCAGTTTGCGCTTACGCGCGCAAACTGTACCGCACCGCACCGCGTACACGCAACACAACCAACACCTATGCGTACGTGCACGGTATACGTATATATAGATGCGTGTCAAAGAAAACAGGTATCGCAGGAAGTGGTAGTGGTAAGGCAATAAGGTGCTCTTATTATCATACTAAGCCACACCTCGCGTACATATACGTACGCGTACATATGTATGAAGTACGCGATAGAAAGTTGCTTAAATATTTCGTATATCGGAAACTCATCGAACTTTATCCAAGGTATGCCGCAATTACGATTTTCATAAATATATAACATATGTATATGTATATATGTATATATACATATCTATATACCTCGCAAAGTTACGCACCGATAACAAAACAAGTGCGATGAAAGAAAGAAAAATAGGGGGGAAAAAAGAAAATAAGTAACCGCATAACAATGGAAAATACGATCATAGTAGGCTCAGACCAAATGAAATTGAACAAAACGTATGTAGTAACTGTACTGCGAAACGAATTAAGGAAACGGTATTCCCATCTTCTGACCGCTTTCTCGCTACATCCTCCCGATCTGATTCGGATTCCGAATACTTTTGCTCCAGCGTCCAATGAAACGAACCAACGTAACGTAACGTACCGCAAGCGCAGCAATCTCAATTTCGATTTGCGGTCGGCCACGCGTGCGCTTCTAAACGTTACCGGAAGCACGCGCGCGTCCCGTAAGATGTAGCGAGACAGCGAAAAATCCCCAAAAGCATGCGGGATATCTATCGTAACATTACCATAAACATAAGATATCGATATAAACGATCTAACAAAGATTTCTGTTTATTTAAATCTGAAAAATAAAACATTAGTATTTAAAAATGTAAGCCGACGCTCGTCGAGCTTTTATTATCACCGCGAAATTCGTATTCTACCTTCGCCGTAAGCTTCTCGATTGAACCGATTCGAGCTTCTACAGTTTATCGATGTACTTTTTTTTATCAACGGCTTGCATCGCGCGTTTGCCACGGGGGCTAACAAAACAACCGGTCGTTCGATGCAAAATATGACGAGAAACAAAGGGAAAGGTTTTCGCGAAACTCCGTTATGGTCTAAGCCTAAACAAAAATCAATTGGCAAGTAAAAAGAAACCGCGCCGATAGATGTAAGGCGTAAGACTTAATAACACGCGTTGCTCGATCGTATAGGAAACGTAGCAAGCGTTACCGCTGAGGGACGACGAAATCCGATTAGAGTGTTTACGTGTAACTAGAATTACACGTATGCACGAATATAGGCGCACGCGTACACGTTTTACGTTTATCTGTGATTAATAGATTTGGAAACACGGACGACCGCGATGAGCAGGATAAGAGATCGGTACTTACCATAATCGCCTCGTCCCATCTGTCCTCGCATACCTGCACCGGTACCCCGAGGACCTTGGCCTGGCCCGCGAACTGGCATCGGTCCTCCCATCATGCTCGGATGCGACGGGGAACCTCTGAAACGGCGTTTCACCTGTTCATGATACACTCGCAACACCAACGCCACGCCGCTATCGTCCCCGTGTACACTTACCCGCTTCGACCCTGAAACATTTGCAGCATTCTTCGCTCTCTGGCGCGAAGCATCTCTTCCTTTTTCTTTTTATCGGATGGCGGTTTCGCCAGGGATACCTCGATGTGAGAGCCTCCGATTTCTTTTCCGTTCAATTCGTTCATCGCCTGCAACGCGCCACACACCATCGAACTCCGCGTTAGTTGGCTTCACCGGCGCTTGCCACTTTTCACATTCTTCTTCTCTTACCTTCACAGCGTTGTTCCTTTCCTCGAAGTGCACGAAAGCGTAGTCCTTGATCTTTTTCACTCTTTCCACGATACCGTATTGCTCGAAGCTCTCTTTCAGTTTCTCTTCCGAACAATCTTGCGTCAAATTCTTGACGTACAACACGCGTACCTGCGGAGCAGAGAGAGAGAGAGAGAGAGAGAGAGAGAAATAGGGGTGCTTGTTGCGGTGGCTGCTGCGCTGAGAAGCTTGCGGGGACCACTCACTTTAGACATGGTTTGTTCGTCGGGTTCCTCTTGAGGATCGGCCCAATCGACTATGATATCACAGCCCCATACCTTGATGCGACCGGTACTCAATCTCCGCTTTGCCAGGGAAGCGGCTTTGTGAGATTCGTATTCTAAGAAGCAAAAACCTCTATTCTTCTTCTTATCATCTGGAGAGCTGTAGATGATCACTTCGGTGAGCCCAGCTATACGGCGGAAAATTACATGAAACGAATCAGTAGACTTGATCGCAGCATCGACCGACTAACATATATATGTAGAGGACTACGAGATAAGAAATGAAAAAAAGAAAGAAAGTAAGAAAGTAAGAAAGAAAGAAAGAAAGAAAGAAAGAAAGAAAGAAAGAAACGGAGGAAGAATAAGAGAAAGTAAAAAAGAAAGAAAGAAAGAAAGAAAGAAAGAAAATGAAAGGTGGAGGAGAAATAAAATGAAAAGTATAGAAATAAACTTTGCAAGAAAAATTGTATCTTTTATGCCGGTTGAACTTAGCTTCGCTCTATCGTATCGTTAATGTGTCCGTAAAACGCTCTTGACTGTACCGTCGATTCCAAACGTGTGTTCGACGTAAAGAAACAGAGAAGAAAATTGAACAAACGACGAAGAGGGGGAGAGTGATAGAAAAAGGCAGAAAGAGAGAGAGAGAGAGAGAGAGAGAGAGAGAGAGAGAGAGAGAGAGGAAGAGAGAAGTAAAAATGGAACATATAAGTTTGTCGTCTAGCTGAGTAATAAATTCGACGGCTCGTACGATACATCAAAGCATTAACGTTGCGTTGCAACTGACCATTGAGACGTGGATAAAAGTTGAATTGGACCGCGAACGCGAACGATATCACGATACAGCCGAAACAACAAACGCCAAGTCAATCGTTAGCGAATTTCTCGAGAAAATTGTCGAAACAAAAAAAAGCAAAGAACGCGAAGTTTGCGAGTGCGATTCTCCGGCTGGATTCGCAAACTTGACTCTGCTCTAGCAACACGAATACTCGCGTCTACGACACATATGCCGAATGCGCAAACCGTTCTCGGAATCCTTCGCCCAAGCGACAAAATCGTCTACAATGGATCTACGATAGATCTAGGATAAATTTCGATAACGCAATGCGCACCTGGCAGCCCGCGGAGTGCGACAAACCCCTTAGCCGAGTGCGTACACGCGTGTAAGTAGTTAGCAGGTAAGTAGAGTAAGTAGCAAGAGGAAAGTAAAAAGTAGAGAGTAAAAGGTAGCGTGTGAATAGAAGTACGCGAGTAGTCGTTTTGCCGATGCACTGCCGACCGACCCGTCCACACCGCATAGCACTCCAATCCCGGAAAATGCACGCAACACAAATTACCTTGTACACGTGTAATAATGGTAGCTTGCCTAGATTACCTTCCAGTCTTACATAATTGTAAAGTACATTCGCAATTGTATTACATAAACGTTAACACGCGTATCTTATTTGCACCTTGTCCACGCGTACTCTACCGCGCAACACTCTACACGTTATAGCCCACGCGATATCTATGCGAGCGTTGTTTGTACACCCAAATATGCAACATGCAACCTGCATATATACGTACACGTATGCGTATACCTACACCTACACCCACACCTACACCTCCTACACTTACACTTACGCGTACGATGATCCGGAAAAATAAAAACCGTCACCAGTTCACCTCCCATACCATTGACGCGTGAAAACACCACGAACAAACGTTTCGATCAGCGATAGAGAGAAAGAATAAGATAGAGATAGATAAATAGATAGATAGATAGATAGATAGATAGATAGATAGATAGATAGATAGATAGATAGATAGACAGATAGATAAATAGATAAATACATAAATAGATAAATAGATAGATAGATAGACAGATAGATGGATAGAGAGATAGAGAGAGAGAGAAAGAGCAAGAGGAAAGGATGATTTATACAAAGCGCGGATTTAGAAAATTTAGGTGTAACGAAATTATATGCGACTGCTAATTCGTAGAATCGAACATCCGAAGGTCTGCGGATACAGGTAAAAATAAGAGTCGTGCCGCTCGTCGCGTGGCTGGCCGCTCCACGACGCATCGTACAACAAATGCCAACGAACACGAGTATATTGTTATTTAACAGAATCGTCATGCTATTAGAATTGACATGCATCGCAGTGATCGATTTACGAATATGCACGTGATCGGTAGGTGGTCGATCTGTGTATTCGTTGAAACGCTTCTCGAGAGACAACTTCGTTTCGTCTCGGACGGAACAGTTTGCTGCGGCAGCAGCTCAACTAAACCGAGCCGAACCGAATCGAATCGAATCGAATCGAATCGAATTGAACCGGAAAAAAACGAATACAATTGCTTTACTCCTACATGGCACTCGATCAATCGCTACCAATCTTTGCCCTTTTCTTTAAAAGCTAGTTCTCCTCTCCTTCCTCTCAGTTTAAGAGCTGCACACGCGTCCGCACGTGTGTTCCTGCATCTAACGGATAACACGGCATCCGATAGACGCGCACGCTTCGTGTCGTTAACGAGGGATAAAAGGAGGAAAGGAGAAAGGAAAAAGCGGCAGGCACGTTTGTAATTTTCCGATTGCTAGATTGCTAGATGGCTAGATTAGATTGCTAGGCGATTTACGCGGAAGAAATAAATAGAGAAAAAGAGAGAGATGGGGATCGCGTTCGAGTAACTCGGATGCCGTGTAACCAGTTTTCCATTAGCCTCGGACTATCGAATCGTTGTTAGCGGAACCTCGTGAATCCAATGTGAACGTTTCGCTTTGTCATTTTGGTCCACCGACTCGACTCCTCTCTGTGTCCAGATTCAGATATCGCATGCAAGAATGCTACGCAGCAAACACACGTATAATAGTAGATCAGAGGTGATATCGTGTACACATTCATTCACGCGCTCGGACCGAAAACTCGAAACAGAAACTAATAGAACGTTTGCTGATGGCCTAATTAGCCGCGCGACTAGTTGCTTCTAACTTCGATTTTGGTTCCCCCTTTCCTCCGAATGATTCCCGTGGCCGAAAATCAATCGACGCGGCTAGGCGCGATTCGTTCGCGAGTAACAGATTAGGTAAGATAAGGACACGCGCGCGCGATCCAACGATCCTTGAACTTAAACTTGAACTCGAACTGAAACTGAAACTGAAACTGAAACTGAAACTGAAACTCAAACGAAATGATCGAAGGAACTAAACGATCGAAGAAGCGAATGTTTCGAGAAAGAAAGAAACGAAAGGTTGTAAAAATGCGCGTGAGGCAGAAACGACAATCAAGAACGTTTACGATCCACGTTCCCTACCGATAGTAACAATACAATAGTACTGACGATAGTGTAGTAATACTAATAATAATGATAGTAGTAGTAGTAACAATTATCGTAGCTAGCTAGATAGGTAGGTTTGGTTAGCAAATGCGCAACGCGCAACGATACGTTGAACTTGGTGATCGTGGGACAGAATGTAACAGAGATAAAGGATCCGTTAATAAAGTGCGCCACGTTGGTATGGTAAAAGTTAATATAGGCAACGAAAAGCAGTAAAATTATAAAAAGTGAAGACGTCTTATTGGAAACGAAAAGTAAACTTTGATGGGATTGTTGTGGCGAGAACGCGCGCGATATGTTTGAAAGGTGACAATGACAAATTATTCATGTTCAAACGGTATATATATATATGTACGTAAGGTAAGGTAAGGTAATTTGAAAAGAAATTTGCCTGATCGATAACGATGCGACAAGAGGGCTAAAAGTTAACCCACCTGGCACCTCTCTCTCTGTCAAATACGTGTGCGTATCGTCGTATCGTATCGTATCGTATCGTATCGTATCGTATCGTATCGTATCGTATCGGCGCACGATATCGACACAGCCGATCGTTCACGGATACAAGTTTCGTCCCACCATTATTTTTCCCATAGAACTTCCTTTGGTTACTGCTTGCTGATTTAAGGACAATTGTCAACTTACGTGCGTGCTTTGTAAATTCTTCGAACAAGTCATCTCGGTCTCGATTCTTTGGAATATTTCCCACAAACAAGCGGTGATTGTTATAAGATACGGTAACACCAATCTTTTTCCCTTTCCGAATCTCATAATCATTCAGCTGTAAGAATAATGTGGAAGGAGAGTGCCAATTAAGCTTGCCTTTTATAATTTCACCTGCTTATTGGCTGTCTGAACGTGGGATAACGTGAAATAACGTGAAGTAACGTGAAATAACGTGAAGCGACCTTCAGGGGGATATTTCGTGTATCGTTTTTGTATGAGGGGATTCTCGGGCAAGCAAATCAATGGAGGGCCATGGAAAATGAACACAATCGAGATGAGTACGTGGGTAAGTGAGGTAAATACGCGGATACGCGAGTACGCTAATAGGCTGATAGGCTAATGTAGGCAGGTACACAGGTATACGGGATGTACAGATAGGCGAGACGGTAAACGGATTAGGTTCGGGTAGGCCAATCTAGGTAACTAGAGATAGATGGGAGTGCCTGTCCGTTTGTTAGCGAGCCAAACGCCCCAGCGGTCCACGAACATCTCCCATACCCCCATGCTCGAGGCCCAGTCATGAGTCGCGTTACCGCTCTAACAGCCACGCACGACACCGCGCTCCTTACTTTCCTTGCTAATTCGCTCTATTCTCATCTCAAGTAGTCCGTCGTACTAAATTGCTTCCACATATTCTCTTCTAACTACTCTGTCTCTTTTCTATGTTCTCAATAGCAAACGAAAAACCAAAAAACAAGGAAATGAAAAACGGAAACTAGACTACTAGTTCAAATCGGCAAGAAGATCAAAGTTCAAATGCAAAGATTAGGACTGATCGTGTAAATCTGTGTACGCGCGCGCGTGTTGCGCGTGTTTTGCGTCTGTGTAGATCGGTTGCTCTGTGTGTACGTGTGTATATGTGCGCGCGCGCGTTAAGTGTGAAACTTTGACAGTGTACGCACGTGCGTGTGTTCAACAGCGGAGGGGGATCGACGATGATCGTAGTAGTGGTAGCGATGGTCTGGTACTGTTCGTAAACGATCGTAATGACAGCGATGTGATCCTAGAATGAGCACACGAAGATGCGGCGTGACAGTAATATAGTTGTAGTTGTAGTTATAGTTATATAGTGACAGTGACAGTGACAGTTATAGTTATAGTTATAGTTATAGTTATAGTTATAGTTATAGTTATAGTTATAGTTATAGTTATAGTTATAGTTATAGTTATAGTTATAGTTATAGTTATAGTTATAGTTACAGTTACAGTGAGAATCGAGAGTGAGAGTGAGAGTGAGAATGAGAGTGAGAGTGAGAGTAAGAGTGAGAGTAAGAGTAAGAGTAAAAGTGAGAGTGAGAGTAAAAGTGAGAGTGAGAGTGAGAGTGAGAGCGACAGCGATAGCGAGGATGACGATGGTAGTGACGATGTTTGTAGCGACGGCAACGGCAGCGGTAAAAACTAAAGGGAAAAGGACAAAAGGGAGAGAGGATTAAGGGGAAAAAAGAGTAGGAAGTAAGGAGAGGTGAGGAAGCAAGAAAGGAAAGAAGGGACGAAGGGGTGGGGAAGCGTAAAACTGATAACAACCTAAATATGCGAGAGGAAAAGAAGACTTGGACCAGAGAGGTGTTACTGTTCACTAATAAACCGAGAGGCAAGGAGACTGACCAGAACTGAAGGTATCATAGGTAATCAGTAATCGCAGATCGCACGGTGGCACGCGCGATCGTGTAGATTTTTTTCTTGGATGCTCCATAATTCCATACCATCTACAACCACTACTTAAAAGCTACCACTCTTAAGTTACAATACAGGTAGACAGGTAGGTATAGGTAGATAGGTAGGTACACACGCCTCGAATTCACTTTACCTGCTAATTTACCAAATTCCTCCAAGATCTCCTCTTTGCCTTTTGACTTTGGTATGTTCCCCACGAAAAGTCGTAGATTAGGAACGCTAATGTTTACTTTCAGATTCTTGCCGGGTTTTATTTCGTGATTATCGAGCTGTGGGATGAAGAAAACAAACACATGCCTAATATTGTTCCAATCAAATGTACTTCGTGTTTTATCTACGTGCGACGAACAAAAGAATTTAGGCAAAATTTTTCAAAATATGCATTTTAGTAAAACAATTAGCATGGCCTGGTTCCATGAAAGCGAAAAAGTGGCATGCGCTTTATCGCTCGAGTCTTCACAATATAGGAAACCGGCGTTCACGTATGTGCTCCTGTAAACAAATTTTAAGCCTACCAATTTTCAAAATTTTGTTACAAAAATTGTCACTGTCCAATGAAAGTCAACCAATTCGGTAAATATACCCCTAACCAATCAGACCACACGAAACATTTTTCTTTTCTCTTTTCTCTGTTCTTTTTTCTTATTTTTTTTGTTTTGCTTTTTTTTCTCTTTTTTCTCTTTTTTTTTCGTATCATCGATACTCGACAACGTTCTCCACTCCCAATTTTGCCCACTGAGCAAAGAGGAGAGCTGGAAAAAGAAACTCATCCATAGGTCATCATTATCGTATGCGTGTAAGTATATACGTACGTGCGTAAGCGCGTACGCACCTATGTAAATACCTACGCGGTGACGCGCGCGCACGCGCCTCTGTGTGCTACGTGTATGCGTGGAGCCGTGTGTAGAAGTGTCCGCTGCTTGTTCGTTCCCCTGTAAGTCGTGTCAGTGTATGCGGATACGCACGTACGCGTGCATAAGTATGCAACTTTATGTATGCGCATTCGTGTGCCGTGTCCCGTATGTGCCAGTGTCCGTGTGCGCGTTTGTGACAGGTTCGTGTACGTTACGTGTAGGTGTAGTAGGTGTGCGTGAAAATGAAGGTGTAGGTGTAGGTGTAGGTTAGGTGGCATGTGCCAGTGTCCGCTTATTCTTTCTAACTCTGTCTTGTTGCTGTGAAAGATTTGGGACGTGTCGGACGTAATTGTATAATTAAATATGAATCAATGGTCAGGGACATATACGTAAATATATATATATTTATATACATATATATACATACATATATATATACCATATATACATATATACATACATATATATATATATATATATGAAATAAATATGTGGATTGTTCCTAACTAAAGACGTTAAATCTCAAATTTGGTTACTCTTTACCATTAGTGAAACAATGCTAAATGTAAAACATTTGTGTTAAAACTACCATTTTAAAAAGTAATAATAATAATAAAACAAAATAAAAAAAGGGAAAGAGTGAAAGAGAGAACGCAAGTCACAACATAGAACAAGCCACATGGGAGTATGAAAAAAATGTATTCGAAATGTTTAATGCAAAAAATAATTAGGAGAATATCGAAAAACAAATTTAAAAAAAAAAAGAAAAGGAAAGACACTCGATCGCGTAGAAGACGCGCGACTCGACTGAGCAACGTACCGAAGTAAAAGGAAATCGCAAGAGCGAGTCGTGATCGGTTTTTCGAAGCAAGTATAAGCGCGACGGATAAACGGATAAACGGATGAAAGAAACGGCGAAAAGACTGTACGGCAAATCGAGAGATACCGAGAGACGGGAAAAAGCGAAGAAACGGTACGCGTATCGTTATACTTAAACATTTCGAAAGTTCACTTATTTTGGTAGCAATAACAATTTTGTAACATTTCTAAAAATTGTCTAAACAAAAATGAAGGGAATCGATATGTTCGTAACGAGATATCGTAAACTAGGACAACAGAATTCGTACGCTTCACAAACATGTACCTACGTAGTAATAGAGAAAAATCGGAGAATGTCTACGTACCTCTCTAACGGCTTGCTGCGCCGCTTCCCTATTAGTAAAAGTTATAAATGCGTATCCTCTGTTGCAACCCGCCATCGGATCCATCATCAATCTTAAATCCCAAATTTTTCCACATTTTTCAAACAACGGAATCAATTCGTCTTCGTACATATCTTTTGGGATTTTTCCACAAAATACCTTTGGTAGAAACAAAAGAATGCGAAATGAGGGAGGAGCGAAAAGAAAATAGACCAGAAGCGAAAAAGAAGACGAGATGAGAGAAGAGATGAGAAGAGAAGAGAAAAGAAGAGAAGAGAAGCAAAGAAAGGAAAAGAACAGCTCTCTACAACGACCGAGAAAAGAAGATGGGTTTTCGGTTTTCCGCGTACCTCGCAGCCGGTTCCAGGTGTGGGACCTTCCCAATTTGGAGGAGGTCCTCCGTACTTTCTCTGTCCCGTCGTTACGTCCAAGGGATAGCCGGTTCTCTCGAGGATCATCTGAAAGAGGATTTACGGGAAAGTTGAGCAACGGCCGCGCGATGTATTTCGGCGAGTCTCGCGGACAATTTTTACCTTTATTTTATCCTCGTCCGGGGCTTTCGGAGTGGCGCTAGTCCCGGTCCCTTGTCCAGCTCGACTTTTTTGTCTATAAGTTTTCATTACGCCGCAAAGGTACGCGGATTTATTCGAAACGTGCTCTAAATTGGATTCGAGAAACTGCGTCAGTACATTTAATGCACCGTCCACAGGGAATTCTTTTAACGCGTCTAACGCTCTTTCGTCCAAATCTACGTGAGCCAATTTTCCCGTCTTATAAATTTCGTCCAGCTTCGCGGCTACTTTTTCGTCCAGTCCATACTGAATCAATTTTGCGAAATCTTCCGTCCTTTCCACGTATTCCATTTCCTCCTTTGACTGTTTCTCTTCCATTTTTATTTCCCCATTTCCTTCTGCCATAGCTGAAACAAATCGCTTTCGTTTCCATACTCGTCCGACCCTCTGCTGCGACTTACTAATTCTATAGTTACGATCTATGCACATGTATCGCGGCTGGCCCGCGTTAACGTTCAAAAGCAGCGTATCAACGATCTTAACATCTCTCAACGTGCACCGACCACAAATATTTCTCCGTGAAAAATGAACGGCCAATATAATCGTGCAGGCGTTAACTATATAAGAAAGCATACAGCAAGGTAGGAAGGTAGACGGGGCGAAGAAAGAAATCTCAATCGAACGCAACGGATTGAGCGGAAAACGGAAAACGGAAAACGGAAAGCGGAAAGCAGAGAGCGAAAAGCGAGCGAAGAGATCCGGCAAGTATCGGACGCGGAATCCACGGCCTACGCTACGCGCTATCGACTATTTCCCGCGTTTACGGCCAATTTGCGCACGATTCACGGACGATGGAAGATGCATGGAAATTATCGGGCATCGTTGAATGCAACGAAACCGGCAACAGCGAAACGTCTCTATCCGCGAATCTAGGTTCTATCCGCGTATCGCTAATGACACTTTCGATGTACTTCTTGGCTTGAAATGTAGAAGAACGAAGCGGCATAAACGGTTAAAGCGAACTAACGGAATAGAAGTAGCGATGAAACGAGGCTTAAGTTTGAAGTTAGGTTTGAAAAAGAGTGGAAATAAATGTAATAACGGTTGGGGAGCTTGCCGGCCGGCAATAGAGTTGCATCCATATTTCTCTTTAGGATGCACGGCACTTCCACGCTCACGATAACATCGACACCTGCCGCTCTAACTAACGAATTTCTACTCGCGTTTATTAACCCGCTCGCGAAGAAAGCTAGCCGGCGAAAAGATTCGCGATATTGCTAGCAAGAATAATCGCGTGTACCTTAAAAATTAAATGAAGAGAATCCTCCTGTGAGGAAATGGCGATAGACGTCAACGTGATTGCAGACTACGGGGTTCACAAAACGACGCGCAAAGATACGCTCGAACCCAGCGACACGAGTTAGCCATTTTCTTTTCAGGCATATTCGCGAATTCTGATTGGCCGGTGCAAAAGCTTGAGAAGAAAAACTTGACCATGCAGTATGCAGTATGCACTCCGGAGAATAACGAATTTTCTAGCGAAAAGTTGCATGTACGCATGCACGATTCTATCTATCTAAGAATGGCGTTTGCTGCGCGCTATAATACTTGTATACATATGCCACTTTTAATCGCGCCACTCGCGTCTACGAAACCTTCCATTACCGGTTACAATCCTGCTTTTCGCCATCCCTCCGAATCCTTGCGAATCACAAACGTACTTTGCACGATCGAAAGTTACTTTGAACGCGGGGAACGCCAATCCACCGAGAACGTTTCAACGATACCGACGATAACCATTACATACGCATATATGCGCTACGTTTAACAAACTTTCCTATCGCGCTACGTAATTTATCTTGCAATTCCTGCCACGAGCCACATCGCGCACGTTTCTCGCTCTCCAATCTCCACTCTTTCTTTCCTTCCTTTCCTCTCCTTTCTTTCCCGGCCACTCTGCTACGTCTTCCAGCCAGCTAAACGATCGAAGCGTTCAACCGGGTAGAAAAATAACGGTCGCGAGATACGAATCCGATTCGGATGAAAAAGGAGCGATCCTGTGCGAACCGTTGGGCCAGCAATCCCGCTCAATTTAGACCAGGCTTCGGCCGATCTTACCGCGGAAAATATTATTGCAAAATGCACGAAAATGTTTGCGAATATTCGTTCGAAATACTTGCAGATATGGTTTCCGTTTGAAAGCAAGGGCAAACAGAGGGAGAGAAAGAACGGGCGAGACCGTGGAACGCGATGGAGAGGAAAAGCAAGTGGCATAACCTCTTTAACTCGTAGACGGATAGGTAGATAGATAGATAGATACATAGATAGATAGATAGATAGACAGATAGATACATAGATAGATAGATAAATAGATAGATAAGTAGATAGATAGATAGATAGATAGATAGATAGATAGATAGATAGATAGATAGATAGATAGGTGGATAGGTAGGTAGCTAGGTAGGTAGGTAGGTAGGTAGGTAGGTAGGTAGGTAGATACGTAAGTAGGTAGGTGGGTAGCTAGCTAGGTGGATAGTTTGAAGGGGAAAAGGGTGAGCTGACCAAACGAGAGGAAACGTAGCAAAATATACGATGTACCTGTGTAGAGTTTGAAATGTTCGCAGGTCGAGTTGGAGAGGAATGGCTAAACGAAGCACCAAATAGCACAGAGAACAGTCACAAGCTTCTAACCGATAGAGAATTCATAGTACGGATACCACCAATGTTGTAACACAAATATAAACTTGTATGTAGTCGAGTTCACTTTCACAGCAAGTAATATGCAAGCGTATTTTAATGTTGGTTAGAAATCGCAAACAACACTCTCGATCTAATATAAATGATAAAGTAACGCGACGAATTTAGTGTTGTAGGCACTTGCAAAGTTTCGATAATATTGCAATGGATGGTGACGGTAAGTGGAGTAAAGTAAGCCCGGGCGCAGCGTTTTGATATCGTGTAGTGCCTACATAGCCGTAATGCATAAATTGGACTGTCTCGGTAAAAGAGCGGTGCAGTGGTGCAAGCCCCACAAAACCAAACCAGTTTCCTCGCTTGCTTGCTCGCTGCTTGCGCCCCAATCCAATCCGATTCAACCGCTTACCTCTCTTCGCGGTATACGCGGGCCCCGCCTTAGTCAGGCTCGTCGCAACTCTTCTCCGCTCCTCTACCTTCCCGTTTTCTTCTCCTCCTCGCTCCTCGCTCCGCGCTCTCTAACCCCCTAACCCCCTCCTCATCGAACCTCTCCTCCACCTTTTTTATCGCTCCTCTTTCGTCTTTCGCCTTTCGCCTTTCGCCTTTCCTCTACTACCACTACTTTTCTTCTCCTGCTTGCTTACCGTATTTCATTTTATTCCAATGCATTTTCTTCTATCTGTCTGGCCGCGCGATACGCGCGCGCCTCTCTGCCTGCACTTGCCGTACAAATTATTTCAACAACTAACAAAAGTATGCACCGTTCGAACAGAATCGTCCATCGCGAATTTCGTAAACGGCAATCCGTCGAAACGACGCGTCCGCGTTCGGAACTTGCCGCCAAACGAACGCGTGAAGCTGCTTGCACGCGAAATATATGAAAATATCTAAGGATTAAGCTGCGCGTTGCATTCGCCACTGCACCGCAACCTCGCCTCGCTTTATTCTTTAGAGATTGCTCCTCGATCGATTCTACGATCGTACACCGTACAAAGATTCGCAGAGAAATTGCCCTCGAACGCGTATCGCTTTTGAAGCATAAAAATAAGTAAGTTGCAGCATACGGCGAAGCCGAAGTCGAAGCCCCGTTACCTGTGCCTTACCGATATCGCCAGCCTTGCAATGAAATACTCGCAAGAAAGCACCGCGTTATCGTTGAAGAACGGCCAAACGAAATAATAACGCGCGTGTTATTCTGGCGCGCGATTTCGTTTACTCGAAACAAGACCGCGCAAAGCAGAGCAGTTTGTCGCGCGTTTTCGTGTAATTAAATATATAAGAATTGTGCAAAAAAGGAAGGAGCTTAGGCGGCAAAGGTCCACGTAGGTGTACTTGGCTAAGAGAAAGTTACGCAATTCTTTGATGGTTTTTTGTTGAAACGCGGAGGATAAGGCTGGAGATAAGAGTACGCGTTACAGACAACGAGATACGGTCCTGAATTCAACCGTAAACCGCCTGTCTGGTTGAGCACGCACCCGCGTCCCTCGCACAGCGACCAGCCAGCGAGACACCGAGCCACCGAGCAACAAAGACGGATAACCTTTGCTCGCTCGCTCGCTCGCTCGCTCACTCATAGAAACCTGTTCCTTCGCAACTTTTCCGTTTTCTTCGCTTCTCTTCGTTTCGATTCCCTTTGCATCGAAAATTGACCATCTTTCGAAGAATAGTCTCCGATCGTTCGTCCAACAAATTTCTATCACCTATGCTTTTCGTCTATCTCTGCACCGCTTACGTTTCTTTCTTCGCTTTCTCGTCGCCGATTCTCTCTTACTTTGTCTCCTTCTTTCCTTTCCTTTCCTTTCCTTTCCTTTCCTTTCCTTTCCTTTCCTTCCCTTTCCTTTCCTTCTCCTCCTTCGCCCCCTAACCCTACGTATCTCCACAACCCTTGCCGTTCTTTTTCTTTTTCCCCTATCGTAATCCAGTCCCTCTCTCTCTCCCTCTTTCCTCGATCCTCCCTCCCTCTCGCTAACAACTCGTTCCTCTCTTTTTCTATCTCTCATTACTTTGCTGTCTGCACTCTCCACAGACAATGCATTTTTTACTCGACTCTGGAACCATTGTCGTGGGAGGTTGGAATTTTAACGTAGAAAACGTGATATAAATTAACGTTTCGCTAATCGTTTAGAAATATTTGATATTTCCGGTATCGATGCGTTCTAGATCTCCTTCGTTGCCGTATTTTGCCCGACGCCTGCAGCTAATCGTACTTAATATTGCCTATAGGCGATAGGCGATACGCGTGCATTTCGAACGCGTTGGCAGTCAATTGGTAGACGGAAAGAGCACGATCGATCGTTCGAAGTGTAATTGAAAAATGACACGACGGATTACGAATGAAGCGCGAAGGAAGCGTTTATCGGTGTGCATGCAAGTTGCAATAAATTTCAGCCGCGAGATTTATCGGCAGAGGAGGAGCAGCTTGGAATGGAAATTCGCAAGAGTGTCGCATGAGAAACGTGAAATAATCCTTTGGAAGAGCACATATTTCCCACGTTAACATCGAAAAGGTGGAACTGGGCGCAGACATGGCAGAAATTTTCTCAGGAACGAGAACAACGTGAATAGTTGCATTAAAGCATAAGGTAGACCCCCAGCAAATTGTCTCTTCGAAATACTTGTTTAGCTATGAGAAATTCTCCTCTTTTCGCATCCCAAATAAATAGGGGTGAACCTGTATTGGGACAATGCCACGGCGAGCCGAGCACAGTACTTGCTCGCCTATACCTTATACCTTGTACCTTATATCTTATACCTTCTACCTTATACCTCGTACTTGCTTGGGAGTTTGGCAGAGTCAAACCCCTGCACACAGCCAAGGGGGGAGGAGGGTAGGAGGGTTGCAAGGGGGTCGATGGACCAAGATGCTGGCCAAATTACCATAACAACAAATATTTCAATGTTATCTCCTATTAATCCTTACCTTACCTTACCTTACCTTACCTTACCTCACCTTACCCTACCCTACCTTACCTTACCTTACCTTACCTTACCTTACCTTACCCTACCCTACCGTACCTTACCTCCCCTTTTCTTTCTCTTTGCCACCCTTTCCTCTGAAATTCTTTGTTTCAAGGGAAGGTTTGCGGCGGGCAAAGCTTGCACCGATTAACGAGTCTATGAAACGAATTAACGGGAGGGTTAAGCAACCCGAATGGACGCGCGCGCAGTAGTTGTACCTTTTAAACAATGGCGTTGGTCGCCGCGTCATACCCGAAGCATCGTTTCCACGAGCAAAGTTACCTCTAACTCGGTATAGAACCGATGACGTCACGAGCCAACTTATATGTAGTAGGTGTAGGCTTGCCGGAAACGGCGTACGGTCTATGGGCGGCGGGGGACAGGGGACAGGAGGCGATGACACCATCGTAGAATGGTTGGGTGAATTGGCATTGGGCGTGTTTACAGTCGCTCTCGGCGTAAGAGTTCCGCGTGCGCGTGAAAGAGAATCGGGTTTTTTTTTGCAGTTTCTCACTTTACCATGAGCCCATTGAACGCGAGACGGATATATTAGCGCGCGAAATTGATCGAAAAATGGAATCGTTGGGCTGGAAGCTATGCACGATAGCGATCGTGAGCCTGTGCTGTTTGGGCGTTGTCGGACAGTACGAGTGGCAACCGAGGGACGCTTTCGACGAGATTCGCTTAAAAATGGATAAGATCAACAAGGACAATTGTCCGATTCAACACATCGGAGACCTTTACTTGCCGGAGGACGCGATCTCTCATCTGCCCGATATCAAAGACATCAACATCAACCCCGTGTTCCCGAACAGAACCGCGTTGCTGCATCTTCACAACATGGCCCTTAGCAGATCCTTCTTCTGGAGTTATATTTTGCAGTCCAGGTTTATACGTCCCGCTATCAATGATACCTACGATCCCGGCATGATGTACTACTTTTTGTCCACCGTTGCCGACGTCTCGGCCAATCCTTATATAAACTCCTCCGCGATATACTTTTCCCCAAACATGTCCTACTCCTCCTCCTATCGCGGCTTCTTCAATAAGACCATGCCTAGATTCGCTCCCAGAACTTTCAGGGCCGACGATTTCAACGATCCCATACATCTGGAAAGAATATCCACCAGAAACACCTTTACCGTACGAGATCTAGGAGCGTTTGCTAGTGGTAGCCTCGGCGAAGATTACACCACTGACTACTATCGTATAAACGAATGGTAAACCAAACGAGCTTAGCCGTCACGTGCCATAGCCAAACTTGGCATGTTTTTTCAAAACGATTATACGTCCATTTGGCCGGCCTCTGTCCAGGTACAAGAAGTGGCTGCCGGATAATGTGGAGAAAAGGCATGATACCAAAACCACTTACCAAGTGGAAATTCGATACGCCAACAACACCAATGAAACATTTACGTTTCATGGACCACCCGGTACGAAAGTAAAGTCAGCTCGCGGAAACTAGCGCGGCTCCGCGCCTGCACCGCCTTTTCTATTTTGTACGTTTGGTACAGGTGCCGACGAATACCCGGGTCCCGTAAAATGGACGAGACCGTATTTCGATTGCGGCAAATCGAATCGATGGCTGGTGGCCGCGGTTGTACCTATCGCGGATATCTATCCGAGGCACACGGGCTTCAGGCACATCGAATATCCGACGTACGTTCGCGGATCCTTCTCTATTCCGACTGTACGGATATCTTACGAATTCTACTTTCAATTGCACGCGCTTGTTTCAGTTACACCGCCATATCGGTAATAGAAATGGATTTCGAAAGAATAGACATAAATCAATGTCCAAAGGGGAAGGGGAACAATGGTCCAAACAGATTTGCGAACACCGCTAGATGTAAAACGGAGACGACGGAGGTAGGAAGAGACGCGAACGGGATTTTCAATTTTCGATTTTCGAATTTCGATGTATTTTGTACGCAGTGCGAGCCGCTGCACGGTTGGGGTTTTCGGAGAGGAGGCTATCAATGTAGATGCAAGCCAGGCTTCAGGCTACCGAGCGTGGTGCGTCGTCCGTATCTCGGAGAAATTATAGAGAGAGCCACTCAGGAACAGTATTACAATGGATTCGACTGCTCTCGAATAGGATGTAAGGAATTGCGGCTTCTCGTTAAGGTTTCCCGCAAATCGTTCCTTTGCCTACGTTTGCATTGTAGGGATTCACAAGATGCCCGTGCAGTGGGAAAAGGCAGAGCCCCACGTCCGAGAAAAGTATCTCGAGCGCTACTATCACTACAAAAATTATTCCACTGGTCCGCACGCGCTCGGATCCGAGCAAACCAATGTAGATCAAACAGTGAAATTCATTTTAAGCATAAACTCGAAAACTTGCAAAAGGTAGGGGAGAGAGGCTGCGACGAATATTGTCACTCGAGTAATCGATGATATTTGAAATTAAACGTGCAATTGCAGCTACACGCAAGAAGAATTAACGTTGCAAGGAGATGTAAGCTTCGGCGCGAAAGAATTCTTCGAGAACGAAGCAAAAATGGCAGCTAGATTGGCAAATTTTCTTAGCGCGTTCCTTCAAATTTCCGATCCCCGGGAAGTTTACTCGGGGAAGAGGGTGGCCGATAGGCCGCTCACCGAAGATCAGATGATCGGAGAGACTCTTGCGGTGGTGCTCGGCGACACGAAAATATGGTCCTCCGAAATGCTGTGGGATCGGAACAAATTTACCAATAAAACGTTCTTCGCGCCATACGCGTACAAAACCCAGCTGAATACACGAAAATTCAAAGTGGAGGATTTAGCCAGGCTAAACGATACAGGTAGGCGGAGAGTAAAGAAATTGTTCCAGCGCGTCTCTAGCGTTACCGGTAAACATCGCCACCAGGGTTTCCTTCCAAGCTCTCAGGGTGCTCTTCTCAATTGCAGGCGAAGCTTACACGAAAAAAAGTTACTTCCGGCTGCTGAAGCAGCGCTGGGCCACGAATTTCGACGAGTTGGAAAAATATTACATGAAAATAAAAATTCGATTCAACGAAACCGGAGAGTATCTTAAAAAATACGAGCATTATCCGAACTCTTACAGGTAAGAGAAAGGGAAGGGAAAGGAAGGGGAGAGGAGGGGATTTGAGAAGGAGGGTTGGTCTGATCTGGTAAGTGGGATTTATTTTAATGCGCGGCATTTGTATGGGAATACGCTTTGGTTCGTCTAGGGCGGCAAACCTGAATCACGGCCACTGGACAACTCCGTACTTTGATTGCAACGGCAAAGCGAAGAAATGGCTAATTACCTATGCATCCCCATTTTTTGGCTGGGATAGCTTGAAAGAGAAACTGGAATTCAAGTAAGTATTTCTGTGCACACGCGAGCATCTGTGCAAGAAGGTATCACGTGTGCATGAGAAATCGAATAGCGGATAGCCCACCACGAACACAGAAAACCTGTTTGCCGGTATACAACACATGCCATACAACCCATACAACCCGGCAGACGAGGAAATAACATTTTGCACGAAACATTTTGCCATCTTTACAGAGGTGTGGTAGCTGTTACCATGGATCTGCTTCAACTCGACATCAACCAATGCGACGATGCTTTTTACGTGCCGAACGCATTCAAGGGTACTCACAAGTGCGACAAGAAGACCTCATACGTAAGATCTCCGCGTCTAAACCCCTGAAAATCGCTTCTATCGTTATCCATCATCGTCGATCAATCATTTTCGACGTTTTCACGAAACAGTGCGTACCTATACTGGGACGAGGTTTCGAGACCGGCGGATACAAGTGCGAATGCAAGCAAGGTTTCGAGTACCCGTTCGAGGACTTGATCACGTATTACGACGGCCAGCTGGTAGAAGCTGAATTCAATAATCTAGTTAACGATCAAGAAACTAGGTAACAATTCTTCCTTCCAATTTTTATAGCGATCGTCGCCGGTTTAGCCATAGCAACTCGACAGAAATATTCCCGCCGCGTTACCCATTACCCGTTACCCGTTACCTGTTACAGATACGACATGTTCAAGTGCAGACTAGCCGCCGCCTCGTCAATTCAGCGGAACTCTATGCTCCTATTCGCCACCTTATGCATACCGTTCTACTACTACCTTGTTAGAGCTATCTTATAAGTAACGCGTACCGATATTTTCCTATTCCGTCCGTTCAATTATTACCACTCCAACAGTACAATCCGTCCACTTTTAGAAGACTTTATCCTCGTTATCGTCGCGTCTAGTTTATCGGGAGGGAATCTCCTCGTTGCGCGTACGCGCTAGTACGTTTACAAACGCCAGCATCGATTGCGCTAGTTAACGCGTTCACGCCATTTTTAATTATTTTGTACTTTTTATATTACGATAATACATTGTACATACGATCACGTGTGCTCGTTATGCTCATTTTATTGAATCTCGCGTCACGTTACTCTTCCTTTTTACCCTTCACTTTAACGTGCCACTGGATCGAACGATCCGCGAGCGAAGCGGCGAGATTATCGGACTAGCGCTGTCTCGTTGCAGCCGCTGAAGCGTTTGACATCGAAGGCGGAGCGGGCGTAACACATTCAAATTATTCATCGAAATTTCGATCAACACAGTTTAATATTACTATCTCTTTACATGTATCAATTAACAAACGTTTTATGTTTTACGCTTGTCACTTGCAACCGTCTAACTTCGTACTCTCCTCTGCTACCTTACGCTTAGTGGTTAAAAACAGTTGCTACCGTATTTACAAGAGTTTGTCCGCTGGTTGGCGAGAAACCGAGCAGAGGAACGAACGGACAGTTGCAAATACCGCGCGCTGGTAAGGAGCATGGCTGCCCGCTCGCACTGCTCCTACTTATTTATCTTTACTAAAATAATGATGGCGGATAAATCTGGAGCCTTGAGTGAGTTGGGCACCTTCGTTTACGAAATGGCAGGCAAAGAGAAGCAAGTTGCGTGGCTCGACCCTAAGCGCGAAACGCATGAACATTGCCGAATACAAGCATAACGCTGAAAAACAAACAAATTACGAAACCATTTCAATGTTACCATAACCTTCTCAATTGCGAAACGTTCAACGACCGCCGCAGAAAAAGCATATCGACGCGTGTCAGTCGAACGTTTCCGCGTATCGCTGGAAAAAGCGGCTGCGTGCGTAGCCGCCGATTCGAAGGTAGAGGAAAGAAATGTTTGGGTCGCTGTAACCTATCGCGTGACTGGCCACTCGAGGTGCGAGGAAAATTTCACCAGCCAGCAAGCGCGCTGTCGATCGGGCGTAGGGAAGACGGGCAAAACTAACCGAATGTCATTTTGCCGCTAATGTACTTTGGATCTCTTCGTATATCGGCGATCGCTGCGATTGGAATACCCCAATTGGCTACAGGTCCCCAAAAATGCGTGCTAAAACAAAAGAGCCACGTTCACGCAACGCTCGCTTGCTTTTCCTTGTTCAATTTCAATTCCAATTTGCAGGTAGCCGGATGTGCGATTGCCGATAGCCGGCAGAATTCGCACGCTTGGGCATACTTGTTTATCTGTAATTTCCGATCTGCACTCTATACTCCGTATACCGCGCACGCTATACTTCGTCGTCCACGCTCTATACTCGAATTACTACTGTTGTAACTTGCCTCATAAAATAATCTCGAGTTTCTTTGCTCGATAGTAACTTCTTTACTCGATTCATCTTGGATTCTTGCCTCTGCTGCTTGCTCGCTTCCTTCCTTTCTTCCTTCCTTCCTTCCTTCCTTCCTTCCTTCCTTGCTTTCTGCTATTTGTCCGGTCTGGCAGTTAAATCGATTTGCTCGCCAAGGGAGGAACTAAAACTAACGAATGCGACGCACGCGAAGCCGAGAAAAGCAACTTGCAAAGGACTGATATCAATTGGGTTATATAAACGGTCGCCCTAATGTATTTCTACAATAACCAAAACCGTTTTTCTTTCACAACCGCGACTTTGCACCGATAAACCACGATTACGCAATCTCATCGAATCGCTCAACATATTCAAAATGACGTGCTCTCGTTTTTCCTTTCTCATTTTTCGTTCGCGTTAAGCGGTAAACGCCGCGTAGTATTCGATAGATACGATGCGTAAATATAAGGTGGTTGCGTGCAAATCGGGCAAACTTGCTTCTCGCATCGAGATGCGAGCCTGCTGTATAAAACTCGAGCCTATCGAAATTGTCGGCAACTTTTGAACACGTTAGATTCGAAAGACCGAGAAGAATATCTGAGCATTGAGATAGAGTGGAGAAGGGGGATGATGCGAGGCGAGAGAAACGCAAGAATAATTAAGCGTTAAACGTACTTTTAATTTAGAATAATTATCCAAATATATATATATACAAAGTTGAATATATTATACTAGCTTACAAAATTAACTTGTCTCTCCTCTAATTTTCATAATATAATTACAAAGCGAAAAGGATGTTACAAAATGTACAACTATGATTCGGTATCGCTTTCTTATAATATGCGAATCGACAGATCTGTGTATCGTATTTCGTATCGTATAGTATCGTATCGTATCGTATCGTATCGTATCGTACCGTATCGTATCGTATCGTATCGTATCGTATCGTATCGTATCGTATCGCGTCGCGTCTTGTCATGTCGTAATTGCAATGGATATAATTCGTAATTTATAAGAGAGGTGAAAACGCAGAGAGCTGCGTATCGGATGAGCCCAGACGTCGTTTGCTTGGCTAAACTTAATTTTAGTACATAGGCATGGACGAAAGCTGAAGGCACGCGTGTTCGTTAGCCGTATATGAATCACCTCTGTAGAAGTCACGTGTTATATACATATACGTTTCGCACGTTCATACGTTCATACGCTCATATAAGTTCACATTGTTTTATCGTTCTACCGCTTTACGATATAAAAATATTATTTCACTGTTTTCCCGATATATAATAAGAGGTACTGGTCGATTATCAAATGTTCCAAGTTTTACGCTTCACGTTTGAACGCGTCGACTGCGAAGCCGGACGAGTCTTGGGCTGAAAATGCTCACGCTTTCCCATTCTTTCGCTTCCCTTTACCTTTTATCTCGCCTCCTGTATCTTTCCTTCTCATTCCGCGTCCCCTTTCATCGTTCATCGTTCATCGTTCATCGTTCATCGTTCATCGTTCATCGTTCATCGTTCATAGTCACATCGTTCATCCTTCATAGTCACATCGTTCACCGTTCCTGCTGTGCAGTTTCTCCTCTTTTCACCTGTCAATTACACGCGACCAAACACTTCAAACGATTCAACGCGTTCGAGAAATTGTTATTCAAAGGGTCGATCGTTGCGACGGCAAAACGATGCGCGACAAAAGTAGCTCTTGTAACATTGTTTAGAATTGACAGTTGTACGGCGCGTGTACGCGGCCCCCGGGGGAAATTTAGCGCCACGCGCTCGAACAGCGAGGACGGAGGCGGTCAAGTTTCTCGTTTCCCACTTTTCTCACATACGCGTACCGTCGCGTATGGCGAATGCGACTCATTTGCAGCTTAAAGTAAAGGCGCCGATTCGTGTGGCATCCATTGAACTGGACGATCGAAAGTAGCATGCCGCGTCGCTTTTATCCGCTAAACACAGGCGTGCGAAATTACAGCGCGCGAGCAGCAACGTTATCGCTTTTGTGGCATAGAACGGTGGAACCCTTTGGTATTCGTTGCCCATCGAATGTGATGTAAAACGATACTCCTATATAGAGTAGTCTGCAAGCTTCGGTCGAGTTCAGTTGTGTTAAGTTAAGTTTTCCAGAGCTGGCAAATTATTCTTTGTACCGATGATCGTTGGGGGTGTTTTCGTTTGGGAGGTGGGGCACGCGATAAGCAAACGTTGAAACGCGAAAGATATGAGATAGAATAAAGGGGGCGAAAGTGTCAGTAAATTTGAGGGAGAAGCTTATGATCGTTTCGATTTTCCCTGTCACTCGACGATCTCTGCCTCCACCTGTTCCTATCCGTGTTTCGTAAATTCTGTCAACCGCTGGTAGATCGCCGCGTTAACATACGCGGCGAACCACGTCGCTTATCTATTACTTTGTACACGATACATATTTCACACGGATACAGCGATCCGGTGTTCGGTGTTCGCTCTTCTCGATTCGAACGCTCGAGTAACGCCAACATTTTGAGTTACATCCATTGCTTTTACTTTCACTTTTGCCCTTGCTCGTAACTATCGCGGTACGTCAAGCTTGAGAAGACGTTTCAGTTTGGGCGGCGTTGGCAGATGGTTGCCGTTTTTCTCTACATACGAGTATCTACGAAGACAGCTACTAGCTAGCTAGAGGGCTATACTATATTAGCAGGGAAAAGAAAACACGATAACAGCGCTACATAAATCGTTACTCTAACAACGCCTTTCTCGTTTATCGAATTCTTTCGCTTATCCGGTTCCACGTTGCCAAAAACTCCGTTATCGATGGAACGAAATGTCGAAGATTCGAAAATAAGTGGCGGACGATCATCATCGTTCACCGTTCGAAGAATTTCTGCGCCACATCTGTTGCCGTTCAAAATCAACCCTTCCTCTTTCTTTTCTAGCAAATCAATTACAAATTACCGTAAACGCGCACTAGAACATACATATTGTCTTCTTGCAGAACACTGGTTATTTTGGTTCACGTTACAATATTATCTACCTGTATTTCCCGCTTAAATTACATGGAGGGTCACGCGACCAAGCTTTTCCAACCGTTCCACGTTTCTCTTTCGATCTAACGTCGATCACCAAATTCAACTTGAGCTGCATATACCACTGACTCACTCCGAAACGTATAAAACACATTCGCAAAATGTATACGCCATAATAAATCAATGAATATCCCTTAAAATTACACGATATTTCATGAAAAGAAGAAGCGAGCAAGTGTGAGTGAAAAATGAACCAACTAGACAGCGTGTGTGTGAGAGAGAGAGAGAGAGAGAGAGAGAGAGAGAGAATATATATATAAAAGGAGAAAGAGAGATTTGAAGATTAAAAGCTGCATAAGATATGCGATGAACACATTACATTCATTCAAGAAACTATACAGTAACGGTTAATATTAATACGTATTTATATTCGTCGGTATTAGTGGTTGAATGTAAAAAAGAGAAAAAAGAGTGAAAAAAAAAGGAAAGAAGTTAAATAAGGCGAATAGATTTAAAAGCCACATTATTCTAATTCGCTGCAATATCACAGTACTTGCTGAAACATAGAAACACGTTTCGAATAGGCACAAGAGCCGATACCAATGAAAATGGCAAGCACAACGTATTTTCTTCGATAAACGTACCATCATATAAGGGCGCGTGTATCGTCTAGCCGCTGACCGCTTTTTTTTTCTTTGTTTACTACTCTTTTCGACCGATCGTCTTCGACTTCCTCGTTCGTCACTGCTGCCACGTTTTAGGGAAATCTCGCGGCTACGCGTAACTCCGATCCGAAAATCTGTTGCTCCTCCAATGATTTTGCCATCGCGATAAAATAGTAAGAAAAAGAAGAGTAAAAGGGAGGGAAGGACGACGACAGGTTAGAGAACAAACCAGTATGATATGTTATCGAGATTAAGGAACAAGCGCGAGGGTTTCCGTTTTATCTATCACCGTCCTTCTTTTTCTTCTTCCCCTTTGAAACATAGTACGGTATTTTACATGCGCCCATTCTACACTCATGCATACCTTCCTACACGCGCACGCACATTTGTATGCGTACGCAAGGGTGCACACGTACATACATACACAGATACGTACCACACCCACGCATATATTCGTTGGCGTTGACGCGACGTTGACGTTGACGATTCGATAAAAGATTTCACGATTCGTATTGGTCTACCTACTCGTCAATCCCGAAGAAACTCTTTCAAGCGATATTTACAGAGAACGATTTTGTTGCCAATGAAATGTACGAAAGATCGCGTTCATCTTCGACTCGGCGATTAAAGAATAATAGAAGATAGAAGATAAAAGATAGAGGATAGAGAATAGAGAATAGAGAATAGAGAGTAGAGAATAGAGTTTGGAGAATGGAGGAAGGTGTAAAGCTACTGTCATACGTAAACCGGACCTTGATTGTCGTTATCGTCCAAGCTTATTCGACTAGGATACGCGGGACCACCACCATCGTCAAAGAAGCGCCTGAAAGTGAATTCGAAGAATCCGTGAAACGGTTTACCGTTGTCCAAGAGCTCGTCGGATTTGTTGGAATCCGAGGACTCGGAGTTTCGCAACTTGTCGGGATCGACGGGGTCAAAGTTGCTGGTGTCCGTGGGATACTGTATCCGAGGTATGTGAGGAGCCACTTGCCGACGCAATCCCTTCTCGAAGTCGATGTTGGCGAAAAACGGGTGGCTCTTCACTTCGTCCGCGTTCTTACCCAACCGACGATCCGCGCCCACGCACAGCTTCAGTATCAAGTCCATCCCTTCCGCCGATAGATTCGCTTGTTTCGGGATGTGCAGAGTCGTTTCCCAGTTGATCACCTGCGTCACGCCGTGCAACCCATCGTAACGTAACGTAACGTAACAGAACGTAACAGAACGTAACAGAACGTAACAGAACGCAGTAGCTCGTCGTACGTTGTACACGTAGCCACCTCTTCTCTTCTCTTACCTTGTACTGCGTTTCCGCTGGAGTGTTGGCGAGGAAAGGCGGAGAGCCGACCAACATTTCGTACAGTATCACCCCGACGCTCCACCAGTCGCACAGCTGAGTGTATCCCGTCCTCTGCAGCACCTCCGGGGCGATGTAGTTCGGCGTGCCGACCAACGAGTGAGCCAAACATCTCTGATGCTCTCTGTGCCTTCGGCGTTCCAACGGTTTCAGCTGGATACACCGGCACTCGTTGTTCCAATCGTCCGCCGGATCCATCGAATCTTGCTTTCCGTGCCCTACTTTTGCCCCAAAAAATCTCAATTACACGCTTTACACGCATTACACGCGTTAGACGCGCCTGCTGCGAAAAGCTGGTCCCTATGCATCGATCCTACGAAACGTACCGTTTTGTTGATAGTACTTGGAGTTGTGGGTCCAACGAAATCCCGTGCACAAGCCGAAGTCCGTCAACTTGATGTGCCCGTCTCGATCGATCAAAATATTGTCCGGCTTGATGTCTCGGTGGATAAAACCCATCTTGTGCACGCTCTCTACTGCGCACGTCAGCTCGGCGATATAAAATCTCGCCAAAGGTTCCTTGAAGATGCCAAATTTGATGAGCAATGACATCAAGTCGCCACCGGGTATGTAATCCATTACGAAATACAGATTGTCCTTATCTTGGAAAGAGTAGTAGAGCTTCACCACCCATTCGTTGTCGGCCTCTGCCAGTATATCTCTTTCGGCTTTCACGTGAGCAACTTGATTGCGATTCAACACGTCCGCCTTTCGCAGAGTCTTCATCGCGTAAAACTGATTCGTATCCAGCTTCCTCACCAACGTTACCTCCCCGAACGCGCCCACCCCGATCGGCTTGATCTTCGTGAACATCGACTTGTCCATTTTCGCTCGTTTCAATCGGATGTAATTGGACTCCTTCTGCGACAGCATCTTCCTCATCTGACACTGCGCCTCCGCGCTCAAACCGATCTTCGCCATCTCCGTTTCCAGCTGCAGCCGACGGTACAGTCGTTGCTTGTGCGACTTCAACACGTTCTCCACGTGCTGCTCCATGAAAAATTTAAACGCCTGCGGGGAGTAGTTGCGCACTTTGCAATCCCTCCGCTCCTCCTCCTTCTCTTTGCTCATGTGCTTCCGTTCCGGTATCGGAGACTGATGCTTGATCTTGTAAGAGGAAGGCGAACAGCTGGCGCCCTTTCCTCCGTTGCTATCCGGCGAATGATTGTTGTTGTTATTGTTGTTGTTGTTGTTGTTGCTGCTGTTGTTGTTGTTGTTGTTGTTGGCGCCGCTGGTGCTATGATTACTGTTGCCGGCGTTAGAGTTGGCGTTGGCGTTGGCATTGGCGTTAGGATTGGCGTTGGCGTTGCCGTTGTTGGCAGCGGTGGCGCTGGTTCTCGGAGGTACGGAGGTGGACGCGACAGGAGGTAAAGGCGGAGCTTCGCTGGGATGCTGGCACCCGTCGGCCGGCGAGTATTTCCTCTGCAACGGAGGATGGATCGCGACCGGGGACGATCTGAGGGCGGCGGTGTTCTCGATGGCGGAGTCGTCGGTGGTAGCGGTGCCGTAAGGAGGCGGTGGCACCGGGTGATGCATGCCTCGTTGCGCGGCTAACGCTTGCATGGTGGTCGCGTAGCTCGGCGGCTCGGTGGTAGGTACTCCTACGGAGACGCCAACGTTTATATTGTTGGCCGAAGCGACGTTCGCCGGAACGTTGTTAACGGGTGGGTAGGCAGGCGGAGGTTGCTGCGACGATTGCTGCTGCGACGATTGCTGCTGCGTCGATTGCTGCTGCTGTTGCTGCTGCTGCTGCGACGATTGCTGCTGCTGTTGAGTTTGAGGTTGCTGCTGCTGTTGCTGCTGCTGCTTTTGCTGTATAGAGGAGGCGTACGAAGGGGGAGGCGGTGGGGTGTTGCTGGTAGCGGAGATGGGTTGAGGAGAGGTGGGGGCGATGGCGGTTTGCAAGACGGGCTTTTGCACTTGCGTGCTCTTCACGGACTGCATGATGATCGGTGGCTGGGTCTTGGCCTGTCGCGCGCCCCAAGCTTGCAGCGGAGTCGGCCTGGCCATGGAGGCTTGGGTGCTGGGAGATATAGCGGAGACGGTGATCGGGCTCGGAGAGCCCGCCGATGTTGGCCCGGAGTAGATGCCCGAGGAAGGACTTTTCCGATAGTCTTGCTGCGACTGCGTCGGGCTTTGCCGGTTCTGCATGGAGGCCGTGTAGGAGGGCGGCTGCACCGGCCCAGCCGACGAGGAGGAGACTATCGGGTAGGGAGGCGGCGGCTCGACTTGAGCGCTGCCGGTGGTGTTGCCGGTCTGATAAATACTGAGAGCCTGTATCTGCTGGGAGAGCTGCTGCTGAACTTGGGGGCCGTTTTGAACGATCATCGGTTGACGGCAGTTGGAGTTGGCGTTGGAGCTGGCCACCGGGCTGGTGCCTCTCTGCGGCAGATTCACGGAGGTGGAGATCGGGCCAGAGTTGCCCGGCGTGGTAGGGGGAGGTCGAGTGGGAACCACCGGAGCGGGAGACATCCTCTTGAGCATTTGCTGCATGTTGGTAGGGACATTGGGCTGCGCGTACGGCGCGTGCGGCACGTGGGACGCGTGCGGCGCGTGCGGCGGCGGCGGCGGCGGCGGCGTGGAGCTGCATCTAGGAGGCGGCGGAGGTGGCGGCTCTCGTTCGACGAAATTGCTCGGAGAGTACTGTCGACTCAATTGCGGATGCGGACTGAGCTCGGTCAAGCGAGGGCTGTCCGATCGGGAGCTGCCCGCTCCGCTGTCCAGTGCCGGACTACCGCGTTGCAGACCCAACTCTCTTTCCAAGCTAGGTTTCCTCATCAACTTGCCGTTCAGTTTGCCCAGTCCGTTCAGAGATTCTCCCTGAGCCTGCTTCAAGAATTCTATAGCCGCATCTAGACGCCAGCCAGATAATTTCAACGCGCGCAAAGCAATTTCCTGCACGTACGTAATATTCGGTTTAATCGCAAAGTGCTAGCTGCCAACTTTTCTGCGCGCATCTTCGTCCGAAGCTCGTATACTCGTCGCGACTGCACCTACCTCTGAATATCCCATTGCTAACAGCTGTGCCAAGAGCTGCCGTTGATCCGATTTGTCGATGGTGGAACCCGATGCTGCCGAGAGACCGCTCAGTCCCGAAGCGGAGCTGATCCCGCTGGTGGTGGACAAAGTGGATATGGTGCTCCCGCCGCTCGAACCCTGATCCCCTGCTCCTCCGATGTTGGCGAAAGGTAGCAAAGAGTTGCGAATTTCAGCCAAGGCCTTTTGATGATATCCAGAGCCACGAGTGCTCGATTTGCTAACCGCGGGTGGATTCATAGTGGCCCATGCTAGGCCCTCTCAGACCTAGCTTTAATCCGGCTGTGACATATATATATATATACACGCATATATATATATATATATATATACATGCATACGTCTAAAACATACCGGCAACTTATTTTCTTACTACGGTACGTCTGGCTTGTCCCAATGCCACGCGACCCTGCCCAACCACGATCCCTTTTCCAAATACCGAATACCCTTCCCTGCTATCCCTGTGTATGCCGAGCCTCTCCAGGGGGATAGCCGTAGGCGAGCGAACGCTGTACGTCCGGGTAGGAAGACTGCTGGGCCGTTGAGCGCGACCAGGGAACGTGCACGCGAGCAATGGACAAACGAAAAATGGCTTGCTCGTCCCAAGGCAGACGTAAAACGTTCGCTCGAAACTATTGGATCGTGTTACGGGGAAAGCGGATTTACGCTAGAAACGTCTCGGAGGCGTCGCACGGAGCGAGATGGACGCGGAATGTTGGAAAGGATTTTTCGTGGCTCCGTGGCTCCGTGACTCCGTGACTCCGTCGTCGCTCCGTAGAACGTACGTGATACGGAGAAGGATGAAAGATGTAAATCTAACCTATTCATTAGATGCGTGACGGATGGATCCGGAAAGTCCGTTGGAAGTAAAAAGAGGTAGAAGAGGTTGCAGTTTCTTCAGAAACCAGAAGACATCGGCTGAGAAACGATTTGAAATAAGTGGAAGCTAAAGAGCGATGAGGAGAGAACGACTTCAGAGCATATTCTATTCTCACGTTTCCACAGAACCCATGTGACGAGAGTAACGTGCACGTACAACTTTTGATTCACAATTTTCCCTTGAAAGCACGTCTACGCTATTCCGATATACGGTGGCAATTACTTCAGCAACAACAAAGAAAAGTACAACCGTAAATTACTAAAGTAACTGGCAGCCATTTTGAAGTGCCACATTCCTACACCGACTTGACACTCTTTTTCGTAATTTACGGTATACCCCGAGCTTCGTGCGCGAAAAAACAAATTGCTCTTCGCAATTAATACTCGCTACGCTCTACGCTTAATCTCTGTTATCCGTTCGAGAAAATGTAACGCGTTTCTCGAAAACCTTCATTCGAAACGGATCGAGAGCGCAAAAATTTCTTCGCCCTTTTACAGCTACCTCTTCCTGCCAAACGCATCTCAACCTTATACAAATCGCTCCTATTCAGCCTCTTTAACGCCTATTTTCTACATATTTTCTACCTCCTCCGATACGCCCGATCCCTCGCATAAACTTCAACATACTTTTTTCCAACGTCTCTTTCCCCATCTTTGCATCCTCCTTCTTTTCATTTCCTTTCCTTTCCTTTCCTTTCCTTTCCTTTCTCTTCCTTTCCTTTCCTTTCCTTCCCTTTCAGCCTCCCAATAATCCCTCGTACTCCAGCAATCCGAAAATCCGCTCAAAAATAGCCAGACGTTATCCTTTCTTTCCGCTACTTTTCCCACCCACCCCTTCCATTTTTCTTCCCGATAAGTAGACTTTCCGCCGCTTCCTCCTTTTATCCGTAACGAATACCTATTGAAAGCGTCGAATCATCAAACTTCGGCCAACTAATCCGATGGTTTCTCATCTGCCGTGTACCGTGTCGCAACTCGCAACTCGCTACACGCTACTCGCTACAGCATGCTGCGCGCCTCTGCTCTTCCGCGCCTCCGCACCTCTGTCCAAATCTCGGCAAACGAAGATACAATCAAAACGATAACACGTGCCGAACGTTTCTCTTTCCGTCGGCCGTATGCGTACGGAAATCCGCGCGAGTACGTAGATTAGTCAGTTCGTTAGCTCAGTCGATTCGATGAATCCGCAGGGAAATCGTAAATTGTAAATCATAAGTGGCGAGTACCCGCGCGCATCGCTTATCGAACGCGCCAAATTTATTCCTCTCCAAGTCTCTAACTCTTCAAGTCTGTACACAGCGATACGAAATATCCTATACGCGACGCGGGATGGAAGACGCGAAAAGCAACAAGCAAGTCGCGTAACCGTCTTCTTTCCATGCTTTTACTTAGAATTTCTTACGCATCTTTAGGAGAGAAACGAATTTCGAATTTCACTTTACGTCGCGCGCATCTCTGCAACGCTACCGATACCCTTTCGAACACCTATATCTATTCCTCGTATCTTTCGGATGGCAAACGCGCAAAGGAGCCGCGTAAAGCGTGACAAAAAATGGACCAGAGAATTCACTTGGATTTATTAGTTCCTTTCACTCCTTATCATTGGTCGCTTTTTTACGCGGTTCCGTGAGCCGCGCCGAATTCCTTTCAAAGTAAGCAAATTTTCGCTCGAGTCAACTACAATGCGATCGCTTAACGAACAAGCTTGCGATTCTCCTGTCGCAATTTTCCACCACTCAAACGTTGATCGGCGTTTTATGTTTTACGTTCTACATTTTACATTTTACATTTTACGTTTCACGTAGAAGCGTAGAAGGCGATCTAGCCGGCGATACGAACGCTGCCGTGGATCGTGAACCGTGAACCGTGAACCGTGAACCATGGACTGTAGATCGTGGACAGCGGACCGTGGTCTGTGAACCAAGGGAAGGACAACGAAGCAAGCTTCTAAAATGAACTTGAATCGTTGAATGGAATAAAAGGGTTGGGGAATTGAGCGAATTAAAAAGAAGAAGAAGAGGGAAAAGAGGTTTGCGGTCGAGAAATATTTGGGATAGAGGAAAGAGGGAAAAGCGAGATCATGGTAGCGCACGTTATGTGTTTAACCTCGACAGGGGGAATTCCTTTGTTTTCGCGGCAAAAAGGAGAAGGCGATACGGTAAAATTTCACCCTACCACTAAACATTCCAAATCTGCGGGAACATTTTTAACGTTCGTTTTAACGCGTCGCTTCCCTTTTGATTCGCGCTTCTAGATGACTTTCTCCAAGATAGCTTCCCTATACGGGATAAACGTGTTCCTGAAGTCGCAAAACGTGAAGCTCGTAAACACAAATTTGCCCGACACCACGATAATGTGGAAAGAGTTCGAGCAGAACGTCACCCTGATAGTGATCGCGAGCGGAACAACGAGAAGCGTGTTGGAGAAATTTCTGGACGCCGTATTTGGCGCGATGATATTGTTCGTCGGGATCGAGGAATTGAAAAACGCCAAGAACATGGAAAAATTGAAGAAAGATATGCGCTCGTGCGGTCAGATCGTGGACCGGTTGCTGCAGTGCCTCGATGTCGGGGACGGGATCTGCTCGAAAACGGACATCGTCGATATGACGGAATGCATAATGTGCCAAGAAAATAACTTGTTTCAGGTAACTAGAGTTGGAGAGAATCGCAGGGCCATGGGCGCGTACACGAGCGGTGGTTAAGCGGCGATACGTTTCAGAGCTGCTTAGAGGGCTACATGGAATGCTTGGACTCCGTGTATGGATGCGTGCTAGTTCACGGATGCTTGGCAGTGGCCACGGATGGATGGTGGAGCTTGAATCCTGTAGAAAGGAAGTTGCTGATACTAGCGGTTAACACCGAAAGTACATATACCGCTCGCGACATTCCAGTCTTTTTGCCTTACAAAAGTCCAAACGTGAGTCTCTTCCCTTCCCCCTGTGGTGGAATTTTCGAAGGTGCATATACTTCGGAGCTCTAACTTGAGTACAGGTGGCTTTTAGGCTGGTATCGATTACGCTGATCGATCGCGTGGAGGTGTTGGCATTGTGCGGACCTAATCCGGATTTATCGGAAATCGAGCGATTCGCCGTGCAGTATTGGAAGAGCAGCATTGACGCTTTGCACTGCGCGGAGCAATGCTATCCGCGAAACTTGCCCGCGTCTATAAATTTAGACTCGGAAACGCTCGGGTAATGGAAACAGCTAAGATGCGTTCTCGCTCGCCGATCGCGCCGCGCCGCGCCGCTCATTCGCTTTCTTCTTCTCTTCTGCATTTAGATTCCTCTTGGCAAACTACAAGGTGCAAAAGTTCATCCTCGGCAAAAACACGCAGTACGCGAAAAACAGAGTGAGCGGTTCGCACAGATTGGACATACTGAGAACGTTTTATCATCAAGCGGTGGAAACTTTCGTGTTGTCTTGCGAGACGGACGGGAACGCGAGCACCGATCACTGGAAATTCGTCGGCGCCAAGGAAACATATCTCTGTTCCGAGTACCACAAATGCTACGCGGTTAAACACGGCAGTCATATACTTTGCATCTTGTGCGCCTCCACCGTTCCTACTCACACGATGAGATTCGTTTGTCAAAGAATACTGAAGACGCTGCTGGTCGATAAGCAAGGCTGCTGGTAAACCATCCCTGCTTTCCCTAGCCGTCCAGCTTTTCCTTTCCGCTTCCCTATCGCCTTTTTCCTGCTTCTACTATTAACTATTCGTCCGTCCAGATATTCTGCATTCTCTATACCGTCCTACGCGACAGCCAGGGATCGGCAAACATTCGCAATATTCGCGTTACGAATGGACTGACCGATTTCGCAGTCGCGTATCTATAACCAAATAAAATGCATCGTTCAGAGCGAATCTGCCGCATGAGGAACTCTAATTTTGATAGAAATATTCCGAGTTGATCCGCGGGCACGGTTTTAAACGAAGCGCCAGTTTAGTTGGCGTTGAGTAGACCAACGGAACGGAACGGAACGGAACGGAATGGAACGGAGTGGAATAGAATGAAATAGAATGGAATGGTAATGCGGCAATCGAATTTCAGGAGTGGAGGAAATTTGGCTAGGCGCGCAACCACAGTCGAGGCGTGAAAATTTGTTGAAACCTTGGTATGCCGGACGAGAAGACCTTTTGCGACATTTTTTAACAATAGTGCTAGGAGTGGGAGTGCTACCACTTCAAAGCCCGACGCATGCGTGGAAGCGTGGTCTCGCCTTTCGTGTTGCATGGTCTGTGGTAGCGTGGTGCCAGCAAAGTAACTAGGATTGACGAAGTATAGAATAGACTACCTATTCCATTCCCGTATGGAATCATCATTACCATTTTAGGGTCGCATGCGACACTACCTGTTCAGACTAGACCAAGACAACCGCGCTTTTAAGACGGTGGGAATTGTAACTACGTAGCGCGATAGTCAACCATAGACGAGGTATTGACTAAGAGCAGGATAGACCACTTGTCCAATGCTTCCCTTTGCCACCCGGATTTCAGGCTCATGAGCCCCAAATCCCTTTTCATTTTTACCTTTTCGATTGTCTAACATGTATAACTTTTGCGTTTGCTCTTACATTTTGTATATTAAAATACTTTAGAAGCTTTTACTTTTTTTGTCAGATAATGAAGCGAAAGATATTCTTCCGAAAAGTCTGCATTTTTTTAGGTTATCGGTATTTCAGAGCATATGACATCCAGTCCCATAAGATGATCGGTCTATCACCTAATGCGTATTTTTGTTTCAGGACTCGAGGGTTCGCGTACCCTGTTACAATTCTCGGGTCACTCTCGGCGTCACCGATTTAACACGGACGAGGATTTTTAACAATAGTATCGGTTAGAATTGAAACTAAATTTAGCCATGAAACCGTAAGAGAAATTACAGGATTAATAGGATATCCTTGTTGCAGTCGTGAGGAATAGTTGATCCAGTGCCTTGTCTGTGTTGGAACATCTCCTATAACAAAATTTCTCAGCATCTAGTAGGCCGATTTCGATGCTCCTTGGCTTAAATTAAAGGGGAAGGACCGGATAATATTATCCTATAGCCGTTTGCAACTAGCCCTTGCAGTTCATCTGTTATAAACAAACATATCGCGCCATGGTAGGTTACTCAGACAGTGTCTGAAGAGAAATATTGATTTCTTAGCTCCAAGACGTTCGATTGTAATGCCCCTCGATTCAAATTAAAGGGGAAGGCCCCGAGAATATTATCCTTTAGCCGTTTGCAAGTAGTCGTTGCAGTTCATTTGTTATAAACAAATATATATCGCGTCATGGCAGATCACTCGAAAAGTACTTGAGGAAAAGTATAACGTTCGCGGCTCCTGGACGTCCGATTTCAATGCCCCATGGCTTAAATTAAAGGGGAAGGTCTCAGGAATATTATCCTCTTACCAGTTTGCCGATAAACATTACGATTAATTTGTTATAAACAAATATTTCCTATTTTCTTAAACTACTTGAAAGCTATAAATAAGGTCGACTTAAAAGTCTACGGACAGTATTCCTTGAACATTTCCCTTTAATTTGAGCCGCGGATGATCCAAATCGGACGTCTAGAAGCCGAGAAATTGGCATTTTAAGCAAACTACAAAAGTTTTGTCCGATAGCATTTGTCCGAAAAATGAATGATTCTTGTTAAAGAAAAAAATTAATTTCTCCGTTTCTAAGCGTCAGATTTGAACCATCCACGACTCAAATTAGAGGAAAATGTCCAAGGAATATACTTGATATACTTTTAAATCAATTCCATGCACAGTTTTTAAGTTATTAATAAATAAAGGAAACAATTATTTGTAACAAACAAACCGCACTGTCTAGCGGCATAAAACCTATCGGTCATTACAGCGGCAAGTCTCCCCCTTAATTTGAGTGGTCGCGCGTCCCGATCCGATGCCAACAAGCAGAGTAATTAGTATTTCTAGTAAACTGCGAAATTTTTGTCCGATTACTTGTTTCGGAGGAATTCCCAATTTTTAAGCGGCAAAACTATTAACCAGTTCGGCGACATTTTCCGACGCGCCATCTAGCGGTAGAAAGGTGGAACTAAACCTGCGATTTAATAAATATTTCTCGTTTAATTAAAAAATTAATATCTTCGCTTCTAGGCATCGGATCGGGACAAACGACCACTCAAATTAAAGGGAAGACTTCCGGCTACAAGATAGGGTAGGTCTCATCCCGCTAATACTTCCGGTTCAGAAGTTATAAGTGTTTATTTCCTACAATTAAGTATAACATAAAAACTACAAATGCAATCGCTTTAAAGCCCCCTAGAGCTTATTCCTGATCTCCTAAGCTTTAATTTGAGCCAAGGTTCATTGATATAGGACGTCTAGAAGCGAAGATATAAGCATAAGAAGAATACGATCTTTAAATGCTTATATCTTCGCTTCTAGACGTACCATACTAATCAGCCTTGGTTCAAATTAAAGCTTAGAAGATCAGAAATATGCTCTAGTAGGTTTCAAACCGATTGCATTTATAGTTTACAAGTTATACTAAATTGTAGGAAATAAACGCTTATAACTTCTGAACCGGAAGTATTAGCCGGATGAGACCTACCCTATCTTGTAGCCGGAAGTCTTCCCTTTAATTTGAGTGGTCGTTTGTCCCGATCAGATGCCAAGAAGCGGAGATATTAATTTTTCAATTAAACGAGAAATATTCATTAAATTGCATGTTTAGTTCCACCTTTCTACCGCTAGATGGCGCGTCGGAAAATGTCTCCGAACTGGTCAACACTTTTGCCGCTTGAAAATTGGGAATTTCTCCGAAACACGTAATCGGGCAAAACTTTACCAGTTTACTAGAAATGCTAATTACTCGGCTTGTAGACATCAGATCGGGACGGGCGACTACTCAAATTATAGGGGAGACTTGCCGCTACAATGTACGATAGGTTTTATGCCGTTAAACAATGCGGTTTGTTTGTTATAAACAATTATTTCCTTTATTTATTAATAACTTTAATACTGTGCATGGAATTGATATAAAAGTACATCAAGTATATTTCTTGGACATTTCCCTTTAATTTGAGTCGTGAATGATCTAAATTCTACGCCTAGAAGCGGAGAAATTAATTTTTTTCTTTAATAAGAATTGGTCATTTTTCGGACAAATTGAATCGGACAAAGCTTATGTAGTTTGTTTAAAATGCTAATTACTCGGCTTCTAGACGTCCGATTTGGATCATCCGCGGCTAAAATTAAAGGGAAAAGTCCAAGGAATGCTCTCCATATACTTTTAAAGCCTTCCCAAGTATAGTTTTTGAGTAGCTACACAAGATAGGAAACATTTGTTTATAACAAATTAATCGGACTGTTTATGGACAAGCTGCCTACTGGATAATATTCCTTGGACCTTTGTCTTTAATTTGAGTCATGGATCATTGAAATCAGACGTCTAAAAGCCTAGATATAAATAAGTTTCTACAAGCATAGTTAGTGAATACGTTACGTTATCGCGATACTTTTGTTTATAACAAATGAACTGCAAGGGTTAATAGGAAGAAGCTAAAGGATAATATTCCAAGGACCTTCCCGTTTAATTCAAGCCAAGGTACATTCAAATCAGATATCTAGGAACCGAGAAATGAATATTTTTCTTCAGGCACTTTCTGAGTAATCTACCATGACGCGATATAGTTATTTATAACAAATGAGCTGCATGGGCTAGGTGCAAAAGACTGTAGGATAATATTCTGGGGACTTTTCCCTTTAATTTAAACCAAGGTGCATCGAAATGGACCGAATAAAAGCCGAGAAATTTTGTTATAGATGTTCCAACACAGACGAGGCACAGGATCAACTATCCCTCAACGAGTGCAACATGGATATCCAACTAATCCTATAGGTTGTTTATAATAACCTATCTTATTTCTCTTGCGATTTCATGGTCAAATTTAGTTTCAATTCTAATCGCTTCTAATGTTAGAATCGTATCGTCCAGAGTAATGCGAATGGTAACAGGGCACGCGAACCCTCAAGTCCTGCAACAAAAATACGCATTAGGTGATATATCATGTACCTCATCTGTTGTTGTTTAGCGCACGATTCAGTTATAATTGCCATCGTCTTAAAAGAGCTGTTGTTTTCGTCTAGTGTGAACTGGTAGCATCGCATGTGACGCTAAAATGGTAAGGGTATTCTTAGAAGCTTGAGCTTTAATTTAAACGCTCGCGCGTTGGGAAAGGCTACCTAGCGCTTGAAAAAGTTACGTCTGATTGTAGGCGATCTAAGCTGCCGCAATCCTTACCCATGGAACTTTAGATGCTCGCTTCGCAATTAAAGATAAAAATAAAACGTAGCGCTGGCAAATAGAACGGAGGAGAAATAATTCCTCGAAATGTACAACAGATACAAATTTAATTTCTAGTATATGTAAGTATGTATAAATTGGTGACTAAGTACGAGTCGCGTACATATACGTGTACGGTTTCAAAGTACGCGTGACACGCGCAACGTTTCACGCGAGATTATACAGATTCGCGTACGTATGCAGTTGCTTGGTTGCGTGTTTGCACTGAGCGTTAGAGTTAGAGTTAGAGTTAGAGTTAGTTAGAGTTAGAGACGACGATGGTCGGATGAGAGTGTCGATCGAACGAACGCGAACGCATGGACGGAGACTGAGACGGAGACGGGGACACGAGCCGGCAGCCGGCTAAGAACGATCGAGTAGACTATGAGGTATACGTGTGTATGGGATGGAAGGAAAGGGGTGTTATCTGTCGCACTTGGTATCGGTGGAGCAGGGAACGTAGACGGGCAGGGAGCCATCGCAGTATCCGTAAAATTGTTGCGCTTGGGACTGGGACTGGGACTGGGATTGGGATTGGGATTGGGATTGGGCTAGGGATAGGGATAGGGGTTGAGATTGGAATTGAGCTTGGGGTTGCGCGGGAGGCAGAAGGGTGTGCATAAGGTGCATCGGTGGTTGCACGAACGGCATCATTTGGAGGGGGGCGGTGGAAAGGGGTGTGGCGAGAGCGGGGTGGCGATCCAAGGTGGATCCGTTGTAGGATCCGAGATAGAGCTCGTGATTGATTTTGCCGGAGTAGGCGCTGGCTGGCCTGACCATCGAGGCGTCGGGGATGCTGCTGGCCGCGACCGCTGCAGCCAGGTGCGCTTGATCGATTCGGCCGGAAGACCATCTCAATCGACATACGCAGATCACGATAACGATCAGAGCTATGAACGCGACCACGCCGCCGACGATAGCGATGATAAGGGTGTCGTCGGTACCGGCGGAGGAGCCGCCCGGCGAAGGCGAGACGCGGTCGCCGAGCATCCGGTCGCCGTTGAAATGTTTGCTCCGATCGCCGTTCTCAACCGCCGGGGCGACCGTCCAAATGATCTCCGGCTCCGAGAACGTGGATCTGATCGAAGACGAGGAAGAGCCGGACGGCGAAGAGGAGAAGGTGGAGGGCAGAGGGAAGGTAGCGGCGGTGGTGTCGTCGGCGAGGTCGTCGATGGACGCGGAGTCGCAAGAGAGGCGATTCTCGGGGAGGCCGGCGAGCAACGATCCGGCTAGACGAGCGGGAGAGGAGCAGGTGACCCGGTTCGAGGGATCGTCGCTTGCGGATCCTCTCAGCCACTTCCAAAGCGGCCTCGCGTCGCAGTTGCAGGCGATCGGGTTCGAGGAGAGCCCTCTGATCTTGACGGAGCCGATTCGTTCGTCGAGCGCCGCGAGGAACTGGCCGGACAGAGAGGTGAACTTGCTGCCGGAGACGTCGAGCTGCAACTCGGTGGAGCGGGGCACCGGGAAAAACAGGCCGGCGGTGATCAAGTCGACGGAGGTGTTCTTCAGGCCGAAAGTTAATTTCGGCCCTCGAACGCCGACCAGCGAGCTCGACAGAACGTTTCTCAGCCTGTCCCCTCGAAGAATCACCTGCCTTAGGCGAGGGTGCGTGCCGATCGAGAGCTGCTCGTTTCCCACGGACGAGTCCTTGATCTCGACGTCGAGCGTCTCCAAGTTGGCCATCTCCTTCAGAATCCCTTGCACGTCGAAGTAGCCCAGCTTCGGATAGTCGTAGGCGGACAAGCAGCGAAGCTTGGCCAAGCGTTTAAAGGCGGTCCTCTCGATTCGCGTGCAGTTGGCCAGCCTGGAAATTTTCAAGGAACGGAGGCCGCTCAACTGATCGAAGCTGGTCTCGTTGACGGTGCTCGCGTGGTTCCCGGACGCGTCCAGCCAGCGAAGAGCAGGCAGCGCTCGAAAGGCTCGATTCGCGTTAGAGAAGTCGGACAGCTTGTTTCCGGAGACGTCCAGAGTCTCGAGCATGGTGGTGCGCTGGAACGCGGTGGCGTTCAGCTCGGTGAGGGAGTTGCCGGAGAGGTTGAGCTGCTTCAAGAACGGCGTCTCCAGCCGAACCGCCAGCCGCCGGATGCCGGTATTGGCCAGATTCAACGATCGAAGGATCTTCGCCTCGCCGAGGATTCCTTTGATCGCGTTCTCGCTGAGAGGGTTGTCCGAGAGATCGAGCTCCTTCACGTTGCGCGCGACTTCCTGGTTGAACAGCTCGACCATTCGGTTTCGCGCGAGGTTCAGGCGGGCCAGAGAGCCGGCCTGTCGCTGCAGAGATCGGATCGGAATCTCGTTCAATCGATTTCCCGACAGATCTATGCTCTCGACCGAGCGAACTCTGCTCGGATCGAAGACGGTTTCGGGAAGGGAAGCGAGACGATTGTCTCGAAGGTTCAGATGCTCGAGGCGAAGCAAACCCTCCATGGTTCTCTCGCTGAACGCGTCGATTCCGTTTGCCGACAGATCGAGCAGCTGCAGTTGCGTGGAGTTGTGGAAAGCGAGCTCGTCGAGCGACTCGATCCGGTTCGCGGCCAGATTCAGCGTCCGAAGCCGGCCCAGCTGAGAGAACGCGAATTCGCCCACGCGTTTCAACCCGTTCCCCGACAAGTTCAGCCATTCGAGAAACTGCAGAGGCTTCAAGTAGTCGCTGGGAAAGTAGAGAAATCGGTTAGCGGAGAGATCGAGCATTCGCAACCTCGGGTGGATGGCAAAAGCGGTCGGGGAGAGACGATCGATGCGATTGGAGGAGAGATCGAGGAACTGCAGGCCCGTCCCGGTGTCGAAATGCTCCCCGGCGAACCAGCTCAGCTCGTTGCCTCGCAAATTCAGCTCGTACAGGCTGCTCAGGCCCACGAACGCTCCGTTCTCGATTCGCTCGATGCGATTCGAGGACAAATCGATCCTCGAGAGATTGCCCAGCCGCTCGAACGTGCCCTCCTCGATCCTCTCCAGCCGGTTGCCGGCCATCCGTATCTTCTCCAGCGACTCGAGATTGCGCAGCAAAATCGTTGGCAGGATGTTTAGATTTGTCCGCGAGACGTCCAGGTCGACCAAGGAGGAGGGAAAGACGGGGGGGAATCCACCGAACAGCGGGTTCGAGCTCAGGTTCAAGTAGCGAAGTCTTTCCATCCGCTGGAAAGTTTCCGCCGGGATTCGCGCCAACCGATTGCCCGACAGATCCAGCGAGAGCAGACGCCTCAGAGGAAGCTCGCCGATCGAAGTCAGCCTGTTCGAAGACGCGTCCAATGCGAGCAACGTCTCCTCCAATCCGGCGAACGTGTCCGCCGCGATTCTCGACAGCATGTTCCCTGACAGCTCGATCCCGACCAGCTTCTCGAAATCCTCGAACAAGCCGGCCGGCATTTCTCGCACCAGATTCCTGGTCAGCACCAGCGTGGTCAGGCTGGACGCGGTCGCTTCGATTAGCTCGGTTGGCAAAGCGGCCACGCGATTGAATTCCATGTGAAGGTGAGCCAGAGACGGCAGCCTTGTCAGCGCCGTGGCCGGCACCAGCAAGATGTTGTTGTCTTGCAACGAGAGCCACTTCAGCTTCGTCAACCCCTCGAACGACGATTCCTCGATCTGCGACATTCGTTGTTTCAGTCCAGCCTCCTCTTTTCCTTCTTCCCTCCACCACCACCGTTCCTTCGTTCCTTCGTTCCATACGTACCGTGCGCAGCGCGTTCAAGCTCAAGTCGAGCCTAGTCAACCCGGACAGCTTCGAAAAGGTATTGGTGCCCAACCGGCCGATGCTGTTTCGACTCAGATCCAGCACCTGCAGCTCCCTCAAGGCCGACAAGTGCGCGTGCTCGATATCCTGAAAGGCAAACATCTTATTCTACTTGTATCGTGCTTATCGTTAGACGCGGCGCGCTACTTACGCTAATCAAGTTGTTCGAGACGTTGAGGAACTTCAAGTCCGCCAAATGTCTCAACGCGTCGCTTGGAAATTCTCGAAGAAAGTTCGTAGACAAATCCAGCTGCAATAAATTGTAAGCCCCTGAAAGTTGTCGCAATATTACGTTTCCGTCAGCCGCTAGAAACTAGAAACTAGAAACTATAAACTACGAACTACGAACTACAAACTAAGGAGCGCGTACCTTTGAAGACGTCGCTGTTAAAGCGAGTGAGATCGTTGCGAGAAACGTTGAGCAAGAGCAACCGCTCGAGCCCCGACAGAGCCCCGTCTTCCATATGCGAGAGCTCGTTTTCGCTCAGATCAAGTCGCAGCAACGCGTCGCCTATCATGGAGAAAGCAGCCCGGGGAAGCGTTCCTAGAACACGCAAACAAGTCGTCAGAGCTTGCGTCCGTTTCGGAGCGCGGTTAGCCGCGTGGAAGCGTACCGATGTTGTTGCCGGACAGCGAGAGCACTCTGATAGACGCGGGACCTTTCAACGACATCGTTGGCACCGTCGTCAAATTGTTCCCGTCCAAGTATAGCTGCTCCAGGCTCTCGCATCCCTTGAACATGCCTTCCTCTATGCTCCGCAGCCCGTTTCTGGCCAAATCGAGCAGCTTCAGCTGCTTCATGCCGTGAAACTCGTTGCTGGAGAAAATCGGATTCAGGCTGTCCCCCAGCAGATTGTCGGCGAGCCTGAGCTCCTCTAGGCGAGTCTGCCCGCGAAGCAGCCTGCCCATCAGCCTGTGAATCGAATTGCCCGACAGATCGAGCTTCTTCAAGTTCAAGCCGGAATTAAGCAAATCTTCGGGCAGACTTTGGTATCCGCTGCCTCTTTGGCTGATGGAAATGATCGGCTGCCCTCGCAAACCATCCACCGTGTCCCGCGTGAACACCACGCGATCGCAGTTCATCTCGATCTCGATCGAGATCGAGCCGCTGTGTTCCGCGGAACCGGAGACCGAGCACTTGCACGGCACCTGCAAGTCCCGTTTCAATTCCACGCACGCCGTCCATTCCTCTTCTCTCGATGGAACAACGTTCGCCAGCCAGCAAACGACCAACGCGAAATGCCACCTGAAACGGACGCGCACGCTCCTCATTCCCCTGATTCACGCAGAAAAGCGCAAAGGAGCACGCAAAAGTGCAAGCAGAAGTGGAAGGCGAGGAGATAGTAAGCAGAGAACAGCTTTGTTCGAGTATGGTATGGGACTCGTGTAACTCCGCGTAACGGTGATTTCATCCTCCGCTCTTTACTCGAACTAGAACCATAGCCGCCTGGAATCGCAGGCAACTTTACGCGAGCTTCGTCCCGAATCTCGGCTCCAACCATTAGCGCGGCTCGCCGTTTTGTTTCACGGTGTTCCGAGTTTCGACTGAAAGGCGCGAAGAAGACGCGTATGCGAACAGAATCGAAATCACCACGTAGACCGTATCGCGCGCGCGATTATGCGCAGAAAAGAACAGGTTTAAAGACGAAACGAACGGAGAAGCCGCGACCTCGAAGGAATTTTATGTGTCGGATTCTTCGTCAACTATGCAGTCTGGCTGGATTAACGCGTGACACGGTTCTCCGCACGTTCGCTTCCACTCCGCTCGCTTCCACTCGAAACGAAACGATTGAAACGATCGCTCGATTTTATTACGATACATCGTGTCCGCTGTGTCTTTCCTTTTCGCGGTCGCTCGGCAAATTTGCCAGGGTAAATTGTCGAACCGCTGAGAGGAAAAGGCAAGGTAGTGGTTTTGCTTACAGCGAAATAGCAACTTACGTTCTTTTCATATTCGATGTCTCGGCCTGCCTTGTTACTGGACCGAGTAGAAGTAGAAGAGCATCACCGTGCGAATAGAATCGGTGGGCAAATCGATGGGACGGTGAAACTGGAAGCTGGCAAGCAGTCGTATCGCTAAGCCGCGCTGTGGCCGTTCATCGCTGAGCCGCTGAGCCGTTCGGCCACGGCCACTTCGTTCGCCGGGTTTCTTCTTTCTCGCGAGATCGTCTGGCGTTCTCCAATCTGTTTCCGTGGGAGTGCGGTCCGATTGGACTGGATCGGCGGCCAACGAAAGGAGCGGAAGGCGCGAAAGGCGGCCGGCGCAGCACGGAAAGCGAACGGAACGAGCCGTGGAGAAGCTGGATCCGCGCTGAAAACTTGTAATCGACTAAATCAACGTGGACGTGGACGTGGACGAGGACGAGGACGAGGACGAGGACGAGCACGAGGACGAGCACGAGCACGAGGACGAGGACGAGGACGAAGACGAAGACGAAGACGAAGACGAGAACGAGAAAGAAGGAGGGGAACGCGGCGCGCGTTCTGCTGTCCTCGGCTGCGGATTCGCCGACACCGACATAACGGGGTCCCGCAACTTTACTTACGCTCGAGAAATCACCTCGACTCGCGTTGCCGTCGCGTCTCCCAGGTAGGGGAAACGGTAAAGAGTAAAGAGTAAAGAGTAAAGAGTAGAGAGTAGAGAGCAAAGAATGGAGAGTGGAGAGTAGAGTGTAGAGGTGCGAGGAGTCTGTACCTGCTGGATGCTATGCGATACACACTGGATCGTGCATGCATACATATATGTATGTAGTACGCGCGCAGTCTGACGTGAGAAAAAACACGAGATGCGATCGGATGGACGGAGGAATGTTTGTCGAGCAACCTTTCACTGCTACCAAGTCCGTTTCGTATCTCCCAGATCCCTACCTAAACCGTTACGCTACACGCAACAAGCAACGCGCTCGCGCTACGCACCTTTTCCTGCCTATTCCTCTCCTCTCCTCTCCTCTCCTCTCCTCTCCTCTCCTCTCCTCTCCTCTTCTCTTCTCTTCTCTTCTCTTCTCTTCTCTTCTCTCCTCACCGATCCTTCCTCTCTTCCAGGCTACTCCACCCTTTAATCTCCTCATCTGGATTTTTAAAAAATGCCCTTTCGATACATCGATCCTTCCTATTCTAGCATCTTTTTCTTCTGTAGGTCTCTGGCTTTCGCGTAGCGCACGCGAAATGCGAGATTCCACGGATGCAGATATACCAGCGCGCAATGTAGAACGTACAGCGCAGGGCGCTTATATTTGCTGTATTTTTTAGTTGCGGAATTATTTAAAAAAAAATTGCGCCTAGACGCATTTGTATTGGAATCCGTCGGAACTTATCGGCGACGAAGCGCGCAGGGGCGTGCGCAAGCTTGCGATATTCCGATCAGTATGCGTAACGCTTGACGCCCATTGACGCCTAACGCGTATGGAGGAATGAGATTCTTCGGCGAATTCGAAACATCGTTCTTTGGGACCGCGGTGGAATCCGTGGAATAGTATTTGGCTAAAACGGACGTTTCGATTGCTCGTGAAGATGTTAGCGATGTTAACTGCAGATTGGTTCCCCCTGGGTCGGGATGCGTATTTTAGGTAACCGCAGCAGTAAGGTTATCGCGTTTGCAACGTTCGCTTTGTGAGCGAGAAAATGCCCAGGAAAACTGCCGCTGGCAACGAAATCGTTATTTTCCAGAAAATTCGAACTCTACCCGCTGTCCTTCCAGCACGAGGTTTCTACCAGCAATTTGTTAGTGGCCGCTCCGTACGGAGGTTCTATAGCTGTCACTAGAAATGCCAAAAAGCTCGTTAAAGTTCAAGGAGCGAATAAACCGATGATATATTTGTACACATCCTCTGGAAAATTAACAGCCAAGTTGCAAGTAATAATTCCAAAACCTACGCGTGCTTTCGAATCGACGAACTATTTCGGGCTACGTAAAGTACTATTAGCAATTTCAAAATCGATACCCATTTCGCGTATGATTTTTACCCTTTCAGTGGAGTGGCAGTCAGCTGGTCAATTTGGGTTGGTCTCAGCAGGAAGAGCTGCTTTGCGTATTGGAGGATGGCATAGTCCAAATATACGATATGTTTGGCACCTATCAGCACGCGTTTTCAATGGGAAACGTATGCTACTTTCTATTTGGCACAGCGGCAAAAAGATTGCCCAGTTGAATCATTATAATCGTATCTCTTCTCTTTGGCAGGAGGTAAAAGATACCAAAGTTGTAGAGGCAAAATTTTTTACCAGCTACAGCGGAACTGGCATAGCCGTTTTAACTTCTACCATGCGCATATTTTTAGTAAATAACGTCGCGGAACCGAAAGTTAGGCAAATATCAGATATTCCCAGTGAGTAGGTAGATCCTGGGTAAGGGCTGCAAGCCTATGTTGAGACCTAAGGGGTGTTTCTCGGATTAGACGCGCATTTTTTTACCTTCCTTGCGATTTTTTTTTTCTTTTTTTTTAAGAAAAATGGTAAACTGTTTTTCGTTGATACATTACGAAAATAGTGAAACGTAGTTTCAATATGCCTCGTTAACGTGATAAAGATACGCCTGCTGAAGTCTCTGGAAATTTGAACTCAAACGGCCCGGTAAAAAAAACAAATGGTATCTATTTTGATCACCTGTAGTTCGTATAATTTGCGTTACTTTTGCTTGCAAAAAATATCAAAATACAGTAGAAAATACAAGTAAACACACGCGTGGAAACCCAATGTGAAATAGTCTATGGGTTGCATCAAAACAAATCATAAGAAATGCGTAAAAAAACGCCCGTCTAGAGCGGAATCTAGAGCCCGTGTTAACGGGGCTAGGACGCGTATCTGGAGGTGGTTTGTTTGTTTTCTAGGATACAGAGATCCAATCGAATGTTGGTGTCTGGTTCACTGCGACCGAGAAACTCGCGTAATCTTGTCGAACGTGGACGGAATATTCGTAATACATCAGTCTTCTCAAAATCCGACTCAAATCCCACTCGTACGACGTAAAAGCTTTGAATATCGCACGACTAGGCGAAACGCGTTTTGCCTGTTTGTTTTTTTCACAATGCTATGTTTTTAGGAGAACCTTTTTATCAGACACAACCGAGTGCAGAGGGTAGTAGCAATGGCGGTGTCCGGGAACAATCGTCATATCGCGCTTTACGCGGATACTGGTCACCTGTACATGGGTACGATAGATTTTAAGGAAAAGTACTGCGAGCATTACACGAATAGGAAAGAGCCATTGGGAAGCATAGCGTGGTTAGTAGGTGCACGTGGCGGCTTCGATGGTTCTTCGACGGTGATGGGATGAAATTTCGCAGGTGCGGAACGGAAGCCGTGATATGCAGCTGGGACAGCATCGTGATGGTAATCGGTCGAACCGCCGAAACCATAGTCTACACTTACGATGGCCCGGTGCATCTCGTTACGGAAATCGACGGCGTACGCGTACTGTCCGGTACGTCCCACGAGATGGTACAAAAGGTGCCGAACGTCGTTCAAAAGATATTTCGAATCAATTCGACCGACCCTGCCTCTTATTTGCTGGAAGCTTCCAAGCAATTTCAAAAAGAAAGCCACAAAGCCGATAGCTATATAGACTTGGTGAAAGATAAGCTAGACGCTGCGATCAGAGCTTGCATCGACGGAGCTAGCCACGAATTTGACTTTGAAACGCAGAAGCTGTTGATGAGGGTAATGCGCCCGTTTTCTACTCCCATATCGTTCCCGCTTCTTCTGCTTCTGTTTTGCTAATGTCGATGACCGTAGGCCGCCAAGTTCGGAAAAGGATTTAGCAAGACGGTGGATCCCGAATATTACGTGTACATGTGTCGAACTTTAAGGGTTCTAAACGCAGTGAGACACCCTGCCGTTGGAATTCCGCTCACTTACACGCAGTATCCTTTTTTTTTAAGCGCGCAACGCTCACAGCGATGCGACGTTTTGCATTCTGCCCTAGTAAAGTATTTCCCTTAACGGCCAGTCGATGTCGAATGGCGACAGATTCACCGTTCTCACGAGTCAAGTTTTGCTGGACAGGCTAGTCGCGAGACGACACTACTACCTGAGCATACAGATCGCGCGGCATCTTCAGCTGCCAGAAATCGAAGGGGAAAGTCGAATATTGGCTCACTGGGCTTGCTACAAAGTAACGCTACTTACTTACGCTACCAAGATTTGCTTGCTATACGCTGTAGCACGAACAATGTTATTACAAGTTCGCTTACACGGTTTGCGATAGGTGAAACAAACGCAGCTGGACAAGGAACAAATAGCGGAAGAGATAGCTGACAAGTTGGGATACGCGCCTGGGGTTTCTTACAGCGAAATTGCAAAACGAGCAGCGGACTGCGGCCGAAAGCAGCTAGCCATCAAAGTATCTCGCTCGCTATTGTTAAACGATTACACGACCGTCCGGCTAGTTTGCCTCGATACGGGTACAGGTTCGCGTATTTTTTCCAGCTGATAGATTACGAGCCTCGCGCGCATCAGCAGGTGCCGCTTTTGTTAACGCTCGGCGAGGAAAGGGCGGCTCTGCGCAAAGCCGTCGAGAGTGGAAATACCGATCTAGTTTATACGGTGATACTTCATCTGAGAGAGAACATGCCGCTCGGCGATTTTCAGGTAAACGTCGGTAAATCGATTTGTTCGCGCCCGCAACAACTATTCAACAGAGATAGAAATCGAATCGAATCGTCCGTTTCGCGTTTCTCCCCTTAGAGGTTCATAAAGTACTGCCCCTTAGCCATGGCTCTGTACATCAAATACTGCCAGAATCACAATCGGGAGATGCTTCGCGGTGTCTACAATCAGTACGACGATTATCACTCTCAGGCGATATGGTTCATCATCGAAAGTTATCAACGGGAGGTTTGCGAAAATTAATCTAAAAGAATCGTAATCGGTTGAACGATCGATCCGTGGGAGCGCGACGCTGCGCTGCTGCGGTAGATCGCTTCACGCGATGAAGAAAATTCGTGACGCGTTTTAGAATGCGATGTCGAGGGAAGCGCTGCTGCAATCCGCGCAGGAGAATTTCAAATTGGCGCGAAACGATACAAATGCGGCTTTGACGGAGGAGCAGATCAAGCTGTTGCGATACCAAAGATCGCTCGAAGACACGCTACACGTGCAGATCGTTGGCAAACCTTTGCACGATACCGTGAAATTGTTGCTGCTCAGCAACGAGTTGAAATTAGCTGACAAATTGAGATCGGAATATCGAATATCCGATCGAAGGTATGTCCCGGATCCGCTATCCTTCCGCACCTGCATCCGCGTCAGCGTCTAACAACGTGTTTTAGATACTGGTGGCTACGAATACAGTGTTTCGCGGAACAGAACAAGTGGGACGAATTGGAGAAGCTATCGAAGAGCAAGTCTCCTATCGGCTACGAGGTACCTTCTCCGTTAACCGTACCCTTAAAATGCATCTTCTTCGAACGAACAAATATTCCATCTCATCTCCTTCTTGCGTCGCTTGTTTTAGCCTTTCGTAGATCAGTGCTTGAAGTATAACAAAGAGAAGGAAGCGAAAAAATATTTACCCAAGATAAGGAACGAGTTGAAAGTAACATACTTGGTGAAATTAAAGTAAGAGTCGACGGGCCAGCGTTACCTAGATCAGCGTTCCAGCTAGCAACTAAAATAATGGATATATATTTTTGCAGCATGTTGGAGAAAGCGGTTCAAGCCGCGATTGACCAGAAAGATGTTACAGCGTTAAATTTCTTGCTGGCGCAGTGTAATCCATCGGATAAACAATTGATAGCCAAGATTAACGTGTACATAACGAGCCTGAAAAATTGACGCTCTTTCGTCGGTTCTTTGTACGCGTTTATAAAAAATACTACTAGATACGCTGCGTGAAAGAGGTAGCTATCGTTCGAGTTCGTTTAATTTTCATTGGAATCGCGTTCCCGCGCGCCGCAATTGCAATCATTTTTTCGATTTTTTCGCGCTCCCCTTTATTATTTATTCGACTATTTCAACGTGCAAGTGGTATTATAGAACAAAGATGGTAAACGTAGCATTTTTTAATCGATCTCTTTAAAGTGTTACAATTTAACAAGAAATAGCAATGTGACGGATGCACGCGTCACCTATCGCCAGTGGAAGAAAATAAAGTTGCTTCAGTTTTTATGTAATACTTTTTACACCGAAATGCATTCGACGAGTTGAAGTTGGATATGCGTGGAGGAAAGGCGACATTGGTCAATGACTTTTTTCGCTAGACTGGACGAAAGCTCGGTGTCTGTTTACGAGAATGTCAACGATCGATCGTTCGATTTCCTCGCCTTTGTTCAACTGCTCGTTAGTAAGAGAAATAACGTACGTGTCTTCGTGACTCACAATCGTTACTTGCTGCTTTCTAGTTTGCAACATATTCGCTATAACTAGCTGCAGAAAAAATGGTTTCAGTGCGTATAAAAGATTGGTGGGTTTTTTTTTCCTTTTGTTTCCTCTCTCTCTCTCTCTCTCTTTCGCCCCTATTACTCTAACCACTAGTTACTGCATTCGTGCTACTTACGTTGTGTTTGTACTTATTCAGCGCAGTTCTTGCCTTAGAAATTAGAAGATTTTCGTCGGTTTCTAATTTAAAAGACACTACGAAAGCCTCTGGAACCCACAGACTTACGAGAGGAGCTAAGATTTTTGGTACTAATTGGAGGGATATCGTCGGCGGCCCGCTAGAAGAAATTTTGTGAACCGACTGAAAATTGAAGAATCCTTTTAAGTAGACGTTGGTAAATGCACGCGCGAAACTTTTTGCGTAACGGGAAATATTGCAAATACATATACCAGTTCGTTGGACGGAACATAGAAGTCGGAAACGGCAGCTGCGAGATACAAAATAGCTTTGCTTTTGAGACAAGCCAGTGCCTGGCAAGCGGATTTCAGAAGCCAGAGATATTCGGAAAGAGTAGTGAAAGTGAGTTGCAGCAATCTATCTTTGGACAAAGCCTCTTTGTATTTGCGCAATACTTTCATCAAATTTTCCGTGTATTCCGGCAGGACTAGAAACAGTTGCATTTGTTGTAAATATTAGAAACGTGAAGCGCGCGCGTACGCGTACGCATACCCGTGATTGTACATTTCCCATCTTGCTCGTTCATCTGCAACACGTCTAGCAATTTTTGCCCCTTCAAGTGTCGCGAAAATGGTTCCAGAGAATTAGTTCTACGAATACGTAAATGCCATGTAAATGTTGACGCGACGTATAGACGCGTCGTCTTTTTAAACATTCATTTTTGTAAAACAAGTACCTATACATAAAAATGACGGAATATCCCCTTTCTAAGAAATATTCGGCGGACAAAGAACCTCTCGTTCCAGCGCTAAAATTGTCCACGAATCTCACCGTATTGTGTTCTAAAGGTACAGTAGTACCTCCGCTCTACAAAATCGTATACCTTCTAATTTGTAGCACCCGTTCCTTTTAAGTTGCCCACCAAGTATTTAAACACTTACCGTTACCAGCACGACCTTATTATTTTTGTTCAACTGGCGTTCAACGAATGCCTTTAACAATGTTTCGCTGTGAGCCAAATCTTGAGGCGGTGGATGCTTGGCGTAAAAATCTTCCCAAGTCGCGCTCATGGTTTACGTACGCAGGTGTACGTGCAATATCAATAAAACTCGCAGTAGCAACGAAATCGGTTTACCGTTACGTCTAAATTCGCGATACCATCAAGACTAGTTGCGAAAGTACGAGGAGTCGAAGGAATGGATATTTCACGGTAATGAGAACGACGACGGTGTCGCTTGCCGATAAACGATAGCTTATAAATATATAGAAAAACCTACCAATATAAAGCGTAGAAAAATGAAAGTCTAACGAATCTAAACGGTGCAAGTGCGACACGTGTCTCTTGGAATACTCGTCTACTTGCGTGCTACACCAAGTCACGAGTCAACGATTCTTTCATTTTCACGTTTATCTACGCTTGCTTGACGTAATAATAGCACCTTTGGCTATTCTCGCCGACACAGAAATTCAAACGACCTTTTCCACTCCTAAAACTCTGAAATCTAAAGCCCGATTGCAAGTGTTATATGTACATCGTACATGCATATGTATATCCCCGCCGAGTAAGCACTTGATCGGCAATTATAAAAAAAACGAAACAAAGTTCAAGGAAATAACAGAGACGAGGTATATACGGTATAGACCACTTGTCCAATGCTATTTTCCGTCGGCTGGATTCGGGGATTGTGACTCCGTGACTCGTCAACTCCATTATCATTTCCGTGTCACGGCCAACGTTAACGGCTAAGCATGAAATAGAAGTGCAACGCTGCAAGCGGTTGGAGTTCAAACCACAATATATCACTCAGAATTTAAATATCGTCGGATACGAGGGTTCATATATATAATTTAGAATATTTCTATAACGCAGACGAGGTACAGAATATTCACAAGTCTCATAAAATGCTAGGTACGTGACTTACGCATAATTACGTCCAAAAATTTATAAATAAATATTTAAAGCACGTATGGTATTCCTATCGTTCATTCCTATATTCATTTTTGCAAATGCAAAAAGGCCGAAGTTAATGTAAAATGCAATATTCGTGAATTTAAAAAGGATTTGAAACGTGTGACGCGTGACGTATGAATTTTCAAGCAAGTTCGCGGTCTGACAGTGAGTGACGATGATGGTCGACATCTTCCCACTTCTGTGTACAGTAACTTTGCGTAACTCCTATACAGTAACTAACTCTTACGACAATATATTTTAAAAAAGAATTATTGAAAATAATTAACAGAATACCTTTCTTTATTGCATGATATATTTCACACCCTGCGTTCTCTGTTCCATCGTGTTTCTCTTTTATTCCGACAGTCCTGTGCCACTGAGTTCCTTTTCGATACTGTCGGTCCAGTTCCATCGCGTTCCTTGTTTATAGCACTGGTCCAATTCCACCGCGTTCCTTGTTTATAAGGTCGGTCCAATTCCATCGCGTTCCTTGTTTATAGCACTGGTCCAATTCCACCGCGTTCCTTGTCTATTGTTGCGGTCCAATTCCACCGCGTTCCTTGTTTATAGCACTGGTCCAATTCCACCGCGTTCCTTGTTTATAGGGTCGGTCCAATTCCACCGCGTTCCTTGTTTATAGGGTCGGTCCAATTCCATCGCGTTCCTTGTTTATAGCACTGGTCCAATTCCACCGCGTTCCTTGTCTATGGTTGCGGCCCAATTCCACCGCGTTCCTTGTTTATAGCACTGGTCCAATTCCACCGCGTTCCTTGTTTATAGGGTCGGTCCAATTCCATCGCGTTCCTTGTTTATAGCACTGGTCCAATTCCACCGCGTTCCGTGTCTATAGTTGCGGTCCAATTCCACCGCGTTCCTTGTTTATAAGGTCGGTCCAATTCCATCGCGTTCCTTGTTTATATCACTGGTCCAATTCCACCGCGTTCCGTGTCTATAGTTGCGGTCCAATTCCACCGCGTTCCGTGTCTATAGTTGCGGTCCAATTCCACCGCGTTCCTTGTTTATAGGGTCGGTCCGATTCCATCGCGTTCCTTGTTTATAGCACTGGTCCAATTCCACCGCGTTCCGTGTCTATAGTTGCGGTCCAATTCCACCGCGTTCCTTGTTTATAAGGTCGGTCCAATTCCATCGCGTTCCTTGTTTATATCACTGGTCCAATTCCACCGCGTTCCTTGTCTATAGTTGCGGTCCAGTTCCATCGCGTTCGTTGTTTACAGCAGCGGTCCAATTCAACCGCGTTCCATTTTTATTCTGGTGGTCCCGTTTCACTGTCCTTTTTTTACCCTGGGTACCTTGCTTCACTGTATTCCCTATGCTTTCTTTCTTCTGGATGATAAGTAGGTAAGATCGTATTGGAAGACGGACAAAAAACTTAGGCGCCGCACGTCTTGAAACATCTCTGGTAAATAATATACCCCTTACGATACGTATTATTTGTATCGGAAGAGGGACAAAACGTCCGAAACAAGCGATTAAAAGCCGAGATCAAAGAATCTTTCTAATCGTATCGAGATCAAAGTCTTGACGCGTCACACGAATTTTTTTATAATTTGCGTATCCGAATAAAACCAACTGATTAGTGACCGCGGCACTCCGCGCTTTCATTTTAGGCTCATAATTAACTACTGCAGCCCGTACTTTCATTTTAGGCTGGCGTAAACGAACTATTAGAAGCCGAGCAATTTTTCTTTCTTAACCTTAGTCCTCCAGTTAGTCGTTTCCCGCGTAAAAATTGCGAATGTGCAGTATCGTGCAGTTTCGTGCTCACGCAATTTAGTTCTACGTTTGAAATAGTAACACGAGTGTAATGGACGATGAAAAGATTATTGTCGGTCATTGAACGAAATAGTTTAAGAAAGCTACGTTACTCTTTCATTTATTCTATACCTAATTCTACTACCTACTAACTCCTTCTATACCTCATCCTGCTACGAATATGATCTACGTTGAAGCTTTGTTAGCTTCCTGCTCGTGTGACTTAGTTTATCGTGCGTGTAGATAGAATTAAGTATAATAAATCATTAAATAGCATTAAGTATAGTAAAGCATTAAATAGCATTAAATATAATACATATAAGATTGAAAATATAGTAATCTATCGGTGGTCTTCGTTTCGTATCGAAGGAATATTCCTTTGATCGTAATATCAATCCAAATATGTATCTCGAAATTCGAATGAACTGCGTGACACGCGCCGCGCAACCGTATAGCGTTCCCCCACTCTTGGAGCTCGGCAAACGCGGCGCGTCAGTAGTATTACGAGATTCGTAGGAGAAGGTCGTGTATACATAATCGTACGGTGCGTATCTCCTCTAACTCTATTTCCTCCGTACCATTTCCCTCCATCCTCAATCTAGTAGCATTGTTTAATCAACGTCGTGTCATTTATTGCTAATTCGTAAAAACAAATAACAAACGATTATTAACTTAACAATTCTCAACGTTTCGATACCTTGTTCTTTTTTTCTTTGTTATTAATTTACTTCCTTCCCTTCCTTGAATTACTGCTGCCTTTTATTTTAACTAATCTATTTTTTGCATTGTTCTTTTTGTTACAGATACCTGTTTGGTAATTCGAGAGGCTAAAGAGGTGGATGGTAATATTTACGTTGCGCTAACACGTGGTAACATACACATGGGTTCATACTTATCAATTTTTTTGTTTGTTCATACGTTTTGTTATTTCGAGTCATTTATATTTCGTAACCAACGTGCACGAAGGGAGGGCAGAATTTAGAATCATTCGTGTTTTTTCGTTATTTTTTTATTCCGTTTCATCGTGGACGTGTTAAAGAATTGTTAATAATAGTACAGTTACTACACGTAGAGTCTTATTTCATTGTATTTCAAGTCGCGAGTTTCGCTATGTAGTATATTATTGGTTTCTAAACGCGTTTCCTATTTCCACGAATCTGCTCGAGTTGTAAACACGCAAAAACTGTCGCCGGAAACGCGCCGCGTTCTTCTCGCCCCACTCCGGTGTTTTCATTTCGAACTTTTATTTACGCGAGCATTTGCGAGAATTTGATGGGTGGGGGGACACGCGGCTTACGTTTAGGAAGCGCGAGTTGACCGAACCTTTCGATTCCAATTCGTAAATATTCGTTGCGTACATTTACAATACACGCGTCGTACATAGAAATCATAGAAATATAATACTAGAATTTCATTTCATATTGAGATATTAATATCGTTTAATCATTTCAGGGCAACGGTATTCGCAAACAGACGCTCGACAAGAATAAGAATAATAGAATATATTTCTTGTGTTGTGTACTTTCTTACCCATCCCCCCTGCTACTAAATAAGCATTTCTTTCAGCACGTTGTGATCGCGCGCAATGCGATCGTAGAATCAGTGTTTGCCGTCGAACGATATTTGATTTGCTTAAGAGCACAGCTGCTCTAATTAGATTCATTTATAAAAATTACTCGCGAAAGTAGAGTCAGTGTTTGCTCGCCGAATATATTTACGCGGTTGCCTAGTCTTTTACTTCTCTTTTTTTTATTTAAGTAATAGAATTCGGTATTATAGTCACTCTTCGGCTGTTGGCAGACGATCTCGCTGGGCTTCTGAAGTCCGCCATGTAAGTATCTTTGCAATTAACGTTCATTTTCATGAATTAAAAAATATAGAAGCTATTAGAAATTTGTAAAGTTTCACGTTGCTATTTCATATTTGTCGAACTGAGAAATAAAGTCATTTAAAGATATAGAATTTGTTAAACTTGCACTTCTCTAATCTAAAGATTGCCAAACAATCGATAAGCAATGTCTCGAAGAATAAATTGTAATCTTTTCCGTTTCTTTTCTCTGTTACAGGTCTTCCACAGATCTTCTTGTCCTTTGGACCACAGGACATGGCATCGCAGCTTCACGGCCTCGCGACATCATTTTTCATAGCGTTCACTTCAAGGCTTCGCGACTCCACGACTTCACGGCTTCGCTAGATGACGATGACAACAGGTTGTCATCCGCCTGGCTGCAGCAGATGACAGCGTAGTCGTCTAACGGTGAGTGGCATGCACTTTGAATTCCTCCGGTCACTCAATCATGCCGAGGACGAAAGGTCCGAATCGGCACGGGTGACTGGTTGTATACGTAGATTTTGCATAAACGAGTACAGTGACCACGGGTATACGATCGTATACCCGTGTATCATTTTTATTTCTTGTATGAATTGTATTTATTAGACGAGGCTAGGTCTTCTTGCGCTCGCGATTTGAAGTATTTTCATATGCTAATAAAAGAATTCGAGTCGATTGTAGAGTCACTTAGTAGGAACTTCTTTTTAAATATCGATGCACTTCAAAGTAGAGTCAACAGAAATTCCACAAAGATATTTATTAAAGTGGAACGCTCGTATGTTTGAGCACGTTATAGTTTTTAGTTATATTTGTGGATTTATTCATTGCACAATAGTAATGGGGAAATGTGTTTGCATTGATATTTGAGTACACGCAGGTGTACGCGTAATATTTTATCAGAGTTCCTTGCTTGAATCGTAATTCGTAAAAGAATTTAGCAATATATTGCTTCGCGGTTCACAGTAGCTTCAATTCGATTTAAGATACAGAGACACGGTAGATTTTTCTTTTCTCGTACAAAAACGATGGCAAATAAAATGCGCAAGAAGACATCTCGCGATGGGTAGATTTCCGAGTCGAAGTCGAAAACTTTAACGCGATGTTATGTTAAAGTTACGACTTTTGATAAGGGAGTCGCCCAAGGGATTGCAACTAAAGTTTCACCCTTGTTCTATTTTCTCAACGTGTTCTTAACTTCAGTTTAGAGACCCTTGTTAACATTTAATATTCTTAACTTTAATTTAGAGTCACTTGTTCGCGTTTCTTATTCTCAGCCTCGCGTATTTAAATTCACGTTGCATTAGAGTTTTCTCGCTTTCTTGTTTTGCAAGTAACGTAGCTTCTTTTCAATGTAACGAGTAGAGTCTGTTTGCCTTAAACGCATTGGAAAAGTAGAGTCACAGTCCGTTAGCCGATTACGTATGTCGACAAGTTTTTTAGCTAGGATTTTCAGCGTCGGTTCGTGCCGTTTTGCCGGGATCCCGCTCACGTGCCCAGGTGCTACTTGAGCGGGTGAAAAGCACGTGGCACGATCATTTTTTTTTCTTATTTTGATATTTGGTATTTAATATTTGTGTGGCGGCTGATCGTGGGTAGCGTATCGTGCGCGACGTCGTTTCCACATTGTGTGTGTGTGTGTGTGGTTAGGCTGTGGACTTGCGTCGTTTTTTCATAATCTTGATTAACTTCTCAGTCAATTTATTCTTTAATACAATGGTACAAATAGTCTCCATTATATTTGCAATAATAGCAATGAACCATTTATTGCAAAGACAGCTCTCAGTTTTCGTATTGAATTCTTTGATAAATGCTTAAAGTATATCTGTCAATTTCCCTATCGAATTTCATGTTTGATAAATGCTTGAAATATATATCGATTTACACGTTTGCTATCGACGTACATTTCTTCGCGAAATGCTCGAAGTATATGCGAATATGCCTGGTTGCATACGCTTGAAATCATATGATACGCAATGGTCGTTACCCACGTTAGCCGATTTCAGGATTTTTGTTTACTTTAGAGTGTGTATGAGATGTATGTTGAACTCGGGTGTCGGAGGCGTCCCGGGACGTTACTCCCTAGTTTAGGCTTTTGCACCCGGGTGGTATGCGTGTGATCCGCTGGGTGGGGGGTGGGGTGGAACGTGTGTGTTTGTGTGCCTGTTTGCCATTTTTTAAATATAGCATTAGGTAGGTAGGTAGCATACTTTCTGGAATGTGTGTTAATTATAAGTAGGTAGGGCCGGGCAGGTTGACATATGGTCTCGGGTCGCGAGTTTCATATCTAATGGGGGGTGCGCGTGTCAACCTGTTTCAGGGAATCTGATTTGAACATCGACGGCGAGCTGATCTGACCTGGAGAATGCAGGTCATTTCCAGTCTTTGCCAGTGTCGATCTTTCGAATCCGGCGATCTTTAATCGTCACGCGGACGCGGTCGTGATCTGCACGAAACGAACGTATATACTTAGCTCGAGGTTCGACACGTTTGCACGAACAAGGATGCTCAGAATTCTTAGATTAGTTTCTTAGAATTCTTAGAGTCGTTGGTCGTCTGCGTGCTATTTCACTTCTTCGATATGCATTTTGATTCCATTTTTTTGAGTCTCTTTCTGGGTCGCTTTTCGAGAACCTCGAGCTTAAATTCATGTCCCTGCGGGCACGGCGCCCGAAGAAAAGAAGAGGCCCGACAAACTGTCACGAAGAGGGCAGCAACGAATGGCTGTTCATTTTTTCGGTTTACGAAAGAATGGATGGTCATTACTCTTGTTACTTTGTCACTGTACTCGTTATTAGATTTGCATGCGTAGTGTTTTCAACTTCCACATCTGGGCTCCGCGTACTTTTTTACGTAGCGTTGCGAGAACGTACGCACGGGTTGACATAGCGTTGCGGACCAAAGAAAGCGCGAGGTGATATTAGAGTTGCGAATGAGAAAGTCACGGGTTTGCATTAGCGTTGCGAAGATACGATTATCGCGATTGATTTAGCGTTGCGAAGTATGAAATGTTGCGCGTATTTTTAGCATTTCTTAGTATTGCGTTCCACAGTTTCATTGAGATTAGCATCGTAATATATTTGATATCGTTGCGATAATATCGATCGCGTCTTCTAATCGTAAGCACCGCGATTAATCAGAGCAGCTTTCGTTACACGAAAATAGTAGCTTCCATTGAATGAATTAAAATGTTAGAGTTGCGACACATTTGCATCGCGCGTGTTTAGCTTCGCAGTTAGCGTTGCGCCACGAAATGATCGCGTTTTGAACGTAACGTTGCGTATATGAGAAAAAAGCCCACGATGTTCCACTGAGAAAGTGGAATTCACTCATCGATGGACCATGGACGACTCATCGGCAGCCGTGCATTGAGCACGCTGCCCTTTCGCTATTAGTGTTGCGCTTTGAGAAAGAATAGGTGCATAGATTAGTCGTTATTATTTATTAGCGTTGCGTTACAGGGTCAACGAAGCGTCCAGGACTTGACGCTTGCGCGACTTTGCCTTTTTCTTTCCTCTTTGATTAAAGTTAAGTCGAGTAAAGTAGCTTTTGCAATAGAATGAAGCACCTTTCGCGATTGATTTGTTGAATTTCCTCTTTGATTAGTAAACGTAGTAAATTAGCGTTGCGAAAAAGAAACAATGTTCTACTCACGGGTTGATCGGGTTATACGAGTGGATGATTGGTATTTTTAGTGGCCCTTCTGGCTGCTTCTTTCCGTTACATTAGCGGCCGTTGTGGTTACCTTTTTATGTTTTTAGCGCCCTTCATGGCTGCTCAATTCTGTTTCATTTAGCGCTCTTTGGGGCTGCCTCGCTTTTATCTTGCGCATTGTTCGTCGAGCGTTTGTTATAGAAAAGTACAGCTGCAAAACCTACATCGTTGCTCCCGCGCGATTAGATCCCGAGATCTAAGAATTTTTGTAATCGCGTCGAGATCGACTAGAAGCCGTGAATTTCTTGGAACCTAACTTGCATCGCGGCGGTTAGTCGTTTCCCGCATTATTATGGCGGCTGCGCAGTACAGAGACAAAATTTCGTGCGCGTGCAATTTAATTTTAGGTGTAAGACTAATAACACGAATATACTCGACGATGAGAAAATTCTTGTCGTTCATTGAAAGAATTATTTCTAAAAGCTACGTTACCTGTTCATTTATTCTAAACCTAATCCTACTTCTAACTCCTTCTATACCTCATTCGTACTTCGAAAGTATTAGCGGAGAAAAATAAAAATCAAGGCTATTTTCCTGTTCAGGGAAAGTTAGGGTACTAAAGAGAAGGTTGTTGTTGTATAGGTTGAAATTTAGAAGCTTCGAATATTTAAGGTTTGTTATTTGAACGCTTTAACGTATTAAGCTTTGGAATTTTATAGTTTTTGGTTTTGCACATATGTATATAAGCATATCTATACGTTAAAGGATTCGCAGTCTAGAGATGAAACGCGGACTTGGTGGTCGCTAAGCGTTTGTTTATCGGTGACGGCAACGTCATCCGTCCAAGCTTGGAAGCATGGCGGGAAAAATAGGAGCCTTTCGTGCTATTGCGATAATTCTTATGCTGATTTCGAGACGAAAACCGGTCGGTGAGTTAGAGCAACTTACTTTTGACGTGACGTTTCGCCCGATTTTCAGATCGCGATCCCCACCACAACGCCAGTAGGGGGGATAGAGAGACCACGGGCAACGAGAGATTCTGTAAATAGGGTAAATGACCTGATCCTTATTACCTATCGAATCCCTGCCACTGTAAGCTATTTCGCCTAAAATACCAAGTAAACCGCATAATGTTACACATGGAGAAAATCTTACATTGAATTCTAAGTGCAGGTAATGTAGTAAAATAAAGCAATGCTGAACATTCTTTATCATTTTTCTATATAAAATGATAAAAGAATGCGAGTCTTCAAACATCTCCGGTATACGTATCGGCCCTCGAATTCTGGCACAAAAATATGCATTCGGTGATAGGTCTATCCTGTACCTCGTCTGTGTCGTCGACTGAGTTGCTGGCATTACCGACAATAATACCAATGCGACTGAAGTTATCTGCTGTGGTAACGGGACAGCCAGAGCACAGGCCTTAGTCTATGGCCAGAGACTCAATACGACTCCAGCAGTCCATCGAGTAGTTGGTCTATGCTATGTTTCGTTTACGACTTATCGTATACTAGTTAGACTCGTGTTTTGTTTACTGAGCCTCGTGCATCGGGTACAATGTTGTTACGCATATCTCGCGTGGCCTGTAAAGATGTTGATCCGCAGTTCGCAAATGCTTCGAGGAACTACGTAAGCGGACGACTAACTTTTCGGTGCTTTGGCTAGCGTATACTTTGAGCTGATCGAGCGTAACGTTTCGTTTAGGCTAGAGCGGCAGCTAACTTCCGGCGAAACGAAAACGAAGCGGTTAACGACGAAGCGAGGAGCGAGAAGAAGAAAGTGCCAATAATAAAATGTAAAAAAGAGATGTACGATTTTTATGCGGATCAGGCGCGCAAGAAAGCTAAACCGATATTAGCTTGCCACGGATGGAAAAATCGAAAGTCTAGAGGAGATTACTTCTGTATATACCCGTATAGCAGCGTACCTTTCCATTCTAATAATCTTTTGCTGCCTCTGCGCCGGTTGCCCTATGTTTCACACCTGTAACTCCCTTTTTAGGACAACAAGCAGAAAGATAAGCCAGATTTCGAAACGTTTGAACAATTGAATATCGATCCTGGCCTGTGCAGGAACTTGGAAAATTTAGACAGACTAAAACCTCTAGAAATACAGCAGCTAGGAATACCGACAATTTTAGACGGCGGCAACACGCTGCTAGCCGCGGAAACGGGATGCGGAAAGACGTTGGCTTATCTGTTGCCAATGGTGACTAAAATTTTGCAATGGAAGAAGAGCACACGGCGGCGCGCGAATTGCCCATTGGGTTTAATCGTGACTCCTTTGAGAGAGTTGACGGTGCAAATCGGGGTTTGTAGCGACAGCTAAATTACATACGCTCGTAAGGCGGCGATATTCGAAGAATAAGTTGGATTCCGTTTCAGTTGGAGTTGATAAAGGTGTCTAAAAATCTTGGCATTAGGACGAAATTAATTACCGGCGGTAGAACGAAAAAGATGCTAATGAATCCCCCGTCGGGTGCCGTCGATATTCTCGTCTGCAGCTTTGGAGTTATCAGCAAGCTGACAACGTTCGGCGTGTATAATTTGAAAGTTGTTAAATTCGTGGCGCTGGACGAAGCGGACGCTCTGTTTCACGATACGTTCGAGGAGAAGTTGAAAATTTTCATGAGAAGGATTCCCGTAAGTAGGCGCAAAGAGAACCTTTACGCGACGCAGAAACGGTTTAGTAAATCTTTTGGAAATGATTTTAATTGGTTCAGCTCGGGTACGAGACCATCCGTGAAAGCGAAGTTCCCGATACGGCTCAACTGGTTCTAGCTTCCGCGACCATTCCTACGCGGATGAGAAGCGTATTGAAGGGTATCGTGAACGTAAGCGAAGCGCTATCCTTTCGATCGATCGGCCTTCGAACGGAGCGGTAACGTAATTTTCTTGCAGCCAGACTCGATCCACCGCGTAACCACCGAAAGGCTGCACACGATATTAGTTCCGCAAAAGTTTGTGAGATTAATTCCTAGCGCAAAGCCGGCGGAGTTGTTGAAATTTGTCAAACCGAAAGCGATGAAGAAAGAAGCGGTAATTATATTCAGCAATCGCAACGTTACCTCTTATTGGGTTTCCCAATTTCTAAAAGAATGCGGTATCACCGTAACGAATTTAAATGGCGATATGTCGCTAGAAGCGAGACGAGGAAAGTACGGGGAATTTTTAAACGGCAAAACGTCCGTACTGTCCGTCACCGACGGAGGATCTAGAGGCATGGACACGATCAACGTCAATTACATCTTAAATTACGATTTTCCATTAGACACGGCCGCTTACATTCACAGGTATATTGTTCGCTTATGTAAATCGTCCGCCGGAGAATCGGAAAGCAAGCTAAAGTATCGCGCGGTTTATTTAGATGCGGTAGAACTGGCAGAGTAGGTACCGTAGGTGATTCCAAAGTGACGAATTTTATTTGCAAACCGGGAGAAGTTGCCGTAGTTCAAAAAATTGAAATGGCTGCTAGAAGATTGAAACCGATACCGATATTCAATCTTTTGCTGTCGGAAGAAGAAGAAGAAGAAGAAGAAGCAGAAGGAAATGAGCGGTACGACATGGAGAGCGACTACTCGGAAACGCTGATCGAAGATCTAGACGACCCTGAAAATATTCCATACTGATACCGAAATATTTTTTGCCTTATGTACAAATGAAAATATGCTTAGCTGCTATCGAATTGGACCGCTTTTTCGATCTCTACCCTAGCCCTGCGTTCTCTTTCTTTGCGCGTTTGCAGTCGGTAACGAGTTTCGATAGGATCGATAAAATCTCATCGATATAGAATCGACCGAACGTTGTCCCTCTCGAGTCTAGTTAACTTCGACCAAGATTCGGCTAGTCTCGTTTTCGTAACGTTTCGTGAAACAGTCATTCGAGTTTTCGGTTTAGTTTTATCGGGATGCCAGTGAAGAAAGTCGATGACAGGAAAGGACTCGAAATAGATATTGAGTGAATTCGCGTAGAGTGGTCTGGCCTGTTTAATTTAAGAGCTGGAAGCTTTTAGCCGGAGGAAGGAAGCGTTCGACCCACACGCGCGTTTCTATTCATCCGTCGATCCGATGTGCCGCCATGTGCGGTGACGGTGACGGTGACGGTGACGGTGACGCTCCCCGCCCACGTATTTAAAACTGTTCTATTAAGAGTGGGGACCGGGCGTTTGCAACAATTTATATTAGTCACCTTGCGTTTTGCTGCGAGTAACGGCTTACACGCATATCGCGTCCACGTTGCTCGATAATCGCGGTCTCGTCGTTTCCCGCGCCATTCGCTACGCCGTTTCGCATCTTTCGCGTCTCTGCTAGCTGTCAAATTAAATTGTACCTCGACGACGAGTTTAATCGCGTCAGCATCCCGTTTGATGTGCAGCTTTTTGCAGTCGAAAAATTGCTGAAAGGAACTACGCGAACGTAAAAGGGAAACGGAAACGGAAACGGAAATGTGATGAATAGGAAAGGATAAAGGCAATGAAAATGGACTAATTAGCGTGGGTAGTCGCGTGTCGTATCGAGACGTTACGGGAGCTTGAAACGCAGACGCGCGTCGCTAATCGTGCCTATAGGAAGCCGAACTTTGCAACATTTTTCATACATTTTTCGAACGATCGCGGCTGCTTTTGAAGGGCACAGTTTTCTTGGAAACGAAGCGGGATCTGCTTTTGCGAAAGCTACAAGCTCGGATGCTAAACGAACGGTTTGCGGTAGATTGATCGGTCCCGACTGCCGGCAATGCAAACCTGGTAACTTGCGATACGTAGTTTGGAAGAGACTCGGAGCGTGCAAGTAGAATAGAATATAGAGTGGGGATCGAAGAGGCCGACCGAATAGAGGCGAATTCAGTCGTTCCGCGGCGCGCAACCTGTTAGCGTGGTTGCGTCGTTTCTCGCCTTTAGCTACGCTTCCTTTTCACTCTTTCGCACGGATTTGTCATCGGACCGAGTGTCGCGGCTATTCGTTTGCGCGTGATTGAACGTGGAGGCACGGTAGCCGTCGGAAGTGTTTGAAATCGGCAGCGCGATAGGAAGGTGCGGATCAACTGGCCAGGTCCGGGTTGACGAACCCTCTGAAACAGCCGGACACACGACACGTCGGTTCGGTAAAAATGCAGCGCATCGTTGGAGCGTTTGGTTAACACGCAATATACCTGTGGATCGCGCGAACAATACTCGTCGAGCAGCGCTGCGAAAATCCAAAGAGAGCAATCGTATACTCGTTGCGCGTTCCACTTGCAGTGCAGCGAACGCCCAGCTCCGAGCACTCGGCGCTCAGCACTGAGCGCCGATCAAAGAAAAGATTCCAGTGTATGCAATTGAAACGACAACGTAAACGACGACGACGACGGCGACGACAATTACGACTACGCACTCTTCGATCGCCCCTTCCAACGGAATCGAGCTTCGAAATTCACGCGGCGAGCAAAGGATATTATAGCTCGACGAACTCGTAGCGCGAGTGCGAGTGCCTGATCGTGAGTCATATCTTGAGTTTAGAGCAAGTGTATCGCGATAACGTGGCCGATCGCGTCGCGATCGTCCTGTGGAAATCTAGAGTGCGTCGTGAGAAGAGAATCTACCGTTCGCGAAAAAAGGACGGGGGAGTCGAGTCTACTCGAATCGCACGGCGTGGATGAGTGACGTGCTAGCCGAGGATTCGGTTTATTTCGAAACACCGGAAACACCCGGAAGCCGCTATATTGGAGAAGAAGCGAGAAAGCGGCGTGCCGCTCTTCTGTGTACCCCGGCAGAGGCGATCGTCGCAGCCTGAAAATGTAAGCCTTCTTTCTTCCTTCGCACCTTACTTTGCACCGCGCGTCCTTTGATCGATTAACTTTCGATCGACTCTGTCGTTGATCGTCGGTCGTCGATCGATACGGAAGTTAGATAAGTTACGCTTTACTCGCGATGCGATGCGATGCGATTAAAAACGGTAAAGCAGCTTTAAGCGAACGCGATACTGCGATGGCCAGACAGCGGAAATAAAATCGACGCCCTCGCGAAACAAATTTTCCCCTCTGCGAAGCCTAATTCGTATTCTGCAAGAAAGTTGGGTTAATGTCGAGGAATAGCAGTAGGTGAAGGTCATCGCTGACCATTGGACGGCAATACCGTTCTACCAGCGAATTGGAGCCACCATGGTGTACGTTGCAGCCAATCGGCGATCACCTGCTCAGCGGTTTTCTAGATGTTTGCGGAAATCCACTCGGAAGGAAGGTAGCTTTGCCGTGAATCGCGCGAATCGCGTGGACCGCGTCACCCGATTCATCCCACCACCCACGTGCTTTGCCGCTACTGAATCATTGAAAGTTGTAAGTACGTAGTTCCGCGCGAGAGTTCTCTTGCCGTTGCCGTTAGTTGGCCACGGCACGCGAGCAAAGTTCGCCACCGAAGCAGCAATTGGCAAAGAATTTCCGTGGTATTCGGTGGAGAAGGAAAAGTTAACGTGGTCCGATGCAGCCGATTCAGCCGCTGCAGGGAAAGAAACCTTTGTGCGTGCAGTACAATGTTATTGTATTCCCAGCACGTATAAGCAATGGGAGTTCATTATTACGCCTACTTCCGCTGCTTGGTTCGCGACGCCGAGTCGTTGGAGCTTTAACGCAGTGCTCGAATATTTCGTGTAGAATTTCTGCTGCGATGAAATATTCGATTAGTCGCGTGACGCGGACGTGCAACAAATACGATCGTATCTATTCGAAGCGCGTTCCAATAATAAATGCATACGTTCAACTTGCATGCATCCGCGCGGAAAGCGGAGAACGGAGAGCGGAATCGTGGCGCGATTTTCGAATGACCGACGGGTTCACGAAGGGTCGGAATCGGAAGCGACTTGCAGCGGCTGCGATTCGTGTGAAAGGCACAATCCACTATTCGAAAATACCGAAGAAGAACGCCAGTCCCAGCTGGAATTTTCGAACAGCTGCAGGCGCATACCTAAGCGGTACCCGTGTACCCGCACACCCGTACTCTGCCAGCCTTGCCTCCACTCCGCTCCACTCCACTCCACTCCACTCCACTCCACTCCACTCCACTCCACTCCACACAAACGATCGTAAACTCAGCCAAGCTTGCTCCATCGCTCGTCTCGGCTTCGCTCGAATAGGAATCGGAATCGAGTTTCTCGCTAGCATTTCCATTTTGCTTACACTTGTTTTGCAACGTCTTCGTTGGAACAGATCAGTAGGCTAATTGGTAGACAAAAGAGCGAGCGGAGTTGCTCCAATTTCCAGTCGACTGAAATCGAGCGATCGCGTTTAGCCTGCTCTCTTCCACTCCCGAGGCAGCGTTTTGTTTACCAACTCGCGCGATATTCACTCGAAAGTTGTCCTCACTAACCAGCTATCGAGCTGCTCGGCCGAGCTACAGTGGTGACTTGCTAGCTGCTTGCCCGACGCGTTTGCACGTGCAACGTGCACAGCCTACCGATTTTCGGACCTCTTTTAGGCCGTTCTATCTTTCTATCCCGCTCTAGCTTCACACTGGCACAGAATTCTTCGTGTGCGCCGAATTCGCTTCCGATCGGTGGCTAGCTGGAAATCACGCATTTTGAAAGACTCTCCTCGTTCTCGGTTGCAGCTTTGCGTACGGTAATGCGTACGGTAATGCGTACGGCTGCCCGGGGAATATAGAGGCGAAGCGTTTTCCTGTGACAACGGGCAGCGAGAATTCCTGTGACAATAACCTCCCCCTGGAATCGAGTTATCGTCGGGGATTGTACGCCGGCGTCGAGTTGGCAGGATGCAGGTTCTTTAAAGGCAACCAAAGGCAATTAATTAAAGCCGGATGCGTTGATTGACCTCTGAATAAGTTTGTCAGGGTTCGAGTGGCAGGGGTTTGGCCCTTTCCTTCTACGTTTCCAACTTGTTTTTTTAACGCGCGGCATCGAAGCCGCCGGCGCGGCGTTCGATTCAAACGCGTCCGCGGCGATTCGTCCCAGATCGGAAATCTCTCCCTTGGAAAAATGTAATCAACGTGGCGCGTGTTTGCAAATAAACGTTGCCCCTCCACGACCCGTCTCGCCGACGACCTATTTCTACGAGTCGAGAAAAAATAGCTCGGCGAGATTGATATTAAAATAGAACTCGGGGAGGATCGATGATCGAGCGATTCTCGATACAGAATTGCCGCACGTGACAGTGGTTGAACTGGCGGGTCGCTTTGTGGCCAGCGATAGAGCACGCTGGAGGCCCGCATTTCGCGCTGCCGCAGTTTCTATAGAAAAGCTACGTACATAGAACGCAACGCGAGTGGCGTTTGTGTTGCGTACGGGATGCGCGCTCGTCGCACGGATCGCTGATAGGGGCTCGACGGAGCAGCAAATTTGGTTTAGTCAGGATAGCCAGGGTTTTTTTGCTCGCAACAATCGAACGTGAACATATGTACTGTTATAACGCAACATGCGGCTGTAACTGTAAAACGCGGAGCGAGCTCCTAGACGGATAGTTGCCTGTATAGGAGCAAAGTTGCGACAGTTGCATATATATGCGTCGCATTGGAAAAGCACCGTCACCTGCCACCTCTTGCTGGAAACTTCGCTTGCGAATTTTATCGCTCCCTTTACAAATGTTCTTCTCGCGTCTGCACGCACGCTGCCACGATTGCTGCCCGAAGAGAAATACTTGGGCTTGGGGTTGCACGTGTGTCGGCGAAATCGCGCTGCCCCGACTTTAGGAAACGCGCGGAGTCTTGCACGCGCTACCTCGTTGCAAAATACCAGTGAAAGGAAGCGACTCGAAATTTTCTTAAAAACGATCGATCTTTCAATTTCGTTAGTAGACGAGATGGAGGGGCGGCGTGGCAGCTTTGTATCGTTCATTCAACTCTTACGCGGATTGCGGATTGCGGATTGCGGATTGCGGAAGCCGCAGAGGCTCCGCGCAAAATTCTTGGGAAATTTATGCAATCTCGCGTTACATCATCGCATTTCGAGTGCTTCGAAGCACGTAGCTCGCGCTTGGCAAGTTGGCGGTGGAACCAGAGAAGAAGGAAGTTGGAAATGGGACGCGGGTTACTCGATGGGGTATCGCTCTCCGGATCGCTGGATCGCCGGATCGTTGGCCCGCTCGCGATTCCTGGAACATTGGGTCAGTGTAGCATTGGTCCCGTGCGGCGATGTTCGATGAAAAGAATAATAATAATAATAATAATAATAATAATAATAAGAGGAATCCAGTCCTCCGCTTCTTCCTTATCCTCGCGTCTCTCGGGTCTCTCGGTTGGGTTAGGCTTGTCCCGAGTGACTCTCCGGAGTAACGGCACCTCGAGGAGCATCCTCTTCCTCCTCGCTGCTTCCAACTCCTTTCTCTCTTCTCCGCCTCCGACTCCGTCTCCGTCTCTTCCTCGAGTTGTTGGTCCCTTCCTTGACTTTGCCTCCGAATACTCTCAAACTTGGCGTTCTTCGACGACGCGCTCCTCCTCTTCCTCCTTCTTCCCGCCCCTTCCAACGGCTCTCCTCGTTCTTCTTTTACTCTTGCTTGTGTTTTTCTACTCACACGCAGCCACGTTACGCTACGCGTCACGAAACGTGCCTGCTGCCTGCCTGCCTGCTTGCTTGTTTGCTGGCTTGCCTGCCTGGCTGCCTGGCTGCTTGCTTGCTCGCTCGCCTGCGGATGCACTCGAGATTCTAACGCGTCTCAACATCGAACCTATACGCACTGCATACCCGGCTGAAATGCTAGCCGCAGAGCATCCTCGCTACCCGCACTTACGCTTACGCTTACGCGCTGCATGCTGCCGCGTACTTTCTACCAATTTCCGCCTGTGAAAGTTTCCTCCCTAGGAAACCCGACACCGAATTCTCGTCCGATATGCAAGCGTTTGTGTGGAATACCTGAACGCGGTCAACCAATTTCCTATCGCTCTTGATCGATGACGAAACGCATAGTCAAGGATGAGTAATCGACGCTCGTCGAGCAACGAGTTCCGAGTAAGCGAACGAGCGAGCCACACCAAGAAATAAAGACAGAGGTAGGTGACGTAACGCGTGACCGGAGCGCGGGGTGTCGTTGTTTCCACGAAAGAAATCCAGTGCAGGGAAAATCTCGTAGCTGCGTCTGGTCTGGCATTTTTTCTCCGACCCGGGCTTCGAAGTGGCGTCTGAGGCTCGCTCGTTGGAAGGAAGGTGGACGTCGAAGGGGCATCGTGTTGGCGCAATGAAACGTTCCCCCGTGGCACGTAGTTCGTACGTAGCTCGTGCACGTAGAAGGATGCGTTGGTGGTTGTAGCGTGGAAACGCGTCACTGGAGGGGTTTCCTTGGTCGCCTCTGCTAGTCGCGCGATCTTCGTATCGAAGAAATCGTAGAAACGAGGCGTTTCGCGAATCGGCTTCACCGCGTCCCGTTTCGATTTTCTGGGTCATGGTGCGAACGCTCTTTCTCGGCCTTTCTATTTCTCGCTACACTCCACTTCTCGTACGCGTTTGTCTCCGTGTCGCGCGTTAGCCCCGCATTTCGTGCGCAGCGCGGCACAGCACCGGCCGATAACGTGTTCCAGCCGGGGTGAGAATCTCGTGATATTAAAGCCAACGTACTTGCTTGCTTGCTCGTGTACACGCGTGGCCAAGTTTACGCGATAGCTTTCACCGATCGTCGCGTCGCCGCGAACTCTGCAAGGTAGAATGGTACGAAACGGCACGAAAAGATCGAATCTAGTCACGAGCAGCTCTGAATAGCTGCCGCGTGTCCGCGATGCTGTAACAGTGCATCTGTACCGAACCGTGCGACCTTCGCAAGCCGCCGAGGTACCCTTTCGCGAGATCTACGAAAACCGACTCGCTCCATCCGAACGTTACCTGCTCCAAGTTGCGCCTGCAGGACAACGTACAGTAGATGAACATTTTCAAGGGGGTCGTGCGCGGCGAAGGAAAGTCGTCGAAGCGCAAGCGGCTCTTAACTCTCCATAATTCGAGTTATCGCTACCTTCCGTAGTTTTCGCTCCCACTTTCACCGATTCCGTGGAAATGCTCGATCTCGCGAAACGCGAACGAGAACGCGGACGCGAACGCAAACGCAAACGCAATCGTCGTATTCCATGGAGTACCCGTTCGGAGACGTCGCGGAACGGGCAACCGTTTGCAAGAGTGGAATAGAAATTTGCGAAAGAAGTTTGGATTTGAGGCGGAAAGGCGGAAAGGTGACAATGGATAGGAGGAAAGAGGAAGCGGCGGCGGCGGAGCGAGCAGATTCCGAAACGGCCGCGGCGTAGCGGAATAGAAGTTGCGCGAGGCGGGCGATGTTATGCGATGTTGGTTGCATCGAGTACCGGACACGAATCGTTACGTCGAACCTTTCGTCGTTCCAGCGGTGCTCAAGAAGATCGCTGCGAGCCGATAACGAAGCGGTTGCCCTGCCAGCGGAACGCCTATGAATAAGTCGTTTTCCTTGCGTAACGCATCCTCGGATACGCCGCGATCCTCTATGCTCCGTTTTTCCGCCATACCACTTTTCGCTCTCCTCGTCCTCGTCCTCGTCCTCATGCTCAACGTTGCGTCTCCTCCTCTCTTTCCGCTCGTCCAACTCTAAGCTCTAAACTCTAAACCGTAAGCTGTCGCGAGCCGTCGCTGTCCATCTTCTCTCCTTCGCTCGGAGTTTTTTTTTGCGCAGGAAGTCACAGGACGAAGCCAGATCCGGCCGTCGGTCTATTAACGCGCCAGACCGATTACCCCGCGCTACGATCCGTGGGAACATTTTCGACGACCACCGCGCGTCCGACCTTTCCGCTCGTTTTCCCTTCGTGCTTTCGTACCTTCGACGAATCGTTTAATGAAAATCACGAGCGCGTTGACGATGCAACTGCGCGCAACAATAGCGATTCAGTTTCGTTTCCGCCGTTTGCATGGAAAAAGAAAGCGCGGCTGAAAAGAGCCATCGGATCGAGTGGATGCGTTGTCGATTAAGCGAGGGGGCAGCAGGGTTGCGGATAGCATAGACAACCGTGGAGGAACGGGCAAAGATGAAGGAGGAGGAGGAGGAGGAGGAGGAGGAGAGATTGAGGCGCGAAAGAGCGAGAGGGGAGGGGGGAAGGGTGAAGGGGAGGACTTCCGGTGCTCAGGGCCGTAGCTCGCCCTCAGCGCTTATTCTTGGTTCCCTTTCTCCGAGTAGCTCAACAAAGGACTCTCCCATCGTCTCGGGAAACAACGAGGGCACGACCTTCTCCGAGTGCCTAGAAACTGTCGCTAAACCCCACCAAAAGATCCCATTCTTCTTTTCGAACGATTAGACGTAGTCGTCCACGCGACTTTTCGATCGTCGATTTGGCTTCCTTTCTTCGTCGGCGTTTGGAATGTTGTCACGTTGCGGTTGGATGGTGGGCCACGGGGCCACGGTCGTTGCCGTTTGCTCGTTTACTCGTTTGCAATTTCCTACGGGCATGCGTTTCAGCGCAACAGATGCAACAAGTGTCCGGGTAAAGTAGCTCGGATTTCTTGGACCGAGCGTTCGATTCAGCGCAGTGGTGGCCCGTAACTTTGCAACGGCGGCGGTGGTGCGAGGAGTAGCTCGCCTCCTCGTAGCGTTACGTAGTCGAGAGATATAAAACGGGACGGTTATAAATTATGGTCGATGAGAAACGCGTCTGTTACCGGCAGTCGGTGTAGCATTACTGGTAATTAGAGGTCGAGAGACATTAAAGAAGGAGAGGTTGGAAGCGTGTTGCAAGCGCAGCGAATTGCTGCTCGCGTTACGCCTTCCTTCCACCGACCCGCTCCATCCGGATTCGATAGATTCGTTTCGGAAGCGCGCCACGATTTCCTGCAACGGTCTCGGTGTCTCGGAGAAAAGGCTAAAGTAGCTTTAACCTTAACTCTTTTTATCTTGCCGGGCTTTCACAGCAATGTCGTCGAAGCGGCTATTACCATAGCGGCATTGTATTCAAATGCTGTTGTCTTTGCGGACGGCGGAGGAAAAAGGGGAGAGCGAGGGAAAAACTGGGACACGGTTTAGGTTTTCTGGTCGCGAGACGAGAGACGCGAGACGCCAGATCCACGCGCCACGCATCCGCGGCTCTTGGATAAGTTTCTCTGCTCGTATCGCGACGAGCATCCCACGCGTGTAGAGCGCTCGACGAAAAGCTCGCGCGTCCAAGTAAACGCGCAACTCTGCGTTGGCGTATCTTTCCCCCCGGCATACAGGGGGTATCCGTGTTTCTCAGCGGGAGTCCGTTAGCTTCTTTTCGTTCCTTCCCTTCCCCTAAGCCTCCCTTAAATTCGATGGGACTCGTTGCGCGGTGTTTCCTATTTCCGGAGTTACGATTTTAAACTGCATGCCAGTTTCGCGGCGGCACGTATCGAAGGAAGGAGGAAAGAGGGATCCGTTTGGAAGGCAAATGTACTATATGGTGGCATTGTTCTCCTTGGCGTATGGCGTGTGACGTATGGGTTGCCAGCGTGTTCATTCATTCGCGCTAGGAGATTCTTTGATCGGCCGTTAGGCAACTGGCAGCGAGCGAGGCCCCTTTCCGTTCGAAGTATTACAGTTGGCGCAACGCTACGCGCAAGTACGTTAATCGCGTGCACATGCCGACACGCGAAACGTGAAACGCGAAACGCGCAGTCGAATGGTGGAAACGGACAAGCCGTATAGATTTTGAAGGCGACGGCGTTGATTTTGCGCGAGGCAGGATTTCGGCGAACGCCTCTCCTTGGAAAAATGGTGGCAGCAGGGAAACGAGGGTAACGACCGAACGAACCGCCTGTATTCCGAGGCATGTTACACGCACCGTGTGTCGGACTCGTTGCGTGGACGGCTGCCAACTTCTCTTCACGATTCACGATTCACGATTCACGATTCACGATTCACGATTCACGATTCTCGATTACCGAGTCCATCGCGAAGGGTCAACGATCGAACGCGCCTCGTATTTCGTAGCGAGAGAAAAGAAATCTATCGGTTTGCTCCGCTGCGAGCGTGCCGGGCATCGGAAAGGTTTAGCTGGGAAGGAAAGATGCGACAGGAAGAGGGGGAGGGTATCGCGTGACGGCGAGAAAGAAGGTAGGCGGGAGCATTTTCCGCGAATATTATTCGGCGGAAGTCGCCTGTAGATCTGTAGTCCCTAGCCCGTAGACTATAGATTACCAAAAGCGAGCAGAGATCGCGGTGTTGGCGCATGCGAGCGTATTTATAGATCGACCGTTAAAAACCGCATATCCGAGTCACGGCGATGGCCGGCAAACAGGGTCGTAGTACGGGACCGGTCTCTCAATCTTCTCTCTCTCGAAATAAACGCCCTCCGTGCTCGTGAACGCGCTCGTGAACGCGCTCGTGAACGTGCCCGCGTTCGTACTCGTGCTCGTTGACGTGCCCGCGTTCGTACTCGTGCTCGTTGACGTGCCTCTCTTGCTGCCGGCGCACGGCGCTGCTTAACGCAAAAGCATCGCGGATAGAAAGCTGCTGCGACGATCGCTAAGTGTGGCTGATCCGCTCGACGATCGAAATATCTCGCGACCCTTCGGTTGCGACTCCACGAGGAAACACTTGTGGCGTGCCGGCGCGACGTCACGCGACACGCGGCACATCCCGCGCCGCCAGAGTCCGAATGGACGAAAGGCTTGCTTGGTTGTAAAGAAACAATTAGAACGAAACGAGCCGATGCCGGGTGGAGAGTCGGAGCGTTGAAAAGAAACGGAGGAAACAAAGGAGCGGCGAATCGAAGTTGAAACGGGAGGGAAAGCGGAGGGAGTCGCAACATATGTCGACCTCCTGCAACGAGAGAAAACAGAGAACAGAGGACGCAAAGGATCAGCATTGATCGCCATATGTTGGCCAACGCGCGCCACGAGTCGGCCGCGATCGATCCACGAGCACGCTAATTCGCTCGCCTAGGACCCATCTATCGCCTATTGCTCGCTTTCGTTTTCCAAAAAAGCGTTGCCGCCCGCGGCGCTCTTGTTCGCAGCGGGGCCACCTTTTTCCTCTGAGTTTATGTTTCCCCTTTCGTTTCGGAGCACGAAGCTGAGACAAGCTCGTGGATATTGCGTTGCTCGCGCAACGCCAACCAAAAGATAAGCGAGATTCAAATAAAAGATATCGCGGTTTCCGAGCTCCTCCTTTAAACGGTGTTCCCGATAACGCAGTCGCGGCCCGTTCCACCCGAGCTGTACACCTTCTCCGCGAAACGACTCACCATTTAGATTCGCCTTCCGTTTCACGCGGCGGCGTTGCTGCGCCGCAAACCTTCTCCGAATTAAACGAGCGCCCCGTCGCGTTTCTCTACCGCTTCGACGATCTTCGATCCCTTACACGCGGAGAGGTACGCGCGACGATACCGGATCGATACGGATTTCTATGCAGATTGGTATTTTTGAAAACACAGCCAGAGGAGTGGAAGCTAAACAGAGATTAGCTTTTCACCCTTTAAACGCGATAGCGCGCGCCTCGCTTCGCCTTGCCTCGCCTCGCCTCGCCTCGCCTCGCCTCGCCTCGCCTCGGACATCTCGCGCATTTTTGCTCGCTACGCGCGGACGACCAGCTATTTTCTATAAACGCGCAAAGATCCGTAGCGCATCGCAGGCCGTATTTTGGTTGGTCAGCCCTTGCCGACTCGAAACGCCACCACCGAGGTACGTCGAGCAGCGCATAACGCGCTCTTTGTCCCTTATCTTTCCCTGGATTCTTCCTTTTCGTCTCACCGCCGATGCGACTCAGCTTGCTCGTCTTAATACGTTCGGACGAAACGAGAAAGCCCCGTCGCGTGGAAACAATTCGCTACCGTTGTCGCGGACCGGGAGCCCTGGAAAAACGGCTGGACCTGGAGGAAACGGCTAGCGATGGAAGAGGCAATGGGACGAGCCGGACAAATTTCGTTGCGCGCTTGAAATTCGCTCGGTAACTATTTGGATCGGATCGGATCGGATCGGATTAATCGCCGGAGCCGCGTTCGAGAGCAGCCCTCTCGTCGGCTTTCCTCCCCCTCTTTCGCACGAGTGCGAAGATAGTAGAAGTCGTTGAACCCGATACCTCAGCCTTTACACACGTGACCCGTACGCTAATCGTCGTATCTACGCATGCCTCGGCAAAAACGAGGAAAGTGACGGACGCGTCGAAGGAGTAAGAAGCGAGAAGGAAGAAGTGAGAAGTAAGAAGTACATAAGAGGTGGCCCGGAACAACTGCATCGGTAAATCTAGAAAAACGATCCACCGTAACTGTAACGAAAATTGAAGCTCACGCGTGAAACGCAGCGTGTGTCGCGCCTCGCGTTTCCCACCACCTGGAACATCTCTCCATTCCCCCATGCTGCTTCCCTGCCATGTTGAAACTTTACCTCCTACGTTGCGCAAGAGCAAAGAAACGCGCTACCACGCGTCTGTCGCCTATCGCCCTACAAACTCCCAATGTTTGTTTGCCCAACTTCGTCGCGGACGGATTTTACCAAACGTTCTTTTCTCGACGCGTTTGCCTCGCCCACGGGAACCGATACGCGTCACCGTTTTGTCGAAACGGTCCCACGGTTGGTAGATATGTATGTACATACATATGTATATTGTAGCTGCGACGCTGCTCCGTTCCACTTTAGCAGATATCTAATGGCAGCCCTCGTTAAACCGCGACGATTGATCGTCGCGATACGCTATAGACGTAGTCTGCAACGCGAGCAACGCGGGCTTCATTCCACGCCGCTTCAAAGCCTAGCCCTAGAATACGATTGTCCGTCCGACTCTCTTGGCTTCGCTGATGCGGAGCACTCGCGCGGGATATTCCAGCTTGGATGAAACGCCGTATCTTGGAATGCTTTAAAGCATCCTGCGGAACAAAGTATCGGGAGATGGAGTACTTTGATCATCGAGGAGGGCAGAGCAGGGCAGCAAGGGCAGGGGAGAGACCATCCCCGTATCCCGTATCCCTTACCCCATACCCCATATCTCGTAACCCGTATCGCTCATTCCTTCTCCTCCCGTGGTCGCGAAACACGTTCATGCACGTCGAAACTCGACGCAAACTCATTCTCGATGTTGCCTTGTTCCTAGTTGGATATTCCGTTGTTCGCCGGTCAGTCGTCTAACAGATCCCGCGTCAAACAGTCGGCACTCGCGACTCGCTACTCGTGACACGTGACACGCGACACGCGACACGCGACACGCGATGCCGATTAAAATCGTGGATGGCTTTTTGGAGCTGGTGATACGGCTGACGCCTTCTCCGAGAAAGAAACGCACGAGGGAAAAGCGGAGGAAAGAAAGCGAGAGCGAGAAGGTTTGCGCGAAGAGTCCGCGGGTGGCGACGGAATACGGAGCGTCGAAGCGTTACGGAAACGGACAGGTAGATACATCAGGCATCGGAGTGTTCCGCGAAACGACGATAGAAAGCTGTCGCGATATTCTTGTTCTCCGCGTACGCTAACGTCTCGCTTATCGGCTGCTCTTCTCGGATCGAACGATTCCGCGCTCGGTTTCGCTTCGATAACTGGAAAATACGTTGCCAGCAGGAGCCGTGGCCCGATAGCTTTGCACGCCTCTGCGCAGTGACGTTTGCCCGTGCAACTTTGGCCGCGTAAGCGAGCGGAAGAAAAGCAGGTTGACCGGGTAGGCAGAGTTGCGTAAACGAATTTAGATGAATGGGCGCGCGAGGGTGGCTGGACGTCGGCACGGCGTTGCATAAGAGGAAAGTAGGGTCGCATATAACGGGGTAGCTGGATGTCGGCGGGCCGTTGGCAGCTGACTGTGAGCTGAGCGCAGAGCGGCTAGGGAAGGGGGGGGGGGGAGAGGAGAGGAGGAGAAGGGATCGGAGCGGAGAAGCGATCCACGATCGCGCTGCGGCGCGGCGGCACTATTGTTAGCCATCGAGATGACTCACGACTCAGGACTCACGACACGACTCACGAGTCCACGAGCCGGGCAAAAGAAACGGCCTGCCCGCCTCCAACCTCCAACCTCCAACCTCCAACCTCCAACCGGCTCCTGCATTCCTCTTCGATTGTCCCAATTTGACGAAGCGCATTCCTCGGAGCTTACTAACGCGCGTCGCTCCAGAACCCGGCAACTCTGCCCGCTTTATACACGCGCGTTCCCTCCTTTTATCTCGCGGCTCTTCCAAACTCGAATGAAAATTCGTCGCCTCTCGTTACCCAACCACAACGTCCACCTTCCACCGCGATCCAAGCGACCTTCTTCCTTTGCTTGCCCCGTAGGCATTTTCAATTTTTACACCAGGTCAAATGCATTCCGCTTCTCCGCGCTGCTAGATTCTTCGACGATAGAGCAAAGCTGCAAAGCTGCGAAGGTATCGCGATTAATTGTCAGGACCGTAATGAAAATTCGTCGCGAGACGTATCGATGCGGGAAGGCTACTCCGAAACGCGCTTTGCCGATAGACGCTATGTCTCGGTACTCGGTACTCGGTACTCGGTACTTGGTACTCGGTACTCGGAACGCGCGACTGCAGCCGCTGCGAGTACGAGTACGCGCTCGTCGCGTCGGCGTCGCCTCCCCTCGATTAGGTTGACTGCTGGTGAATCGGCGAGCGGGGCTTCCTATCCGGACGGCGGAGAAGTCGTTTTGGTCGCTATCGCAATGGAAGCGGCCGGTGGGCGGCGGAATTTCGTTGGCCGAAGGTGAAAAGCGGCCGAGGAATTTGAGGAATATTTTAGGGAAGCGGAGCGCGTCGCGTTAGCATGGACGTTTCAAGTTTCCCGAGGAAAGGCGCGCAACTTTCTTTCGCGGAGCGACGTCGCACGGTGAAAGAAAGACGCGTTCGCTCGCCGTTGCATATAAGATAGCGCGGACGGTTGCGTCGTGGCTGCAATCAACGGGCGGAAACCGGTAGAAAAACTAGTATTTTACCACGGTAATAGTGCTGGATGTTATTACGATGTTTCGCGGCAACCTCGTTTACGATCCCAGAAAGGGGCGAAATAATATTCTATCTAGCGTGCCTTTATACGGCGATACCTTTACGCTCGAGGGATTCGCGAAAAATGCGCGCGTCCCTTCTACTACTCTTCCACCTGAACGCCGCGCCGCGCACGTCGGAAAACTTGCTCGCCGGTGAGCACCGATTGTTATGGAAAGAAGCATTTGTTCTCCGTTTCCCAGAGAAAAGAAGTCTCCCATTCGCGCGTAGCCCGCTCGAATATTAGCAAGAGCAGCACCTCGTGGAAACTCGCCAACTTGTACGCGGACGACGTGGATCGAAGGGAGGCGGGGGCGGATCGCTCCCCGGCGGCGTCGCGCTTCGCGTTGCATCGGTTCTCGCGCGGAATGCGCAAAAGAAAAAACGATGCCACGAATCGAAGTAAAGCACGCGCATTCTTCGCACGATGTACCACAGACCACGGACCACGAGCCGCGGATCTGGGATCACGGATCACGGATCACGGCTTCGCGATACGCTCGTAGATCGCGCGAAGAATGCAAACGCGTTTGCGTAACCAGCTCGGATGATCGGTGCTCGATTGCCGCACGCGACCGCTCGAATTTCCCTCCACCGCACCGGCTAGAAAACCTATTCGTCTATGGTCGATTCTTCGCTCCGGTAAAACGTATCTCGTCGCCGCCGCGGCGCGGCGGAAGGGTTCGGAGCGCGTTCGCGATCGATCGTCGAAGCTCGGACGTCCCGCGCGATCTCTCCGATATCTCTGACCACCGCTGATTATCGTACACAGGCTGCTGGCTATCGCGGCGTTATCGCCGCACCGATAAGCGTGCGAACGAAGAATTCTAATTTATCGGATGAAAGCGTGCTCCGGCCGCTCTATCTCGCGAAACACGCGAGCCGGAGACCGCGTTCGATAGAAAATTTATCCCTGAAAGCGGCGCGTCTCGCGGACTGGCTTGCCGTCGACCGCCGAGGAACAGATCCGTTCGATGCTCGATAGAGAAACAGGTATCAGCGTCCGCTTTTTGCTCGCATCGTTCGTCCTCGTTACGTTCGAAGGATTTGCCGCGGGTCGTTGGCGCGTTTTGTCAGCGTTAGCAGCTTCTAGAACAGGCTCGCGACGTAACGCGACGCTAACATAAGCGACGCGACGCGACGCGACGGGATCAGCTGCGCTGCACGCCAAGTATATAGGAGGCACGCCGCGCGAACCAGCGAGCCGGAGGATACAGGTGACGAGCGATGGCTCTGCGGTTACACGCATCTCGAACGTTCCCACAACGCGGAGCGTACAGTGGTCGTGCCGGTTCGATACCCGTAACTCGGGATGCTCGGAGAACACGTCGTCCACCCATGCCGGTGCACGGGGCAATCCGATACCTGCGGTGGACACCGTTCGCCGCGCGCTATCGAAAGTCCTGCCTTCGCAGCGACACAGCATTGCTTTCGCAACGCCCAACCTACCCGCTCTACGCTGTGTACTATGTAATACTCGCTGATAGTTGAAAACGCCTGCCGGCACCGTGAAAAAGGCGCGCATCGCGAAGCGGCACAGGGCAAGCGAAACGCGAAACGCGAAACGTGAAATCGGTGTTGGGATACGGGTGACTTCCGGTGGCGGGTGACGACAGACAGCCGCCCCGCACGGTTCACCGGATTTCAAACCCGTTTCCCTTCTACCTGTTCCGATCTCGTTACGGCAAGAATGCTAGCCGATGTTTGCGCATTGCCTTCGAGTCGTCTTCGTGGTCGCATCCTTCCACCTAATCGAGAAGTTAACGCGCGCGCAATGGTGCAACGAAGAGCGGCAAAGGCAGCGGCGGTAGTAGTATAACCACCCGAGCAGAATTCTGAGAACTTTCGCACGGTGTACGCGTCCTCCGGTTGGCTGGAAAGAGGAGGAGAGCTTAGATAGACGCCTGCGATCGAGCGCCTCGGTTGCCGTTTCAGCGCAAGCGAGCAAACGATTCACGGTCGTGATCGCAATATCGAAGTGGCGCGCGATCCGAGGAACGATCGATGCCGAGGCGGCGACGCGCAGCAGCGACGAAACGAGTGACGCGAGCTATGCTCGGAATGCAACAGGTCACGGGACAGCTCGTGGCCAAATACCTTCCGCGTCCGGATCTCGGGATCCCGGGATCCCCGAATGTTCCACCGACCCAACCGCGTCGTCGGACGGTAAACCGTAGGACTCTTTGGGAAAACGCGCCTCCCCCTGTTCGCCATTCGTTCTCGATCGCTCCGCTTGCTCCGAATTTCCGGCGTCGCTCGAATTCCTCGACGACTGCCGGTCGCGATCGAATTTAGCAAGGAGGCGACAGCGGAGGATGAAAATGGAACGAAAGCGCAAAACGACGCGTCCAATGGCTGGAAGCTGCGCGCGTATACCTTATACGAGGTACGGGCTACGGGAGGATACCGGTTCTCTCTCGACAATGGAAACGTGCCCATTCACCGAGCACTCTCCAAGAGGCGAGCAACGGGACGATTGACCGTAAGCACCGCGTCGCGGCTCGTCTTTAATCGCGCCGCTGTCTGCCTCCGATCCGAATCCGAATCGGAATCGGAATCGGAATCGGAATCGGAATCGGAATCGTGGTGGAGCGGAGGGAAACGATGAAACGCGAGGCACAGCTGACGTTTTGCTGGCAGAAACGCGAGCGAGAGCGGCGGGAATACGAAACCCACGGGACGCGGTCTAGATGCGTAGGCGTGTGCTCGCGTGGAACGTGGCCGCGTAAATGGGAAGGGCCGTAGACGCTTTTAATTAACGCGCGCGTCCTAGTTTGCGTTTCTTTGCCGACCAGTGGAGCTTCGAGTTGCCGCTAAACCGGGTAAACCGCTTGGCGGATTTTACCTCGCCAGCCGACTGGAGTAAGTCGGATGGAACGCGGAAATGATATCGGTCGGATGCTTGTTGGCAGAATGAAGAGATGATCGCGAGTCTACCGATACACAGCGAAGGCGGCGTTGGAGGAGGAGGAGGAGGCGGAGGAGGAGGAGGAGGAGGCAACGGCGGAGGGTCGAGCAGTCGCGTGGGTCGCGGACTGGCCCTTCACAGGTCCAACTCGAGCCTGGAGCTTCCTCACAGCCCGGACCCTGCCTCGCGGGTGCCGGAAACTCCTCTGAGAAGGGAGTATGGGTCTCACGGTAGGTCGCGCGCGAGTTACGCCAAGGGGAAAGAGAAGGGCGAAGCGAAACGTGAAATGCGATTGCAATGGTAGGAAGCATCGACGTAGTGGCTCAGTCGGTGACGGCCGGGGAGAATTTGTTCGCGATGCTGCAAGAGCTGCGACCGTCGGCGTCGTCGGGGTCGTCGGCGGAGCAGCGGAATTCGATCGGCGTAGAGTACTTGAGGCGCGTTCCAGACGGGAACGGGCAGACGGTGGACGCGGACGAGGTCTGCGGCCCGTCCGGCAACGGCAACTCCAGTCCAAAGTTGCGCCTGAAGCTGCACAGACTGTGGGGCACGAAAGCCTCGCCGCGGCCCATGGAGGAGGCCTGCGGCAGCCCGGTCGTTTCCGCCGACGTGGAGGAGAGGCACAGGAGGCGGGCGTTCGCCCACTACGACTGTCAATCTCTCACCGCGAATCTCGGCTACGCGGCCAAGCTCAGGGGCATTCTGCTGGCCAGGAGGAGGAACACCGCCACCGGCGCCTCCGCGGCCAGCTCGTTCAGGGCATCCACTCCCGACGAGACGCCGGAGGAAGACGCCGGCGACGGCAAAGGTATTGCATATCTCTCTCTCTTGCTATCCTTTCTCCGACCCTCGAGATCCGGCGCGCGCTCTCAACACTGGACGCGATCACCTGTCCGAGTAGGCAACGATCTGCTGGAATCGTGCCCTTTCTTCCGAAACGAAATCGGCGGCGAGGGTGAGCGGGAGGTGGGGCTGACGCGATGCTCGCAGGGCAGCGGAGTGCACAGACCTTCCCTGTCGTACGGAGTGGCGGTTCTCGAGCCGGCGCCCGGCGAGACCTCCTGGAAGCACACTTGTCCTCTGCAGAAGCGAGCGCTGCCCATCGAGAGCGTGGACGAGGGCGCCCATTACTACAGACGCTACTTTCTCGGTAAGAGAAGAAGAGAGTAAGAGAGAAGGCGACGCGTGGCGCGCGGCGCGCGGCGCGAAATTTCCCGTAGACCGGCGGCAACTGGCAGCGTGTCATGGCGGTTTTCAGGGCGGGAGCACCAGAACTGGTTCGGGATGGACGAGCAGCTGGGACCGGTCGCTATCAGTATTCGAAAGGACGTGAATCAGTATAGAATAATTGTTCGCACGTCGGAGCTGCTGACGCTGCGCGGCTCGGTGCCGGAAGAGGCTCTCGGCGGCATCAGGCCGCAGGGCAGGCTGCCCACCAGGGAGTTGCTCGAGTTGGTCGCGCCGGAGGTGCAACTCGGCTGCCTTCGACTGGGCACTCCCGCCGCCGAAGAACCCGTGGCTAGGTTGGACGAGCAGGGACTCTCCAGCAGGTACAAGGTCGGCGTACTCTACTGCAGATCCGGCCAAAGAACCGAAGAGGAAATGTACAACAATCAGCACGCCGGACCGGCTTTTCTCGAGTTTCTCGACGCTATTGGTAAGCAGCCGAGCGCCTAAGCGCCTAAGCGCCTAAGCGCCCAACCACCCGACCACTGCTCGGCTCTCGAATCGTAATTTTAAACGCTCCGCGTGTTGCACGCTTTGGCGATAGGCCAAAGAATAAGACTGCGAGGGTTCGAAGGATACAAGGCTGGCTTGGACACGAGAACGGACTCGACGGGTACCCACGCGGTCGCCGCTGCGCACAGGGCAGCGGAAGTGACGTTTCACGTGTCGACGATGCTACCTTTTACGCCGAACAACAGGCAGCAGCTGCTCAGGAAGAGGCACATCGGAAACGACATAGTTACGATTGTTTTCCAGGTAACTGAACCGCACGCCGCGTTTCGTGCGCACTCGAGGCTTTCGCGCCTCGCTGGCGTCGCCCGCGCTGTTCTTAACTTTGCCGCTGCGTCGGCTTTCGCTCAGGAACCCGGCGCCTTGCCGTTCAGTCCGCGGAGGATACGCTCGCAATTCCAGCACGTGTTCATAGTAGTGAGAGCGATCGATCCGTGTTCCGACAATACTCAGTACAGCGTGGCGGTGTCCAGAAGCAAGGAGGTGCCGATCTTCGGGCCCCCGGTTCCCCCGGCTGCCACTTTCCCCAAGGGAAAAGCGTTCGCCGACTTCATCCTGGCAAAGGTGATCAACGCGGAAAATGCCGCGCACAGGTAACGCCCGCGTCACCGCATCGCCGTATCGCCCCGTATGTCGCGGTTGCATCGCCAGACCGCAAAACCCGCTGCCTTCTTGCAGATCCGAGAAGTTCGCCACGATGGCAACGAGAACGAGGCAGGAGTACCTGAAGGATCTCGCCACCAACTATTCCTCCACCACGGTAGTCGACACGGGCCAAAAGTTTTGTACGTTCTCTATGATTCTCGAGTTCGCGGTGCTCTGCAACCAACCATCTACAATTTTCGCGTGTTATTTGGAACAGCTATGCTGTCGTTTAGCAGCAAGAAGAAGGCCGCCGTGCGACCGAGGCTCTCCTGCGACGCCTCGCAGCGCGGGGCGATTTGCTGGCAGGTGATCCTCGAGGACAGCAACCAGAACACGGACTGCTACCTAGGAATAAGCATAGACACGATCGTGCTGATCGAGGAGCACTCCAGGCAAATCGTATTCGTTTCTCCGTGCGCGAGCGTGCTCGGCTGGCACGCGCAAACCAACAGGTGCCTTTTTCGCCCTCTCGCCCGACCGATCGCGCCGCGAACGCCCTCGGTTTAATTCGCGCCGCTTACCTGTTGCAGTTTAAGACTGTACTATCATCAGGGTGAATGCATCACGATTCACGTGCGCGGCGATTACGGGGAAAGGGACGAGCTGATGGAAATAGTGTCGCGGCTCCGCGCGGTAACCGCGGGCGCGGCCGCGACCGAGCTCTCGTTGAAGAGGAACAGTCTTGGACAGTTGGGCTTTCATGTGCAACCGGACGGAGTAGTGACGCAGGTGGAGAGCATGGGACTGTCTTGGCACGCGGGACTGAGGCAGGGCTCCCGGCTGGTCGAGATCTGCAAAGTAGCCGTGTCCACGTTGAGCCACGATCAGATGGTCGATCTGCTGAAAACGAGCGCTCAGGTCACGGTCACCGTGATACCGCCCAACGCGGACGGTACTCCCAGGAGGTAAGCAGCCTAGCTTGTCGCGTCCAACGATATCCCATCCGTCTCGAAACTTTCGCCTCTTTTCGACCACGACCGACTCGACAAATCGCGCTACTCTACGTTTACTTTGTTGCCCCCCTCCCCCTCTATCCTCCCTCTCCTCTATTCGCTTCTCATTGTTCTCGCGAAGTAGAGGCTGCACGTTGCAAAGCTGCCAGTACTTGTCGAGCACCTACGAGGGTGATTACGAAAACGTAACCAGTCCCGATAACACGCCGACTCAGCAGACAGCCATGTCTCACCAGAGGCGATACGAGCGGTCCTTCAGCCCGCCGCGATCCAGCAACAGTTCCGGCTACGGGACGGGCTCTAGCTCCAGGTCGTTCAACGATCCCCGCTTTCCAATGGAGGGCACCATGACCAGCAGCAGCAGCGGACACAGCAGCAACGACGATCGCTGGTAAGACCCTTAACGAGCTCGCGTGCCTTCGCAAAATCTACCGGCTTAGAGGTTCGGAGATTTAGAGGTCTAGAGTGGACGCGTTAAATGTCGCGGTCGCGAATTCTCGAGGCGCTACGCTTGAGCGTAGATTTTTCCGTTCAGGTACGAGCTTCTCGAACCACAAGACCAGGAAGGCAGCGGACATCGGGCGAGCGGCGGTACCCCTCCGCCGCCGCTTCCAGCCAGACAATCCTACCAGATGATTGCTCCCAAGTGTTCGTCCCAGAAGAAGGATAAAGAGTCTCACTACGCGAGCAGCAAACAATTTCCCGACAACTCCAAGCTTCACGTTCACGATCATTATCCGAAGGAGGGCACGTACGTATCGCCAAAAGCGATACAGGAGACGGCGAGACACGACAACTACCAAAGGCAACTGGAAAACGCCCATCGAGGGCAGGATCACGTCTCCTCCAGTTACGTGAAACTTCAGAAAGAGAAGTACGAGATCAAGCAGGAGAATTTGTACGCGTCGCAGAGAGAGCTGCACAAAAACGACACCCACTACATCGGCCATCAAAAGTTGAACGCCTCGAACTCGCTGCCCCTGGCTCAGAACGCGTCCTACAGCCTTCCCAAGTCCAACAGCAACAACAACCTCGGCAAGTGTAGCGAGTACGAGCACGACGGGAAGCCGGACCGAAGCTCCAAGTACGATCTCCAAGACGTCGGCGAAAAGATGTTGGATCGCGCGGCGTGCAAGTTCGAGCAGGATATCCGAGGCCACGAGAGAAGGACAACCGCGATCAACTACGAGTATCCCGAGGATGTGTACGAGAGACGGAACAGCAAGTACGACGCGGACATTGGCAAATACGATATCGAGTGCCAGCTCGGCACGAACGAAAGGAAGCACGGCGACGGGCCGGAGCAAAATCGCGAGTCGATCAGATACGAGTTGCCGCACGAATTCAAAGTCGGCGAGAAGGTCAGCTTCTTGAAGGCGAGCATCTCCGAGAGGCCCGTGCCTCACAAGATCAACATCGAGTATCGCCAAACGAAAGACTTCGCCGCCAGCCTTCCCCCGGAAGTGAGAATCGGGGACGCGAGCTGCCCGGAAGCGGCCACTCTGCCGAGCGAGGACGAGCTGTCGAACGGATCCGGAAGCGTGTCGCCTCGGCTGAGAAGGGCGAACAAGCATCGGGCCGGGAATCTAACTCCTTCGAGCGGCAGCTCCCGTAATCAGAGTCCCAGGCCGAAAGCGGGAGTGCGAAATTCGCACAGGAATTCGGCCAACTTGACGTCGAGCACGCTTCAGGAGGATCTGATGAAGCTGATCAACCCCGATTACATCGCGGACAATGACCAACTGACGAACAACAATGCGACCGGGAACGCGTTGATCGGCAATCAGAACGCGAACAAGATGAACAACAATATGCTGGAGATTCAGAGCCGGTGCAGATCGAGGGAGAATCTGCGGGAAATGTGCGGGAACGGCGGGAACGCGTTGACCGTATTGCCGACTCTGCCGACTCTGCCGACTCTGGCGACGAACGGGCAAGAGAACGGGAACAGCGGATCGGAGGTGATCCTGACGATGGCTCGGCCGGCGACGGTCATCTCGAACGCGAGCACCGCATCCAGCCCGGCGCCCAGCGAGAACAAGCTGTCCAAGGAAGAGAGGTAAGCCCCACCCGTCGATACCCAGCCCGCGCTTCCTCTACGCTCCCAATACACTCTGTGCGTGTGTGTGATCTCTGAGTTTAGATTGTCACCGCGCGTTACCAAACCTCCCCATTCGATTTCCAAAGCACCGGCCAATTTGACGTCCATCAAAGACGCGAAAAATCATAACGATACGGACATGGATTGCTGGCAAAATCACCACCTGGATTCTAGATCGAAGCAGCACGGCCAAGACTGGTCCGACGACAGACGTATCGATGGATGCAATACCGTCGCGTAAGTTGAGCGATGCGATATACCGTATGCTCGATCCGTTCCCTCTCGTCTCCGACAAGCTTCGCAATCCCCGCTGCTGCTGCTCGCTTCTCTCCGTTTCCCAAAGTTACGCTCGCGCCCCGACTAACCGCGCTCCCTCTTCCCCTGTTTCTGCTTTCAGAAATCCCGTGTCCGATCTGCAGTCCCACTTGTCCACCCTGGAGCTGAGGGTGGCCAGGGAGACGCGCCGGAGGCTTTCTCTGGAAGACGAGGTGCGACGGTTGCGAGACGAGAACCGTCGCTTGCAGGACGAAAGCCACGCGGCCGCGCAGCAGCTTCGACGCTTCACCGAATGGTTCTTTCAGACGATAGATCATCAGTAGCTCGCAGGCAAACGCGTCGCGACCGTCTAACTTCGAAAGCAGTCGCTGCAATCTCGCCTACGCGTATACATATATATATATATATATATATATATATATATATATATATACAAACACATTTCTTTCTCGTTTTTGCTACGAACGGGCTAGAGTCACGATCATCTTTTTGCAAGAGCAGTATTACGTCCGCGATTTTTGAACGTCGATCGACGTAGGTGTAGAAAAGTGGAGAGGCGCGAGCGAGAGGCGCGTCGGAACGAAAGATTCGCGAAAATCGACCGCGCTCGTTTGTATGATAGAGTCCGCTTTGAATAGCTTTAAGGGTACTGCGTAAGTTACCATCGCGTCGCGCTTCGTCGAGGCCCGATCGAACGCACGGCGTGCAAATTCGCCGCGTAGAAGATCGTAGCTGTCGCGAATGTATAGTTGACTCGGAGAAACGTGGCTTCGTCAGCGATGCGCGTTGATCACGATTACGTCTTACTTCGAAACGACCAAATATTTCTAGTTGTTTAAGAATCACTTTCACTCGTTCGTAATTTATTACGTATTTTTTTGTATCTTCGTCGAGTGTATCGGTAAGCGATACATCGGATGGGATCGGACGCGTTTTGGCGCGCGCTTGAAAATCGAAACATTCCTAGCGCGCGAAACGGGACGCCGCGCTGAGCGGTGAACGCCGATCGCCCGATCGCCCGGAACCATGGAACCGGGCTTGCGCATTCTCGCTCGTTACAAACGCGTTCTTCGTCTGCGAACCGTTTGTAAATCGAACAAACCAGTCGATAATAAAAACAAATGCACACATCAGCAGGGGCAAGCATTTACTTTTTACGCGGAACTGACTAGAAGGCGGCAAGAAAGGAGAAGGAGGAGGAGGAGGAGAAGCGGGAAACGGTCGAGGAGGGTAGTAGATTGCAACGAAGGCGCCACAGCGTAGAATAAAATAGTTTATTGTAATTCACAGAAAAAAACAAGACATTTCCATGATGCCTGAAAACTCACTGTTCCGTGTCGATTAACAATAGCTGTGATTATACTCTTTCCTGTTCGGGACCAACGGAAACGCGCGTACGCGTACTCGCGCACACGCGCGTTCGTGTATCGTGTAGAACGTCGAGGTGAACGATACAGAATATTCGACCATGTAATCTACGGTAAAATTCTTTTACGATAATCCGCTCTTTAAACAGCTTTTAACAGATTCTCTTTTTTTTTATTTTATTTTTTTTGTTTTTATATGTATGTATATACATGCGTGTCTATATTTATATTGGAATACCCGTCTATCGGAAGGGAAAAAACCTGCAACCGCGATCTCACACGATAATAATACACACTGGCTGTGAAAAGGTGCAACGATTATCGCACGACGAAGCGATGAATCGCGATAGAAGAGGAGCGCGGCACGGTGTCGCATAGACGCGACGCTAGCGAAACGTCTTTTCGCTTCGAATTTTCGACGTTCCGTGCAGCGCAGCAGGCACACACCGTTCGCTCGAGCAACCGCGTCGCGCTGGTCGACGCTTCGAAACGCGATTCGACGAGCGCTCGCGGGATCCGCGATACCCTCGCAGCGTTCGCTTCTTAAGTACACGAACACGCATCTATAGCAAATGCGATTAGCTACAGCCGAACGCAGGCTTCCGCGTAGAATTGCTTAAAAGTCCCCTCTCGTCGCGCGTCCAACGAAACCCGTTCATCTCGTTTCGCTGAGCGTAACGCGCGCAATCTCTCCGTACCGTTCTCCGTGCTTCCTAAACGTCTTCCACGTTTTTCCCTCCTTTCTCTCCTCTACGTTGACAAGCTTAGACGTCGGGTAAACGCGGAACCAGGCAGCCAGGGAAGTAGCAGCGGGATACGGGTGAAAATTCTAGCTCTGAAAAGTTTTCGACGCTGTATGGCACTAAAGGCAAAGGTAAAGGTAGTAAAGACGTCGTCGCTTCGCGGAGAGAAGCAAAGTTGCGCTACCGCCTCCTCCTCCTTCAATATCTTTCTTTCTTCCCGTTAACAGAGCGGAGAGAAATTTAGTCGGGCACACAGGCGGACTTTAGCGCACTTTCCGAAGCGACGGCTGCTTGGAAGGGACCCGCGCAGCGGAGAGAAAATCCGTGGAAAATGCGTGGGAAACGACGAGGATGAAAGGGGAACGATGCTGTTCTCGATTCCCGAACGAGACACGGAAAATTCGAGACACGTGCTGGAAAACGCGTAGAATAGCTTCTCGTCGAGCCGACCCCTAAGCGGCAGCGGGAAACGACTCGCGGCCGAGCTCGGCGAAAATGTTGGCCTGCTCGGCCGCGTTTCGGTTCTCCGGGCCGCAGGAGGATCGGCGAACTTTCACGGACGACGCTTGGTTTTGCCTTGCTTTTGCTTCGAGCACGCGATAACCGTTACCGTTATACGGATGACGTTAAAACGGATATTGCAAACTTTGATCCCTAAACGCTCGAGAATATTACGACGAATATTTCGGAGAAAGAGAGAGAGTACACCTCTGCGCCATAGCTAATACAAAAATACTGTTCTGTTGCACCACTTCTTTTCCTACTATTCCTATTATTTCTTTTATGCATAATTATCCCTGTAGTCTTTTAAAACGCTCCTTCATCGCTGTTAAGGAAACAAGAGGAAAAGAAAAAGAAAAAGAAAAAGAAAAAGAAAAAGAAAAAAAATACTGAATACGGTACGGTTTACAAAATTGCGATAACGCATCGTTTTTACTTTTTGTCCCCTTTTTTTGATTCTCTTCTATTTCTACTACTTCTGCTTGCGCAACGAAAGATAGCTCGCGAACATAACGACGCAACGCAACCGTGGACAATGATTCGAGAATGCTTGGAGAATCGCGCAATTAAACGAAAGAGAGAAATTGGAAAGCAAAGGCAAATACGAACCCGGTAAACGTAAATTAACGAGTACGAGAGCGTGCGAGGACTACGTATACTCGGAGCGCGTACACTGTACGCGCGTTACTCTTCTTTGCAATTTGCCTCGTGTAACTTTCGATAAACGCGACGACGATACGATTTTTCGTAGAACGTTGATCGCGATGCCGTAACGCGTCGCACATCCCACAAGAGATTCGTCGATATTTCCGCGAAACCGTCGTACATCCCAGATCGCAGTGGATCGCGGAACGTAGATCGCGATATGCGAGCGCCACGGTCAAGACGGACTGTTACTTCATCCAGTTCGTGGTTTTCTTTCTTTCCCTATTATTTCGCTTCTCTTTTCTCTCAAATCTACTCGTTCCTGTAGCGGTTTTTTAAATAATTACACACGGCGACGGCGCGCCACAGCGGAGGCGAGTCCTGCCGACGCGACCACGCCGAAAACCGCCCGTTATTTCCTACGATTATTACGTGTATATTTATATATGTATATACGTATATATGTATATATATATATATATTTGTATATATACATATATATATATTTTATGTATAGTATATATTCAGCATCACAGTAAGATAGCGCCCTTCATTGTTAAGTGATCGTCGATCAGTTCGGACCATTTCTATATTCATTCCCGTCAACAATATACTCTACACAACAACCCCGTCCAACAATTTCTCTTTTGCTCGCGACAGTGATCCAACTGTTACGACGTATTACGTACTCGATCCGTATTGCGTTCGTAAAAGTACACCTGTACTCGAAGAAGACAAACGTCGGAGAAAGAAAAGCGCGCGGATCTGCCGGTACAGGATAGCATATCGAACGTTTTGCGAAACGCCGCTGCCGCATTTAAAAGAGGCAAAGCAGCGCGCGAAGACTGCTTCTTTAATATATATATATATATATATATATATATATAAAAAAAAAAAAAAAAGACAGAGGAGACAGAGAGGAAAACAATGAAAAGTTGCAAGATCGCGAAGAGAAGCCGGCCTGCCGCGTTCGGAGGCCGACGCGTGGCTATGTTGGAAGAAAAGAATGGTTTGTACGTTACGCGACGCCACGTGATGCGAATGCGAACACGGAGGAACTTGGTACGTAACGGGTACGTATCGTTTCCGATTTCGCGATCAAACTCAACGAACTTCGTCATCGCATATCGTATCTCGCTCGATATACACCGTGGCACGCGACACGGCACGGCACGGCACGGCACGGCACGATACGACATGACAAGACAAGACAAGACAAGACACGACACGACAGGACACGACGCAGACGGAACACCGTCCAATACTGTGCACTATGTCTCGGTGGACTCTAATTGTAAGTTCGATTTGTTCTACCTATCGAGTGATCGAGTGGCGAAAGGATAGCTCTAGAGTCCTACGAATAGATACTTATAGTTACTCTGAAAATAAATAATATATAAAAATAAGCGAGCATTTTATGCTTAAAATACCTTACGTAAAAACTTAATTAGTTTGCACCACGTACGGAGTGGAATGTGTGGTCTCTCTTACTAGATCGTAAAAGCGTACGTCTAACAAAAAAAAGTCAACTACCGTGTGTAAAAAACATTAACGTCAACTTGCTAAATGTAATTCGAAGTGCGACACGTCGATAAAAACCGCGTGAGTCAATAAATAAGAGTGCAACAAGAGGTTAGAAATAGGATAAAAGACGAGCGCGAAACCGGTCGGTTTGCCGACATTTCTCCACGTTTGCCGATGCTCGTCCTACAATAAATAACTGTGCTGAAAATCTCCACTTCCCGCAAACACGCATTAGGTACATATAGTTCGATTCGTCTTTCGATTTCCGCCCAACCTTAACCCGTCTCACCGCTCCTACCCTCCTCGTCCTCCCTCCCTCCCTCCCTTCCCTTCCCTTCCCTTCTCTTCTTTTCTCTTCTCCAACCCTTCTCTAACTACTCGTATAATTCACAGCTCTGCATACTGTGGAAGAGAAAACACGTTTCTACGCGCAAGTATATCTTCACCGCGAAAGTACGAAACGCGAGCACTCACGATTTCGATATTTAACTTAAAGTCGAGAAAACCTTTTTGTACTTTGCTACAAATGTTTTCGCGCGTCCTCTTTGCTTTGCTTACATCTAAGGATCGTTCCGCGAAACGAAATACATAGATACGAGAAAGGGAATCGAATCGAAACGACACAAATCGATCGTAGCTGTGATCCGCTTCCCAACGAGCCGATCCAGACAAAAACGACCCGAACGAAAAAGAAACCGTGAGCGAAAAACTGAGATTCTATCGACGCGTGGAATACATTTCCGTACATTCCACGCAGTAGCGCGCGCGCGCGTGCGCGGCCGCCGCGGACTTTTCCATTTCACCATTTCTCTATCTTCCCGTTTTTCCATCTTTCCACCGCCGCTCTATCCGCTTCAATACTTTACGATACCGAAACGTCGGTCAAAAATCTTATACTATTCGCGACGCGTCCTCTTGGGACGCTGACTGACCCCGACCTCGTCGCTGCCGCGAGATTTTTTCCCGATTTGTACCTGGCTCTGTGCGGTTAGCTGCAGCGAAATCGCGTGCGTGTTTAACTTCTCGGCCAACAGCAGGTCCTTCAGACCTTTCATCTTTTGACTGTACAACGTTATCCTGGGCCTCTCGTGCTCGGAATCAGTCTCTACCTCGGGATCGAGGTTCTCCTGAGAAGTGGAAGGCGCGGGAGGCAGCGTGTCGTCCGGCGGAGCGACGAACGGCTCTCCGCCGCCTTGCAACAGATAATCTCTGTTAAGTATTTTCTCGCTGCACGCTGCCGTGAGCGCTTGAATACTGGGATGCATAGGGGCCGGGTTAGACGGCACTTTCGACTCTAAGCTTTTTATCAGATCGCGCGCCGCGTTCCCCCTCTCTTTAGTCTTGCAATAGTTGTTATTGTTATTGTTGTTCAATGTCTCCTCCGGACTCGTCTCCCTCTTCTGGGACTTGTCCTCTTCCTGTTTCGCCTCCACGTCGTAACAGTCGATAATTACCTGAGCGCGAATACTGGCGTCGAACTTCGAAATCGTGTTCACCAACGGTCGTGCCCATCCTATGTGCAGAACGGGCGTGTTCGCTCCTTCCTCCCACTGGCAAATGCCGTCGTAAAACCTCAACAAGTAGGCGAAGCAGCGCGGCTGTCGCAGCAGCCGTTCGTCTGCTCGCACCGTGTGCGGTATCAGCTCGTTCGCTATTTCCAGCAGCTCCTTGTAGATTTCTCCGTCGTCCCTCGAGTAGTCGTACCTGTTGCGCGCGCGTTTTACCGTTATTATCAATCATTTGCCATGAAAAATTCTACGAACCGTACAAATCTATCGCGATTTATCAAGCCGCGCTTACTTTCTCAAAACGTCTGCCGCGTCCGCCCAGGATGCCAACGCGTTCGCGTGCAATCCATGTCTGTACAGGTAGCCCCCTTGATACGTATAAGGATACACGTGAGCGTTCCCGTAATACTTCCTCGCGGATCGTATAGCTTCCTGAAAATCGAAATATTTTCCGAGTCGCATAACGGAAACGAACGAGTACTAGTAGTATGCCGTGCCGGTTGGTAGAGGTACCTGAAAGAGGTCTATGGCGGGAGGTCTGCCCGGGGTAGGTGCAGCCTCCTCCAGATCTCCCAGATTGCCCAGAGCCATGGGATACTTGGCTAGGTGGCCCAAATCGTACAGCAGCCACAGCAGCTCTTGCTGCAGCAATGCCACTTCTGCTGCATCCGCCGTGGCGCTTAAGCTGGGATTTATAGCGGAGACTATGGTGGCAACCTCCATAGCCCTCGAGCACACCACAGCTTGACCATTTACGTACAGCCACGAGCGCGAAGCCACCCCGGGTTCCACCGGCTGTCCGCGCTTGTCCTCGTTTCCCTTTCCTAGCAGCGGGTAGAAATTTTTCGATTTATTTGCCGAGGTAATATTTTTTTCAGCGAATTGAAAGTCGAATGCCAGCTCACCGTGCCAAGTAACTTCGGCCGTCTCGGTGCCATCCTCTCCGTAAACTACCCACGCGTGGTCCTCGGACATGGCCAGGTGCACGTCCTTAAATCCGAGCACCTGGCAGCCGGCGACGACGGCAAAAGCAACCCCGAAGCAGTCCAATTTGTTGGCCGTGAGGTAGCTGTAGAGGCTTTGCAAGTGCGCACGATCCTTGTAGTAACTCCTGGTAAGAGAGTTCCATATCACGTCGGAGACTTTTTTGATGAGCTCCCGAGTGGCGTATTTGGTGTCGTAAACGGTGAGGTCTACGGCACCCTTGATGACCGCGTGAAACTTGGTGTAAAGCGCCTCGGCGATGTGAAACTCGACAGCCGGCAGTTTCGGCTCGTCGTAAACAGTGGTCTCCTGCGACGCAAATGTTCGGTTACAGGTTAGGGAGTTCTCCACTGCGCCGACGAGGATCGAGAGCAAAGCCAGGTCCGGTTCCGAGCTGTTTTCCAGCTGATTCTGGAAGATCCGAACGATCGAAGAGATGCTCTGAATGGGAAATAGAGCCTTGTCCTCGTCTCGAAAACCCGCCATGTCGCGATTGGCAGGCTGCACACACGAGATCGAGATCTTCCCTCAAACCACGAGTGTCATTCTGTTTTACATTTATCTTGACAGAAACCCGCGACGAAACCGCGCGATCCGTTCCACTGTTTCTTCCTTGACTAACGACGCCCGCTAGTTGCTGTCGATTTCCTCCTTCTCGATGCAAAACTTTTACATTTCCGCATCACAAAACGCACCACAACCATGTATCAGCCAGCGGCGCGCCGCCACTAGGACCGTTTTCAATCAGCTTTCGTTCTACCATTTGACAAAGTCGGAAGGCGAGTTTCTGTGCGAGCGACGCAACACGCAACTTGCGATACCAATTACGCATTACGCATTACGCAGTCCGCAATGCGCGCCTTTTGCGTTCAAGATTCTAGACGTTTCCACGGAAAAAAACATGCAACGATATTCGTAGTTTGCCGCTCGAATTGCGCGTCTACATTTAACCAGAGATTTCCATTCGATCGGACTTCACCTTTCTCCCCCAGCTTTCGATATTTATTCCTCAGCCGAGAACGTATAAATTTCAAAGATTTACAAGCTACCGCGGAGGGCAACAGTTCAATGTTCCTTTCGTTTCTCTATCGAGACGTGGTTTGACCGTTAAAAAATATATGCAAAGGAATCCCTTTCTCGACGCGCGTACGCACGCATCGCGTGTAAGGGAACCGTAGTTAAATACGCCAACGTTGCGTAGACGTAATCGACGATACGCGACGGTACATAAATTAATGTACGAATCAGCGGAGGTTGCGAGATGCAGCGAGATGGCGCGATAGACGCGTGCGAGTATCGGCATTGACCAAGTATAGAATAGACTACCCATTCCCATAAGAATCATCGATTACCATTTTAGTGTCACATGCGATGTTACCAGTCCAGACTAGACGAAGACGACGGCTCTTTTAAAACGGTGGGATTCGTAACTAAGTCGTGCGATAATCTATTATGCGATAGTCTATTCTATACTTCGTCAATGGTATAGGACTCGTTTCGGACGTTTCCAATCTTGCGTTGCGTTTCACGCGTTCGGATTTGGAACATTCTGCTTTTCGTAGTTTACAAAGCATTGGTGTCAATTTTTCGTCACGCGTTTCACGGCAAATCGTATCGCCGTCGCGAGTTGCATGAAAAATGAAAGTTACCATAAAAAGTGAGTACTCGAACCGGTATCGCAAAGAGTATTCCTGGTGTATGTCGTTTTCCTTCTTAATCCTCGAGAGAGGCCGAAAAATGCGAGACAGTCTTTCGGATTGGCCAAGTTTTCCCAACCATTTAACCGTGTCCCCTGGAATTGATTCGAAGAATTCATAATTTTGTAACGCATATCGGTAAACAATTGCAAATATATTTTTTATAGATTGGACCGGTGTCGCCACCTGGCGTTGGATAGCGAACGACGACAACTGCGGTATATGTCGAATGCCCTTCGACGCCAGTTGTCCAGACTGTAAAATACCTGGGGACGATTGTCCTTTAGGTGAGTTTAGTTCCTCGTTCCGATTTCTAAACGTTCCCGCACAACCCTAGACGAAGCTAGTAAACATCGCGAGGCATATTTTTGTCAGAGCGAACAAGCCGAAACGATGCTCGCGTTCAGCCGTCGCTCGGTTTATCGTATCGTGATTTAGAATTTGAAATCGACAGATATCGCGCGATAGGGGAATAGCGGGTCGAAAAGAAATACATATAAGTGACACGCTTGGTCGCGGTGGAGAGCGAGGGGATTCGTAAAATGCCGCGACTACGACAGCGACAGCGACAGAGCGACAGCGATAGCGTGTGCGCAGCTGCTGACGTGAGTTATCGATCGGTGTGCCGAATGAAACAGGTCCTCTCGCACACGACGCGACGTTTCGCGTTGCGACGCGCGCGTACCCGCGCGTGTCAATGCAAACGCAACCAAGTCCGATCCGATCGTCGGCTGCTAGCGATAGCGCAAGGTGCGCGTGTCTCGTTGGTCGTCCGAACAGGGAATTTCTTCCGCCAACAACGTTTGGGTTTTGTTGCAGTGTGGGGCCAATGCTCGCATTGTTTCCATATACACTGCATCATGAAGTGGCTGCATTCCCAGCAAACCAGTCACCTTTGCCCGATGTGTCGTCAGGAATGGAAGTTCAAAGAGTAGCTGGTTTGCCGATAGTCCCGCAGGTGTCAGCACGCAACGAATAATCAGGTAATCTCTTGGATCTTACGCTTACGCTACGTGCACCGAACAACAGAGAATTCGTTCCGAGCAAACCATTGTGCTCGCTCCTCATGTTTGCCGGAAATTCTGCTCTCGACCCTATTCTTTCTTCCCACGTTGCACGCGACCTTCTTGAATTCCCCGCCCCGCGGAGGAGGCAAAAGTTGCTTGGCTCGCGTGTAACGAGAAATGGAGCGGGATCGGTTTGCTTAGGACAAACGCAATTAAACGGAGGGTTCGGGTTCGGGTTCGGGGCACGATCAACCCTTTCGTCGTATTCTCGGGTGTAAAGCGATCGTCCACGGCGATCCGCAACGCTGCCGCGCGGATAGAACCGTAGGTGGTTAGCAAAAATCATGGGAATGGAAAATTTTATTGGAATGTATGACGCAGCTAGATGGTACGAAATTGCAAAGGTAACGGAGCGTCTGAACGCGGCAACGTGATTCTCGGATCGCGCGATTACGTAACAGTACACCGCGAGCATGATACCGTCAGAGAAACTCGTGTCGATCGTGCGTTATTTAACGCCATTCGATTCACGCTTCACGATCTGCGATTCGCGATTCGCGATTCGCGATTCGCGCGCCCGTTTTAGCGAGTACGTTGCTTGTCGTGGCATGAACAGCGTTACCTAATGCCCACCGAATCGCCGAATCACCGAAAGCCATCGAGCCGATACGCCGCGCAGCGCGCAATTATTTCTCGATCGTTGACTACTTCTCCGCATCTTCTTTCTCCGCATTTTTCCGCAACCGCGAAACCTCAACTTTGCAAACCTCTGGTACTTTGCAAGTAGAATTATTAGCGTGCCGCGATATATCAGTGTCGCTTATCTATGCGTTAGCTCCGAAACGAAGAATCGGCGACGTGCTCTGGATGCAATGGCACGATGCAGACGCGTTGATTTGGGTTTCGTGCGAAAGCATTAGGGTGAAAGTAGAACAAGTAGCTCTTGTGTACGTCGGGAAACAGAGTGTGAACGAAATTTGAACGCACGCGGTATTCGCACAGCCATCGTTATTTAGGCAGGTGGTGTTGGCAGCGTGGAATAAATTCGAATATAAAATTAGCGCGTGGCGCGTGAAGCGAGTACGCTAATTGTCGCGAATGCCGCATCGTCCGATCTTTCTAACGTCTAAGGACGAGCTACAGTGGCATTAACGAAGGAGAAATGAGATGAAGCGGAGAAAAGGAGACGGCGTTTCCTGAGATTTATTCTTTTGTCTGTTGCGCCGCAGATAAAGCGCGGATAACGAAACGGTAACGAAAATCTCACGCGGACGCGTATTCGTTCTGTTTGTTTCCCATGCAACGGTTCTCATTCATCTACTCTCTCCGTTGCACTACTTTCTTCCTTTATCTTTCTTTACTTTTGCTCGTCTCGGATACCGCGACTGGCAAAGGTGGCGATCTCTCTTTTCTGGCACGTACCTCTTTCCTTTGCTCCGCGTTTCCTTCGCTCTGTTCCCCGTTCCTCGTTCCCGCTCCCGCTCTCGCTCCCGTTCCGCTCCCGTTCCACTGTTCGCCGCGGCTATATCGGTTAGCTTGCTGGCGTTCTCGCTCCGATCGCTTCCAATCGCATCTCTTCTGTCTCTGTTGCGTGGTACGCGTAATCGCGCGCGCACACATACACGCGGGCATCCACCTTCGATCACTCTCGTCCTGCTTTTTGTATTGCTCTCCTTCTCCTTCTCTCCCCTCCATCGTCCTCTGGCCAATCCCCCTGCTCACCGTTTCCGTCTCCTTCTATCCTGCGTCCCTCGCGTACGCTCACCAACACCGATCCGATCGCTCGCGAATAGCGATGGATTGAACGCGCTCCCAGTACGCTCGAATCGTGCTCAAACGATCCGCCTTCGGAAACGCGTAAAAAAGTGATCAGGCTCGCGTTGCGTTCTTTAGTTTTTTAGTTTCTTAACGCGCTCGCATAGAGGCTATCGGAGCGAGGACGTTTTCAGCGCGCAAAGCGAATACTTTGATTGATTACCGAGGGGCGACGATAGGGACAATAGGTGTCCGGTGGTTCGCGCGTGGTCCATGGGAGCGCGTTCGGTTTTATGCGGCTGAGGGCTGTGCGATAGGATCGCGATGGTTGGTTGAACGGTTCGGTTCGAGTCTGTCGGTGGTTGGAGCGTATCCTTTTGCTGGCTACCCACACCGGCAGAGGATCGTGCACAGCTACGCGCACGGGCACGTGCACGTATATAGAAGAGAAGGTTGGGAGAGGTAGGCGCAGCAACGGCTGGACGTAACACGTCCACTGCCTACCTGATGTCCCGAGCACCGACCACGGAGAACCGAGAACCGAGAATCGAGCAGCCAGAAGCGAGAAGCGAGAACTCGAGCTAGAGCTGGAGTTTGAGCTCGAACCCAGTCACGTGGTCCCTCGAACGCGAAGAATGTTTGTGGGATCGCAAAGTCAGTTAGTGGCAGTCCGTTCAGCGGATAACAGAGAGCAACGGAATACGGAACATAGGACGCGCTACCACGGTGGACCACTGACCGAACCGCCATCCAAACGGGGGGACAGAGGAAAGGGGAAACGGGTCAGGGGACAGAGGACAGAGGATAGAGGATAGAGGATCGAGGATAGAGACGATAGCGGATCGAGGATACCGCGGACCGAGTTTCTTCAACCGAGTCCTCGCCGGTCTAACGTGTGTCGCCTCACCTCGTCCGTCTCACCGTCTCGCTTCGCGTCGCGCTAATGTTTCGTGCTCGTTTCGCGTCTCAATGATTCATCTTCGTTGAAAATGTCGCGCGCTTTGCCAATCGACTCGGCGAGTTGTCGTAAAATCACGCCTCGCGCCACAAGTGTCGCTTCGTAGAAGCGACCCAGTGCTAATTCGTTTCGTTGCTCCGGTGCTCTTGAAAGAAACGCGCGTCATCGTCGCGTGGGCACCTGGCAGGAGGGAACGGAGGAAAGAAGAGAGATGCGTTGCACGCGTTTCGCGGCACGAATATTCCGACGGACGATAGAGGACAGAGAAGGAAGTAGGCTTGAAAAGGATACACGGTAAAACTCGGATAGAAGAGAAGAGAAGAGAATAGAAGCTACGAGTAACGTGGCTGCATCGAGCGGCGCACCTGCCTTTGAATCGCGTCAACGTAATAGCGTGGTGTTGTGCAGTCGCGTGACAAACATCCAGGACCATGGAATCGCCATTAAAGCGCGCGCGTAAAATCGTTTGATCGCGTCGATTAGGTTGACGGTCGCCGTGTCAAAGGTGAGATCGCGAATAGCGTTTATCGTTGAGCGATGGAATAAGCGCGGAACGGGAGATAACCGAGATTGTGGTTATCGCGAGAGGCCTAGATAAGAGGAGCGTTTCAGGAAAACCGAAGCGATGCCGATAAAACGGAAGGTGATTGCGTAGAGAAGATCGGAGAGCAGAGATCGTGGAGAAAATGCAGTTGGCAGCAACGCAGAGGCCTCACCCACCACCGGTACCTCCGCGACCGAGCCGGCAGGTGGTCGCCGAGGCCCTTAAAAGATCTCCAAGGCCGCCCTGTCCGACTAGACAGGCCCCACCGCCGCCCAACACCAAACCATGGAGATCCACGCGAGAGCAATCGAGCAATCGACAGCAGCAGCAGCAGCAGCAGCAGCAACAGCAGGTGTGCCCGGCTGCCGGTCGAACGGTCGTCTACGAATCCATGAAGGAGACACCCCCGAAAGATAGCGGCGGCGGTGGCGGTGACGGTGACGAAAGCGGCTCCGATCACGCTCGATTCATCGACAAGAGTCGACGCGGCGGCGGTGGATCGACTCCTCGAACCGCGAGTGAAAGGCGCGCGGATGAGGACGCGCGGCGTGGAAATTCGCGGGAAAGCCGGTACCGTACCACCGATCAGGAACAACATCGGGGAAATTCCAGCGAACCGAACGCCGTCGCTGGAGACGCCGTCTATTTTGCTGCGTCGCGGCACCACCGCGATCGTTCCACCTCCGGCCGAGAAGATTTCCCTCTCCTCGAGCGAGCGCCTTCCAAAGAAGCGATCTCCAGCGAGAATTCGTCGCCGCTTGCAGAGGAAGACTCGAAACGATGCATCGACGAGGAGTCAGCGGAGAACGCGAGATCCACGGAGGTATCGTCTCGTTGCGCGAACGATCGTCTCGATCGCGGCGATGCCGGCGACCGCTCCGCCGTCTCGGAGTCGAGCGCGGCTTTCGACGACCCTTCCGAGTGGAAGAGCGACAAATCGGAGGGAACCGCGAAGAAGATGGACGAGGCAACGCGACCGATGCCCGCGCAAAGGTCGTGCGTTGGAAAGTATCGAGATCGAGACGCGGCGAAGAAAAGCTCGGAGACCCGGTCCACGGAGAGTTGGAGCGCGAACGAAGACACCGATTCGGTATCGAGCATCGACCGTGCCACGGTTGTTATTATCGACGAACCAGACCGTAAAGCTGCGTCGAGCGATCAGGCTGACAAGCAGGAGCACGAGTCACGCGACAGCCACGACAGGGACAAAGACGGAGAGAACATTCATCGGCAGGATTGGCTGGAGGCCGGGATTCGCTACTCGTCGACGCAGATCAGGCTGTCCGGCGAGGACGACGGCGACGCGGTCGACGGAGATCGAGTGAACGGACTCGATCGTTGCGAAGACGAGAAACTCGGGGAGCTTAACGTTCCGAGGTAGATTTCCTTTGCGTTGCAGAAGCGCTGTGGCGATCGATTTGAAAGCTCGAGCAGGAGCACGTGTCTGCGGTGATGCGTTAATCGTGCGAGCAGCAGCTCGACTACGCGAGCACGCGCGTAAACCTATTACGAGACCGATCCGTCCGAATGTAACGATCCAGTGGTTGGTTGCGCGACTTTCTCGGGTTACATGATGCTTTTTGCCGTAACGATTTAATCGCGCGACAAAGCGCGAGCGGCAACGACGGAGATGAAAAATGGGATGCCGGATACGTTTCACAGTTTTCCACTTCCGCGCGTAATATCGGTGTATCGTCCCGCCTCTAATTTGCTTTACCTGCTAACCTACTTCGCTGTCGTTGGTGCGAAACAGCAGCCGTCCAGGCGGCCACCTAAACATCCACGTTCGTTAGAATCGAGCGAGCGCTTTATCGCGGCCGAGGATTGTTCGTGGAATCGCCACGCCGATCGCGAGTCGCGTTGAGAAAAATCTCGCGCCCTCCGCTTTTAGGCTACCGCGTGAACGTTTGAACGCTTAAACGTTTTATCGCTTGTACGCTTGAACGCTTCAACGCGAATCGATACTCGTAAATAACGGTGTATAGGCATTCCGTTCGCTTTTCGTCGCTTCAACGAGACTTTCGCCTTTTTGCAGCATACAAGAGAGGATCGCGATGTCTTCCCTTCAAGGTTTGCCACCTTTACCTCGAAGTCTCAGTGGATTCAATTTGAGCGGTGGACGGAGCGAGGGTTGCGAGCCACCGCCACCGCCCACTAGATCTTCCAGCAAAACGCAAAGAGGCGGCAAGGCTTCGATCCAATCGTCGTCCAGGCCTTCGCCACCTGCGAGACAGCTCACCACCTTGGACACTCAGCTGGCTATACTGAGGAGAGAAATGGTGATTGCCGAAAATTTCTTAACCCTCTCCATTCGTAGCCCGTAGACCCTGGCTACGATATCGATCGCGATAGCTGCACCTATACGCCGAGGCCGTTAGCTTCGATCGGCGGGATTGTTGCTGCTGTCGCTGCTCATCCGCGTTCCCCCGTAGTCTTACTCGGTTTGCCAGACGAAAGGAAAATTCCACGGATCTGCGAGTTACGGGTGCGTGGTTTCAACCAACGGAAGGTTAAAACAATTGAAACGTCACCCGTCGCATCGCGTGTCACGAAGCCTTCGTAACCGAGGCAAAAACTGTCGCGGCTCAGATACACGATTTTCGAAATGCGGGTTCGAATTCGGTCCTCTTTTCCTCTGCGAGTCGTGTCGTCGCGTTAAATTTCGCCAATTGGATTTATTCCGTTACCTTGGAGTCGGATCGCGCTCGTATACCATTGCAAAGCACGATGAATATGTATTGGAAGCGTGGGCCCTTCTCCCGAGAAACGTTCACGTTTATGTCATCCGCGTTGCGTCGCCGCGCTCGCGAAGCTTTAATGGACAAGATTGCCAACCAGCGACACTAGAGAGAGAGAGAGAGAGAAAGAAACAGGAGAGAAAGAGAGAGAGGGTGAGGAAAAGACGTGGATGCAATCGCGTACTCTGCTGCAATATTCGAGCTCCTTTGCATTTATGCGCGTTGCACAGGATAAATATCGATCGACGTGGAAAAGATAGTTTGCTGGAAAGTTAGGCTAATGGTTTAATAGTGAATCCAGACACGAAGTGAACTGGCACAGCCGCTCCCACGCTGCATTCCCTCAGGCGTGACTCCCCTCCTCTTCTCCTCTCCTCGCTCTGCTCGCTCTCTTTCACCTTCGTTCCTTCCTATCTCTACTCCTTCTTGCCCCCCTTCCTCTGCATCTCCTTCTCTTTTCTTCCCTCCTCTTCTGTTCTCTTCTCGATACACCGACACCTCTCGTTTCCATTCTTATTCTGCGCCTCCTATCCAACTCCTTCTTCGTTCATTCCCACGACCGCCGAGTCGCCGAGTCGCTACTCGCTTCTCGCTTCAAAATACGCCGTTCCACTTCGTAAATCTCCGACTCTGCTGCTTACCTTGGCAACCGCATACTAAAAGTGAATGCGTTTCGTTGAGCGGTGTGTCGTGCAACGTTGCTCGACTCGGTGGACGAACAGTTTCCACGCTTTCAGCGGATGACATAGCTATACGGCTAGGAAGAGTCTACTAAATGTCTGAAACGCGACGAACGTTGTTTTGCAGTTTGGACTTCGACAACTGGATCTCTCGTTGTTGGCGCAGCTTTGGTCCCTGAACGAATCTATTCAAGAATTTCGACAACTTTTGCAAGAGCAAGAGGACAGAGCACCGTCTCCTTCGCCGAGCAGCGAAGAGGGAGACGATACCTCGTACGGAACTCACCCTCCGCCACCTCCGAGAAGACCGGCCCCGGGTGTGCATCTGCACAGACCACCCAGACCACCCAGGCCACCAAGGCCACCCCCTAGCGACGATTCGCCGTCTAGCGAGGAATACGGAGCCGTTTGACCAGCACCGCTACGTCCAACCGCTCCCGCAACGGCCCGTCTTCCTCCATCGCTACATCCTAAACTTCTACCCCCTGTACTAGCTAACGAAATCTTGTTGAAAGAGTTAGCAGCGAACCGCGCGATCGCGCTTCTATCTTTCTTTCTACAAGCCCGAATGAAATTTGTACAATGCAACGTCGTTCACGCATCGTTACGAACAAACTCGTCGATGCTCCAAGGTACCTGTAACGTTGAATTTCATTGCGAACGTATCGGATGTTTACCCGCTTGGGAACGTTTCTCTGATCGCGACCGATCGGCAGCATGATCTTCGCGGATCCGCTGCTTCGACGCGCCAACTATTCCTTCAATCACGAAGCTATCGATGTCAATCCACGACGAACAACGATCCTCTTTCTCTGTCTATACATATGCATACATACATACATACATACATACATACATACATACATACATACATGCATACATAGATATATATATTTCTTATTAAGTGAAAAAGTTTATTGACCTCGACGAGAACTACTTCAGTTCGACGCGCTCGTTTCTCTATTTGTGATAGCAGTCGATGGGGCCTTTTATTACCTATGCAAGACATTCGTTTGCGCTGATTAAGATTTCTCCGCGATCATTGTTTGGAAGATCCAATGTTGCAGAAGATCCGAGCCTCCGGCACGAAAAACGGCTAGTGAGTTCCAAAGAACCGCATTCGGAAGTTCTTGTCTCTTCCATGTTTCTCCACTATTACGTCCATTGCAGAGTTTTCTTTTTTATTAATCGAGACACGAACAGACGCACCGATCAAAATCGGACGATAAGAATCTTCGAATTACCACGCGACATATAAAGATTTATGTAGATTAATTGGAGTGTGTAAAATAAAGGGAAGAACAAAGGACACGGAGAGCAGTTTCTTGAAAACAATTCCCCGCAAGCGTCCCGCTTTCTTTTCCCCTTCTGTTAATCGTCCGCAATTCGAGTCGGCAGACCGCACGCGCGAATAGCGGAACGCAGACGTTCCTCTCGAGAGTTTCAAAGTTAATTTCAATTCAGCGTCCACCGCAAACCCAACATCTGGGCCATCGTAGAGATAAGTTATGGAAGAAGAGGCAACTTTGTTCGCTTCACGGATTTGAATGCTGCCCAAAGATGGCGCCAGGTGCGTCTTTTTCCTTTTCACTTTTCACGTGTACCGCGACCGCGACAAAGAGGTTAGACGTGCGATAGTTTACGCTGGTTTTCGCGAAATCGCAGCTCGCGTAGAAGTATGTCAAAGGAGCACGGGAACGATGACAGAGGGAAGAAGAGAAAGAAGAAGCGGTCTGAGATTCAGATGGCAAAGAAGTTGGCGCGACGAAGGGATCACGGGATGAGGGTGGACGATGACACTTACCAATACATGGTGCGCATCTTGGAGCTAATGAAGAAGGATTTCCCCAGCGTGGAGGAGAAGCTGATATTCGCGAACAACGTGTACGAGCAAACCGTCGGCCACGAGATCGAGTACGCCTACAATCAAGTCGGATCCAGGATACTGGATTCGCTGCTAAAGTACGCGAATCTAGAGACGATTCAGAGGTTAGTCGACGCTTTGCTACCTTATTTGCGATCGCTGAGCAGCGACAGATTCGCGAGTCACGTTTTGGAAAAGATCGTGGTGGTTTGCGCGGATAGAGGGAACAAAAGCGTAGTTTCGGAATCGCGTTCGCAAGAGAACGCGGACGCGAGCATCAAAGTTAGCGAGTCGGATGTAGAGCGGTACAACGAAGTAGCGTTGAAATTGAGCAGGTACTTCATCAACAACGTAGAAGAGTTCGCGTCCGACACGTACGCGAATCATGTTTTGCGAACCGTGATCGAGTGCCTCGGCGGTCTAATCGGCAAGCCCGAATGCAGGGAAAAGAGGAAAGCGTTTTTCGGCGAGACACGAGCCGTCGCGCAACCCTACAAAGATTTGCTGCTGCAAACGTGCAACAGATTGCTGAAATGGCCACGGATTTTAGAGTTTGGCCAAGACGCGCTCACGTCCGGACTGCTGCAAAGCGTTTTGTATTCGCTGAAAGACACGTTCCCGGAAACGATGACGGCTTTCGTTGACAAAATTACGACCGAGTGTTTCAAACCCGGGAAGGACCGGCATCTGTCGACAATTTTTGACGCGGAATGTTCGACCAGATTGCTGGAGGCTTGCTTGGCGGTAGCAAACCCAGAGTCTTGGTCGAAAATTTACGAGGCGTACTTTTCGGCCAACTTGCAGCGACTGTCGTTGATGCAAAACGCGAACTTTAGTGTGCAAAGGCTGTTCGATCACTGCGCCGTGAAAGACGACTTCGAAAAGATGTTGGAGGAAATTTCTCCGAGCTTCCCCGACATCCTCGAAAAGGGTTACAGCGGAGTTTTGGTTAGCGTGGCGAAGGCGTGCCTGAGATTGCAAACGAAGCAGGGAGCATTCGTGACCGAGCTTCTGAAAGCTCTTGGCTGCGAAACGAACGAGAAACAGCAGCGAATCGTCGTGTGCGTGTCCAGCTTGAAAAGCTTCGAAGATTGGGAAAATTGGCGGAAGAAAGACGATTCGAAATCTCCGATCAGCTTGCACGGAAGTCTGATAGTGCAAGCCGTGCTCAATTTCAACAAGCCTATAAAAATGGTGAACTCGTTGCTGGAAACGGACGGAGAGGAGCTGGTGCTGATGTTCGAAGATCCGAAGGGAAGTCGCATCGTGGACGCTTTTATGGACAGCAAATACATCGGCGAGAAGAGCCGGGAGAAGTTTGCGAAAAAGTTGAAAGGGCACTGGTCGCGATTGGCCAGCAGCACGCACGGCTCCAGGAGCCTGGACAGAGTGTGGCAATGGGCGCGCATCGATCAAAGGACTCGGATGATGGAAGAGCTGGCGGAAGTCGGCGAGTCTTTGCGTTCCACCAAGTCCGGCCAAATCGTGTCGAGCAAATTAAACGTGCCACTGTTCGCGAGAAACAGGAAAGACTGGATGGATGCGCTAGGAAAGGAGGACAAAACGAGAGCCCTCTTCGCCAACATTATAGGAGATTCGGCGAAGAAGGAAAAGTGACGCGCTTCTACGTATGTACGAATCTCGATGCAACTGTGGCGCGCGCGTTTCAGGAGAAAGACGCGTGCACTCGTTTCTTTAAGCATTCGCACATAGAATAATCGTGTATTTCGTTAATCCATAAATACAATTTATAGAATCCATCATACATCCCTGCAACGTGTAACGTAGGTAAAAAATCATACGAGGATTCGTAGTGTAGATTTTTGAGCAAAATCTCGTAACGCGCACAACCGATAAGCTTGCTTCGTTCCTCGACGATGACTAGACTTTTAAACGTATACTTGCGTGGCTACGCTGCGACTCGTCGCTCGTTGCTCGGTGCTCGGTGCTCGGTGCTCGGTGCTCGTTGCGATCCCGCTCGTCTGTTAATTGACTAGGAAAAGATGGATGCAGCGCGACTCCTTCCACGGGGCATCGCGCCTCGCGAAAAGGAATTCGATTCGTTGCGCTGCCTCTCAAGTTTGATGGATCTAGGGCGAAGAAAACGGTAACGGGAACGTATTGGAAACTTGTCCTTTCATCGAATAAAAAGATCGGAAGATTGGTTCCTCCCCGGCTTAAAGATAACTAGTCGGTGCTTAACGCGGAAGCGGCAAACTTTTCCTGGCGCGTCGCGTTCTCAGAGACGTAGAGAGCATATAATATATATATAATATATATATATATATTCATTTGTTTTTATTTATTGTTCCTCTTCTCTTTCTTTGGTAATTTCGTCCCACAAAGACCACGTCCGTCGGATCGTCGGTTACTTGGGCGGCATTGTTTCGTGTTTTGGTTTTCGCTCGTACCACGGCCTTGCGAAGCGTCGCGAGATACGAGAACCGACGTCACTTTTGTATCCGCGAAGCGCAACGCTGAACGGCGACTGCTTACTCGAATCCGCTACGATCTCAAGTATATACATATATATATAATTCACGTCTACTTTGTTGCTTCGATGAAACAGCGATACAGCAATCCGTTACGCGTGCTACTCTAAAGAAGAAGTTGGACGAATGGTAACAGCTACGATCGTAAGGGAGAAACGTTTGCTTGGCGGTAACCGCGCGCCGTTCCCAGAACGCGTTCGAGGAATCCTTTTCCCGCGAAATTCGGCAAGATGGACGAAAGACACGATCAGCTAGGAGAGACACGGTAGGCGGAGGGAGCGACTGGAAAGCGTAGGGCCGCGAGCGAGGGAAGTAGAAAAGATGCAGAAGATGTATGATCGCGGTGTAGCGCGGTTAACGCGAATCGTCGTGGACCGATCTAGGGAATCTTCGCATTTGACGATAGCCGCCGTTGTAACGTCACTTCCCTTTGGCCGCAGCGCTGGTCGGTATCGGCGCAGCCACGCTCGCTTCGTTCACGGTCGAGAGAGAAGCGGCGGCGATCCGCGGAGGGCTTCGGGACGCGGACCTTCGAAGCTCGCGAGGAGGAGGATTGTTGCAAGTGGCGTGGTGGCCTCCAGCCTCCCAGTCTCGGTGCTGGCAAAAGGAGCCGCAGTATCGGGCGATTCCGCAGCCCCCGCAGGTCTCCAACGCGGGTCTACCGCAGTTCCAGCAACTCTGAAGCCGCAATCGATCGCGCAAATGCAAATTGAAATGGAAATCGACATCGAAATGGCTAAGGGAAGTGCAGCGATGCTCTCGCGCAAAGTATACTCACGGATCCCGAAACGGTCTGCACGTGGGCATCCTTTTCGTCGTCGCCGATCGGCGGGATCGAGTTTGAAACGGTGGTGGTCGGCGTCGGGACGGTTCGAGCGTTCGCATCGATCGGGCCAGGGTTACCGTGAACTCGGAGGTACGGTCCTTGCCGAAGAGAGGCGTGATTTCTGTGGGACAGCGGAGCGTCCAACAGTCGATGAACTCGCAACCGCTCGTTCGCCCTCGACTCCACTACCGCCACTTTTACGGCTCGCTTCACTTCGGCCATAACCACCCTCTTCACGGCTTCTTCTGCAACAAACGCAACAGAAGCGCGCCTCGTCCAGCCGAGCTGCGTCCAGCGAGAAAAGGAACCAACCAACGCACCGTCTTTCCTCATCACTTCCGCTACCTTGTCCTCGATCGCTCTGATGGTCTGCGCGACGATTTCTCCGGACAATCGCTTCCAGCTACCTTCCCGGTCTCCGCTCGAGGATTCCACTTGAGAGCCATTGGTGGAAGAGGGGTTGTTGGTCGAAACCGCGCTGGCGTTGCCGCTGCCGTTCTGCATGGACGCGTTGCTCGCGCTGGCCAAAGGAGGTGCCGCGGCCGCTGCACCGAAGCAAGCTCCGCGAGCCTGTAGAATGGCCAAAGCTTTCTTCGTCTTCTTCACCATGCCCATGATGCAGTCGAGCATCATGTCGATGTTTTTCCACTCGTCGTCCAGGCTTCCGCTTTGAGCTTGAACGTGACTCATTTGCTGTTGCTGTTGTTGTTGCTGCTGCTGCTGCTGTTGCTGCTGCTGCTGCTGCTGCTGCTGCTGCTGCTGCTGCTGCTGCTGGGTCAGGTGGTGAGTGCTGGAGAACGCGTTCATCTGTGTCATTTGCACGGAACTCGGTGGTATCGAACTAGGGCCGTGACTGTGACCGTGGCCGTGGCCATGGCCGTGACCATGACCATGACTATGACCATGAGGATGGCCGTGAGCGTGGCGATGGCCGTGATTTTGGATCGATCCGCTGGACGAATGAAGCGGATGATACCAACAGTAAGGGGAGGAACCGTCGGTGGACGGCTGTTGGTGTTGCGGCAGATGATGATGACTCCAAGGATTCGTCAGTCTCTTGCCGTAGAGCGGAACGTCCTCGAGAAGAGCGGCGCCGTTCTCGTAGTAGCTGCGATATTTGGACGGATTGAGTAGCGCGAACGAGAAGCAGAGGAAAGGAAAGGAGCGGAGAGAGGAGAGTTTGGTAGGTTGGTTTGCGGGTGTGCGAGTTGCGTAGCGTTGAGCGTAGCAAACAGCTGGGAGCGCAAAGCGAAGGTGGGCTGTATTAGGAGGAGGCGGCCGATAGGGCACTCGAGGCAAGTTTGCCGGTAGTCGAAGGGTAGAGAATAGAGGAGTCCTGGCGGGAGTAGGACGGACGGGGTGTTGGAGAAAGGTGGTACCCCGATGATATATGGAAACGTCACCGGCAGACATATCGAGAGGAGGCCAGGCCTGGCATTGCCAGCGCGCGCGCGTGCTCCGCCTCACCTCGCCCCGCGTTTTGTCGCCTTCGAATTCGCTTCGGCGCCCGTGCCCCTTCCCCCGCCCCAACGCGCGCATATTCTATTCTATTCTCACCGGAAATACCAAACATCCTTTGTACACCCTCCGTCGAATATACTCTCGATTATGTTCGACCGCGATCCGATTTCTCGTCGCAGATTTCCGCGTGCGCGTGTCCCTGCCCATCGATCGCGCGCAACCTTTACGTCCCTTTCGGCCTGGCAAATACGACAATACGATAAATGCGATCGAGAAGCGCGGGCCCGTGGCCAAGATTTTTAGAGAGCGACGAACGTACGCGGTGCGTTTTGGCAAATATAGTAGGTGCACGCGCGCGTTCGTGGCGACGCGTGTTATCGCTGGAAACCGGCAAAGATTTCGATTTGCCGGGACTCGCCGCGCCGTGAAGAAGCAAGGCTGGAAGAGGAAAGGAAGATTCGCAGGAAGGGCTCCTTCGCGGTAACTCACGGGGTATCGGAAGCCCGACGCTTGGGTGCGTGCGACGCGTTGCTGGAATAATGGTGGAGACCGCCCGCCGCGTTACTCGTGTGCTGAATGGCTCCGACAGCGGCACCGGTAGAGGCAGAGGCAGAAGCAGCGGCAGAGGCAGAGGCAGAGGCAGAGGCAGAGGCACAGGCACCGGGATTAGAATTGGATCGTATGCCGTAATGAGCGAAGCACTGATTGCCTCCGCTGCCACTTCCACTTGCGCTTCCTATTGGTATTCCGGTTCCGGCGTGCTCTCCGAACACCTCGAGCTGATCGGCCGCGGCCACCAAGCCGACGGCCTCCAGAACCGCTGCCTCGTTCGATCGCAGAAACTGCGCGCTATTCTGTGGAAAGAAAGCAGAGGGAACGTGAGGTGGTGGTAGCGGACGTTAGCAGCGCATAGGGGCGGGAACGCTATCGTGACAGTGGATGAATCGCGAAATACCGTTCGCTTGGCTCGGCCCCTAATAAGCAAGAAAATCTACCGATCGGTTTCGATTTTCAATATTCGCCCGTCGGCTTTTTTATAGCCTGTACCTTTGGTCGAAAGTTTCCAACTAGCCGAGTCCGTTTCGTGGCAGGCTAGGATTTATCGCTTCTAATATGATATTGGCACCGGTCGCCGTTTCTTCTCCGTCAGCAGCATTCTCGCTTTCTCGCTTTCTCGCTTTATCGCATTCTCGCTCTTTCGATTTCCCGATTCTCAATTAGCGATCGCTGGCCGGCAAAGTTAGGCGGCCGTGTACCTAATGTCCGCTCGATCCGTTCGGCGGAACGTTTGTTGGCTTGACGCGCGGAGCATCGGCCGCTCCATTTCCGCGAGAATTCGAGCACGTGAGGAAGAAAAGCGCAACGAAACTTCCCATCGCCGATGGCTCTTTCGATCCTTTGCCGGTAGCTACCTCGAGAAATGTAAATCCTTCCTATTAATTTGCAATTCGTTGCCGCAGCGAGATTCCTTCCTCCGCCTCGCTGTACTCCCCATCCCCGTGTCTTTCGTGCCCCAATCCTCTTCTCCGTTGCTCGTACCGGCGCAGCGGCGCGGCGTCTCTCTTTTTCTTTTCGCGTTCTCGCGAGACAGGCAACAGCTGGGAGCAGTGCTGTATCCGAAACGTTTCTATTAATTCTCCCGAATCAAAGTTTACTCTCCTTTTACTCCCAACGATACCGCTTTGTCTTTTTTTACTTCGCATCGCGTCGGCTGTTTTTCCTCTTTCGATTCGACTCGTTCCTTCGGATCGCACGGCTAATCGTCGCGGTGATTTCGAGTCCGAGTCGGCGTTTGCGCTCGCCCCGTTCGACCGCGTTGCCATGAAACAGGCCAACGCGTTCCCACCCACGCGCCGCGAAGTAGCCTGGGAAATTAAAACAGGTCGGCAGCCGGTCAGCCCGGCTTCTGTTGATTTTACTCGCTACTCCTGCACGCGTTTCCTCTCCTACGTCTTCGCCGCGCAAAGTTTAGCGGACGTGTGTGCAACGCGTAACTTTAATCTATACGGGAGCACCACCGGAAAGGTAGACCGCGCACTCATTTATTTTTACTTTTGCCAGCCACTGCTGATATCGGGAGCCGCTTACGAAGCGGGGGAGCCGAGAGAATGGCGCCGCGTAAAAACGTCTCGAGCGTGTAAACGTGTAAGTGGAGGAGGGATGCGACGCGGCATCGGAAGCGCGATCCGCGTTAGGGAAATTAGAGACGGCAATCGCGAGTACTCACCTGGTTGCTCGCCCTGGCAGCGTTGCTCAAGTCTCTCTGCAAGGAGGGCAGCTGCTGCTTGAGATGCGGCAACACGAAACCTTTCAGAGAATAGTTGGTCGCCTCTTGCAGGGCCGAGTGAAACTCTTCCGCGGTCATGCCGCCGCTCTGCGAAAAACAACGGGAGAATGCCAACCTCGTGCCAATCGAAAAGCTATCTTTGTTGCGCGCCGCGAGAACGTGCACGCGATTTCGCGTTTGTCACGTGCCATAACCGTTTCACAGGCGAGCACGGCTACCAGATGTCACGTATCCGAAACGCATGCGAGCTCGCTGCGCCCGCTCGTATAACGCCACCGACGCGGACGTACTTTGAATATTTCCTATTGCTTCCACCACCCCTGTCGATTTTTTAATTGCCCCGAGATCTCCCGAAACCTTAACGCGAACCCTGCTGCTTTCCACTCGCCGCCAGTCCCACCGCGAAACTTTCCAAGCGAAACGGAAAAGGAAACAGCCCACCGGTTACTTTTCACGGCGAACGATGCAACGAGTTTCGCGGTTCGCGTTACGTTCTCCTCGAGTCGGTTCCGTCTGTGAGCGCGCGCTGCTCGTCCTCGCCGATGCACCGCTTCTTTACTTCGCAGCGCGTACTCACTCGCCGTCGCGACGAAGTAGAAAGGACGAAGAATGATTACCAGAAGCGCCAAGACGAGAGCGAGGACGGTGTCGCCGGTGTCCGGGGAGATACCCGTGGCAAATTTGACGACGGTGCCGAGGACGCTCTTGAGCTCGCCGTGGCCGGCGAACACACCGGCGATGCATCTGTTGCCGGTGGTGCTGTTGGACGGCGCGGATACGTCGTTTTGCTCTTCGCTTCTGCACGTGGCAGCGAGTCCGGAACCGCCGTTGCTGGAGCTGCTTCCGCTTCCGGTTCCGCTTGCGCTGCTGCTGCCATTACCGCCTCCGCCTGCGGAGCCATTCGTGTCCTCCGATTCGGGATTGAGGGACTGCGACGGCAAAGGACTGTCGGCGTCGGAGGACGCCGAGCAAGCGGTCGCTCCCTTGTACTCGGCTCGCGCGCCGTTGCTCTGCTTCGATTGGGCCGCGCTCGGAACTCTTTGCGGATGAGAGGAGGGCGAGTGGACTTCCGGCTGAGCATCTTCTCTCGAGGACTTGTCCCGGCTGACGAAGTTCACTGAAACAGAGAGCGTCGATTGGCTGGTCCGCGTGGGCAGGCCGAAACGCGGAATATTCGGGTACGGCGGAAAGACGGTTTAGCGCGGCAAAGAGATAAGGTAGGGATACAGGAATGCAGGAATGCAGGGATAGAGAGGCCGCAAATGCGCTTTGTGCTGGGTACATCCGGGGAGCCGTCAAGCACGGAGCAGGTGAAACGGGCAGGCGAATCGGCCACTCGTTTACAAACGCGTTGATAGGCGCACACAGTGGCAGCGGCGCGAGGCACAGATGCGCGTCAACCGTGTATTCGGTGCGTGGGTGCAGCGGATAACATGCAATTACGGGCCGTGTCATCCACCTTGTCTTGTTCCCATTCTCTGTTCCGCGCGTTATCTCGCGGAATGCTTCTGGCCCGGTGGCATGCGTGGCAAACGCGGCTATGGAATACGTGTGCCGATAACCAAAGGTTACACAACCAGCCGTCCTCGCGTCTACCTTCTCGTCGTGTTTCGCGTCGCGGCGCGTCACGGCGCGTCGCGTCGCCTCGCCCCGTCGAGCGCCGGCTGGCAGGTCCTTTCCTTTCGTAGTTTAATCTGGCTGCACGCACCGCTTCCGTGCATCCGAGTCTGCCATCGGCCGGCTAGCGGGCGAGTCGAGCCAGCGACGATCGCTGGCCCGGCTCCCTCGTTCGGCTCAACTTGGCCGCTCTTCGGGGCACCTCGACGCATGCGACGCGGCGGTGCAGGTAACGGGAAGCGGAGGAAGCAGAGAAAGGGCGACGCGGGAGGAGCTCGCCGTTACCGTGTCACTGGCACCTGACGTTGGTAGCCAGGAGGTAATTACCTGTATCCGAACTCGTTGCAAACTACCTGCGACGCATCCCGCAGCTCTCGCGCGACCGCATCGATCGCCAATCTACCTCGCGATACCACCGCCCCGCCCTCCGACCTAATCGAAATTCGTATTTCGATCCACTCTCCACCTTTGCTTCTCCTCGAAGCCTCGGAGCCCGCGAGAGACCGGCAAGGGGAGAGGAAACGCGCGCGATATCTAGCGGAGCGCGGCGTATCGGTCCGACGCGAGCCGCGACGACGAGAAAATATCGGGAGCGGCGAGATTAGAGGCTGTTTCGGAAATCGTGGACGAGGCGGTGCGGCACCTGGAGCACACGCGAGAGGCAGCGTAGAAGCGGCTCGTTGTCTTCGCAGACGAGCGTTCCACGAGCACCAAGAGAGATCGATAAAGCGCACGTGCTCCACTCGGCTGAGAGTCCCTGGGTGGAAGTAAGTACGCTGGGACTCAGCTGTCGCCTCCTAATTGCCGGGACAATGCAACAGATGGCTTTGATCGCAATCCCTTCCTAACCACCCCACGCTCCCCCGTTCGCCTATTCCCACCCCCTCGCCCCATCTCTCTCTCTCTTTTTCTCTCTACCCTTCGCCTCATTTTTCCCACCTTCTTCCGCCTTCTTCCTCTCCTCTCTCTTCTCTCTTCTCTCTTCTCTCTTCTTTCGTTTCACCCAATTTGCCAAACTTTCCGATCTCGAATCGTTTCTACCAGCGATTCTTCGATCTCTCCTTAGCCCGGCACCGACGTACGAGCATTTGTTTTAGAAGGGATCGCATTATCTAGGTTTGATCCGACGCGATGGGAAGTGGGTAGGGCGGAAACGACAGGAGGGAATCGCGGCGACGTTTGCCGAAAGGGGGACGCTACTTTGGGAGAGGATCGTAGGAGGGCTTAAAAGTGGAGCGCGAATAAATTGGAGGATGCGGCGATGTCGGGGGGATGGAAGGACGGATGCGCTCCGCAGGGCTGTCCGTGTCTGTGGCTCTGGCTGTGGCTCTGGCTCTGGCTGTGGTTCTACGCTGCGAACATATCCGGAAGAAGAAGGTGCGAGCGAGCGCGAGGCGTGGTACGGACGACTATCGCAAAATACCTCGAACGGCAACGTCGTGGATGCCAACGGTGTACCGGATATGATATCAGCCTGGAGCAGAATCCCGCTGGAAGTGTTGGACGTGCCTTATCGCGTCTGGTCCAGGCAGTCAGCCGGTGCACGAACCGACCTAACCAACACACCGAGGCCAACCAACCAACCACCCAGCTTGACTGACTGCTCGCAGGAGTTTCGTCCTCCCCCGCCGCGCCGCGCCGCGCCGCGCCGCGTCGAGTGTTCTGCGATCGCGTTCCACACTCACACGCGTATATACGCCCGCTCTCTCGTCCCCATCCAACTTCCCGTGCACGTGCTCTTTGCCACCCTTCTTCTCAACCTTTCCTTTCTTTTTCTCGCCCTTAGCCTCCCATTCCGGCGACTTTGTACCGAGCTAAAGCTGTACGTTGAAAGATTCGACAGGAAGGGAACGAGATGCTGGCACGCGGACGCGCCGCGGACGCGGAAAGGAGGCCGAGAGGAACGCCGGTGTCCCTGATTACCCAGCCAGCTGTCCGCGCCGCGAACTTCTCTTTCCGCGGATCGGAACCGTGCTCCACCGTCAGCCAAACCGTCCGAGCGGTGTAAATTTTTTACGATTCTCGGTTAAAGGTTGGCCGCGCGAAAGTGGTTCTCGTTCTCGTTCTCATTTCGAAGGCGACGCGAGAGAGAGAAAGAAAGGAAGGAAGAAAGAAAAAGAGAGAGAAGGAAGCGCGGGGATGAATTCGAAAAGCGATCGATCGCGGAGACGAGGTGGAAGCGGAATGCCGTTGAAGCGGGCGATGACGGGCTTTTGACGAGAGCTTGGGCCACGGGCTTTTTTCCCGAGCCCCGTTTCCAAAGTAGCTGCGGGCTGCAGCCCGTCTAGATAACCGGTTCGGCTTCAACGTACGATTCGGACGAGAGCACAGTCGCGGACCGAATATACGGGTACCCCTATGCAATATTCCAAACTAATGTTCCGCGCGCCCACAGCTAACCCGAAAAGAAGCTTCTCGCGCGGGCGAGCGTCGGAACGCTCGCAACGCTAGTCTCGGCCCGCGGGACGCCGATCGCTCGTGCCAGCAATAAAACACACGCACCCTTAGCCTTGGTCTTGAGGTCGAGGTCGACGGGGAAGGGGTCGGCGTTGACGAGAACGGAAGCGGCCGGCGTGGATGGATGACAAACGGTTGCGGAAGACTGGTGTGGGGTAGCGGTAGCTGCCGGGGATGACGCGTTAGCCGTGCGGCTGGTCGTCGACGAAGTCGCGGCGACGCTCGAAACCCCGCCGCCGTTGGCGTTGCCCGCTGCGCTGGTGCTAGGGGTGCTCGTGGTGCCGACGTTGCCGGCGTTGCCAGCGATTGCCGTGGACGCGCTGCTAGACGCGGAGGTGGACGATGACGAGGTCGAGGACGAGGACGTGGACGATTGCTGATAGCCGCAGCACTCTTTCGCCTCTTCCTTCACCTTCACCTTGTGCAGGAGCGTGCTGGCCGCCATTCCACCCTCCACCTTCGTGCCCTCCTTCCGAAACTTCTTGCCTGTGCAACATGCGACCCATTGATTCGCTACTTTTCCTTCTGTGAACGCGCGGACGTGTTTGCCGCTATCGAAGGGGGGCAAGGAGTCGAGTGTCGAGAGTCGAGAGTCAAGAGTCGAGAGTCGAGAGGTAGCGGCGCGAGCGAAAGCGTAGGTGCGAGATCGCGCGCGACGCGCGTCCAGCGTTCGTATTTGATCGATTGGATTTGCCGATTGCCGGTGCCCTGTTCGCGTCCGCGTCCGCGGCGCGGCCGGTCGCATATTTCGCGTACGTGCTCGGCGACCAGAAGCGGGCCGCGCATACCGATGACTGATTTTAATGGAACGACCAGGCGGCAGTTTTACAAAGCAAACCGGGGATCTATCGTGATTCGGCGACTCGCTCTGAATATCCAAATAATTGAACGACGCGTCCGAGCGTCACGGCAAATAAATAACGATCGCGAGCGGCGAACGGCGGACGTGGTGCGCGCAATTGTGCGGCAAATGCGGGAACGAATTCCTCTTTCTCCGGGACGAGATGCACGCTATCGAATCTTGGCGTGAAATTTCGAATCGAGCGAAACGATGTTGTCCGTCGCTCGGATTTGGAAGGAGAACGCGGAAAGAGGTCGCGTATCGCGCGGTCGGAAGCGCGACGGACGAGACGGCTGGAGAGGGGAAGAATGAAACGGAAGGAAAGCGGAAAGGAAGGTTTAAGATCCACGCGGCGCGGCGCGGCGCGGCGCACGGAGCTCCGGCTGGCGAAATTTTATTTTATCGACTGGGAGAGCCCTGGCAGCGGGTCGCCTCTGGCTTCGGCTTCGGCTTCCGCTTCTGGGTGGCACATGGTCTCGTTATTAACGCGAAATGCAAACGAGCCGTTCGTTTCGTCCAAGAAACGACCGTCCTCCTCGCTCCGGGACTCGTCGTAATTTTTCCTGCAAAATTGCAAATCGCACCTTTGCGAAACCTCTCTTCGCGTCCCTCCGCGTCCCTTGGCCGCGCGACGCGAATGACCGCGGAAAGAAGTTGCCGTGGCGATATCGCGGCACGCACGCCTCCGATGCTCGAATAAATTAACGGCATCGTCGATCGCCTGCAGCAAGCTACTTTTATGACGCGCAATTTCGTTCGAATTAACGCCGTGACAATCGGGCTCCGCGCTTTAACGGCCGACGAACTTTTTCCCAATCGCGGCGAAGTAATTATCCGGATTAATTTTCGCGCTGACGGTAGCGAGAGGTAGGAATGGAAAGGAAAGGAAAGGAAAGCGAAGGGAAGGGAGGGGAAGGAGGGGACCGCTTTGCCAGTCAAGTGGATCGCTTTACGGCCTACAACGTTCCCGTTACATTCAATAGCCGTTAATAACTTTTGGCTGGAACGTTGTCAAAAAAGCCGCCGGCCCTTCGATGTTCTTCGCGAGGACGTTGGATCGATTCCGCGCGGAAATCTCGGCAAGCGCGTCGCGTCGCGTCGCGTCGCGTCGATCGGGCGAGCCCCCGCCGAGCGATCCAGCTCTCCGAGCACCGGAAAACTATTCGCAAGCTCGGCCTATTGTAAGCCTTTATCGCAACAGATGGCTGGAATAATTTTAATCGCGGCGTCATGGTCCATCTCCTTCTGTTGTTACAGATGTCCGCAATTTACGCGACCGACTCGTCGCAAGTGTTACGACGTGCACGCGTATCGCGTCGCTAACCACCGTGTCTGCCTTCCGTTTTCTAACAAAATTTCCTTGCTACTCGAGTCGGTAATCCGCCGCTTTAAAAATGTATCGAACAAAATCGGGGGGCGGAGGGAGAGGGAGAGGGAATGGCATTTCGAAAGAAGAAGAGACGAGACGAGACGAGACGGACGAGAGCGGCGCGTAGGGTGTACACAGGGGTAAACGCGCGTCCGTGGCAATTCGTTAAGACGCTTAGTTAAGCAAACAAGAGCGCGGAGTCGGTGGAAAACGATATACGTGCCATGGCAGAAAATCCTCGGCTCTGGCGTTGGTAATTGCGCGCAGCTGTGTTGCGCGCACGGGGATATAAACGCGAGCTCGAATACGCTTTTTTCCCGATCGAAGCCCGCCTCCGCGCCGAGCCGTGCCGTACAATTCAAATTCGGCCGATTCTCGACGAGCTCGCTTCGAGAAGGAAACCGCGAACGAGGGATCGCGCACAGACGGTAAGGCGGAAAAGCGGAAAGGCGGAAAAGCGGAAAAGCGACGGCTGTCCGAGGAGAGTAGAGCGGATAGGACAAAAAGGCTGGAGAGTACGCGTAGGTACGGATCGATCGCGGACACGTTTCGAAGGAAACGACTTCACCATCGTGGCAGACTGAGCTTATGTTTATACATATGTCCTGCACATGGTACGGTACTCGTCGGAGAGGAGGTCGCTTGCGCGGGTGGAGACGCACGTTCCAATATTAGACCGGGCAGCGAGAGAGAGAGAGAGAGAGAGAGAGAGAGAGAGAGAGAGCAGGCGAGAGGCAGGCAGTCAGGCAAACCGAGCCAACCGGACCAGATGTCTGCCGTACTGACTACCGAGAGACCGCGCCGCGTACGTTTAGCTTGCTTTCATTACAAAAATGTCACGCACAGCCACCGTGTGTCTTCTTGCTCGCACCGGCCTTTGATGATGCGACCCCGTCCTCCTTTTTCCCCTCGCCTACCCTTGCTCTCTTTCGCCGGCTTCACCCTCGGCTTACGGAGACGCGTCGCGAACCGCGAAGCGCGCAGTCCATCCGCGATATCCCGGCAAGGTGCACCGTGTTACGCCAGAACCTTGACCTCTCCGCTTTTTCGCCTGTCCTCGGTGCCTAAACTGGAAACGCTGCGCTGCTCCTGTCCGCGCGAGGATGGAGGATGCAGGATGCAGGATGCAGGATGCAGGATACGGGATGCAGGGTACAGGATACCGCCGCCAGCAACCACTTACGAACCTTTAACCCGGTTGCATTACGAACACGTCACGAGCAGGCATGCCTCGCGTTCAACCCGGCATTTGACGTTTCGCTCGTTGCGCCCGCTCACCTACCTATTCGGTTTTACAGTCGCCTGTGACCGGAAAAAACGATGAGGAATTGCGGTGCACCGAAAAAAAGTACGCGTGCAGGGAATTACCGCGTGCCTTTCGTTTGCCAACCCCTACCCCTCCCTCTCCCTCTGTCACCGTGACCGATATCTCTGCTCGATGCCGACTCGACTCGCTCCAAAGGAAGCGGTCCCTTCGCACTCGATTCCGATTTCCAATTTCCATCGTTCCAACCAAACCAACTGCTTTGGAGCTTCGCAACACCCATTGCACACGCGGAGCGACGGACGATTTTCTTGCCGCTTTGCCGTCGCGCCGATTCAGCGTTAAACGCGTTCTCGCGATCTTTCTTCCGATCTGACTCAGCATACGTATATCGCGTCACGGGCAACCCGACTCGTTAGGAGCAATCGAAGCGGTAGAAGGGAACTCTGCTGGATCGCGAGCACGGGCAAACCGAGTCTCTTTGAAGCGCAAAAAGGTGCCCGCAACACCTGACCGACTCGTCGGCCGCGTACATGGCAGGTCTAGCAGGCAGGCAGCGCAAAGGAAACGCGACTACGTTCCAGCGAGGAAAGCAAAAGAGAACGAGAGAACGAGGCCGACGGGGAACGGAGAAAAGACGAAGAGAAGGAGAGGAGGAGAGAAAGCAAGATTAATAATATAGGAAAGCCAAAGCCATGCCACCCTCCGACGAGCTTTCCTCTGCCTCTCTTCTGTTGCCAACAGTTAATCGATATAATACTTGAGGGAATAGCGGGCGAACAGCAGCGTGTCTCGCGACCGCTACCTATGCAACGCGTATCGCCTATCGCCTATCGCCTATCGCGTTTCGCGTATGCCGGATACCAGCCAATCCGACACCGCGATCGTCTCCGCTCGCTTCTTCTCCTCTTTCCAAGTTTGCTCCCGCGATAATCCGAACTCGTTGCCCCGTTTACGCGCGATCGCGCTTTCACTCGCTATGGAGCGCGCGGGAAATTCGGATCGATAGATCGCGTGGCAAATAAAGCCCCGACAAAGTTGTTCGACGGAGCGTAATCCTCTTGCCGATTGTTGTTCGGGTTGCTTGGAAGACTCGTTTGGGGGGAAAGGGAAAATAGCAGAGGAGCGACTGGAAGGAGAATAGGAAGACGGTAGCGCTCGATTGATGGCTAATCGTAGAGAGGTGCGGCGTACGCGAGCAACCGCGTATTGGCAAACATCGTGCGAAACCACGCACCTGACGCTTTCCGTACTTCGATCCTCGTCTATCCAGCACTCTCGCAAGAAAACTCGAGTTTCCTCCGGCACCGTTCAGCTGCCTGCTGCCTGCCTTCCGGCGCTTCTCCCTTCCGTTCTCCGTTCTCCGGTCTCCGGTCTCCGTTCCCCGTTCTCTACACCCCATCCCTATTCCCCGTTCCGTGTCGTTCCGTTCGGCACACGTGCGCCTATTTCCTCGCAAACGTCCATCTATCGCGACGAGAATCCCTGCGGCGCGGCGCGGCGCGGCGCCTGTGTCTCGTCTCGTCTTGCTGCCTAACTCGAAGAGGCGCGCGGCCGCTTGGCTGGTTTGCCTTTTTCCACTGGATCGCGTGGCTTTGCCGTCGCCGAGTCGAACGCATAATCGCGAAGCAATGAAGTACGGTAGGCGGAGTTGGTCTAGTCGCGATGCGCGACGCGATTGCGAATGGAAAAGGAAATGTGTGCCTACCTGTTCCGCTACGCGATCTTCGCCTCGCGCCAGCCTCGCGCGGCCCTCGAACAAATCCAAAGGGGCTCGAGCACAACGCGAACAATCGAAACGTCACCAACGGATCTAGCGAATCGGTTGCACTGGACGAGCAACAGCCCCGGGATTCATCGCGCACTCCAGCAGCGAGCAATTTGCAAGCGATCGCGATCGTGGAAACCGCCTCGCGGAAACACCTGCAGCTCTATGGCGAAGCGAACAGGAAGGAGCGGCGAGAAAAGCGGCGGAAGCGCGGGTACGAGCGGTGAAATTTCGCGGGCGAGAAACGGGGCGTGCGCGATACGAAGGAACGCGAAGCACCGACGGCTGTCGCCAGCCGACTGAACGTCTCGTCGGAGAACTGGAAGAACGACCCGAACCGGTGGAGGATGAGAAAGAGAGGTGGTGGCGGCTTGCAACCTCCACCACGCAACCTCTGCCCGCTCCGAGTCTACACCGGTAATTCTTCCATCCGTGCCCTGGACCACCGCAACACCCACTGCATCCAACAGCGCTTGCACGTTTCCAGCCGAGCGAGCCTTCGCGATTCGATCCGCGATCCGCGATCCGCGATCCGCGATCCTAGATCCGCGGTCCACGCGAAGCGAAACGAAGCGGAGCGAAGCGGAGCGAAGCGGCCGAGGTGGTCGAACGGATTCGCGTTTACGCGGAAATATTGTAAACGGTCCAGTGTGCTTTTGACGCGTCGATATATTGCCGCGAAGAAAGCCTCTGCCGGTGAAGCTGAGAAATAGCTTGCCACCCTTGCCCCGTATTTCTGCGACTACGTGCATGTCCGGTGTTCTTTCGGATCCCCGGCTCCTCTCCGGATTTGCCGCGACTCGACGCGTACCGCGCGACCAAACCGGAGAAACGTTCTCTCGCCGCGGAGGGACGCGCAAAAGGAAGGGGAGAAAGGGATCGCAGCGGGTTCTTGCGTGCCGATTTCGTTTCGATCGACAGCGACGTTCGGCATCGATCGTTGCAGAGGAGGACATCGGAGGACTGAAACTTGCAAGTTGCACGCGTGCGGCTCGATTGGCAGTTGGCAGCTGGCAGGGAGGCAAGATCGCATTGCTTGGCGGTCAGCATCGGCCAAAGAAACGCGTACGCGAACCAGCTACGTAGACGCGTGTGCGCGGAAGAATAGCGGAATAGCGAAATATCTCCCTGTGCCTGCGCCTCCTGCCCCTGTGCCTGTTTATCGGCACGAATTCACGCGCGACCGCACTGACACACGCGCGCCGTTCCACCACCGGCCTATTATACGTATTATTAGCACTCCGTCACGGCCCTGTCATCGCCACGTACGCTCTTCTACGTGTGCGCGACACCGCCACGAAATTCTACGCCGCTTTCTATCTATACTCGTCTTTCCCCAATTTTCAACCCCTTGCTATCGATCCTCGCCTCCTCCTTCCGCTTCGAGCTTTCCAACCGATCAAGAGATCGTGCTCTCGCATCCGCGATCCGTTCACACCCGAATCGTCGCGTTGGCGTCGGGCGTTAGGCGTTAGGCGTTAGGCGTTAACAGCTGCAACGGGAAAGTCGCATTTGTCCAGAGAGGAGGCGCAAGTTTCGACGACTGATGCCGTCACCGACAGGCGAACGAAAGTCACGTTTTGCACGGCGATCGAAGCGTACTTGTAATTTACGACTTATCGGCTCTGGCCCGGGTACGTTTCGCGCTTGTGAAAATTATACCGACCAGCCTCTCGCTCGTCCAACGAATTTCCTCTCTCCTCGTTCATCCCACCTCTCCCTCTTCTCCTCTCCTCCTCCTCATCCTCCTCATCCTCCTCCTCTTCCTCCTCTCTACCACTCCCTTTCGCTCCCTCGCTGTGGAAGTGACGCAAAATCGTGCTCCCGGCGCGGGCTGGCTTGTACCGAGATGTCGATACCACGAGGAGCGGATGTCAATAGCACGAAGTCACTTCTCTCGCGAGGGAGAAACCGCGTCAGCCGATTTTACAGCATTTTCGCGTTTCCGGCGTCGTTGCAGGGAACCGCGCAACGCGTAACCAGCCTCGCTTGACGTTCGATCCGAGATCCCTCGATCGCGCGTTTCCCACCGTTCCCACGTGCTCCTCCGATCCGACGCGGTTCTCGTGTCTCGTGTCTCGTGCCTCGAAAAGCCATTAGCCCGCGCGAAGCCCAACCGAGAGCCATCCAGCGACTCGAACCTGCCGCGAACGAACTCTTTCCTTTCCACGATTTCCACCACTTCCACGAGTTCCACGAGGCAGCCCTCTTGGAAACCTTCGAACCGCAGCCCTGCTTCTGACACTGCTCGTCGAGCCAACGGGCCTGCTTGTAGCGTGCTTTTGTATTAGTACTTTGCGCCGCTGGAAAGTAGACTCCCTCGTGCTCCTCGTGTCATCGAATCACCGAAACCCTTCCCTGTGCGAAGCGCAAGGAAAGGGTGTTGCCCTGCTTAGCCGTGTATCTCGAGCGCCTCGCTCCGCTCTTCGCCTGCGCCCACCTCCCCGATCCGTTCAAAAAGCTTTTTCTTCTTCGAACGGTCAGATACAGGGTTGCTTGTGCATCGCGGTGACAAAGAGCGCGTATTGTGCGAAACGTGCCGCAAAGTCGAGTTGCTTGCACGTGCAGCAGCGAAACAACGAAGCCGGCTATCGAACGAAACAGGTGAGCCGGATAAGATTAAACAGCTGTTTCCCCATTTTACCGGGTCACCAACAGCTTAGCTTCTTTTCTCCGTCGATATATCCGCGCCATGTGCGAAACACCTTCCGTTCGCTTGTTTGCGCTTCGCCGGATCGATATTCCTAGATCTGCCGAAACTCCGATCGCTCGCCCTCCGTTCCTCGTCTCCTGAGAACCGTTCTATTCCAATTCTGCTGAACGCGCCGTTTGCCTTCAACGTGCCTCGAACCGTTCCAATTAATATTCGACGCTAACGAAAAAGGTCGAACGGGGAATGTCTCGAGGTCTATCTAGGATTTTATTTTGAAACGTCGGAACGCGTTGGCGAGCAGAGCAGAAACACTGAAGAGAAAAGGAGGGGGAGAGAGAGAAAGAAAGAGAGAGAGAGCGGATGGAACGGATAGAAAACAGCTGAGGCGCAGCTGGTTTCTGGCATCGCGACGGCTGGCGTCTTCGACGCCGGGAACGTCGTGCTTTCCGCCTATGTATATGCATATGTATACGTATACGCATACGCGCGTAGCTGACGTGCGCGTATAGCACAAACCATCCATGGTAGAAAGCAGAATCGAAATCGCCTTTTCGAAAACATTCTTAGAAAAGGAGCAACAAACGATTCGGAAAAATTTTGCGACTCGCATCGACGCGCTCGAGATCGAGCGATCGACGGATTTCGAATAGAAGTACTTGCCCTGCTCGTGAATCGTTCGTGTTTCGTCTCGTGCCCAAGTCCGGGAGGAAGCTGACGAAGCCACGATCCGGCAACCACCGAAACGTGCACGTTGGAAGAAGCATCGATAAAGGGGAAGAGAAATCGATGCGTATACGGCGTAGATGGTCGTGGGCGGGCAAACAGGATCGCTCGTTATTCGTAGCGATGATCGCGCGCGCCTTGCACCTTTTCGGGTTTCTCGTTCACATCTTTACCGACATCTCTTCGTTTCGACGAAAACTACGCGCCCCTGGCAACGTCGACGCCGCGTCGTCGTCCACTTTCCGACTAATTCCCCTTTTAACAATTCGAAGAAAAGATTTTTCACTGCGCGAACGTTGCGAAACCGCCGCGTACTTACCGCTACGGAATGATCGACTCTTGTACAGTGTACAAACAATACTTTATTAATAACGTTACTCCACACTGACAAAATGCACAGGTTTACGGTTTACAAAGGTACGGTAAACGGATACGGATACGGAGACGCGTGGTTTCTACTTATGCGCGCGGCGTAGAGGAAAGTTCGCGACTTTTGATAGCCGAGGCGAGGTTTCGGTCAGCCTTGGGTATCGGAGGTAGCCGGTTATTGTCGGCGAAGAGTTTTGCGGGACACCGCGAGCGTACGAAACGCGCTTATTATCTTTTTGGCAAATCCTCGGTCTGGTGGCGAACGGCGGGCCGGTCGAATTGCGTATACCTGGAAGGAACGCTTTAACCAGTATCGGAGGTGCAGGACGAAGTATCGGCATTACTGTGATCGTTGTTACTCTCCGTTGACGAACTATCGTTGCTCTTTATTCGCCGTTTCCGCAGCTTCGCGAATTGAAACTCCTCAACCGGCACTGTACAGCAACAATTGAAGTGGTGATTAGTTTTGTTTGCGCAGCCGAGCGGCGCTAGTCGGAAGAGGGAAGATCGCTAGCCCTAATGATCGGGAAATAAAACCAACTGAATTGCATCTAGCGAATCGGGAACGGTAGACGTTTGTATTTCTTCATACGCTTTCGGATGTTCGTTTCGTTACAGGTAAACTCTTACTCTTACTCTTACGTTATAGCCATGGTGTACCGAGATCGCCTTCGACCGTCGACAGTTCGCCGGTCGCGATACGCTCTTTGCTACGCTTTAGATCTGTGGCCTACTATGGCTGTAACATGTACATCGTACGATATTAACAACGATCAGCAACGAGTTCTTTCTAACTTTCTAGAAAAAGACGGTTTGGTGCTTCTAGAAAAGTTGCCGATCCACGGTTCCGCGATCGATCGTCGATCGTCGATCGCCGATCGCCGATCGAAATACGCGCGTTTCGTTAAGTTCACGCAAGAAGATCGCCACTCTAATATACATATACGTATATGTATTATACAGCAGACGCACACATATATCGTAGACGTGTAATTTAGATAGAAACGGTGGACGAATCGTTACGAAATAATGCGGCACAAGTACAAAGGATCTCTAGTGGTAATTTATTTATCAAAAAGGAATTAACAGAAGGTAGAACGATCGTAACGTTTCAACGGCGAGTACGTTGTTACAAGTGAAATAAATTTATTGCACGGCAATACGACTACTTGTAGGGCAAGTTTGATTACCATCAGAGTCCAGATCTCGATCCGTGACGGTACGAGAAGCCACGCTCGGTAGCGGAACCACTTCGGGTTCCAGCGGCTTTACCGGGCAATCTACGTCTTCCACGATCACTTCTTCCGCCAAGCTACTTCTCACCGCCTCTGCAGTCACACAAATATTTCCACACGCGTGTATAGCACGTATCTTTGCGAAGTAAATCTCTCGAGCGGCTTACGCACGCGTACGCTTACCATTGAACGCTTGGGGATACTGCTGGCTCAGCTTGTTCTTTACCACGCGGATCCTCTTGAAGATGTAGTCCAGGTCTCTCTTCATTTCCACCAGCAACGCGGTGTGCTTTTTGAACTCATTCCCAGCCGTTTTCAATCTGTTCACCGACAGCTGATTGCAGTTGGTCAACATCTCATTGGTCTTTTCGAATCTCTGCAGCCTGCAAAACAATAGCATGGTATTGAACCGGATAAACGCAACCAAACAGTCTCGTACGCGCGACCCAGGGAAATGTTCTCACATCTGCTTCTGAGCCCTTATCATAGACTCTACGTCCTGCTGATCCACGATACCGGCCAAGCCTTGCACGAATACTTCTGGGGCTGTATAATTTTGAAAGCACTCGAAACTACCCGTATCCGATTCCGGGGTACCTTGCGCCGTTGCCATAATTTTTTTTTCTTTTTAAGTATTAATCGTTAGAATTGCACGTTTCGTTCAGGTACGATGCTATCGCTGTCATCTCTTTTCGCGCGCTTCGGTCCGTGGTCGTTGATGAACGTGCTTTCTTGCGAGTCGACTTCAGCTGCAAAATATTCATGTTTCCTTATCGATTCGACGTTAACGCTGTCGCTGTCGCGACGAGTCTGTGCAATCGTTGTCAAGCGAAACAGGATATAGACAGTGTCGGGAAATACAAAGCGGCACGATATTTCCTAACTGGAGCTCGCCCCTTGCAAAACACATCGATAGGATATTCGTTTCAAGGAAATACGTTGCAAGCGATATCGAATGATGCTCACCGTTGGCGACGGCCGACGGTGCGATTGTCATTCTCGCCGCTCGTATTATCTGAAATCCATTATAGAAGCGCTGGCGCCCGTACGCACGACCAAACCAAGCGACTCTAAGGTTTTCAACTCCAACGTACAAGTCTAACGTTTTCCCGTGTCCTCGGCTTACGGTACCATACACGATCGTGTTTGGTTTGGAGTTCGTGTTTGGTGCAACAAAGCTTACGCTATACCCTTACATTCAACCAGGGATGCCGGACGAGAGGACCTTTTATGACTTTCTTCCAAGAATTTGGCTAGAAGTGGGAGAGCTGCCCCTTCCACACTCGACACATGCATGAAAACGTAGTCTAATCTATCGCGTCGCATAGTCTGTGGTAGCGAAATTTCAGCGTGGTGCTGCCACCAAAGTAACTAGCATTGACGAAGTATACAATAGATTATCCATTCCCATATGGCATCATCAGGGAGCCAGCAGCTGGCCCTCTTACCATTGTAGTGTCACACGCGACATTATCAGTTCAGAGTAGACGAAGACAAAAACATGGACCTCGTTTGTGGTTGGCTAGCGCACGACTGAGTTACAATTTCCACCGTCGTGAAAGCGTTGCTGTCATATTCTAGTCTCAACTGGTAATGTTGCATGTAACACTAAAATGGTAATGGAGCTAGGTGGCCCCCTGATGATTCCATATGGGAATGGATAGTCTATTCTATACTTCGTCAATGTTAATAGGGATTCATACATTCTGATCCTTTCGCAATAGTTTCTCCTTGCTATCCTTTGCATTCTTGGATAATATTATCTGTAGTCTGTAGTTATACTACTTGTATACAACTTCAAAGCGTTTCAAACTTCGTTCGTTTGAACCGCGCTCCAATAAGGAAGAATGATCGAAATCCTCGTCATTGGGGACGCTGCGATCGGCAAGGCACGACCTTTCCACTCCGATCCTTTTTCCCCTACTTTTTGAGGGGAAATTTCAAGAAGGTCCTCTCGTCCGGCATCTCTGCCTTCAACAGCTGTTCGAAGTCGAATGTTTTCAAGCAGGTTGATAGGAAATCCAACATTCAAATTTCCACAGTGACTGTTGTGTCTGAAAGGGAAGCTTCGGAAATCTAGCGTGTCGTTTAATAATCCTAAGGATCTATCGCGTGTGTCTTTCGAATCGGAATGGCACAAAATATCAATCCATTCTATTCGTCTCAAAATGCTCCGAGTAAAGCTGCCGAGGAGAAACAGAATATTCCAAAAGACAACCATGCAGTTAGTAAACGGTACGCTACCTCTGCCCGATATTTACGCCGCCCTTCTCCGCCTACTCCTAGCCTTTATTCGTTCGGATTTCGCTGGCCAACGTTCCTCATTTCTTTCCGCCTCAACTAAACACCCGTTTCATCGATAATGTTTTGCCGTGATAATTATCTCGAGTCACATAACCTCCTCGCAATGTTTGGGCCAACCGAAGCTCCGAATATCCACCCGTACGGATATTCGAAATCCGATTAAGATGCGACCGATTTTGCCCGCTGCAATCGTTAAGAATACCAAACGTATGTCTAGACTGCAAAAGGAGCTGATGGTGTTGATGATGAACACGGAGAAAGGCGTTTCCGCCTTTCCGGACGGAGAGAACCTGTTCAAATGGATAGGAACTATCACGGGACCAAGGGACACGGTAATATTCTGGTCACCCAGCAGCAATCCGCGACGCATCCATACGCGCGGGAAGTAACCTGTTTTTCTTCGTGCTTCAGGTGTACGCCGGTCTAACTTATAAGTTAACTTTAGAATTCCCCCACAGCTACCCGTACAGCGCTCCAATTGTACGCTTCGCGACTCCCTGCTTTCATCCAAACGTGGATCCCGTGTCGGGCAATATTTGCTTAGATATATTGAAGGACAAATGGAGCGCTCTGTACGACGTGCGTACCATACTATTGTCTATACAGTCTCTTCTCAGCGGTGAGTAAAATCGAAATAAATGTCGAGTAGATGCGACGGCAAGAAACGATTATTGAGCGTGCTAAAGCGCGAGCAACGTTTGATCGGCAGAACCCAACAACGAGAGTCCGCTGAATCAGCAAGCGGCGAAGCTGTGGAGCGACCAACCCAAGTACAAGAAGCACTTAACGGAAGAATATCACAGAGCCGTAAATCGCGATCAACAGGATTCATGATAAGCGCACATTTACGCGCACCTTGGATCGATTCGTATTTTTATTTCTATCGATGTTACGATTAGGTGTAAGATATATATATACGAACAAACTGCCCCGAATTTAGGTACTTTGTTAGCAAAAATCGAATGCCCTACCGTCATTTTGATCTATACACCGTGCTGCGGGAGGAATCATGCAAATACCTTTTATATCGTTCATTGCGGTCATCTTTGTTATATATATATATATATTATAATTTCGTCGATCCGTCTAGAAGATGTATAGAAATTGGTCGCATCATTTTTAAGACTGTATATGCGGATTAAACATTTTTGTACCGTCAACTCGTCCCGGATACATTTATTTATTTTTAATCTCAATACGATGTATTACGTGGACTTTGGGTATTTTAAACTTTTTTTCGTGCATACGAGTTACACCGACATTGACGTTGCGTCATCATGATGATCATTGTATATTTCGAAAATAAATATTTTAAACACTATCGCTATACAGAATTTGTGCTTCCACCAGTAGCTCAGCTCTACCGTAGAGCCGTATCGTTGTAGAAAGGCCTATTCGTCGGGGCGCCTCTCGATGTTGTATCTAACACGGCAAACCGCTAGTCAGTATTCCCAACATAGTAGCCAACACCTGGGGGGCTACACCATTTTTTCTTTCTCCTTTCTGAATTAAATATCCTGTTGCAGATTAATGGAGACGCGACGAATGCTTGGCCAGTCCCGCGATCCTCCATTCAGGAATAGTAATCGTTAGTGTATTTAGTTGGGCGCGCAGATTTCTCGGGTCTACTTCACGCACAAACGCGGACAGGGTTAACGAAAAAACCGAGTCCTCTTGTCAAACTAATAACGGACAGCTATAGTCCACGACTAGGAGTCTTGGAGCGTAGGAGCATAGGGCGTAAAAGCCGAGAGGTCAACCCTTTGGCCGCCTGTTGGACGAGCATTCTTCATCGCGATCCAACGAGGGATCGAAGCGAGGATCGATCAACGACGCTCCCTGCGCCAGATGCTAATGCGTGCACGTTTCCGTTATCAATTAATGATTTAGTTTTAAGATGTTGTAATATCTATTGTACCTTGCACTTTTTATGTGAAAGTTTAAATAAACGACCAGTTAAAGGTAGCTAATTGTTTAAATTAATTAAACCCGTCCAGCGATCCTAGAATGACCAATCCGAATCCTTTAATAGAGATGTACCGCGGAGGGACTTTACAAAAAAGTGCCGAGGCGGGAAACTCTAAAAAATACCCTTGAACCCCATTAAATTAGTTATAAGTACGAAACTAGAAAATTAAGGTTCCAGAGGATCCACCAATTAGCCCGAAACCTTGCCAAAATCCGAAAACCTCGCCAATTCCTCGAATTTGACGTCACTTCTAAGACGTGCCAAAATTCTTGGAAATGACGTCACGTTGTCATGTTCGCCGGATACCTCTTCGCACCTCATATTCGCCTAATACAAAGTCGCCAAATTGGCCAAAGTTTTATCGCGACACCTTTAAAACTCGGATTTTCCTGGAATTTGACGTCACTTCTCGGAATCGCCAGAATTCTTGGAAATGACGTCACCAAGCCTTGATCGCAGGATACCTCCTCGCACCTCATATTCGCCTAATACAAAGTCGCCAAATTGGCCAAAGTTTTATCGCGACACCTTTAAAACTCGGATTTTCCTGGAATCTGACGTCACTTCTCGGAATCGCCAGATTTCTTGGAAATGACGTCACCAAGCCTTGATCGTAGGATACCTTCTCGCACCTCATATTCGCCTAATACAAAGTCGCCAAATTGGCCAAAGTTTTATCGCGACACCTTTAAAACTCGGATTTTCCTGGAATCTGACGTCACTTCTCGGAATCGCCAGATTTCTTGGAAATGACGTCACCAAGCCTTGATCGCAGGATACCTCCTCGCACCTCATATTCGCCTAATACAAAGTCGCCAAATTGGCCATAGTTTTATCGCGACACCTTTAAAACTCGGATTTTCCTGGAATCTGACGTCACTTCTCGGAATCGCCAGATTTCTTGGAAATGACGTCACCAAGCCATGATCGCCGGGTACCTCCTCGGACTTCATATTCGCCTAATACAAAGTCGCCAAATTGGCCGAACATTTACTCGAAAACCCGGGAAACTAGGCAGTTCTTGGAAATGACGTCACTTCTCGGAATCGTAGAAATTCTTGGAAATGACGTCATAGCTCAAAACTTTCGACGACCTCCTGACAAATTATATTCTCCTGATACAATGTTCCCAAATTTTTCGAAAAATTTTCGTTACTTTGTATCAGGAGAATATGAGGTGTGAGGAGGTATCCGGCGACCATGGCAAGGTGACGTCATTTCCAAGAATTTTGACACGTCTTAGAAGTGACGTCAAATTCGAGGAATTAGCGAGATTTACGACTAATTCAGCAAACGTTTAGCTTAACTACTGAATAGTTTAATATTGTGCGTAGGACTTGTTTTTAGAGTTTCTCGCTTTGGTACGTTTTTTACCGAAGCTCCACCACGATACTTCTCTCTAAAGGATTCGGATTGGTCAGTTTAGGATTGTTTGATAGGTCAATAAATGTTTAAACAGTCAACTACCTTTTAACATCAAATTTATTTAAACGTTTTGATGAGGTACAAGTAACATAAATATTGATGCGGCCTTATAAACTAATACGCGTTACAGTTTTGTATAACGCTTATTACTTAATAGCAAAGTACACAACGTAATTGAAGTAAGTAATGGTCTATGTGTTGCAATGTTTTATAAGCTAACTCTTACAAACTGTTCCTGTAAACCCATTTACAATACATCTTATAACTAATGCTTCGCGGCACCCATCCTGGAACGAACTTGGCGGAATTCGCTGTACTCGGATTATCTCCCGGCCACCCATCCAGGAATGAACTTGGCGGAATTCGCTGCACTCTGATTATCACGCGGCTCCCATCCCGGCATGACGTGGGAGGTAGTTGCTTTACTCTAATTATCTAGCGGCACCCATCCCGGCATGATTTGAAGATAGTTGCTTTACTCTTAGTATCTAGCGGACACTCATCCCCAAATGACTTGGGGATCGTTGCTTTACTCTTATCATCTAGAGGGCACCCATCCCGGAATGACTGGGGGATTATTGCTTTACTCTTATCATCTAGCGGTCACCCATCCCGGAATGAACTTGGGCAATTCCTGGAATTTCACTGAATTGTCTTTAAATGGTCATTTATTTAAACTTTCGAATAAAGTACAAGGTACTAATATTTTACAGCATTCTTACAAACTAACGCCTGCTACACGTGTGATACGAAATGCTCTATGCTTTACAGGGAGGTTTTGCTAGTTAATTCTTATAAGCAATTATTACAATCTAATTTACAGTGCATCTTTTAGTTGCAACTTGTGTAATTCATAATTTAGCGTCCGAAGGTAGCGCGACTCGATCTGAGTGCTTGTTCCTTCCCCTTTTTCCCGGTATTCTTAATTAAAAGCTCCTGGACACTGGACCCTGCTCCAGGATCAATTCAGCAGCAAACGAAGGGAATACTATTAATTAATCTAGAAAAGTATTGCGAAATAGAAAATTAACGACGGAGCGCAAGACAACTCCTTCGATAGTCAACGACAGACTGGCGAAATCTGGTGGCTGCTGCTGCTGCTGAGCGCGATTAGAGAAGGGGTACCAATCGTGACGTCACGCATCAGGGTACTGATCGGGAGACAGATAGAAAAGGAGCGCATCACTTGGAGACAAGGACAGAGATATAGAAAAGGAACGCGCTGTCTTTCAACAAGGACAGAGATATAGGAAAGGAGCGCGCTATCTTCCGACAATGATGGAGATATAAAAAAGGAACGCGCTGTCTTCCGACAAGGATGAAGATATAGAAAAGGAACGCGCTATCTTCCGACAAGGAGGGAAATATAGAAAAGGTACGCGGCACTCCGTGACAAGGACTTCCTGTAATTTATAATAAAAGATAACACGATGTTCCCCAATTAATGCGCCAAGTTTAACAACGCTTTCGCAAGCTAACGTTTATAAATTGTTCCTGCCCGCCTATTCACGATGCATCTTACAACTAAATTTGCATGTGTAATTTGTAATTTAAAATAAAATGGTATCTATTAAGCTATTAGAGGTCTTCTTCCCCCCACTCTCCTTGGTCGGGATCCGAAGCTGCACGCTGCTGCCGCAATTGCTAACCTCGAGCTTTCTTGCAATAATTTAAAAGCAGGGAATCTCTTTAATCAGCCCTTGTCTCGATTCCTCGCCGAATCGCCAGTAACCAGGAGGCAGCCGAGAAATTGATCTCGGCGGAATATACATATAAACGCCCAAGCAAATCGTTTGCTAGTTTAATATTAAGAATTTCGATGGTTACTCGGAGGTGCTAGTCGGAGTTGGGCCAAGGAAAGGAAGGAACGAAGGAAGGAAGGAAGGAAGGTAGGGATCCGGAGGTGTTATTGGTTCGACCGCCAGCAGAAGACTGATCAAGCATACATATGTATATTATTTATTGTGATTTGCCACGCGGAGGCATCGGCATTCGCACACGCGTACGATTCGCGATACGATTACGTAATTCGCCACGGAATATGCACGTTAGAGTAGGCAGTCGTAATTTTCGTTTCGACTCGTGTTAGCACGAACGGAATGGTTCAAAGTATCCGTAGCAGAGCAGATTCGGCAGTCTGGAACGCGTAAGCAGCAAAGTTGCCGGCCATGTTCCATCGAAATTTCGCGAACAATTTGCCGTCTCTGTTGCGCGTCAGAGCTCTTCGAGCGACAAATCTGGCAAAACGACACTCCTGCACGATGCAGAATCAAAGTTTAGAGGTAACGTATTTCTCGGCAGAGATAAAGGGCTGCGCGGAGGTCGATATATACGCGTAAGTACTTTGCTGTAACAGGAACGGAAAGTGAATGTGGACGGAGTGGACATCAACTATCTGAGAGTCGGAACTGGCGAGCATCCAGTTTTACTGCTGCCAGGTGCCGTAGGTGAGTATCTCTGCCAACGTTATCACGTCTATGCAATAGTGGCAACAATTAGGCGAAAGTGCTGCTATCTAGTAGAGTTGACCGTTGCAACTCTAGCCGCCTTGCCGCCTACCACTGCACTCGTAGCGCTAGCGATACATTTTCCTTCTCTCTTTCACCTCTTCCTTTATTTTATCGAGCTATCGAATCCTCTACCACTGTACGGGATTACTAGCATTAACAATGGGCGCAACGTGTCCCAGCTACGTTAGAAGGCTATGCTGCAGAATGCGCCGATAAGATATCGCTATTAGCCAAGTCTTGCCGAACGAATTTCGAATAATGCAAAGCAGCAGATACGCGACCGATATGTTACTTGTAAATGATGCGAAATTACAATGTCGTGCTGTAGGCTCGATTTGGACTGATTTCAAGCCGCAGATAGAGGGACTGGATAAAGGGAAATTTACTATAGTGGCGTGGGACCCTCCGGGCTATGGAAAATCGAGGCCACCAGACAGAACCTTCCCGCTAGATTTCTTTCAGCGCGACGCCAGCTGGGCTCGCGGTTTAATGCAAATTTTGGGCTACGAACAGTTTTCGTTGCTAGGATGGAGCGACGGCGGAATCACCGCTCTCGTTCTAGCTTCGATGTTTCCCGATAACGTTCGGAAGATGATAGCCGTAGCCGCGAACGCCTACATAACGCCGGAAGAGGCCGACGTTTACAAAAGTACGTTCCTCCGCTTCGATCTCGATCTCGATCTCGATCTCGATCTCGGTCTCGATAAGCGCGCGATTCGATCGTTTTATCGTGGCGCGTTCGCATTGTTGACAGAATTTCGAAGCATCGACAGCTGGTCGGAAAAGATGCGAGCGCCGTTGATAGAGATTTACGGGGAAGAATATTTCCGAGAGATTTGGGCCGGATGGGTGGACGGGATTTTGAAGATTTACGAGAAGCGGAACGGCGACCTGTGCAAGGAGTCGCTGTCGAAGATCACCTGCCCCACTTTGATCGTTCAAGGAAAGAAAGACGCCATGGTGTTCGTCGAGCACCCGATTTACTTGAAGGATCGCATCGCCGGAGCAAAGTTTGTATCACTCGTCGAATAACGCGGCCGAACTATCCCCGTCCGAAATACGGATAAGCTGACCGAAAGACGTTTCAGGTTGCAGATGTTTGAGAACGGAGCGCACAATTTGCATTTGCGATACCCCAAGGAATTCAACGACCTCGCAACTAAATTTTTAATCGAGTAACCGACGCTGCTTCGGGTCCCGCCCTTGCCCGGCCGCTAGCAACTTTTTTTACTTTTTATATCGAATAATTTTCGACGGTGAAACAAGGTACCTACCTACGCGTATTCCTCGGAGCAACGATTCCCAAGCTTTCTGGCCTCGCGACCCACTTTTCGTGCCGCCAACTTTTTGCCACTCCCTCAGCTACACTCTTATACATGTATAATGTTGTGTATTTTAGCAGGAAAATAGATTGCTCCTTATTGACAATGTTCGATAGCTAATCCGATGGTTTACGGCGCGACCCAGCGATGGCGATGGCCCGTGACCCAGACCCACACTTTGGGAATCGCTGCCTTGGAATATTGCGATCCGTGCAATAGGTATAGATATAGGTATAGGTATAGGTATAGGTGTAGGTATAGGTGGTAGAAAAAGCAACCTTATTAAGCGATTAAAGAGCATTTGTTCGGCGTTGAACGCATGACACAGCATAGAGGACACACGTGGGATAACCGGCACAGAAATCGAGCCAGAGAAAGGAGCTGCGAAACCATGTGGGCGACCAAGCCTTACCCGCTCCAGCGAGCTTACCTCTTTCGACAGGCCGTGTTTCCAAAAACGTTTCCGCTTCTTCCATTCGAAATCAATCTCTGACCGATCTCCGTCTCGGCCAGTGCGTTCCGATTCCGATTCCGACTCCGACTCCGACTCCGACTCCGACTCCGACTCCGACTCCGACTCCGACTCCGACTCCGATGTATGCTACTTTCTTACGAAATAAACGTCTCTTCTTACTTTGTTACCGTTAAGTAGTTGCACTGCGAAGTAAGCGATTCGATGGAGAAGACGACGATACGGCGGATCGAAGCAGAAAGAAAATGCGATGCGGAGGAGAGAAGGTTCGGGTTAGCGGAATGGAATACGGCCGCGAAGGACCGCCCATCCGAAATATCCGCAATGCGCTTCGCACGAAAATCGATTCCGCTGTTCGTTTCGGCTACGCCCTAAAGAACCACTTGCCTGCGAGCAACGCCGCGTATTTCCTTTTTCATCGGCACAATTGTCGCGCGTTTCTTCCTCTTCCTTTGCCTCTTCTTCTTTATAGGAAATATATATGTATGTACGTAGAAACGAGTCTCGGAGCAGAAGAAACAACGTTTAAGATTCGCGCGGAGATGCTGCCTGTACGTCGATAGAAAGTGGTCTTGTGCCACTTATTATGCGACTGCCTTTACAGTCGGGACGAAAAGCAGCGCGCGATCCAGTAGAAGCGTTCGGGCAGATTTTCTGCGCGGTGCATTTATAAATTCATACGAGACGCGAATTACGCGAAGCCACGCGAAACGGAGATCGATACGATGCGAGATCTAAAGCGGTTAAAGACCCGGAATCTTCCGGGCTAAACTTCGTTCAAGCGATCACGCGAAAAATGAATATACGCGGGACGCGTACATTTTTCGTGCGGCCTGCTTGCGATTTTTTTTTTCGGACACGCGAAACAACGATCGAACAGCGTTACGCAAGATTAAGATCGTTATGATCGACGAAAGAAAATGGATAGAAGAGGTGACATATAAAATGCAGCTGACGTGTCCAAATATGGCCAGACTGCTTCGCGGTTCAATCGTGTGAACCTCTACTTGTCCTTCTCCTTCCTTCTTCTATCGTTTTCCTTTTTCGGAGCAACAGCTTTGCCACCTATCAACGGCGAGTCGTTTTCTTTCGAAGCACGCGGTTCTCGATAGAAAAGAACGCCAGTCCGACGACTCGGAGCGAAATATCCGAACACCTAAAGTCGAACGCGATAGCCCGCAGTCAGCGTCACCCTATTCCTTACCCCTTAACCCTTATCCTATAACCTATGCCCTACGGATACGTTGCGCTTTAAATCGATACTCGCGAAACAGCGCCGAGTTGCAAGTTTTCGCGTTTCAAGTTTGCCTCGCGATGGCAGCTCTGTTTCGGCCAAACATAAGCAAAAGCCGAATATGCAAATGCATTTCCAGTTTTGGAAGCACGGCACCGAGCCGCGATGACATCACCGCGAAGCGTTACACAATATCCAGGCTGTCGCCAAATTGAACGTTCTCTGAAAACTATAGCATTGCCGTTCGCCAAAGCATTTCCTCCTGCTTCGATGGTAAATTTGATAGCTCGTAGAATACGAGGCGAAGGTGGTGCAAAACGAAAGAAAGCACCTTAAGCGGTTTAAAGGGTAGTTTAAGGAGCAGAACGAAAGAGAAGGATCGAACGAACGGTGGAGGGAAAAGGCGGAGAAGAATGGCCAGGTGACTCACAATCAGATTTCGAAGCTACCGTTATCGAGGTGACTCTGTTGGTCCATGGATTCTGTTGGTGTGGCGACCGCGACTCGGGACTCGGGGCTCGGAGCTCGGGGCTCGGGGCTCGGGGCTCGGGGCTCGAGGCTCGCGACTCGCGAGTCGCGGTGTACAAGCGCGCTGGCCTCCAAAGTAGAAAACCACGCCATTTACGGCAGCTTGCGGCTCCGTTGTTGCTTCTCTTCGGGCCCGTATCGCTCGAGATCGTTCGAGAAAGTGGTCGTGTGTCAAAATCTTGTCCTCGATACAACTCGGCCACCCCCACTGATCTCCGCGCCGAAAGCCGGCCGATTCTTCTCGATCGAACTTTCCGAAATATGCATAAGGCGAATTACAGAAGGCAGCAGTCGGAAAGCGGTTTAATAATTTAATCGAACGGGCATACGGCTGCGGAAATATTTAGACGCATTTGTCGTGCACCGCGTCCTCGGGATCAATAACAGTTGAGGCGGGGCAAGGTTTGGTTTGGCTCGGCTCGGCTACCGTTCCGACTCGCTTCTTTCCAGACGTCTTCCCCGTCTGCTACGTCGCCGACCGACTGTGTACTACGACCACCGAGTAGCTACCTTCGAAACACGCGAGCACGCCTAACTAACGCCCTTCCTGCCTGCCTTCCTTCTTTCCTTCGTTAGCTCGTGCAATCATCTATGCAAATCGATCGATTCAACCGCAGCGGTTTCTCTTCCGTTCTCTGAATTTTATCGATCCACTTGCGCTTTGCACGGCTGTTCGCGGGGATCGATTCGACGCGTTCCCTTCTGGACTGGGCAAAAAGCTACGAAATATTTATACGCGTAGAGTATTCCTATAAAACTTTTGCCTATCGCGAGAGGGCTGGTTTTTAAAAGATTATATACGATAGGAAAGGTGGAAGGTAGGATTGCGAAGGTCGATAGCACGGTGACTCATAGCCACCCCTTCTGACATGCGTACAAAGTGTCGCGTCAACCCGCTATCAGCAAAGGATATCGTTCATTGTCCACTCGCACGATATCACGATTCTTCGTAAGCGATAAAACACTTTCGCTGAATTTTTATATTCAGATCTCCGATATCCGTGTAGCGCGTCGCGATTCAAGCATCGTTTATCGACTTTCGAGCAAAATTTGCTCGTTGATCGTGACTAATCCTCGATAGCAGATATCTCTGAACGCGTTCTCCACTTTTCGGCAGCGTATCTTTTCGTCAACATCGCTGAACGCTCGAGCGCAGCATCTAATTTCTAACAAATAAAAGCGACGCGGAAGTTTCTTGTTTGTCGATAGAGAAACTTGCGCGGAGCTCTCGTAGTTGGTTCGTCTAAATTGGTCGTGATGTCAGCGCTCGTTCTACCCGCGGACTCATTTAATCGCCTAGCCAACGAAGGACACTATCCGAGTAGAGCATCGCCGATCGCATCGGTCTTCTGTCTCTCGAATCGACCTTATCGCGCAATCGGCTTCTATTCGCGTGGGGCGTTCACGAATCTTCGAGCAATTTAGCGTTGCTCGCGGTGCCTGCGAAAAGTATCCACGCCCAGCTGCACTTTTGCCCTTAACACCTACCTACCCAGCTTCTATCGCTCAGCGGTACCGATCGAGTAGAGTAGCGAAATATGCAAACGCGCAGCGTAGCAGCGACTCTTTTCGTAGGTATCTCTTCTCGATGTTGAGCGACGAGCGAACAAAGGAGATCCCGGCCGCGGCGACGAACGACGAGGAGGAGAAACGCGGGCGATCCGCGAAAGCGCGTCTTCCTTCCGGTTGACGCGGAAGAAGAAGAGAAGAAGCGAGGAACTCGTTAAGCGAAAAGCGGATACGGTCTAGCGTTTCAGTATGCGAGCAGCCAAAGGTAGACGCATTCTTCTCTGCTCTCGCTTTGAAGGCGCTTCGACGATAAATATGATCCGCCGTTATTGGCAGGCCCGTTACGCGCACGTAACTGCCACGCGTGTCTATCAATGCAAGGCAGTGTGTTCGAACGCGTACCATGCAGCGAGCAGCGAGTACACGCGTACGAATACGTGCGAGTGCGAGCGCGAGTCGAGTGCGTAGTACGTACGATACGCACACTTCGATGCGCGGGCGTTTATACACTATCGTAGGTGATTTTTTCCTTCGAAACGAAGAACGAGTGATCCATACATGGTAACACGGTGAGAAGACTGGCTTACGCGTTGCAACGCGTAACCCACCCTACCTGCTCTCCTGTCTCTGCTCTCTGCTCTCTGCTCGCTCCGTTCTTCTCCGCCGCTTCGAAACACTCAACGTGTAACCCGCTCGCCTTTGCCTTCTCCTTTGCATCTACATGCATACATCCTACCAACCTCTACTTTCTACGCTTTACTTTACCCACAAGTCCAACCTTCCTTCGTTCGTAGATCTCGTTTCTACGTCGAGCTGATCGAAGAACCAAAAGCATTCTGTCGATCCCTCTAGTATCCCATAAACGGGTACAAATGTCTAGGATTCGAGCAAAAATCGAATTGAGAGCAGGGCTAATATTTTGTAAAAGAATTCTCCCCCGAGCAAGCCTACTTTATATACTTAATTTGTCGCGAGCCACGACTGTTACCTGATGGCGCATGGGGCTTTTCACCGCATCTGCAACATTTGGCTGAGCGTGTACTACGCCAATGACTCACGTATCGACTTTTCTCCTAGCCGGCTCGAGGCGTGTAGGGTGGGTTTAAGGCAAACCCACCTATAGAACGTTCAGGGTGAAGAAGATCGCAACGAGATAACCATTTATCGAACTACGCCATTTAGGCGAATAAATGTTAAATGAACGCCGGCGAAATGCTGAATATGCTGCATCGTGCTATTTTGCGGCAAAACGGAGAATAGCCATGCTTGCATTGAAAGGACAGAGCAGATGTAGCTAGAAAGCAGATGCAGCCGCACAATAGGAATTCAATTACCATAATAATAATAATAATAATAGTAATGCTCGTGCGAATAATTGCACGGCAGATCGCCTAGCAATTAACGATATCGTCCGCTGCGTTAACCAGGCCCCGATACTTGATCGATTCTTGCACCGATGAAAGCGCGGCGTGTAAAAAAATTGTAATTGCGCGGAGTTCGTCGGACACTAGATCGTATAGATCATAGAAAGAACGTTCGCGAGTTGTCGTTGAAGCGATTAAATTGGAGTGCAGTTCGCGGTAGCTGAATTATGGGTTCGCGGGATGAGGGAAATCTCCTCGTATGCATAGAAGGAGAGAGAAAAAGGGATTGGACTGGCGGCGTCGGTCTGCAATTTTGGCGAATTGAAATTTTCAACGATGTCAGATCCGCAGAGCTGTGACGCGGCGTGGCGCGGCGCGGCCGGCGCAGAATCGCTGGAACAGTTGGCAACGCTGGTGAAAAGGTGGCGGGGTCCGGACGTCCACCAATCGGAGGGTCTACTCGAGCCGCCCTGCGTCGCCCCACCGCGCTACCGTAGAAGCTTGAAAATCTGTAACGGACGCCGCTGCCTGGGCATATTCGTTTCTGGGCTCTCGTGACGAGTTAGCGTGTATCTTGTCGTTCGTCCGTTTATCGCAGTAGCCTACGAAAAGTCCAACAAACTACCCAGCAACATGAGGGAAATCGTCCACATTCAAGCCGGCCAGTGCGGAAACCAAATTGGCGCAAAGGTAGGTCCTACAAAATCTTCGAAATAATCGAATTTGTGACCGCGTGGGAAACGAACGCTTTTCGCTTTGTTCGGCGTCGCGATGTTCCCCTAGCCAAACCGGCCGCGATTCTCTTCCATCCATCTACTCCACCACTTTTCGCGTATCGCGCTTCTTTCAATCGTTGCGTAGAAAGCGCACAGTAAAAATGCTTCGAGCCGACGAAAAAAGTAGAAATTCCAGTAAAACTCGACTATCTTTCTCGTGCGCGCATAATTCCTTCGACAAGATATCGGGGCGGATATCGTTCTATATCGCGAACGTATAATTTGCCTATTTCGATCGTGTTACACTCGAGTTACGTGGATACGGCTGGCATGCGAAAAAACGGCAACCTCGCTCGGTCGAAGACCTGTCATGGCGACAGAACCTCGCCGGCCGGCTAGTATACTTAACGGTTTTTTTCCGTCGGCCCGCGTTCCCTAACGAACGCTTGTCGTCAAGCGTTAGATACACGCCCTTCTCCTCTTATTTCGTCCACCGAAAACGGTCCAATGTACTTTTGGAGGGGAAAGCGTCGTAAACTACAGCGCCTTGTTAAAAAATTTGAAAAACTTCATAGTTCGATCGGAGTCTGGGCGTGGCCTATCTTTGGCGTCGTGATACACCGGTTGATGCGGCAACGGCAGCAGCAACGGATCGAACGATTGCGCGCGCACCATGCGCGTCTCTCTCTTTCGCTCCGCTTCTGTCTGTCTGTTTCTCTCTCTCTCTCTCTCTCTCTCTCTCTCTCTCTCTCTCATCGCTCGCTGTCTATTGCTCGTAAATTCTTTACTCGACAATCGTATCTTCAGGTTTTTCTATAACTTTCGTGCAGCCCTCATTTTCGTGTTCTCAAATTCCAAATATTTATCGTCGCCTGACGCTACTGCAAGATATCATTCTCTTCTTTTATCGAATGTTACTTTGCCCGTGAAGATAGTACACGATCGATCGAAACGCAAGGTCGATTGCAGTGTAACGTTACAAGACCACGCGACGCGTTCTGGATCGCAAGAAAATTCGTATTTCAAGATCGAGTTATGCGCGCTACGCGTTAAATATAGCTATCGTGGCAAATGAATTGCGAGAACGGCGTACGTATCGAAGCAATGCAGTTGTAGTCACGCTCTCATAGTTTTCAAGGTTGTTTCATCGAGTCAACGTCCGCTTCCTAAATTATCCGTCCCGATCTGCATCCGCCTTATCGATCTTCCGAGAGAAAGAGAGAGAGAGAAAGAAAGAAAGAGGAGCATCTTTGGCAGCAAAAATTGTTTCTCTCGAGTCGCGATCTTCTCGGCCCGATCTGGTGACCGTTGCACGATTGTGCAATATATATCCAGGTACCCATTCAGGGATCTCTCGATCCAAGGACAGCGCGTGTTGCGTGGCACGGCGAAACGCTTCCAAATACAGAAAGAAGATATCCTTTCGCCATTTTCTTTCGCGCGGCCTCGCCCGCTTTTGAGTTATTTCGCGTTGCCGACAACCGACTCGACTGCACCTAGCCCAGGTGTATATCGATTGCCCGTCGGAGTGGAAATTTCTAAGCGGCCATTCTGCCGCAACATTGTTCGCGCTTTGAAAAATCAATCTTCGAACGTTGACGCGTTTCGATTTCAAGGGGATCTTTTTTTCGCTGAATTTTCTCAAATAGCGAATCGCATCCGTGCGAAAAAGTAGCAGCCTGCACGAGGCAACGGTGGCGGCGCCACTTTCCCGACTTTCCAATCGCCTTATTTTCTTCATCGTAATTTGCAACGCTTGTTTTCCTGTTCTTGTTAAGCTTGATAAATGCGTTATCGCAATTCGCCGATGACGATTGTCAATGGACGAGGCGCGCCCTTGATTCGACGTGTTTTCAATTTTCGCTAAGCATCTCGTGATTGTCGTTGCCGTTGTCGTGTCGTCGTTCTAAATGTAGATCGTGACGCGAGGTCTATAAAAACGGAGATAAGAAACGTTGGGCTTCGGGGCAGGGGTAAACAAAAAGGCCGAGTGCATAGATCGGGTGTAGCACCTTATGCTAATTAGACGAGATTGGCATTGCAGGCATCATTTCTATATATAGCGATGACATTGGTGACTCATCTCGTTACGGCATTATACATACGTTGCTTGTAGTGTGGTTGCGTGTACGCCCAGGACGGTGGGATGGGGTAGGGTGGGAGGTATCGAGTTGGACAGTGTTCGCTTCCCACCACCGATGGTCATATATGGTTGCACTGCTCGATACACGGCTATATCCTTTCCATGTAGGACGCTGCAATTGCCGTAGGTGTGCCACACGTATTGCTACGATTGTGTCGCGTATCAACCACGTGGTCATCGCGCGTCGTCTGAATTTTCTCTAACGTGCACAAACGGAAGCAATTGCATGGCCGTAAATTCGAGGCGTTTAAGGAGGGAGGGGCGAGAAGTAGTATGCTAAATATAAAGCTTTCAATGGGCGATGCTAATGAAACATATATAGCGATCGCTTCCGACCTACGATAACGTTTTACGGTGAGTCGTAGTAGCGGTGCATAGAGTAGTTAGAGGACTGCATCGAGCAGCGTTGGGCGTTCGTTTATTTTGCCTGCCACTCGGAAGCGTCGGAACGTTCTTCAGATTCTCATCCGTCGGAAGGTAGCCGGAGGTAGACTATTAGACGCTTTGCGATAGGAAACGCATCTGCGCCGAACATTGGCCCGTATTCCGAGATCCGATCGATTTCCTAAAATATACCGTCGCAAGGTCTTTGAACCGCGTTTGAATTGGGTGGCGGTGGCACGGGTTGCTCGGCGCGTGTCCGCGCTGTGCATTGGTCCGCGTCTCGAGCTCGCGAGCATCCAATCGACAATGCTCGGACGGAAAACAGAAATTTGCGCTCGCTCGCGCTTCTATCCACAGACAAGTGTAACGAGAGTTTCGTAATTAGTCTCGCGCGGCGCTCGAGTGGTTCGTTCGCGTTCAAATAGATAAATAGAGAGAGAGAGAGAGAGAGAGAGAGGTAAGAAATGAAAGAGGTGAAAAAAGAAGGAAAAGAGGAAACTTGTATCCTGAGTGGGCACGACGGCGGTCTTAACGAATGCGAGTATTACGACTAATTACACGCGAGCCATTCACCGGCGAGGTCGTCGAACCGTTCTCTCTCGGTCGGTCGATAATACGGAAGACTAATAAAGCGGTTGCGAGGGGGTAATGGGGTAATGGGGAATTGGGAGGAGAAAACGACGGCTAGGCCATGCACGCGGCATATGCACTGCGACCGAAGGAAGCGCAAGCGCTTAATTAACGAACGCGAACGATCGGTTGTTGCAGTTTTGGGAAATCATCAGCGACGAGCATGGCATCGACCCAACTGGCACCTATCACGGCGACTCCGATCTCCAGTTGGAGAGAATCAACGTGTACTACAACGAAGCATCCGGTGGGAAATATGTACCGCGCGCCATCCTCGTCGACTTGGAGCCGGGCACGATGGATTCGGTGCGCTCGGGACCCTTCGGACAAATCTTCAGACCGGACAACTTCGTGTTCGGGCAGTCCGGTGCGGGCAACAACTGGGCGAAGGGCCACTACACCGAGGGCGCCGAGCTGGTCGACTCTGTCCTCGACGTGGTGAGGAAGGAAGCCGAAAGCTGCGACTGCTTGCAAGGCTTCCAGCTGACTCACTCGCTGGGCGGTGGTACCGGCTCCGGTATGGGAACGCTGCTCATCTCCAAGATTCGGGAGGAATATCCCGATAGAATCATGAACACATACTCGGTCGTACCCTCCCCCAAAGTATCCGACACCGTCGTCGAACCGTACAACGCAACCCTCTCCGTGCACCAGCTGGTAGAAAACACAGATGAAACTTACTGCATCGACAACGAGGCCCTCTACGATATTTGCTTCCGCACTCTGAAACTGTCCACGCCTACCTACGGTGACCTGAACCATCTCGTCTCCCTGACCATGTCCGGTGTCACCACTTGCCTCAGGTTCCCCGGCCAGTTGAACGCCGACTTGAGAAAGCTGGCCGTCAACATGGTACCGTTCCCCCGTCTTCACTTCTTCATGCCAGGTTTCGCTCCTCTCACGTCCCGCGGCAGCCAGCAATACAGAGCCCTCTCCGTTCCCGAGCTCACCCAACAGATGTTCGACGCCAAGAACATGATGGCCGCCTGCGACCCCAGGCACGGAAGGTATCTCACGGTAGCCGCCATCTTCCGTGGAAGAATGTCCATGAAGGAGGTCGACGAGCAAATGCTCAACATCCAGAACAAGAACAGCTCCTACTTCGTCGAGTGGATCCCGAACAACGTGAAGACAGCCGTCTGCGACATCCCACCTCGCGGCTTGAAGATGTCCGCCACCTTCATCGGCAACTCCACCGCCATCCAGGAGCTGTTCAAGCGAATCTCCGAGCAGTTCACCGCCATGTTCAGGAGGAAAGCTTTCCTTCACTGGTACACCGGCGAAGGCATGGACGAGATGGAGTTCACCGAGGCCGAGTCCAACATGAACGATCTGGTTTCGGAGTACCAGCAATACCAGGAAGCCACCGCCGACGAGGACGCGGAATTCGACGAGGAACAGGAAGCGGAAGTCGACGAAAATTAAACCACCTATCTCTCTACTCTCGTACTCTTCGTCTCTCTCGTACTGCTTCATAACTCTGCGTTTATCTCCTCCTTTCTTCTTCTCTCTCTTTTTCTAATTATTTTTTACAGTCCGTTCAGGCGCGCTTTTCTCATCAGTACCACCCACAGCCTCTCCTCCTTTATCCTTTCCTTAACCCTTGCCTTCGTCCAATTCCAACGAGCAGCAGTATACTTTGTTTATTCACCTTTTTTCTGTACCGTTTTTCGTCGTAATCGATTCGTCGTAATCGATTCGTCGTTTACCAGGCGCGTCTTTGTATCCAGTGTATAACCGCTGTTGCGGTCACCATCATCTTTCAATAAATTATTATGATATAAGTGTACGATTTTATATAAGAATCCCTTATTGGTGTCTCGGATAGGTACTCGACCGTAATCGACGATTCATTTTTTGTATTTATGAAACTGCATTGTAGACGTACCTATTTGTATTTATATTTGTTCTCTTTATCTACCGACTTTTATACTATGATACATAGATCCGAATAAAGTAGATCGTTCCATCAAGCAGTACCAAAAGAGCTGTCGTGATTAAATATCCAGCTGCCGCAACGGTAAACTTTACCACTTTAAAAAATCATTTCGAGTCCGGACATCGCGCGTTTGAATCGCATTGGTGGAGCAGCCTTCAAAGTACGCGGGCCTTTTGCCTTTTAATTGCGCTTTTGTAGCCGGAGTAAGCGACAAGATAAATTATTTTTATTCAAATTGCACGACAAAGTTGTTAGATTGTGTCGCCATCTGTGACAATGGAACGATCGATGCCGTGCAAGCGATCTACGATTCGCTGTTTCGCGCTTATCGTTGTTGGTTGCAGATACCGAATTTATTGATCGCAAGAAAAGTCGATAGCAGGTCTCGCTTTGCCGTGCGAAAGTTCTCTCAGCAACGAGGAAGCTCCGAAATACCCGAATGGCTGGTAGCGAGTTTCTTAGATCACTTCTATTGCATTTTTGAGGGCGGATGGTAATATTCAAGTGACGGGCGACCGCGCGTTTTCCTCGTCTTGCGATCCGCTGGGGAAGGATCGCGGCTCTACGCGTCGGCTTAGAATTTTTCAATGGGGAGCGGTTCGGCATTGTCGCCCGGCACCGCGAGCCTTTAAAAAAATGCAATAGAGTATAAAGGTGTTGTGGTTGCACGGACGAGTTACGGCGACGACACGGTTTCGATGGAATTTTAACTACCTTTCGCAAGACTCCAGTCTCGCTGTCTAACTAACGGATTAACATAATACAGTTAAGTGGATGGAATCGGAGTATCGTAGCGGTCCATCCTATCTGCTGTGGCATTTTTGCCAAGGAAACCTGGCTCGGCCGACGATCGCGCGATCAACTTTCGAACATCGGATTGTGGATTAATTGGAAATCGATGGAGATCGGTGTACGAGTCGAGTCGCGCTTTCTGGAATTACTTTCTCGCGGAAACAGCAAAGGGACGAGACCGGATGGAGGCGAAAAGGTGGATTGTCGCGGCGATAGGTTTTCTTGGACGATGCGCAGACAACGATCCCATGGCATAGAATGTATGACTCATCGTCCGGTTATACGTTGCGGGCGGCGTGGCGTTGGTCGCCGGCCGGTGTCTCGCTCCGTGAATTCGAACCAACTCGAGACACTGCCTACTAATTACGCGCCCTCCTCCCTTCTATCCACCGCTTAAGCGAAATCCGCGGCCCCATTGTCCGTTTCGTTGGAAATTTAGCATGCCGGTGGAGCGGGCGCGATTGCAGCAGCAAGCGGAACGAAGGGGAAAACAGAGATAAGGTTTACAGGTTTGTGCAGATCGATAGGCGGGATGCAGGTATCGGAAAGGCGGGCAGGCGACGCGTCGCGGAACGGTGGAATCGCGTTCGGAAAGGAGTTTGCAATGTAAGAGGGAGCGATGGACGACGCGGCGTGACGGGGATGAGCAGCAGAGACAAGGGAGCGAGTTACAATAATAGAAAAAGGGATTTTTACAGCAGCAGGGGATCGAGGGAAAGAGACGAGAGAGCGCAGCTGGAGAGGATACAACGCTATCGGGTGCTTTGCTTTCGAACAGCGACAAGCACGGGAGCCGAGCGACGACGTTCTATGCCAGTGACTCACGGGACGAAAAGGTCCCAGCCGTGTTTAGCCTTTGCACGCTTTTCTTCCTTTTTTGGCACGGCCGCTCAGAATTCGTGGCACGCGCTCGCGCGATACATTTTCGCAGCGATAAACGATAAAGAAATTTCGCGAAGCGATCCGAAACAAAGGCTCGAAACGCGTCTCCCTGGTCAGATTACATTTCCGCTGGATGCGCTTCGAGTCCATCGAGCAGGATATCCTGTTTTCGTCGGTCGTCTTTTAATATTTTTTTTGAAGCGCACCAACGAACGGTGACCTAGAAGGAAGCCCCGCTTAAATTCGCCGAGGCACATCGATCGACGAGTTCGATTGGCCGGATAAAGAAGAGGAGCGCGCGGAGTAGACGGCGGGAGGGGTGCAACGAGGAGAAGGAAAGGAGCGGAAAAAGATAGCAGCGTGGGGGATAGGTTTTGGAGAAAAACGAGGCACGGTTGGCGCGATGGAGAGCGGCGAGCCGACGAGGCATCGTCCTGGAGGCTGCTGGCGGACTCGTGCGGCGTTCTCGCCGGTTGGAGAATCTTCTCCCCCTCCGTGTGGCCGGTGCGAGCAAGTCAGAAGCGCGGCGAGGCGGCGAGTGGCGAGCGTGGCGAGTAACCGAGTGGAGAGTCGACCTCAGGACACCGACACGAGCGCGTTTCCTCGCCAGTTTCGTTCCGCAGACTCCACTTGGCTGGTGCACTCCTGCGCGACACTCCGCTGCATCCGGTTCGCTGCACACGCTCTGCTCTGCTCCGCTCCGCTCTCTCTTCGACCTGCCCGCGACTCGCCGCCCTGCACACCACGCACGCCCATTATTACGCCGCACGGTTCCCCGAAACCGAAAACCGAAAACCGAAAACCTTCTGCAGTCCGCCGAGGGATCAGCTGTTAGCTCAGCCGCGCCTCTTTTCCTCCGCTCGCAAAGGGAAAACGGAGAAAGGCCAGCTCCAGAATGAGGGAGATCGTGCATCTGCAGGCTGGACAATGCGGAAACCAGATCGGAGCAAAGGTAGGTCCGTCAGCCGCTTTCCTTCTACTCCCAGTCTTCCGCCTATGCACGTACGACTCCCTTCTACGCTGTACTTCCTCTGAGTTTCCTCCGCGAACGCGGAACCCGTGTTCTCTTTCGTATTCCGCGCGAGACGAAGGCCGAAATTCTTCGCTGTCGCGTTCCTCGTTTGCTCGTCGGCCAACTTCCTAATCGAATTAAATATAAGGCGTCGGCGGCAGCGTCGATGACGACGGTGGTGGTGAGTAACGAGATGGAATGTAAAGAGTTTCCTACCCCGTCGCCTCTCCGCCGCCGGCGGCCTCGCGACTCGCCTTTGCTAGAAAACTCCAGACACGCGTCTCGCCGCAAGCTTTGCCACGCGCCAACTTCTCGCTCGTCCTTCTTCCAGTGTTCCATCCCTTCCGCGTTCGATAGCCTCGCGTACGAAGCGGATCCAAAACGCGTTCGAGCGTCTATTTTGTCGTGGGAATTCGGTTGCTATCCGGAACGCGACCAGCGGCAACGAAACGCGAATCTTGGCGAATTATCGAGCAGATCGGGTCTCCTTTTTCCTCTTCCCGTTTTCCCATCTTCCTCCCTCTCTCTCTCTCTCTCTCTCTCTCTCTCTCCCCCTCCCTCCCTCCCTCTCTTTCCGTGTTGCAACGTTAAAACGTTGCAATTAAAATCACGCCGCTTCCGCCCTCAGTTTCTGGGACGATCGTAAAACTCTTTCATGCGGAAAACGACGTCGACCGACCAACTGTAAATTCCATCTCGAACAAAGGGTACTCGTTCGTCTTGGTTCGAGGAAAAAGTGCCCCGCCGTTCGAGCGATCCAGCGGGAACGAAAAGCGTAACGAGCGTAATCCTAATTGGTTACACCGCTCCAATAATTAAGCGTATCTCGACTCGGGTACGGTGCAGCCGCGTCGCGAACCGCTTGGAAACGGATCGAGACGCGGGTATCCTTGTTCTCGTCGTCGCGGTCGTCGTGGTTGTCATGGTTGTCGAGGGTATCGCGACGGATGGATGGCTATTAATAGAGGAGAGAAAATAGCGAGGGCGAAATAAATGGAGAACGGCGAGCGCGTAGACCAAGGGAGGGTAAGCTCGAGTTAGGGGGCAGAGGCCGCGTTAATTTCGCGTCGCTCCGTTTTTAGACGACGCACTCCTGGTTCGCATGTTTAAAGAATGCCTCGGTGTCATCGGTCTTTGAAATATGGAAAGAGACCCGTTGATAGCTTTCTATTTGCGTTGCAGTTCTGGGAAGTCATCTCGGAGGAGCACGGGATCGACCAGTCGGGCATCTATCACGGGGACAGCGACTTGCAGCTGGAACGAATCTCCGTCTACTACAACGAGGCTTCCGGTAAGAAAGCTTTTCTAGTAGCCGGCCTCTCGGCTTTCGGGCGGAGGAGAAGGAAAGCCGGCGTGCAACGGACGGGTGTAGCAGCGGATTTCGCGGGCGCTCCAAAATAGAAGCGACCGCGGCTCAAGCGACACGAGGAACGCGGCGGAAAACGAGCGACAAGAAGGGACGCGTTTCGCGACCAAAATAGTCTCTTTGTCCGCTCGGCACCCTTGCTCGCGGTTGCACCCTGCGGCAGAGAGATCGCGCGAGCCGATCGCGGATGTCCGTCGCCGCGGTCGTTTTGCAAACGGCGCGGCGTTGCGCGTTTCCGTCGCCCATTTACAGCCTTACCGGCTCTCTATAGCCGGGCTACTTATTTCGGTAGAATAATAATACGATTGGTAGCCGTTTAGTATGGACGACGATACTCGCATCGGTTTCGGAAGCGGCGCGTGTCCGGCCCCGCGACGCTGTCGCCAGCCGCTTATGGATCGAACTTCCTCCTTTTGCACGCCAATACGCCAGAGTCTCGTGTCTATCGTTACAGTCGCGACCTCGACCAATGGAGGAAAGTACGTGCCGAGGGCCATTCTACTGGACTTGGAGCCAGGAACGATGGACGCGGTTCGATCGGGAGCCTACGGGAAACTGTTCCGGCCCGATAACTTCGTGTTCGGGCAATCCGGAGCGGGCAACAACTGGGCGAAGGGCCACTACACCGAGGGCGCCGAGCTGGTCGACTCTGTCCTCGACGTGGTGAGGAAGGAGTGCGAGAACTGCGACTGCTTGCAAGGATTTCAGCTGACTCACTCTCTGGGCGGTGGCACCGGATCCGGCATGGGAACGCTGCTCATCTCCAAGATTCGGGAGGAATATCCCGACAGAATCATGAACACGTACTCGGTAATGCCGTCGCCGAAAGTCTCCGACACGGTGGTGGAGCCGTACAACGCGACCCTCTCGGTGCATCAGCTGGTCGAGAACACCGACGAAACCTACTGCATCGACAACGAGGCCCTTTACGACATCTGCTTCCGCACCCTCAAGGTTTCGAATCCCAGCTACGGCGACTTGAATCATTTGGTCTCGCTGACCATGTCCGGCGTCACCACTTGCCTCAGGTTCCCCGGCCAGCTGAACGCCGACCTGAGAAAGCTCGCCGTCAACATGGTTCCATTCCCCCGGCTTCACTTCTTCATGCCCGGCTTTGCCCCGCTAACCTCCAGGTCGATGCAACAGTATTCGGCGCTCTCGGTGCCGGAGCTCACGCAGCAGATGTTCGACGCGAAGAACATGATGGCCGCCTGCGACCCCAGGCACGGCCGATACCTCACCGTGGCCGCCGTCTTCCGCGGAAGGATGTCCATGAAGGAGGTCGACGAGCAAATGCTCAGCGTGCAAAACAAGAACAGCTCCTACTTCGTCGAGTGGATCCCGAACAACGTGAAGACGGCCGTCTGCGACATCCCGCCCAAGGGATTGAAGATGTCCTCGACTTTTATCGGCAACACCACCGCCATTCAGGAGCTGTTCAAGCGTATCTCCGAGCAGTTCACCGCCATGTTCCGCAGGAAAGCCTTCCTCCACTGGTACACCGGCGAAGGTATGGACGAGATGGAGTTCACCGAGGCCGAGTCCAACATGAACGACCTGGTTTCGGAGTACCAGCAGTACCAGGAGGCCACCGCCGAGGAAGATTTCGAAGCCGAGGAGTGCGCCGACGACTTCGAGACTTGCGAGCAGGAGTAAATTCGCGCCAACCCTCTCGTCGTTCGGGGAACGGTCTACTATCGATCGAGACGTCACTCGCCTCCTCCCCTGCCGATATATTCCTCTTTTTCTCCTCTCTCCTCTCTCCTCCTTCCCGTGACGCTCTCACTTCTCTGCCTCTTTTCTACTTTTATACGTACAGTTTTTTTTACGATCGCGGAGTTTGCCGCGGCGACCGTTCGACGAGATAGGTCGCCACGGCTGGGTTCTCGAGTACCGGTAAGGAGAACGGAGCAAAGCTCGCTCGAAGAGACAGGACGCGTGTGTACTCGGGGCTTTGATGCCTCGAGCCGGGATCTAGCGTTCGCGAGAAATGACGACCAAACGCCAAAGCACCTGAACCAAAAATTTACCTTCGTCGTTGCTGTATCGCATCCGTATTAATCGTGGCACGCGTTTCGCAATGTAGCGCAAGTTTGTTCCTTGCAGAAATATACGTTTTTTCAAATCCTCGCGTTTCTCTCTCCATTTATTGCCTCACCCTCCCCCGACAACGGCTGCCTCTGCGATCGCGGCGCAGCAGGTTTCGACTAGTCCTCGAACTGCAGCGGGTCCTCCACGAAGCTGGTTTCCGCTATCGCTTCCTGCTGTCGCTGATACTCGGACACGAGGTCGTGCAGCATCGTCCGGGAGTCGGAAAACTCGCTCTCGTCCATCCCCTCGGCCGTGTACCAGTGCACGTACGCTTTCTTCTTCATCATCCCGTCGAAGGAGTTCAGCAGCCTTTTGAACGGCTCTTGGACGGTGGTGGTGTTCGATACGACGCTGGCGCTCATGGCGAGTCCTCGTGGGGCGATGTCGCACATCGCGGTCTGAACGTTGTTCGGTATCCATTCGACGAAGTAGGGACTATTTCTGCTCCGTATGTTCAACATTTGCTCGTCCACGCGCTGCAACCCAATGAACGCGACTCAGTTCTCGCGAAAGCATTTGCTCGGCCGAAGAAGCAGCGGAGCTTGATAGCCGGAGATTGATTCGCGCTATCCGCTCGAGCGAGCGAATTAGCGCCGCGGATACCGTAAGTCAACCTAGAAGCGGCCGACCTTAGTGGACATTCTGCCTCGGAAGATGGCAGCCATCGTGAGGAACTTGCCCATCCTCGGGTCGCAGTACACGAACATGCTGTTCGCGTGGAACAGTTGCTGCGTTAGCTCCGGAACCGAGAGAACCGTGTACGGAGCGGAGCCGCGGGATAGAAGGGGCGCGAATCCGGGAACGAAGAAGTGAAGCCTCGGAAACGGGACCAAGTTCACGTGCAGCTTTCTCAGATCGGTGTTCAGTTGGCCGGGAAATCTGAAGCAAGCGGTGATGCCCGACATGCAGCAGGACACCAGGCGATTCGCGTCGCTGAACGTTGCCATGGAGAGCTTGAGGACGCGCGTGCAGATGTAATGCATCGCTCGGTTGTCCACGCAGAACGTTTGATCGCTGCACTCGATCGATCTGGCCAGGCTGAGTATCGCGTTGTACGGCTCCACCACCACGTCCGACATCTCCGCGGACGGTATCACGCTGTACGTCTTCAAAATTCTCTCCGGATACTCCTCCTTTAGCTTGGTCATCGTCAGAGCGCCCAATCCTCCGCCCGTCCCGCCACCCAGCGAGTGCACCATTTGAATGCCTGCGTCGCACGGTATTCGTCGTCAGACGGGGAGAGAGGAAACTATATATGTACGCGCACGCAATTATTCCAGCCGCTTCCAAAGCGAGCGTTGCTCGCGTAATTTAGCCTCGACGCGCCAAGCGCCATCGCGAGTTAATCGTTTCAACGAACAACGATCTTTAGCAGTCGAATCGAAGCGAGAGGCGCAATTTCCATCGGTGGAATAATCGCGGCCGCCTGCCACCGGCCAACCTTGCATCAGATCGCAAGCTTCGGCTTCCCTGCGAATCAGATCCAACGCGACGTCGAGCAGTTCGGCGCCCTCCGTGTAGTAACCCTTGGCCCAATTGTTCGCAGCCCCCGCCTTGCCCGCCGCAAAATTTTCCGGCTTAAACAGTTGGCCGCACGGGCCGGAAAGCACGCTGCTCAAGCTGCCCGGGTCGAGATCGACCAGAACGGCTCGCGGAACGTATCTGCAGCCTAAAGGAAAGCGCGAGGTTTCGCCGGGTATCGCCGAATAGCTGCTGCTTCGTTAACGATACCTGGCCCTTCCACGAAGTACACGTTCATCCGTTGCAGCTGGAGCTCCGAATCGCCGTGGAAAGTTCCGTCCACGCTCAACCCATGCTCGTCCGAAATTACCTCCCAGAACTGCGAGGCAAATGCGAAGGTTGCGTGGAGCTGGAGAATGCGTCCGGCCGAGAGTAAAGGGAACGCGAGAGCCTACCTTCGCGCCGATGTTGTTCCCGCATTGGCCGACCTGCACGTGCACGATTTCCCGCATCTTTAAGCTACAATGTTTCCAACGCGATGGTCGAGTCGCTCGAGAAGCGGGCGGCCGAGTTTGCTCCGCTGTCTCGTCGCTTCGATCTCTCGCGACGCGGCCTTTCGATTTCGCTCTCGATTGGGCAGATTCGTGAGAGGCGATATTCACGGGTAGTTTTGTCGGAGATAAACGACGGAGGAACGCGGAGCACGGCCGTGCGAAGCATCGTCGAGCGAGCGCCGGCGACTCGCTGGCGAGTAGAGCAAATAAAATCTCGCACCACGATTGAAGCTCGCATAAAGCTGGTATGCGATAAAGAATATCTATTAAATGTTCAACAAAGATAATACAATTCTTCTAAATTACTTACAAGATATGTATACATGTGTATATGTGTGTGTGTTCGTGTTTGCGTGTATATATTTTTATATTTCTATGATATTATACGGTAAGGCGTTGCGCGAGCGCGTCGGAGGGCGCGCGGGTACATGGTACGTGTAAAAATTCCTCGAAAACCATCCATAAAAAGATGAATGTACAAATAAAAAACTTTAAAAAGTTCTTTAAAATACGATAGAAAGATAAAAAGTTGCACTGGCGAAGGTGTGAGTTCGATTGACGATTGGCGATGGACGCGCGCGCTGCACCAGTGCACGAGCGGAGGAAAGGCGCGGGAAGGGGAGGGTGCGACCGACTCGTTTCTCATTTCTCCGTCTCTTCCTCCTCGTCGAATTCTCCCTCGTCCTCCGCGGTGGCCTCCTGGTATTGCTGGTACTCCGAAACCAGGTCGTTCATGTTGGACTCGGCCTCGGTGAACTCCATCTCGTCCATGCCTTCGCCGGTGTACCAGTGAAGGAAAGCTTTCCTCCTGAACATGGCGGTGAACTGCTCGGAGATTCTCTTGAACAGCTCCTGGATGGCGGTGGAGTTGCCGATGAAGGTGGCGGACATCTTCAAGCCCCGGGGTGGGATGTCGCAGACGGCCGTCTTCACGTTGTTCGGGATCCACTCGACGAAGTAGGAGCTGTTCTTGTTCTGGATGTTGAGCATTTGCTCGTCGACCTCCTTCATGGACATCCTTCCGCGGAAGACGGCGGCCACGGTGAGGTATCGGCCGTGCCTGGGGTCGCAGGCGGCCATCATGTTCTTCGCGTCGAACATCTGCTGCGTGAGCTCCGGCACCGTCAACGCTCTGTACTGCTGGCTGCCGCGCGAAGTAAGCGGGGCGAATCCAGGCATGAAGAAATGGAGCCGCGGAAACGGTACCATGTTCACGGCCAGCTTTCTCAAGTCGGCGTTCAACTGGCCGGGAAATCTGAGACAGGTGGTCACCCCGGACATGGTCGCCGACACCAGATGGTTCAAGTCTCCGTAGGTCGGGGTGGAGAGTTTCAGCGTGCGAAAGCAAATGTCGTATAGGGCCTCGTTGTCGATGCAGTAAGCCTGGTCGGTGTTCTCGACCAGCTGATGCACCGAGAGGGTCGCGTTGTACGGCTCCACCACGGTGTCGGAGACTTTCGGCGACGGCACCACCGAGAACGTGGTCATGATCCTGTCCGGGTATTCTTCGCGAATCTTCGAGATCAAGAGGGTGCCCATTCCGGAGCCGGTGCCGCCTCCGAGCGAGTGCGTCAGCTGAAAGCCTTGCAAGCAGTCGCAGCTTTCGGCTTCCTTCCTCACCACGTCGAGGACGGAGTCGACCAGCTCGGCGCCCTCGGTGTAGTGGCCCTTCGCCCAGTTGTTGCCCGCTCCGGACTGCCCGAACACGAAATTGTCCGGTCGAAAGATGTGCCCGAACGGTCCCGAGCGCACCGAGTCCATCGTGCCTGGCTCCAGATCCACGAGGATCGCGCGCGGCACGTATTTCCCACCTGACGCCTCATTGTAGTACACGTTGATTCTTTCCAGCTGCAGATCCGAGTCCCCGTGGTAGGTGCCGGTCGGATCGATGCCGTGCTCGTCCGAGATCACCTCCCAGAACTGTCGTTACCGGAAATACGTAAGCTATCGGCTGGAGGATCGAAATTTCGCTAGCGCGATCGGAACTGGTCCGGGAAAGTTCGGGTTTCGCGAGAGCTCACTGACCTTGGCACCGATCTGGTTGCCGCATTGTCCAGCTTGGATATGCACGATTTCCCGCATCTTTCTCCCGGCGACCGACGGAGAGGCGGCGAAAATTTCAACGGCGACCGCGAAGCTGCTCCGTGGCTGACGGCGCGTCCAAGCACCAGCTACAGGCCCAGGGATCCTCCGTTCCGCGATATCCTCGCGAACGCGTCCGATTCGTTTCGCGCAAACAGAAACAGACGAGCGAGCGTTTCTCCATAGCGACGCCGTTTAGTCTACTCGCCACGCACGCTTTTCACCGCCGACCCTTCCCTCCCCCTTTCCCAGTTGCCCCGCTCGTCCTCGGCGCCGTGACACTGGAGCGTCTTCTCGCGACTCTCGATGCAAGCGCCAACGAACGAATAGCGTTTCAGCTGTCGACTGTCGACTGCCGACACCGAGGCACTCGCGCGGCTCCGTCGTTCGATTCACTGCGTTTTCCTTCTCTCGACGACCACCGACACGTCCACTCGCTTGCAGCAGGCATCCGCGTGCTCCTCTTTCGCGCCGTCCGAGTTGGAGGGTTGAGCGGATCGCGAACTGCCGGCTTGCTGCTCCGCGCTCGAGGCCTCTCCTTGCGCCGCGGGCGCCGAGGAACGCGCTCCCGGTCGGCCGTTCACTAAATACCTCAGCGGCATCGATTCCGACTTGTCGTCCGAGTCCTTGCTCCCCCTCCTGAAACACGCGGCAAAAGCATTGCGAAAAGGGAAAGGGCAGTTTGGTAAAGCAGGAGAATTGAATCGGCGCGCTGGCGGACATCCGACTAACCTTGGCAGCGTCGGGCACGACCAGAGCTTGAAGTCGGCCCCGAAAAGCTCGCCCTCCTCGATCGTCTGCGGCAGGTGAATGTTGAGGGTTTCCGGGAGGAAGATGGACGTGAGAGCGCCGGCCACGCTAAGCGTGCCCATTATGATGAGAGGCAGCACTCTCGAGTAGACGGCCAGGTGAACGATGTAGGGGAAGGCGAGCAAGCCGATTCCCGCGATGAACGAGGCGATGCCCATCGCCTGCGACCTCAGCACCGTCGGCAGCAGCTCTCCCACGAACACGTAGAACACCGCGAACGAGGCGGCGATGCCGAACTTGCCGATCATCGCCAGCGACACCGTTACCCACACGGCGTCTGCAATCGGCGAGCGCGCGTTCCAGCACCATTACCGTTACCCATCTTTCCTTCTCGTTAATCTTTGAGAAGCTTGCCCCTACCTTCTGGCACGAACATGCAAGAGACGCAGGCGAGTCCGCCTAGAAGCATCGTGAGGCACAGCACCCATCGCCTGCCCAGTCGGTCCATGGCGTACCAGGTGATCACGTAAGAAGGTATTTCCACGAGGCCACCTGCAACAGATGCATCTGCAGGTGCGGATCGGCCAACAAGATCGAATCTCGAGTCTCCCCGGCGAAAACTCGGTCGCGTCGGCTGCCGATAGCGATCACGCGGACGCGGAATCGCGCACGAGAGCATCTTTGCGTATGCGGCAGCACGCGCGCGCGAAAACATGTTTACGAGCGATGCGCGACGCGACGATTGCTCGCCAAGGCCGACTCGCGAGAAGAGGACGGGCGAGGCTTTACCGATGAAGAAGGCTAGGTAATCGGAGACGCCGAGGTTGGTCGCGTTGTAGGACAGGCCGTTGTACACGACCGCGTTTGCCACCCAGTCGAACGCCAAGATGAAGAACTTCTTGCGGATGTTCGGGTTCCGTATCAGGTCCATCGGCGTGGCTGCCGGCGGCGGCGATCGGTCCTCCACTTCCGTCGATTCCGCGTTCTCCCCCGAATTCGTCCCGTTGCACGAGATTCCCTGCCGTCGCAGGATCTCCACCTCCATCTTTCGCAGAAAGTTGTGCGGCACCGTTCTACCGTTGATCTTGGCCATCCGCTGCACGATCACCTCCGCCTCGTCTATCCTGTTCTTGCTGAGCAGCCACCGCGGCGACTCCGGGATGATCCAGTAGTAGCTGAAGAGGAGGACGAAGGGGACCGAGGTGGCCAGGGACAGGGTGAACCAGTGCCTGAGCAGGTAGCCCTGCAAAAGGGAGATCGATGAAGGCGGCCGCGGCGCGGCGCGGCGCGGCGAGATCGCGGGAGATCGAGCAGAACGATACGGGTTACCAGCAAGGCCAGAAGAGACATCGCTGAAGCGAAGAACATGCAGATCACCATCCCGGCGAACGTTCTGTACCTGGGACCCATCAACTCGAGAGCTGCAAGCAGAGTTGTTCACCAGAGTGGGTGACGGAGATCGAGCGGACTCGTCGGGTTCGCGTTCGAACGCGAGAAGCCTACCTAGGATGAAGGGGATCTGATAGATGGCTGGAAAGAAGAGACCGTTCACGGTCCTCAGGGCTGTGTAGATGACGTAGTTGGGGCTGAAGCTGGTCGCGATCGAGAATATCACCTCGAGGAAGAGGATCGCGAAGAAGGCCGTCCTCCTGCCCCACTTGTCCGCGATCCAGCCGAACACCACGTTCCCAAACAAGCTGCCGACGTAGAAGAAGGTCGTAGAGGTGGAAGGCCACCAGCTGTTGTCGCATACCAAGTCTAGCTATGTGGATGCAGACGGCGATTAAAACGCAACACCCTCGCCATCATTCTTTTCGCGGCGCGAGGGACCGCGTCCCATATTCTCCGCGCTCGCGCGCGCGTTAGCGCGAAGCGATACGCGAAACAAGGTCGAAGCGTAACGACCCCTTCGAGCCTCCTTCGCGCTGAAGAAACGTATCGAGCTCGAGATTGCCGATATCTGTGCAACGTCCCAGGCAACAACGCCATCCTCGATATCGCGCGCGTATATCGTTTCCTCGCCAACGAGTCATTGCTCCGGTTTCGCGCCGCGTTACCCTCTATCTCGGTCCCCTAATCGGAGGCCGGGCCGCGATTCGGCCGCGTCGATTTCGATCGCGATCCAGCGTCTCCGACTCGACAGTTTCCGGATCGCAAACTGTGCCAAGAAGTAGCGAGGAATGTTAAAACACGGCTACCCGCAATCCACGTTTGCGTCGCGCATTTATAGCGCTGGAAGCAACAAACTTATTAATATACTATTTTCTGCTTGCCGTAACGCGTTCTTGAGAATCAAAGCATCCGGTGCAAGTTTTCGCGGTAGCCTAGCCGGGATCGGATTACTCTCGCGCGTGCCACCCCAGCAGTTTATCTATAACGCGTTATTGGCAGCTACGCGTGTTTCCAAAAGAAAGCTCCTTAGAGGCGGTGGATGTTGCAAATGGAACGGTTCGCGGTGACACGCGTTCCGCCTCTTAATTTCTCGGCGAATGGATTGCGCTCGCGTACACGCGGCAAGAATGCATTACGCATGGACGCCGCGCGAGCATATTGCCAGCGCGCGTAACTCATCGGCAACGCAACGCGACGCGACGAAACGCTACGCAGGAACGCCGCTTGCATCCATAGTCTGGCGGGCAAAGCGCAGATGCTAGCTAGCGTGCCGCGAGCAGCCGAACAAGGCGCGTCGATGACGGTGTAAACACGGCAAAGCAAACGGAACGATGATCGAGCGTCGATCAACCTCGACAAATAAGCCGCACCGATCACAGCTAATGGCTTTAACACGAACTTTCATTTAAGCAAATTGCCACTCACGGACTTTTGATGTCTGCGTGAAACGCAAAAGGTAAATTGCATGGAAATACGGGAGCACTCTCGGTACGCCGGTATCGAGTTATTGTCAAGGGCAGTGCACGCGCGCATATTTTATCACCCTGACACACTTCGAAAACGATCCATTGATATGACCGCGGTTCGCGCCGCTCGTTCTTGCTTCTCGGGTTCGCCGCGATCCACCCGCGAAACCCTCGCTTCCCTTGCCCCGAGCCGAGCCGAGCCGAGCCGAGCCGAGCCAATTCGATTCCGCTTTGCCCAGCGTCTAGCTTCTTTCACGGTTCGGCTCTCCGCTCTCTCCGCTCCAAAGTTTACGAGAACGCGGCAGGAAATCCGGGGACGCGGACACCGGATCAACATCTGCGGCCGCGTACATACGCGTTCTCGAAAAGCGGCTGCCTCGCCGCGACGCAGCCGAAAGCCGGGGACCAATCGATTTTCGGGCAGCGACGCGAATCGCGCGTTTGCTTTGCATACCGGGTGGCCGGCGGGGGGACGAAGGGGTGGGCGAGTAAGCACGGTTCGCGCGACGCCACGCCACGCCATGCCACGCCGACGTGCCGATACGCCGACACGGAACGGAAGGACAGGATTTGCCTCGATCGCTCTGTGCGTCATACGTCTGCGTAAATCCGGACCGCGTAAGTGCATAAACCCTCCGCGTTCACGCGTTCGTACGTTTGTACGTTGATGCGTGTATACGTTGATACGTTCGTAGGGACATCGGGCCGACGATCTCGGAGCGATGGACACGGGGGAAACGGGGAGCTCGAGGAGGCCAGCGAGCAGAGCAAGGGATGGACGGGAGGGCTGGCGAAAGGGGAGGGACAGAGGAACCGCGCGCGAAATCTCGAAAGCGAGCTCGAGAGCCGCGAAGATCGCGCGCTGGCCCGATAGCGGAAGAGTAAAGACGGGAAGGGAAGGGAAGGGGAAGGAAGAGCGGACGGGCAAGCGAGCGAGCGAGCGAGCAACCGAATTCGGTCGATTCGATCGTTGTTTGCGTCACGAGAACGAAAAACGCGGACGCGCGCGTTCTCTTTCCCTCCTTCCTTCTCTCCCTCCCTCTCGCCGTTTCTCCGATACCCTCGACAGAAGCGATGCCGTCAGTTTGTACGAGGCGTTTGATGCGACAGATCGCATGACCGGATGCGGGGGTAGGTAAATTGGTCGGCAATTGACGACGCCACCGGAGAGTCGCAAGCTATCGGTTCGCCGCTCCATTGCTCCTCCTCCTCCTCCTCCTCCTCCTCCGATTCTTTCCGGTTCACCTGATCCTGCTTCACCGATCGAATCCGTATCCGTGTTCGACGAGCGATCGCCGCGAGCAACCCCTAGCCCGATCGCTTCCGTCTCAGCCGCCGCTCGGCGAGACGTTTCTCGAGAGAACCGAGAACCTCGCACCTAGATCCTCGACCCCGCGCGTGTTACGAGCCTCTCGTTGCCGCGACCACGCTCACCAGCGTTGCTAATTGCGGCAATTTAATAACGCGTTAATGGAGCGCTCGCGAACGAGACTGCCGCGTGACGAGGCCGCACGATCGCTCTCGCCTCTTGCTTCGAGAAACGCCACGCCACGCCACGGGCTGGTTTCATCGGTTCCTGGAACGCGCGCGTACCTCGCGGTGATTTGAGTTTCCGGTGGTCCGAAAGCTGCTACGCGGGACCCCGATCGAAAGAGATTCGGGCTAATGGAGAGAAGTACGCGGAACTCGCGCCACTGCGGCCTCGGCTGCGCCAGCCGGCGAATCCGAGTCCATTCCGCCCCCGAGCTTTCACGGAAAAGAAAATTATGCAGCGGAAAGAGGAGTTTAAGTAAGAGGATGGGATCGGGGCCGCGGCAGTGGAACGGCAAACAGCAGCAGTAGCAGCAGCAGCAGCACGCGTGCTCGGTTCCACAAACGGGACCGATCGGCCGAGTTTAACTGGCGGGAAAGGCCAAGGCGAATTGCCCCGTGAAATACGATTCCCGCGGCAGCCTGCTCGCACGTCCAGCGAAATTTGTCGAGAGACCGCGTAACGCGCTGCGGAATTATGCAAACGGTCGCGACCCCCTTCTTGCGCCCCTCGTTCCCCGCTCCTCGCTCCAACGCTTCCACGATTCTAGATTCTAGATGCTAGATGCTAGATGCTAGATGCTACATGCTAGATCCTACATCTTATATTCTAGATCCTAGAGTCTAGAGCTCTTTCCATCCGCTGCATGCACGCGACGCCGTTCTACCGATTCGCCCCTTAAAAGAGAGAAAGTCGAGTTTACCTCGGTGACCAGAGTGCTGTCGTAGTCCCGGGTGTCGTAGACCCATCCGTGACGGCACTTGGTGACCGGCCAGTCAGGGTTACCGACCGGCGCCGGGGGCAGCCGACTCCTCGTCGGATCCACGCCCTCCTCGTTGGTCGCGTTCTCGAGGACCGCGTGCTCCAGCCACCTCTCCACGATCGCCGTGTAGTTCACGTCGTACATCTTGCACTTTGAGTACTTTTTCACTTTCCCGTCCGACTTCTCCACGTACGGCAACGATAACGCCTTTCTCTCCTCCAGCGTCATCAGGTCGGTCAGGTTCTCCAGCTCCGGAACCCTGCACCAGTGTTCCGGGGACGCGCTCACGAAAACCTGCCGATCAAACGTTTAGAGTTGCCGGAGAAAGGAAGGTTGCCGGTGACGGTGGATCGAAGAAGAAGAAGAAGAAGAAGAAGAAGAAGAAGAAGAAGAAGAAGTAGCAGAAGCCGCGGTGCCACCACTCACTTGAGAGAAGGCGAGGAAGGCCGCGGGTAGAGTGGCCGGTATGCATAGCAGATAGTACATGATGTTCTGATATTTGCCCTTCTCGCCCACGTGCACCAACACCTCGTCGAAGTCGATCGAGCTCATGTTTCCTTTGCTGCCGTTGCACCGTTCTTCTACGACTCGACGACGACGGCGACGGCTACGCGACGACGACCACGGCGACGATACCGGCTGCAATCACGCGGCATGTCCGTCGCTGCGCGACCTCCTCGTCGAGGGCTTGCACCAGCGGCTCGGATCGCTGCCGCACCACCACCGTGTACCGTGTAACCAAGCCCAATTCTCTGCCAGCGAAAAGTCCGCTTCCTTCCGCTTCCTCACCGATCGCGGCTCCTGTGCGACCTTTCCACGACTACGACTACGATCACGCGCGACCAGCTCGAGTCGCGCATCGCAATCGTGCCCACCGAGCTACGCGACCGCGAGCAAACTCCGCGAACACCCACCAAAGACTGCGACGGTCCCGCGGTACCTTCGCCCGGACAGAGCCCAAGTCCAAGTGCAAGTCGAACGCGCGAGTGTGTGGTCCCGCGAAGGCGACTGTTGCTTCGAATTCGGAATCGCGTAAAGCGCGGCGAACGCACGTCTTCGCGCGTTCTTATATGCCGCGAGCATAGCGCCGACCGCGATCAGCCATTGCCGGAGAACACCTCCTCTCTTCCGATCCTCCCGAGCATCGTCTTTGACGGTGTTTCTCCGCCTCCCTGCGGCCACCGCCGCTACCGCTGCAGCAGCTCAAGCCGCTTCGATGCTCCGATGCTCCGATGCTCCGTGCTCCGTGCTCCGTGCTCCGTGCTCCGTGCTCCGTGCTCCGTGCTCCGTGCTCCGATGCTCCAGTACAAAGCGTCACCGTGTGCTCAACGCTAATCCTCGTCGACTCTGCTCCTCGCTCTGCCTCTCTAAGCCATCCGTGTCGATTCCATCAAAGATTCTTTGGATCGCGTTCGCCACCTTTCCTCCGCCGCGACCGCCCGGCCACCGCGCCGATACCGCCACGCAATCGCCTTCCTCTTCCTTCGTCTCCGTCTCCGTCGCCGTCTCCGTCCTCGTCTTCGTCTTCGTCTTCGTCTTCGTCGCCGTCTCCGTCTCCGTCCTCGTCTCCTTCGCCGGCTGCCAAATATCCCACTTGCCACCTAATATCATTAGGAATCTTATGTTCGCGATCCGCGATTCGCGATTGATTTCCGATCGCCGAGCCAGCCGAGATAAGAAAGATAGGGGAGACTAAGCGCGCAGAGGGGAACGGGGTGAGAATCGATGGTGCAAGTTTGGCGAGCGGAGCGATCGACGGGCAGACATCGGGGACGATAGGTCGCGTGGATGTCGCAAGCGGAACGGAATGCGAGTCTCGTTGTCTGGTCGTTAGACGGACATACGCGCGCCGAGACGAACCAACGCAGAGCAGCGTAAAACGCGAGGAAACGCCGGAAACTGGCCGAGACGTTGGTCATCTGGACAATTTGTCCGTCTGCCTCTACGTCCACGTCCACGTCCACGTCCACGTCCACGTCCACGTCCGCGTCTAAACGACGCAACGCAACGCAACGCAACGCGACGCGTCGGACGGCTGGCCGTCTAGAAGGCCGGAAAGCTTGCAGAAACGAGAGAAGCGAATCGGCCCGCGAACCTCCCGTCCTTGGTTTCGTCTCGTTTCGTCTCGTTCTCGAGTCCGTCTCCGCGTATCCCCGTTCCCACCGAGAGCTGCGTCGCGTTCGATTGTTCGCCTCTGCTCGCCGATAGTAACGCCTAGCGTGATCGAACGCGAGCGAAAGTTGATCCCCCGCGCGTCGTCCGACCTTTTCGTTGCCAGTAAACGGTTCGCCGCAAATTGAAATCGTCACGACATCCGCGGCAAACAGCCGACCGTTTCCGATTCCAGTTTGTCTTCGAATCAGGCGGCTGCTCCGACGCCGTCCTCTCGTCTCGAATCTCGAATCTCGGACCTCGGATCTCGGATTTGAAAACTCGAATCCCCGGGATCCGACTCGAACCCGGATTCAGATCCACGTGACGCACGCGGCTGCATCCTCGAGTCTCTAGTTGCACTCTACAATTGCGAGTGACGTCACGATTGCAAACAACGTCATCCCGCTTCGCACGCCGTCACGTACCCGCTCGCGTACGCTTCCTCCTATTCGGGCCATCGCGCCACCCGCCCGCCTCTTGCCCTAACCCTTTCCCATTCCCTTTCCCTTTCATATTCCGCCTGCGTCCTTTGCTTCTCGCCCTTCGCCGTTTACTCGAGCCGCCCCGATCCACTCGGCAATCGCTGGACGATCGATCGATCGATCGATCGATCGTCGCAAATCGAGCACGCGCGAGCTTCCAATTTTTATTCGTCGCGATTTCGATCTAATGAACGCGTTACGCAACGCCGATACACGCCAACCTGCTCTCCGTTCTGCCTCCGTGAGCGCGGATCGGTCTCTCCTTTTGTTTCGCATTTCCTATTCCGCCTGCCCACGCGTTCCTTCGTTTCGTCCTCGTTGTTGGTTTTAGCTAATTTGCTTAGACCGGCGACAAGGTAAGCGATTTGTTTTTACAGCGAACGATCACGACGATTCCGCGAAAACAAAAAGATAGCGCGCAACCTTACGTTATATGGCGCGTTCGTTAGCTAGCGGATAGTTAAACAAGTAAATTTATGGCAGGCTCGTCAGGAGCTCCCGACGAAATTTTTCCATCTAATCAGCCCGGTGTCGCGTGTTTCTTCCGATCTCCGAGTTGCCCGCGTACCGTGTGTATTTACGAGCAACGTTGCCGTGGCTCGATCGTTTCGCGGCCGCTTCTAATTTCTCTTACGCGTTCACGCGATACGAAATCTCGATTCGTTCTTAACCAACATCAATTCACTCCCCCCTGCGTCGCGTCGCGTTTCGTCGCGTTCCGTTGCGTTGCGTTTCATTCTGCTCTGCTCGCAAGCGCAAACTTCCGGAACTGCTCTCCTTCTCTTTCTCTCATCCCCCCTCTCTCTCTCTTTCTCTCCCTTCCCCGCCCTCGCCCTCGCCATCTCCCCTTACTCCCCTTTCTTTCTTTTCTCCGTTTTTCCTAGCGTAAAGGGCACTCTCGCCGAAAATCTTACCGACCGATGCCGACAACTTTTAAGCCGTTCCTCCGAGAGTCTTGCCAATTGCCCCGAACCAAATCGTACCTTCTACAAAGCACAGTCCAAGAATCACTTTCCCAACACTCGCGTGCCAAGGCTCGTAAGAGTTTTCTACAACACTGTCCATCGATCGTTTAAATCACTGCACAGTTCACCACCGTTCCGGGTATGTCCATGGTCGTTCCGTGCTGGGTTAATCCGCTATCCTCGACTCGCAGTATCGGGATCGATAAGCTTGGCGTGGATCCTTCGAGGCGACGTTTCCAGTAGCGTTGTTCATCGTTCGGTTCGTGGCGCGTTCGCGTGTCCGCTCTCGTTCGATCGTTTTCAACCCCCGTGCCACGCCGCCGGCGCGCTCCTTCTCCCTTTTCCTTTTCCTTTTCCTTTTCCTTTTCCTTTTGCTTGCGTGCAAACGGTCCTCGCGACCACGCGGTTCCCCGCGTCCTCTGCTTCTCCTTCTCCTTCTTCGTCTTGTTCCTCGGCTGGCCGACGTGCTTCTTTGCTTCGTTGCTGAGCGGGCGTTCTCCCCAGCGCAAGGTGGTGGTTGCGATTTACGCGCTCACCCTCGGCAAAGAATAGACCGGTAGCAGCTAGCGGTAAAAGGAGTAAGAAGCCTCCATCGCGAACTGAAACTGAAGCAATCGTGGATACAAGGGGTCCGTCCACGGTATCCCATCCTCCTATCTATCGTTTCGAACGTCCCCCTTGAACCCTCTCACTCCCTCTTACTCTTACTCTCACTCCGTCTCGGTCTCCGTCCCCCTCGTCCTGCTTTGCTCTTCGATTCTCTCATTCTCTCTCCTCTCTCTCCCTCGCTCTCTCTCTCTCTCTCTCTCTCTCTCTCTCTCTCTCTCTCTCTCTCTCTCGGTCTCTCTCGCCTCAATCGGCGTGTACACGCTTCCCTCCACGATCCTCCGGGACTCTCCCTTGCCCTCCTCTTCGCCTCGATCGCCACTCTCCTATCGCTCTACACGCTCGACTACTATCTCAACTATTAATATAAAAGAGGGTTCCTCGACACTCGCCGCCCGGTAATTGTACGGCGTGCATCACAACCGGACCTCTATCGCTCGCTCAAATTTACGCGTACACTCGCGCCAAACCCTTCCCCTCCGCCGCTTCCTCCTCTTCCTCCTCTTTTCTCCTCCGCCACCTCGTCGTTTTTCACCTACTCGCCTACTCGTCTACTCTCTCTTCGCCTCTATCTTCTTCCTTCTTCCGTCGTCTTTCGCTATTTTATCCTTGCACGTCGTTCCCGGAGTCAATCGGTTTCCCACCGTTTGCTGTACGCGCCCTAAGCGTCCAACTCTTTCGAGGTGTTTTGCCCCTGCGTTTAATTTAGAAATTCCCAGGTTTCACCTATCGCCAGGCTGTGGATTTTCACGCGGGTCGATGCTGCTCGAAACGCAGCTGGAAAGGTTGCTTCCTTTCATCCTTTAAACGTCGCGGCTAAGCTTTGCTTTCGGTATTTTCGAACATTCCGCGAGTCCCCGCGCATTTCAATTTCTCGTCCGGACAGAAAAATCCGCAGCCTATTTATCGCGAACGAAATTCGAATCTTTTTGCGCCCGAAGACGGTTTCCCGCTGATTCCGTTTCGTCGGAACAACGTAGCGTAGTAAATTATCGCTACACTCGTCGAATTGTGGCAATTTTGCGCTCGCTTCCTAAATCTGGCCTACGGGTAATACCTAGAAATACATTTAGCCGACGCTATCGACTTTCGGCAGCTGAATAGAGGAAAAGCATGGAAATTATGGAAATTTTAGCGGAGCATCGAGTGCTCCGCTTCGGCCCGCATAGGACGCGTTTCCATGGAGATGCAGCATGGCCGACAAAGGTATGCGCACGTTGCGCGTTGCGTTCCTGTTCCTGTGACGCAATTTCGTAATGTCAGAACGAAGATTCGCGGGGTATCGATGCTGCCCGAACCCTCGCAAGAAGGTATGGCAAAACTTTAAGCTACAATTGGAAGATGCCCAAGCCGAACGAAACCTCGGGCAGTGAGTCGGAAAAGCCGACTCACGTTAGGAAGCTGAACTTCGGCCAGTCGATCCTAACCTTAGACACGACTACGCGACGTCAAGTACAAAGGGACGGGGCATTGATGATCGACAAGACCGCCACAGATATCCCGTGGACAAAAAGGACCGAATTTGTACGAAAGTGGATCGAAACTCACGCTGGCCGTATTTTTGATTCGGACGAGACGTCTTGTTCGTCTCCCGTTCCGCCTTTGCCAGCCACCGAGGGGAAAGCTTCCCCGGTTTTTGGCAAACGACGAAAACGAGCCAGAGAGAAGGCTAGCTTAGACGATAGCGCTGCGAAAAACGCGAAACCAGCGAGTTCCCGCGAATCGCCAAACGTAATTGACAAAGAAGCTTGCAGCTTCTCCGTTGAGAACAGCAAGCGAATAAAAGTAGATGAAAGCGACAAGAAGGTATCAATAAGGAGATCTCTATTCGATTCCGAATCTCCTGTTGCCTCCCCCAAAACGGTCCACCCGAATACTTCTCCTGTATTAGATAAAAATGCTTATGCCTACAAAAGGAGACGAAAAAAAACCAAGGAGAAGAGGAAAGCTTTGGACCGCATTGAAAATAAGCATGACAAAGCCAATAGCGTCATTACATCTCCTGTAATCTGCAGCAGAGCAGCCGAACCAAAGGAGTCTCCAATTTTGGACAGAAATAGTTCGTCCTACCAGAAGAGGCAGAGGAAGCTGCAAAGGAGGAAGCTTTCGCGTATAGAGGAGATAGAAAATAGCTACGAGCATTCCAACAACAATTCCGTATCCTGCTGTAATTTATCGGCTACGGATCGTTCGAAGGGCAAATGCGAGATCGTATGCACGCAGAAGCGACGCGCGTTGGTCAGGAAGTTGGAGGAAAGCTTCCTAAGCGATAACGTAAAATCGGCGTGGAGCAAAAATACGACGGTCTCGGAAGGCTCGATCGGATCGAATTCGCCGACCCCGAAAGCGAAAAAGCTGCGCGTCGAACGTAGCCCGAAATACGCGAAAGATACCTCGGAAATCGTAAACGAAAGCAGCAACGAAGACAGCGATAAAGATGCCGTGCAAATAAACAACGACACCGACAACGATTCCAGCGATCGTATAGAAGACCCGGACACGCAAGACACGGCTCCGTTCCCTAAAAATGCTAGTCGCGGTCCGCCGTCCTTTCCCGTCTGTAAATTCCCGACCATCCGCTCTCGGGCATCCAGCAAAGATTCCGAGGCGACCTTCTTTTCCGAAGCGGAACAGCCTCCGTGCATAACTGCCGACTCGCAATCTTCTCAAAAGATATCGCAAACATCAATGCGAATGGTAAATGTTACGGACAATAAATCAAGTCAAACGGGAATTATCGTTAGCGCGGAAACGTCGCCGCGAAAAATGCGCGTAGATGCCTCGGTACAATTAGCTCTTCTCGACTCGGCGAAGAAGAGGCGAAAACCGAAGAGGTACTTTGAAAATTCTCGTTTCAGGTTTCCGAAAGTTTATCACCGCGGCCGTAATTCACTACCGAATAACTTATCCGCTTCACGTTGCAGGGGAAGTTTGACGGAGAAATTGCAAAAGACGATCAACGGACAGGTGTCGTTCGTCCGCGTATGGAGACATCGATTGAAGCAAACGGCCGAACAAAAAAATACTGCCGTGCCGTGCCTCGTCGTGCGCGTGCTAGCCTGCACGACTCGCTTTGGCAGGCAATTTTTGGAAGGAGCTGTGATCGACGATCCTTTCGATTTGCTGGAGCGCAAAGACAAAGCCCGTGCTGCTGCTACCACTTCTATAAAGATCATGATCATTCCCGAAATAGTGGGCAGAGTTGAAATGAAGTCCGAGGGCCTGATCGAAATATTCCCGCCGTGGGAAACATTGGATAGCGAGGAACCGATGGTTAACGCGACTTACATTCGCGTTGTATCCGACGGCGAGAGAGACTCTCAACGATGCAAGGCAAACTTGCGCCGATCGAAAAGAACGATCGTTAAAGAATTTCGTTGCTCGTGCAAGAACATAAATTTCGCTTGCGAAGATCGATTTAAGAAGCCCGACGTTATTGAAAAGATATTCGCCGGGTCGTAAATTATTTGCCGATAAGGGGACATTCTTGCGTTATTTAATTACCGTCGCAATCGTCGAACTAGCTCGTTATTTTTAGTTTACTAATACTGTTATAAAAAGAATTCTCCGCGGATTAGATACAAAATTGTACGCTACTTTGCCAATGTAAACTATATGTTCGTAAATTTTGTTATCTATTGTAAACGCGCTGCAATAAATCGTTCACGAAACTAAACTGCTGTTATTTTATCCTCTATTCGAACCTTGGACAGGTAAAGCAGAGTTGCAGCTTCGTTTGAAGCTAAAATTCGCCTGCAGATGGCTGCGTTTTCCGTATCGCAATTTTTATAGGATATCGCAGTTGCGGATTTTCCTCATTCACGCCCAGTGTTATTGTTTTTCGATGATTGTGCTTTTAATTTTCGTCTAGTCCGGAAGAGTGGGCGAAATCGAGAGGTGAGTAATTTTTTTTAGACGCCAAATGGTCGTTCCGTCGCTTGACGTTTCGTTCTACTTTCGATGCCTGTTCGAAATTTCTATTGCGCTGCGGAACAGCTGCCTTAAATATTTGAATATTTCCGAGGTGCATCGCGCGTTCCCTGCTTTGCGCTTTTTTGTACTTTGTCCCAAATTTCTCGAAATGTCCGCTATCGAAAGTCGACGGGAATCGATACTAACCTAACCTAGAAGTCCGCCGTCTGTCACAACAGCGAGTAGTGTTTTTTTTTTTTGATCGCGAAACTAATTGCTGTTCTGGCAGATCGCGATGTCGATAGCTCAAGATCGACCGGAGCTTTACGAAGAGGTGAAGCTATACAAGAATGCCAGGGAAAGGGAGAAGCACGACAACCAAGCGGATTTGTACGCGGTGGTGAATACGTTGCAGCATCTCGAGAAAGCTTATATCCGAGATTGCGTGACTCCGAAGGAATACACGGCGGCCTGTAGCAAACTATTGGTGCAGTATAGGGCGGCGTTCAAGCAGGTATTTAACATTTCCGATGTCAGTTGCCGCGGCAAGTGTATCGGCGAAGATTGTGTCTAGTGTATTGTTGGCTGGTTCAGGTGCAAAGCGATCAGTTTCCGACGATAGACGCGTTCGCGAGAGCGTTCCGATTAGATTGCCCGGCCGCGCTCGAAAGGATCAAAGAAGACAGGCCGATCACCATCAAGGATGACAAAGGCAACACATCCAAGTGCATCGCGGACATCGTGTCTCTGTTCATTACGCTGATGGACAAGCTGCGACTCGAAATCAAAGCGATGGATCAGCTGCATCCGGATTTGCGGGACTTGATGGACACTATGAATCGGCTGAGTATACTGCCGAGCGATTTCGACGGCAAAGAAAAGGTCGCTGAGTGGCTGCAAACCCTCAACAATATGTCCGCGTCCGACGAACTGTCCGACACACAAGTCAGGCAGCTTATCTTCGATTTAGAAACCTCTTACAATGCTTTCAATAAAATTCTTCACAACTCTTCGTAATTGTTGTTGGTTTGATTTTGCACCGCATCGAAAGTCGAAAATCGTAAATCGCAAGTCGGATATCGAAGCACGCGGCGGATCGTTTTTCGATCGCGTGCTATCAACGGTGCTTTTCAATCTTCGACGCTATCGTCACGGTTCTCCTTACCTTGCACGTAGCTTTACCTTGCGAAACCGCGAACGTGTGCGCAGAACCGACTACTTTCCGCGCGATTCCTTTTTTTACCGTTTGTGCAACGAATCGTCGAATGTAATAATATGTAAAACCCTGTATATATCGTATCGATCGAAGCAATAAAAGTTCCAATAGACGCTTATTACGTTCGTTCACAGTTAATTCCGTTCCTATTTTTCCGGCCTCGTTTCTCCCGAACAAAAATGAGCTCAGCTTCGAGCGATGTGCCGGTGGAAAATAATTGCTATCGATTGCTCTTCCTCCGCCACGTCGCGTCAGTCGTCCTAGGATTCGGCTTTATCCGACGGAGCGACCGTTCCTTGCCGGCTGACAAATTGTCGAGGAAGCTCGAGCCGCCGCTAATCCGCGGTCTAATCCGAGATTAAGTTTCACGCGAGTCCTCTCCCCGCTCTTCCTTCCTACGGCAATTTTCCCAAACGTTCGGAACTGCACGAGATCATCGATTCCGACTAGTTGGCCGGGAAAATTCGTTCGCGTTGTCGCTCCGTGGGCCTAATCGATCGAGGAAAGCAAGAGGACGTCGTGTCGCACCGCCTGCCCGTGCTTGGCTTTGGCTGTGGTAGTGCCGCGTCGGGATTGATCAAAGCCTGCTCTCTCTCAACCGAGTTGAGAAACGTTCGAAGCATTGGCTCCGAGTAGAGGCCGACTCGTACTATCCGTTCTGGCACGAAATGTTTACAGGACGATTCAATTCAAGCACGTGTTTGCGAACGTTTATAGATAGCGCAGCTAATCTGTTGAGATGCGATGCGTTTCGTAAGTCGTACGTCCGACGGTCAGCGTTTGCCAACGTCGAATCGAGCCGCAAATGTTTCGCATCGGATAGCAGAGAAATGGAGCTTAACGCGAGTACGTTCGCCCGCTACGACGAACTCTAGCTTCGGTATCGAGACGTCTACTCACGAGCTTCTTCCTTGCATCCTACTATCTTCGAGAACCTCTCTCTCTCGATCTCCCCTTCGTTCCCGTTTCGACGCGCCGGACATTCGAAGTAAAACTATTTTTGTTCGCGCTGACACATGCAGCGAAGCAACGGCAGGTAGCGGCGCGGCATTTACGCGTCTTTGTTTCCTCGCGTAAACAGCGGGCCATTCAGTTTATCGGGTATCGGAAATGGCAATGGAAATGGCAATGGAAATGGCAATGGAAATGGTAATCGAAATGAAAATCGCGGGCCCGAGGAGTCGTGGCGACGGGGAGGGGAGGAAGGGTAGCGAGCCCTGGACGCGTTTCGTTACGAAGGCAGGGTCGCTTCGATTTTTAAGCGCAACTTTTGCTTCCTCTCGGCTCGGTTTTGCGGTGAAAGATGAAACTCCGCGGTGACTCGTCTACCCGTCTACCGTTGCGCCACTTTCTTGGCTTCTGGTTTGCTCGGCAGGAGGTAACTCGAGGCCGTTCGACCTCTCTGCGACCATCTCCTTTCCTTCTTTCACGGTCCTCGGACTCGAAACCAAACCAAACGAAACGACGCGACACGTCCGGCGGCCTCGTCTCCGGTTCCACTTCGACTCCTTCGCGATTCGCTTCGAATCGTGATGATAATCATTTTTCATCATTGTCCTGTACGGCGGCTCGTCCGTTCTTCCCACTCGCGACGGACGTTTAGTATTTCCGATCTTCGATTCTCTTGCGCAATTTTCCACTGACTAATCGTAAGGTGGACCGTAAAAGACTCGGGCCGTCGCAGCATTAACGATCAGCCGGCTCGTGTAACTCGAGCGGAGCGGCCTATTTAACTCGGTTTGTTTCGTTCCCGTTCAACGGAACCACAAACTTTTCAATCTTCTCGATGGCATATTACGTCCGACGGTTTCGTTATTTTTCAGTTCGCGAGTGGACGGATAAAGTGACGACAGTGGGTGTCGAGTATCTGGTTTGCAAGTAGGCGTTTAAGGCGACAAGGATCGGTGGAGATTGCGGGGAACGCAAGGAAGTTGAAGTTGAAGTTGAAGTTGTTGACGTTGACGTTAACGTTAACGGGCGATCTCGCTGTTTCTGGTGCGTTTTATTGATCGGATAGAGTTGTAAATACAGTTGGCAAATTCATCGGAAATACAATCGAAGTACGTATATACAAGTATGTACAACGCCGACGTTGGTCCTCCTGGCTGCTGGGAGGAACAGTTTCACGAAGGTGTGCGCTGCAACATCTATCTTAAATCAGCTTAAAATCGAATACTCGCGATATTCGGTTGCAATGAGAAACCGCCAAACATCCGCTCTCAGATTTATAGGTATAAAAGATAGATAAAAAAAAAGGAATGAAATAGGTGAGAAAAGTAGCGCGAATATACGAGGTATTCGGAAGATGGGCGCGATAAAACGGAACACGAGGGAAAGTGGTTGAAAAATTCTATCAGGGACTAGAAAACGTTTACTCGATTTGTTATCTTTTACTAAAGCTTACGAGCTTGCGTGCATTCGTATCTGTTTGCCTTTCTCTCTTCCTTCCTTCCTTCATTTCTTCCTTCCTTCTCTCCTCTCGGATTCCCTCCTCTCGATCCTTGCAATTGCCGCAATACATCTTACTAAATATCGATAGAGCTTAACTTACGCCTACGCGATTACACTTATACGTATCGATATGGATAAGAATACGATCGCAGTGGCGATCGTTAGACGGAGAACACTTCTGTTTACGACGTCCTTCTCAAAAGTGGCAGTCTTTGTGATTCGATAACTCTCGCTACCGACAGTGACTTGGGATCACGAGCGGAGAAAATGCTACCCTCCCGTGCTCTGCTCTGCTCTGGTCTGCTTCTACGCGCTTGCCAAGGGAGGGTGCTTTCAGCCAAATCTCCTTCGCTCACTCGACCGCTCGCGAAATTTCGAGAGAAGCTCGTTAATCGTTAACCGTTAACCGTTAACCGTGCGTTTGTTGCGCGCTCAATGGTCGAACGCGATCCGATTACGTCGAGTTCGCTTCGATACCAGGAACCGTCGCCTACAAATCGTACGTCTACGAAGACTTAATTTCGCGAGATGCGTACGTTTAAAGTACATTTTCTAAATAGAATATATCGAGCCGTTCCTCGATACCTGTAGACAAAAATAAATTAAGGTTGAATAGGGTTCGGAGAGAGGAGCGAGGTGGAAGCGTGGTGTGTCGGTGGTAGATCTGATGGTCAGTTGGTCTCACCGAGGCTCTCCTCCACGATCTTTTCCAGCTGACCGTTGAAATCCCTCGGCGACTTGTCGCTGGAAGCCGAGGAACCGAGCAAGCCGACTTCCTGCAAGAGGCCCTTCTTCAGGACGGTCAGGTACCCCTAGCTTTGAATCGTGTCGTTCATGTATTCTTCGTGCAACGCCAGCAAGTGACGGGGCACGTCCAAAGCCGTGTGCAATGTCACCGTCACTCCCCGATTCAGGCTCACGGCCGGATAGAAGACCCCGTACAGATCGCGAAACGCGATTCCCCCTTGCGGCTGGTCGTTCACGAAGAACCGAAGCGTATGGGTGGTGTCCAGGTCCAACAGCACGCCCACCGTTGACCCCTGCTGCACGCCACCCTCCGTTCTCTGCGCGTGCCCTCCGCCGTGCATGAACCAAGATCGCTGCCGATCTATGTACATGCTCCAACCCTTGTCGTCCTTGCCTGTGGACAATCCATCGACCAAATCGCTACCGGCAACCGGCCGCGTTCTACTCGCTAATCGACTCTGCTAACGCACTCGCTGCTCCTACTTTCCTTCTTTCCTTTAGTCTTTGAATCGCGCAGCTGCAGCGGCAAAGCAACGTTTCTTCTTCCCGATCCGCGCCTCGCGGCTTACGACCACCGGCAAATGAATATTCGTAGCAACCGAGCAGCGAATGCGTTTGCAATCCGTTTCTCCTCCACTTACCGAGCATTCGATCTCGCGACACTTCTGCCCTGGCTATCCCAAAGGCTGGATCGGTATCGCTGTGGTAGCGATCGATGGTGAGCTCCCAATAGTGAACGCCTCGTGAAAATCCGACGCTGGAAAGGACGACCCGGTGCTCGTAGCCTTCGCAGGACGCGCTCATCGCGTCCTCGGAAATTGATACCTCCTGTGGTATACCGGATGCCCCGGTTGCCCACGAGAACCACGCCACTGTCCAACAAAACGGTTCGGATCCCGATAAATAATCGACCGATCGATTCCCCTTGGCTTGCAGTCGAGCACCGGTTAAACTATTGTTCTCGAATGACGGCCGACGATATCGAGTGGACAAACTCGACGCGACGGGACGCGACGGCTGCGATTCCGAATATTCGAAATTGAACGCTGTAAAATTGAAATTGGAAGACACGAACAGAGCCCGTGTTCCAACATTTCCCAGAGAGAATAGCGGCTGCAAATCGTTTAACGGTTTTCCATTGAACTCTCCAACTCGTGGTATCGCGTATCGATGTCGATGGCATCGGAGATGAAATTCTTGTTTCGCGATACGTCGCTCGACGCGACGAATCGACGACGGAACGTTAACCAACGGAATTCGTTGGCGGATATTTTCGATCGCGTAATCCAACGAAAATGCTCGCGACGAGAAACGCATTAACTCGACCCATCAATTTCCCTCGTTCATCTTCCGCTCTATACCGACGTGGATTTTCCATTCGGGCTTCTCGACCCGAGGGGAAAGCTGCCGCGCCCGCCACAAACAGACGGGCAGACAGACAGACATCCACCGACACTTACCCTCGGCCGTCTGCAGACCTATCAGCTCCGAATATTCTCCTTCTCCCGCGCTGTTAAAGGCCCTCACCCTGGCATTGTACAGAGAGTTGAAGTGCAATCCGTCCACCGTGCAGATCGTTTCTCGGCCGCAGTACACTTCCTGATCAACACACGCCACCGCCCATCGATTAATCCAGCAGCTCGCGCAACTCTCGCTCTTTCCGATCGAGATCGACAAAAATCTTCCTTTACCCTAAATTCTCCTCCGCATCCGTCGTCCAACTCCAGCAAGTATCCCTCGATGGCAGGACCTCTTTGGCCGGCGCAGCCAACGATACCGTGTCCAGGTGGAGGCTGCCAGGCCACGGTCACGCTGTTGTTCTCGGCGCTGCACTCTTCCGGTATCAATATCGGGGCACCAGGCGCTACAAAAATTCGCGGCTCAGGGGATCTTTTCGATCAGCGGAATCGGAGAACGGCTAACAACAAACGTTTCGCGCCACGTTTATTCGATCTTTGTTTCGCCGCCTTCAAAAGTCTTTTAACCCGAGTGTAGACGACAAGCGTTGCGAGTTGCGAGTAGATCGCAGCTGCGGTTTCTCTAGCGTTGCGCGACCCCGCTATTAGCCACGAGGCCTCCCGTCGAAGCTCGCGCTGCAGCCAAACGATCCGAGAGGCCGGAAACAAGGTGACACGAGCAACGCGGAACAAGCAAGCCAACGTTCGAAGTATATGCAAGTGTTTCCAAGGGACGCGCGTCCTATCGATAAAACTTCTCCGTAAACTTTCGCGCGACCCGTGAACGCTCGACGATACGCGTCTGCTATCTCAAGACTTTTACGAAACTAAAAGTACGCAAAGAGACCTCTGATCAATTTTTGTTGGCAAATATGCTGAAGGGGGAGAGAGAAAGCTGCTTGCACGGGAACGTGAAAGCAAAAATGGAGACACGCGCGTCGCGAGCTTCTATCCCTTCGATTAATTACCTGCAGTTGGGAATCGGTCTTCTCCTTCGGATGCTGCGTCCAACATGAAGGAATCGTTTATATTCCAGCATCTTTCGCGCGACAATATTTTTAATGTTTCGCAAACCAGAGAGAGAGAGAGAGAGAGAGAGAGAGAGAGAGAGAGAGAGAAACGACCGTCGAATTGAAGCACAAACAAGGCTACAAGATAGCTACAAAGGTACGGCTCTCTGCTTTGCTCGGATGGAAAATAGAGAAAGAGAAGAAATCGATAAGTCTTGGTACGGAGAAAAGTATGACCTGGCAAAGGATCGTACGATTCTAAAGGGAGGAGGGAGAAAGAGAGAGAGAGATAGAGCGAGAGAGAGGCAGATGCAGAGGCAGAGACAGAGGAGAAGCTTACGTTTCAATTGAACAAAGGTGAGTTGATCGATAGCACGCCTGAGCGGCTTATCGTCCAGAGTGAGATCGAGTAACGGGAGTCTGGCAATTTCTTGCACTCCCTCGGCACCACCCCAAGAGCCAGCGGCGGTCGCGGCTCTAACCGAGAGCATGCCACCGATTTGGAGGAAGGCCGCGCTGTCGGTCTCCTTCAGAGCTTCGATGCAAAAGGTGAGGAGAGCCGTGGTCGTCTGCAGATGGGTCGCGCATCTGGCCACTTGGTCCCTCAAAGAGCGCACCCTCGCTTCCCTCGTTTGCCTGGCCGCCTCGATCAGCCGAGACTTCCTCGCCTGCAAAACACTCACCAGATTCGCCACCCTGTCTTCCACCTCCTCTTCCAAAGCGACGCACTCCTCCTGTCGACATAAGCGAAACTTGTCCAACGCGATCCGCTCCAACCAGAAGCAGGAAACGCGATCCATTTCCCCGACAGCCGCCCATCTGTCGCCGTTCTTTACAATTTCGGAGGGGGACTCGATAAACGGAATGGAGGCAGAGGTAAGATAAGGAAGAGGCAAGTTGCGTCGGAACGCGGCAGCAGGAGAAATAGACGAAGAAGCGGAAGGAGATGGAGCGGAGTAGAAAGAACGAGCAGGGATGCCGCGATGCGACGGCTGATGCAATTAACGCCCGAGTCGTTCGGTAATTTCTCGGAGGCGAACTCCGCCGGGAGAAAATCTTGTTTCCCTTGGTCTCGACGCGAAATTTAACAGGGATGTCCGGGGCGAGAATACTCACGTGCACTTTGTCCGTCATTCCTTTGAGCCTCTGAATGAATTCCGTCGTCGAGCGAGCCCTTTCCGACAGTTGTTGCAAATTTTGCGACAGCTCCGTCTGTAATCCCATCGAACCATTCCATTCCGGTTAACTCGCACGACTTTTCCTCGTCTTTCGCGGTTTCGGCTACGCGCGAGTTATCCGCCACCGATTTCGATATCTTCGACGCGACGCCGAGTTACGCAAAGGGAACCGATATTCGTCTGCCTATCCTTCTATCGATTCGTTCGCATGGCAATCTATCCGCCTATCCGCCTGTCTATCTGGCTTTCGATGCACGGCAGACTAGACGACCGAGTGCCGGCAGTTCGTGCCACGCGGTAATTAAGTCACTCCTTTTGGATTACCTCAGACCGCAGCTCCGCCCTAACTAATTTCCGCAGTTTTACCCGCCAACTCTCGAAGGGAAACTTCAGCAAGACGTCGAGTCCGCGCGAAATTCTTCGCAAACTTAGCTACGATTATCGATGCGCGCCGTTCCTGTTTCCCGTTCCGCTGCTCCTCGCAAAGGTCGTTGCCCGAAAATTCCACTACATCCGCGATGCTCGCGCGAAAATGACGAATTAAATGCGAAACGAATCGACCATGAGATATCTATCGGCTAGCGAAACGAATCGACCGTGAGATATCTATCGGCTAGCGAAACGAAGCGGCAAACGCGCGGCATTGCAGCTGTTAATTAAGTGGCCGGATCGAATTTCGTCCGGCCGCTCGTAGCAAGTGGATATGTACATATATACGCGCAACAGTGAAGGGTGCTCGAATCGATCCTCGCGAAGCGTTCTCCTTTCTCGAGACTCCTTGACGCGCGCATCGCTCCACTGCAGCCTACCATCCGCCGTTATTCTATCCTGCTAATCACGCCATTTTCTCGCATCGTTCGTTCGCTTTCCGCGAGGAACTCGCATCGCGAAACATCGCTACGCTACGGGACACGTTAGACGCGCGAAGAATCGCGAAGGACAAATTGATAGGCAGTTACGGTAGAGGCAGCGATAAGCGGCCGCGATCTCGATGCTGTTTACCGATCATCGTAGCACGCTGTTATCGCAGAAACGCAGCCCTCGCGATTGAAGCTGTAAAGAAGGGGAGGGGGGGTAGGGAAACGGCCGGAAGAGCTTCGCTGAATGTGGCAAAACTGCGAGGGGAAGAGGGCTCGCCGGCAGCACCCTGGTTTCATTTTGCCGCGAGCTTATTTCTCTCCTCTGTTGCTCGCTGCTTCTCGTTTACCGGTGCACCCTAACCGTCGTCGTCGTCGTCGCCATCGCCGTCGCCATCGCCGTCGCGATCGCCGTTTTCCACTCTACCAACCAGCAGCCAGGCATATGTCACGCACGATCCGATTTCGAAGCAAACGCGCGGGCATTCATTAATGGAAGCACACGCGACAACGGATCCGCGATCGAACGCCGTTAAGTATGTTCCTATTTTCCAAACTTCTCTCCGGCGTTCCCTTGGAAAGCCTTCGCAAATCGTAGGCGCGGATAGCGAACGCGAATGGTTGTTGATCGTCCAACCGAGGCGTGCAAGACGCGATTCGAAGCGTGCTCCACGATGCGCGACTTGGCTGTCGGAAGGACCCGACAAAAACAACGACAACGACGCGCTCGCATTTTGCATCTTGTCGCTTATTTCAATTTAGAGGCGCCGCGATGCGTCAAATTAAAAGCCGGGTCGTCGACCGCTCTTTCTCTCCTTTTGTTCGCAAATCACGATGCACTGCATTCTCATCAAACGGTGACAATGTTCTTCCTCCCTTTTCTCTTTTTTACCTCCGTTTCTTTTTTTTTTTTTTTTTTTTTTTTTTTTGTTTGCCAGAGACTATCATTCGAGAGAAGGTTGGATATCGGCGCGTATGATTGAAAGCGCTCGGCGCCGCGCCGTGCCTTTCCATTTGTAGCGCGCCACGTAACCGAGGACCCGTCTAATTGAGAAACTTTCCTCGATCACCGATATATATATATATATATATATCCATACGTATGCCCCTATCGTAATCCGTATAGAAAAAGCTTCGACGGAACGAGACGGCGACGATCTATCTAGGCGCGGTGCGCGTTAAGGTGCGTTCGCGACGAACGAGCAACAATTCGTTGGATTGATCCGTGCTCGTTTCGCGCATGCAATCCGCAGCAACGCGTCCCTAAGCTTCGACTTTCGACGCGAATCGCCAATCGGAGAATGCCAGTTATCGCTTGAATTTTCCCCAAGCGGGAAAAAAAAAGGAGCCCCGGATCGGTTGGCGTGAGCGCAGCTTTAGGGTACGATAGGAAACGCGTATCGGAGCTGGCGCCTCGTCGAAAATAACGTTCCAGATGTTTCAGCCGCGGAGGAGAGCGACGACGCTTTCGGTCTGAATCGATCGTGGCTGTCCGACCGCTGCTGCTCCTCAGACGAGCTACGTCTATGCGACGACGGCGAGTCAACTTAATTCGACCTTATAATCGGCGCGGCTCGACCACGGCTCACACAGATAGATCTCGATTGCCGCGTCGATTAATCGAATCGTAGCTCGCGTCAACTTGCAGCAGCTGCCGTTCCGCTTATCGCCCAGGCTTCGTCTAGCGATTTCCACGGAACCAAAGAATAGCTAGGCATGGAAATGGGAACGGAGCGCGGCAGCTCGTTTGCATCCTAAAAACTGCCTACGCGAGATTATGCAGCCGTTTGATTCCCTCCGATATCGTCTGAAATATTTGCATATCGCGTCGCTGTAGCCGCATGCCAATAGCATCGTATCCTATCGTATCGAGACGATTGTTAATCCTCGCGACGCGTTGCGTTGCGTCGCGTCGCGTCACGGTTCCTCCATATCCCAATTTTACTCCGCGATCTCATCTTTCCGTTCGACTCAGATTTTCCCTCCTCGGTGTCCTCCGACCCTTTCTCATCGTTCAACGCGCGCCAGGTATCTGGGAGAAATTCGTTCCGCTTGCTATTCGAGCCAGCTTTCCTCCAAATATCCCAAACGTTGCTCCATCGCGGATTTCAGTCACGCAAAGATTCCGTAAGTCGAAAAGCTAGTCGGACAGACGCGGCCAAGGTTTTCTCCTTTCTCCGCTGCCTCTTCTTTTCCTTGCATCCGCTTAAGAAGAAGCGGGTGACACTATCCAAAAATACCGGACGCGAAGGGTAAGCCTCCGCTCGCGCTAACCAACGTAATAGCTTGCCGACTAACCATTAGTTTCGCGACTTTAATCGTTTCGCTCGAGTTGCATATTTCATGTCGATATTGTTCGCACTCTATTACCGTGGTATGGAAAAGTTGCGAAAATGTAGTAGCGATAAGCTACAAATATGCGCCTCGGTTTAAACCTGCTACACGTTTAACAATAGACAATGGATAATGAATGTTAAAGTGAAGCACGTATCTGCGATATACGGCCACCTTTCCCACCCCTCAACGATAGAATTCGAACGATTTTGAAAGCAAGTACGCGATAAGGGTGGCGGTCTAATAAGCTGGTGGAACAGAGCGATCGGATTAGAAGCTACGCGATTAGTATCGTATAGGAGCTGCATATATAATCGAAAGTTGGTCGCCTGTGCCGGGTGGTAATACGCTTGGATAACGCGCAACTCGAGTAATATTATTCTCAACTGAATCGACCAAAGTACCGGATAATTGCCGAAGCGTGGTCACGATGCATTCCCATTTCGCGTTCGTACGAAAGGAACGAACCCCTCTCGAGGGGCTGACCCAACTCAAACGTTCCCATTCCCGGTTCTCTTCCCTTTCGCGTTCTTCGTACACCGCCGCACACAAGCTTGCGTACGCGCGCGGTCGATTCAGACAAAAATTCAACCCGGTCTAATATCTCCCCTCTATTTTACACGTACACGCTGCTGCTAACGCAAGCGCGCGCGCACACGTACGCGCGTACAGTGTTTGTCTCCGAATTCAAGGTCCGTTCGCGTTTACGTAATACGAAAGACGCATCGAAAGTAATCGAGTTGCTCGAGAAATCGAGTGACGGACGGCCGTGGAATAAAATTACGAAGCTGCGTGTTAATTTGCACGGATTTGCAACACGGGTAGCGTAAATCGGCTATTCTTGACACACCCACTAACTTCCTCCGACTCTCTGCCCTTAAGTCATGACTCATCGTTTCTTCGCCCCGTTCATTCACCACTGCTTTTCGACTGTTTTTTGTCCAAATGCCTGCGCACCTTTCGCGCTCCCACGATAAGCTCTACGTTTTAGTGCGCGCGGAAATTTTTTAGCGCGCGATACGAGCTACCTTCGATAGGTGGAAACAGGAGAAAGGGAGGAACGCGTTTAAAAAAAACGAATCGATGGGCGCAAGCTCGGCTTCTGCAGCTGCGAAGCTCGCCAGCATCTTTGGATACTAAAGCAAAAGATTTGCAGGCTACCGCGGTGATATTTTTAGAAGATGAAAGAGAAGCAAAGGAAGCAACCACGACTCGCCCTACGCCCCAACCAACTTGCTCTTCGAACCGGAACGCGCTCCACCACCGGCCACTCTATTCTATTCTATTCTATTCTATGGAAGGTAATTCGAAACAGCCGAAACGTTCCGCGAAGCCCGAGCAAAATTTGTTCCACGGAAAATCGTCCATCGAGCTATCGACGAGTGGACGAGCTGCGAGAAGCGGACGGCGCAAACGGAAGCCCACGCGAAAAGTGGAACGCGAAACGCGGAGGGAGGAAAAAGGCAATTGACGAGCTCGTAACAAAAACAACCCCTGTCGGTATTTGTCTTCTTCTGCAACAGCAAAAGTCCAATCTAGTAGCTTCGATTCTTGTTCAACGGTTTTCTACTTTATTGATTAAATATTCCCTACACGTGTTCGACGCGTCCCATGGCTGGTATCCGCAATCGAAGCTGCGAAGTCGAAAACGGCTCGACTCCAGCGCTCAACGCTCTCGAAAAAGCAACGTTTTCTCTTCGTGAGCCTCGTGTAATTCTTAATTCGAGTTTCCGTTTCTTGCAAATATCGGCGAAGATATCTTTGAACGTTCAATCTCGCGTTGTCTGAAATGGTTTTTGGCGTGGCCCCTTATCCGCTTCGTTGGAACGCGTATTCCACCACTTGGAACCACCCTCGCCTTGCTATTTTTTTTAGTCGCTGCCACATATTAATTTAATATCGCGTTAAATGCAAAGCGTGGAAATGTTACGAGCAATTTGTGTTTAATCGTGCCCGATCTCCCAGCTGGACTCTACGCATAGAAAATTTACTGCGAATGCAGCGGACTTTTATTGCGCTTGGACGATAATCTGCATCAAGGGTGATAATCGTGGTTACAAGGCGAGTAGTTAAATTCGAAAGGAAAGACGTAACGGTGGGGGGGGGGGGGGGGCAAGGGCGAAAGAAAGATAAAGAGGGTGTGGGTGGTGGCGGGGATATGTTCGCGTCACGTCACATTTCGTGTGTAACACCACTATGTAACGGGACAAACATTTTCGTCCTTGTGTGGCCTATCAGCCCTTAGCTGCGTGCACCGCGCACTTATCGCGGCGACCGAGCCACCATAAATATCTAACACACATCCTACCAATATACATATCTTTACGCCTCTACACACCTCTACGCAGCTCAACGGCTCGGCTCCTAATGAATTCACCGGTCGATTCTACACATACGAGCTTATAATCGTCCCCCACTCTCGCGTACCCGGATTTCGTCGGATCTTTGACCTACACCTTTGCCGTGAACCCATGCGGGCGAATTATTAGGTGGCGTAAAAAAAGTTCGCGAGGATTTGCCTTGAAAAATTTAAGCAACTTGCAATCCCTTCAAACGTAACTTCGTTTAACCCTTTAAGGGCCAACGCTGTTTAACGCGACGTTTCGTTGGCAATACTTCCAGTCGCGTTGCGTGTGGCCGAATTTCAGTGATTTGCGTGGCAATCTTTTTGTCGTTACTTCTTCCACCACTTAAGTTGTAGAATTTTACGAAGCGTAAGGCGGCAAAGTGGCGAACAAACCTTGCGATTCTAGGATCTCCTATAGTTTTCATCTTTAGAACTTCGAACGTTGCACCTTGCAAATCTCGGAATTCTTAAGGCTTTAACGTCTCAAACTTCAAAACTGCCAAACGCAGAATTGTGAAGCGTGTGAAGTTGCGAGCCTTCGAATTTTTAAGCGGTTTGTAGGTTCGATTAGGTAACCGTCCAGCCAGGCAGCGAGACGTGGCCGTTGCTGTTACTCGCGTCGCGTCAGAGGCACACGTGCGCGAATAAAAGAAGGAGAATCCGCGTATACGCGAGGATCGCGTGCCACTTAATTGCGCTGAATAAATTACGCGAAAGCTCGACGTTTGGAAAGGAAAGCGCGCGTCGGGTCTGTACACGCGGGCGCATACTTTTTCTTCGCTTTGCCGATACACTCGCGTGCACGCGTATGAAGTATCAAAAGCTGGCACTGTTTCAACGACTATTTTCGTTTGTAGGCTCCGCGTCCTCGTTGCGCTTTCTGTTTTCCCTAGATTTTCGCCTCATAATTTCGTCCAAATCGCGATTCCTAGTTCCCGTTTATCGAAATTCGCCGCAACGTCACATTCTTTCACCCGAAATTCCAATCAAAAACTTCCTCGAAAAAGTTTTCTCGCAACGTCAACGTCTTCGGCAAGCTCCGACGCGCGAATAACGAAAGTGCGCGTAACAGAGGAAGCTACGATTCGATGCGAGATGCGCGAACCAAATTGGCCAAAACCTGGGGCAAGTTCGATCGAGGCGGCTCGAAGAAAAGCGAAACTGTGATCGAAACGCCGACGAAACGATAGCGTTTAAAAGCAGCTTTCGTCTTGAGTTAAATGCCGTGGCAAAGCGGGGAAGGAGACAGAAGGCAGAAAAAAAGTAGCAACAGCATTAACGAAGATGCGACTGACCTCTTGCTAGAGAATTCGCTACGCGTTCGGTGTATAGCGGTGGACGCGATCGCGACCGCGACCGCGACCGCGACGGCCAGTCAACACTACTCGCGTATATGCGATATGAAAGCTCGCTTACTCTGTGTCTCGAGCGACGCCATTTTCCAGCAAGTTTCCATTTATGGAACCTAATGGTACGCGACCCGTCTAGAAGGTCTCACGATTCGCTTTTGTCAGGGCACCGGTCTTTCAATTTTTCAACTGCTTTCTCTCCTCCTCTCGCTGCCTCCGCGAGCCGTTGCTCTCCGCTCACCACTCTCGCTCGCTCACAGAAGCGTGCCTCAATGCTATTCGTCGATAATGCGATTAAATATTGCTTCACCGCCGCGAATCCTTCTGGATCCGCGAGAGGTGGGGCTGGCGAAGAACAACTACTGTCGCGCGGTTAAACCGTACCACGGAGAGTACTACGCGCAATGGACACAAAATACGCGCGGAACCCGACCTCGTTTCGACGATCCAGTGCGAGCGAGTTGATTCGAGGAATTTCTCTGCCCTAACGATGCTATCGGCTTCTGGAATCTTGACGAACATCGAGGCAATGGCGTCACGAGAATCAGAAGAAAGGCTCGCGAAAGAGGATAGCTGCGAATATCAAGGGGAGAAAATATAATAACGAGCCCTCGCCGAGGAACAAACAAAGGCGCGCTCCAATTTCTTCCGCGCTTTCGATCGCATACGCGCGCTTCACGTATACTGTACGCAAGTATATGTACATAGGGTACACGGCAAGACCACGTGGACATTTTCTATTCGAGCGACACGAACGGATGCGGACTTATCTATCCCGTGCTGCGGATTCTCGTCGAGCTTAGCGACGGCCGCGGCAATGATTTCAAAAGTGTTTGCGCTTTCCTTACTTGTAATGGAAATTTGTCGAAATTTCGCACCGCTTAGAACCGTCTACAGACGATTGCAGCGTATCGTCGTTTTAGCGAACAGAAAGAGGGTGAAAAGCCGCACGGTTGCTAGATGTATAATTAGGAAACGGCGAGCACGAGACCTTGAGCGTTGGAGGTTTCGCAGGGGGCGGGTGAAACGTAGAGAGAAGATGGACGAATTGAAAGAGAAGCAGGTGTCCGGAAGTTTGGGGAGAAAACGGAGCGTCGACCGTGGGGCACACGCGGCACACCCACGTAGCAAACACGCCAGATAACGAAAGCAGCTGTCGATCGAGCGACTTTTCTCCTACTCTAGTCCACGGTCGTTGATCCGCGTTTGACGCGCGCACCAAAATAGACGCACCGATCGAGTTCCGCGAACCCACTTGCAAACTAGTTTCTCGTCAAGGTCACCGATAATTTCCTCCAACGTACAGCGCACAATGGACAATGGACAGCCGCGCAAAACGTACCTTTTGAGCTTTGCAGGCTGCGGCCAGCGGCAACACGTCGTGGGGATGAGTAGCGTGACGATCTCGAAGACAATGCGCGCATATCGCGATCTTGCAAAGGGCGCAATAGAGTGTGAGCGGTTCACCGTTGTGATCGGTACATAGCGGCGTAGTTTCGGCGGCCGGGCCGCGGGACCCTTTGCCTCCGTTCGATTGCCAGCTGCCTCGAGGTGGGCCCAGATTGTGCGTCGCCAAAGGTCCCCTCTTCGGATGACACGATTCTCTGCACCCGTCGCAATACAACACCTGAAACCACCGCAACGCATCTTCCTTCGCAAATATCCTTTTTTCGTCTTCTACCATGCTTCTCGCAGATGCCAGAAAAATAGAAACAATAGACCATTTTGTCAGGCAAACGAGCAAACGTGCCGCCCGTCGACTATGCAAGTATCTCCGCTTCTGCTACTTTCGTTGCACGGGAAAATATCGCGATAGCCGATAGACGATCGCGGCTGCGGTACGGAAAAACGAGAAGGCGAGAAAACGCACGAAAGTTCGCAACAGCGACCTTCGTAAATAGACGCGAGAACGTAAGTAAGTAGGTGGCACGGGATTTGTATAATTGCACGCCGCGCGGTGTGCAACTACGAAGCAAACAGGCATTTGACAAGCGTACAATTTACGCGCGTATGCATGCGCGTAGATCGAATCTCGCGATACGACTCGCGCCGATACGATCCGCGAAATAATGAAAGAGCCAAGGTGGAAGAAGGTGGAAAAAGGAAAAAGCGAGGAGAGAAAAGAAATAGGTAAAGGGAAGTGAAGCGAAGAAGCGTTTACCAACCTCGCATTGTTCACAGGCGACGGTAGCGTCCCGGGGTTCGGCCTCGCACATTTGACATTGCAATCTGGTGTTCCTCGATTCCTGATATTTCTCTACGATATGTTGCATCGCCCTGTACTTGGGCAAATTGTGAGCTCCGCCTTCGTCGAAGTAGACGGTCTTTTGACAGACGGGGCAAGAGAGGCACAAGGTGCCGCCTGACGGTGGAAAGCCTCCGTTTCCGGGTGTGCCGACATAGCTTCCTGGTCGCGAGCTGGTCGACGTGCTGCTGCACACCACCCCGGAATCCGTCTCCGAAAGAATGGAGAGCTTGTCCGCTTCCTGGTCGGATCCCGGGGCATTTGAGGAGTCGGTGGTGGACTCCGGAGGAGAGTCCGGCGGGGCTTGCAAATTAACCGCGCACGCCAGACAAAGGGCATGCCAGCAAGGCAACAGCACTGGCTCCACGAACAACTCCTTGCAACAAGGACATCGTAGCTCGTCCTCCATCCTAGCCGCTCGTCACCGAGAAAGGTCGCGCGCGCGCTTCGCTTCGCCTCGCTTCGCGCCTCCTTCGACTTTGCCGACCACCAATCCAACCAACCCCGACCCCGATCCTTTTTCGATTAAATATTCCTCTCTTCCTTTCCTTTCCTTCTTTTCTTCCTTTCTCCCGCGATCAATCCGCTTTCTTGCTTGCAGCAGACACTTCCGTCGCTCGCGCTACGCCTTCTTGCAATTTCGTTTCGTCAACATGCCCCTCGTTCCGCGTCGGCAGCCGGGAGCGATATCGTGCCAATTTGCCGGGTGCTCCGTTTCGTGTCCCTTTCGCGTTTTTCGAAACAGCGAACCAACGAATAGGACGGCGGATGCCTGTCTACCGTTTCGTCGAGAGAAAAACGAGCAACTCTCTTTCGATGGCGTCTCCCCGATGCATACGTCACAACAATAATCCTTCACGACGATGCATCCCCGTTTCTGTTCGTGTAAGTCATTTCGACCAGCCGTTTCCCCTTTGTCGTGATTATCCTTCGCCCATCGATTGCACGTACATCACACGGAGATTCGAGAAAATATCGCCTTTTACAACATTTCCCGATCCAATTTGCGAGAGACGCCACACCGCGACTCCCGTGACTCGTTTCTCTCGCTCGACGGGCGCACGCGACCAGCTCACGTCCAAATCCTACCCCGATCGCGCGAATCACTCGCAGATACGCCCGAGCATTCGTCAATGTATTATTCGATTTGAATTTGCCCAATACCGGTACGATAATCACACCGTATGACACGCACTGAGAGACGTCACCGGGTTGACTGACTTCCGACGCCGTAGCACTTTCGCGCATCACGCTCGCGCACCATGGCTCAGGCACGACCCTAGCCATTTCCGATCCCTTCCTAATCGCCGCTATTTACGTTTCACTATTTCACATCTCCCTTTCCTTCTTTCTCACATAATGTCTACATGCTCATATACGTACGAACGCGTGTATCTGTATGCGTCATACGTCACATAAATATATATGCCTGCCTATTGCATCGATGCATCTTCGAATGGAATCGCAAAACTTTTCATCCGTGTGCTTCGATACTCGTTCATCGATTTTCTACACGTTTGGAGGAGCGCGTATTCTTAAAGATTGGTAGGACTACTTTGGAGCTTCTAAATAGGAAATACTACAAAGATCGTTGCTACAGTCCTGGCTACCAGAGCTCCCATTTTCTGGTTCTCCGGTGCTCCCCGTTTCTCCATCTTTCAGCACTATTCTCGTCTATCAATCCCTCGCAGTACCTTTCCGTGAATTAAAGAGACAAATTTAAAGTGTGCTATCGTCGATCGCGACTTTCGAGTGCTCGAATTTCTAGTGCGAAACGAAGAAGCGCGATTTTGTCGAGGATATAGAAGTAAATTGGAGAAAAGGATGAATAGTTGTTTCCTTCGGTAAATCGGTTTTCTCCTACGAGAACAATCTCCGACGGTGTAGTCGCTTTGCCCATTTCACGCAATAAATCCTTCTTTCGGTATCGATCGGACTTTTAAATCCTTGCAACTTGCAACGATAACGTGGTCATTGAACCATATAATATGAGAAGAAATAGATGGAGGCGCCACATACTAGATAATACGACTTTACCAAGCGACATCGGGCAGACACTGAAAATTGACGTCGGAACTACATACATATTTCTCGGTTCGGTGAGCAAAGAAATGTTCGAGTATTTCGCGTAGAATGACACGTGCCACGGTACCTTTTTAGATCGATTTACAGGTAAGAGAATGCTAGTATTTGACCGGTCGCGTGCTAGTTTCTTCTGCGTATCTTTCCGTCGGCCAGCGCACGTGCCTTTTTTTACACTCTTGTCGCAGCTTCGAGTGATAATGCGGATCGTTAACCCATCAGAGGCCATCATACTTTCGCGCAGCGTTTCATTTGCAATTCGAATCCCGGCCTTTAACATTGCGGTTATGATGTGGCATTTCACGGGTTTACGCAACTCTTCCGTCGCTGTTTCCCGGTTCTTACACCTTATAGATTTCGCTGCCGTACAAAATTCGAAGAAAACACTCGAATGAAACGCTGCGCTGACGTATCTATAGCCTTGTAATGTTACATTAACGGAGACAGATCCATCTTTTTGCAAAGGAATATGTGAAAAAGTTCTTTCGACTCGATAAGAACTTAGATACGCGTCGCGCGTAAACTTTGATTAGGATTCGGGTGGCCTAAAATAGTTGAGCTCGAATACACACACGTGTATGAAAAGATACAGTTACGTAATCGCGATTAGAATCATCAATCCCACCGGGTCGATGCCAGTTTTTGGTTGCCAGTTAAAAAATTGTATCCTACGTTAGTCGTTCGGCGAGGAAAACGCGTTCCCTCGAAAGTTCTAACAGGCACGCCCGTGCTTCTGTTTTCCGTAGACAAATTCAATGTGACCGTTCACTGTGCGAAATCAAACATGCTCGCATCCTTGACAAAAAGGATCTTGTTGCAGCAGCTTTTCCTTGCACGCCGCTATGGATCATCTTCCAGGTTAGTCGATTTATCGATTTCGCGTTTTCCGCCTGTCCAACGCGACTCAACAGCTTTCCGTAAATTACCTTTAATTCTTCAACAACGGCATCGGTGCACGATGTACGCACCCTAGTTTCTTTTTATTCTTAAAACCGGAAGAACTCTTTATCGGCGACCGTGGGATGCGCAATGAATCTCCGTATTTTGTAAATAGCGAATTAAATTGGTAGCATATCGTAGTAAATTTGTCGAAGTACGAAAATTTCTTCTATTCGCGTCAAGAGAACAAAAAACCGCGCCGTCGCTGAAGGATTAATTAGTCGCCAATATTCCCCCAAAGTTTTGTTTCAACATGCCGACCACTTATGTTTAAAAGTCGGCACTTTTCGTTGACTCGCGGAACACGCGAGCTTCCGATGCAACTTATTCGATTCGTCGTTTTGTTGGCCCTTTTTCTGGAAAGCTCCTTGACCCCTTTTTCCGATTACCGTCGCTTCTCGCGATTAGAAATTGAACGAATTCGATAACACGCCGACGCCCTCGCGACGATTTTCGAAGCGCGTGAGTTCGATAAATCGTGGAACCGTTTTCAGCGGAGATACGTGCAGCCCGTTCGACCTAGTTGTCGTCGGGGGTGGCATCGTAGGATGTGCCACTGCACGAGAGATGATGATTAGACACCCGAACATAAAGATGGCGATCGTAGAGAAAGAGAACTCTCTGGCCATGCATCAAACCGGTCACAACAGCGGGGTGGTGCACGCTGGCATCTATTACAAGCCTGGTAGTATGAAAGTAAAAAGACAGCAACAATAATTGCGTATATACATATTTCTTCAGCGCGCCCTTACCTTTCGATAGAAACGCGTTATTCATCACGATAACGCGATACTTTTCAACCGCATAATAGAACAACGAATGCTTCGTCGAGCGATTTTTGATCTGGCAAAATAAAAATGATTGCAGGCAAAGCTGTGCGTGGAAGGGTTAAAATTGTCCTACGAATATTTATGCAAACACGATATACCCCACAACAAAGTTGGTAAGCTGATAGTAGCACAGAACAAAGAGCAAGTGAAAAGGTTGGACGAGCTGTACGACCGGGGGCTAAAAAATAACGTGCCAGATCTGCAGCTAGTCGAGAAAGACTGTATATCGAAATACGAAGCCAAATGTCAAGTACTAACATTTATTCCTTCGAACGGTGGAAAAGAAAGAAGAAATGAATAGGGTCTCGGAATCTGTATGATAACGAAAACGTACGTGTTGCTTAGGGCGAGAGAGCACTGTGGTCGCCGTGGACGGGTATAGTGGACTGGGCGTTGGTGTGCAAACATTTCGCGCAAGATTTCGAGAAAATGGGCGGCAAGATATTCCTCAATTACGAAGTGACCGGTTTCTCGGAGATGACGGAGTCGAAAGGGAAGAAAGAGCTGGCACCGATTTCGGTGCATTCCAAAGACAGAGTACACTCAAACATACGTCACCTATAATGCTACATTCTGCTTCTGCAGCGTTTCTCGCTCGCAGCATTTTGATCGTACTTTTGTATCGTAGTGTATACCGACAAAATACGTGCTAACGTGTGCTGGTTTACACTCAGACCGTCTGGCGGTAATGACAGGATGCGATCTTAGCCCGCGAATCGTTCCGTTTCGGGGCGAATACTTGCTGCTCAGCGACAGCAAAAAGCATTTATGCACCACCAATATATACCCGGTTCCGGATCCCAGATTTCCATTTTTAGGTGTCCACTTCACGCCGAGAACCACTGGTGACATATGGCTTGGTCCGAATGCCGTTTTAGCCTTTGCCAGAGAGGGTTACCGGTATACCCATCGACGAATCGACAAATTACCCTTAACGATAGAACTATCGGCGATTAAAGTACCCTCCTTTCCACCAGGTTGATTAATACCGCGGGGGGTTCGTGAAAAAAAATACCTAATTCAAGGGAAATCAATTTTCGTTTGCGCTATTTACGAGAAGTCTTTAATAATCGTCAAAAATTATGGCACGAGCAGTAAATTGATGCAATTTGTATAAAGAGTTGCAAGCGGACAGCTTTGACCACTCTGGTAGTTCTAGCGTTAACCGTAACGATCGAACGTGCACCGATTAATCGTTGCGTATTCTCAGGTGGCGCGACGTAAACATAAAAGATTGCATAGAAATGGCTAAATTTCCAGGCCTGTACAAGCTCTGTTTCCGATTCTTTCTACCGGGATGCAAAGAGGTGATCAAATCGATTTTCTATCCACTGGCAGTGAGAGATTTGCAAAAGTTTATTCCCGAGGTTACTTACAAAGATGTAAAAAGGTAAACGCAAGTACATTTGCTTTCTATTATCGGCAGGCCGCGGATTTTCATGCATCTGCGGCAAATCAAAGTTGCGGAATACTCGTACCGTGCAAAAATACACGAAACGTCGAAAGTATGCTACGCGTTATACAATTCCTCAAAGAGGCAAAAGGTCTCTATTAAGGTTCCATTTGTTTAAACGAGTTTGCAGTGTTTTGCTTTCGCATAAAAATCCGCCCTCCGATTACTGGGCGAGCTGTCGTTTCTTGACGCATCGATATATTTAATCGCGCAGGGGACCGGCAGGAGTAAGAGCGCAAGCATTGGACAACAATGGCAACTTGGTAGACGATTTTGTGTTCGACGGAGGGAAAGGTGGCATCGGCGGCAGAGTGATGCATTGCCGCAACGCGCCATCCCCTGCTGCAACCAGCAGCATGGCAATCGCCAAACACATTGCCGACAAATTGGAAGCCGACTTTAAGTTTTGACCACTCTCGCGTTTTAACGCGCCAATCGAAAGAAATAATATATATATATATATGTATTTATTTTGGAAACTGTACATTTTCCTACGCTCCCGTTGCGGGACGACGATACGATACGAGCACGCAAGAGCATCCCAAAAATAATCGATGCTCGCTCGTCGTCTATTTACCGTAATATGCAATAAAACGTACTTTGTACTTGTTTCTCGTAAAACCTGCTTATTTTTTTACGATGAATATCTTCGAAAAATAATGTTAGAACTTTGTATCTTAACTCTATTATAACAAGTTACAGTAATTTATTTGATTTGATTTTTTTTTCTTTACTGTTACATATGTATACCCATTTACATCGATTGCATTTAAACGACCGTGATTCCACTTCCGGGTGATTTGGTCTCGTAAACGATATACCATGCCAAATATACGAAACGCTGCGTTCGAACGATTGTAACGGAATCTCAAACTTTTAATCGTAATTTAAACGTTGGAAAAATATCTTATACGATTGCTGAACGCCGCAAATATCTGTACAAACGTACGTTAAATTATTCTAAACCCTGTTCCTGATATCATAACTCGCGAATTTACAAAGTCCCAAGCTGCAGTCGAATGGAACCCCATATTCGAAAGTACGACTCCGTATTCGCTTAACGCGAACATAGAATAAACTGCAAGGGAAACCATTGTATTGTATCTTATCAAATTTCATTCCTATCCGCTTTTTCTCGTCTCTCGAATCGATAAGTTAACTCACCTAAAGGCTCGCAATATTTGTTGTGCCTGTAAAAGAAGTAGCAGGCGAATACTATAGATAGCAAGTTCGATATCATCGACCTCTTCTTCCACATTAAGGAAACGCTTTCGGAAGATTCCTTGCTAACGTTACGACAATTTCTCATAATAAAATATGCCACCAGCATATGAATAAAAGACATTATAAGAAACGTTATGAAAGACAACTTGTGGAAAGCTGCAAGAAAAGCTCAAGTTATTTCGCATTTTACCGCGCGAAATGCCGCAGCGTTATACATATATATATACGTACCGTAATTCTCGTCGGAAGACCAAAAGCTTAAAGTAACGAGAGATATGTTTTCAATGGCATACGTGACGGTCGCGACTTCGCAAATGCTTTGTGCCCACTTATAAATATGCTCTTTATAGTAACGACGATACATTATCAATACTAAAATTCTTACCGAGGCTTGTATAGCTATCGCGGCCTTCCAAATATCTCTCTGCGGCCTATAGTGTCCAATGGCAGCAGAGACGGATGGCAAAAAATTATAAACCTGGCGGAGAAATTTGCTGTTAGGTAGAGGAACATCTGTAGCGTTGTACGGCAGTACAAAGGAAAAATAAATACCTTGCAGTGAGTGGACGTGGAGTGCTCGAAATTGTACACGATGGACCAAACAACGCAAAACGTAAATGCTAAAAAGGGTAGAGACACGGTAAACCATGCCAGCTTGGAGAAAGACAGAACCAGTCGTGTGTTCGACATGTCCTCCTCCACTAGGGGAATATATTCTGACCCTACTCTAGCCTTGTTCATCGTGTTATTCTAGATTATAATTTACGTCATCGTTACCGAGTTTGATTCTCTTAATAGGCTAAAGTATAAAACACGTTCCATCGGCACGCGTAACCAGCGTTTCGATTTTTTTTTTTGATCGTGTTCTTCGCCGTTATTTGCCTCCAATCATACCGAATCGAGCGGTCATCGTTGGATCTCGTGAGAGGAAAATTTCGTACGTCAGACCACACGCATTTTATTCTAACCAACATTTTTCCATGAAAATATTAAGGAGCGCCCAATACCATCTTAACGACAAATCAATTATTCTTTCGTTCCATGCACCATTAACGAAGTATAGAATAGACTACCCATTCCCATATAGAATCGTTAGGTTCCCTTACCATTTTAGCGTCACATGCGACATTACCAATTCAGACTACACGAAGACAATAGCGCTTTTAAAACGGTGGAAATTGAAACTAAGTATCGATGTAATGAACCACAGACGAGGTACAGGATAGACCTATCATCATATGGGACTTCGTGTCACATGCTCTGAAATACCGACCTCGAAAAAAATCCGAGTGTTTCATACGCCCTCTGTAGTACTCATAGTTATTATAATTCTTGCATTCACCTTAGCGTATAAAAAATAGGGAAACATTCTCTTTAAAATCTTTTTTGTTTCATTTAAATTCTACTTTTTATTGGAAAAATATGATTATCGAAAGAGAAGCGCACGTTTTACTCGTTCCTGACCAACCCCAAAACATCTATTAAAACGTTGCAAAATTTAACTCGCCGCCATTTTGAAGCTGCATGAACTTTTTCAAAATCCCTGCACCACCATAATCGGTGAACCTTCCCCTTTAAACCACTTTTCGGTTCACATCAATTCGACTTTAGGTTGCCGAGATATCGTCGTCTGAAGAGAAGAGCAGTTTTAAAGAAGGGTGCTATTTTGCGCTCTTAGAAATTTGTTGTAACGATGAATACAATACGTTATACATTTCGTGTAAATAAAAAACACATTTGCAGTAGTACGGTGTTACCTTTCGATAAAGAGATACATTATACTGCCGAACGTATTAATTTACGTTTTGCACATTTACGTAGCATTACGTGTACAGGCATCGAAATGTATTTTTTTAATGTGTCAAAAAATTTAGACGTACAAGCGCGAGAAAATGCCGCGAATCAATTGTACAGCAAAATTGTTATGATGTCTATTTTTCTCTGCTAACAATTTCCAAGTACGGATGAAGTAGAGAAGGAGTTAATAGTAGAATTAGGTTTAGAATAAATGAAACAGTAACCTAGCTTTCTTAAAATATTTCGTTCAATGAACGACAATAATCTTCTCGTCGTCCAATACAATCGTGCTCCTAGTCAAACGTAAAACTAAACTGCGCGCGCACGAAACTGCTCGAGACTGCGCATTCGCAATTTTTACGCGGGAAACGACTAAGTAACGGTCAGTAACGGTCGACGCGTGCCGCATTAAGACGCCATTATCAATTCCACGAAAAAATGCTTAGATATCGGTTCGTAATCGTTTCTTTCCCTCGAGGCTGGCCTAAAATGAAAACACGGTGTGTAGCAAACCACAATCGCGTGGTTTTACTCGGATACGTGCATCGGTGCACAAAAAATACGAAATTTCGTGTGACGCGTCAAGACTCCGACCTCGACGTGATTAGAAAAATGCTTAGATTTCGGAATCCAAGCTCGCGACGCGAACGAAACCACCAAAAACTGAAAGTGCGGAGTGGAGTGGACAATAATCCACGGTTTCAATCGTATAAGTGCCTCGGTACGCGAAAAATACGAAATTTCGTGTGACGCGTCAAGACTCCGACCTCGACGTGATTAGAAAAATGCTTAGATTTCGGAATCCAAGCTCGCGACGCGAACGAAACCACCAAAAACTGAAAGTGCGGAGTGGAATAGACAATAATCCACGGTTTCAATCGTATAAGTGCCTCGGTACGCGAAAAATACGAAATTTCGTGTGACGCGTCAAGACTCCGACCTCGACGTGATTAGAAAAATGCTTAGATTTCGGAATCCAAGCTCGCGACGCGAACGAAACCACCAAAAACTGAAAGTGCGGAGTGGAGTGGACAATAATCCACGGTTTCAATCGTATAAGTGCCTCGGTACGCGAAAAATACGAAATTTCGTGTGACGCGTCAAGACTCCGACCTCGACGTGATTAGAAAAATGCTTAGATTTCGGAATCCAAGCTCGCGACGCGAACGAAACCACCAAAAACTGAAAGTGCGGAGTGGAATAGACAATAATCCACGGTTTCAATCGTATAAGTGCCTCGGTACGCGAAAAATACGAAATTTCGTGTGACGCGTCAAGACTCCGACCTCGACGTGATTAGAAAAATGCTTAGATTTCGGAATCCAAGCTCGCGACGCGAACGAAACCACCAAAAACTGAAAGTGCGGAGTGGAGTGGACAATAATCCACGGTTTCAATCGTATAAGTGCCTCGGTACGCGAAAAATACGAAATTTCGTGTGACGCGTCAAGACTCCGACCTCGACGTGATTAGAAAAATGCTTAGATTTCGGAATCCAAGCTCGCGACGCGAACGAAACCACCAAAAACTGAAAGTGCGGAGTGGAATAGACAATAATCCACGGTTTCAATCGTATAAGTGCCTCGGTACGCGAAAAATACGAAATTTCGTGTGACGCGTCAAGACTCCGACCTCGACGTGATTAGAAAAATGCTTAGATTTCGGAATCTAAGCTCGCGACGCGAACGAAACCACCAAAAACTGAAAGTGCGGAGTGGAATGGACAATAATCCACGGTTTCAATCGTATAAGTGCCTCGGTACGCGAAAAATACGAAATTTCGTGTGACGCGTCAAGACTCCGACCTCGACGTGATTAGAAAAATGCTTAGATTTCGGAATCTAAGCTCGCGACGCGAACGAAACCACCAAAAACTGAAAGTGCGGAGTGGAATGGACAATAATCCACGGTTTCAATCGTATAAGTGCCTCGGTACGCGAAAAATACGAAATTTCGTGTGACGCGTCAAGACTCCGACCTCGACGTGATTAGAAAAATGCTTAGATTTCGGAATCTAAGCTCGCGACGCGAACGAAACCACCAAAAACTGAAAGTGCGGAGTGGAATGGACAATAATCCACGGTTTCAATCGTATAAGTGCCTCGGTACGCGAAAAATACGAAATTTCGTGTGACGCGTCAAGACTCCGACCTCGACGTGATTAGAAAAATGCTTAGATTTCGGAATCCAAGCTCGCGACGCGAACGAAACCACCAAAAACTGAAAGTGCGGAGTGGAATAGACAATAATCCACGGTTTCAATCGTATAAGTGCCTCGGTACGCGAAAAATACGAAATTTCGTGTGACGCGTCAAGACTCCGACCTCGACGTGATTAGAAAAATGCTTAGATTTCGGAATCTAAGCTCGCGACGCGAACGAAACCACCAAAAACTGAAAGTGCGGAGTGGAATAGACAATAATCCACGGTTTCAATCGTATAAGTGCCTCGGTACGCGAAAAATACGAAATTTCGTGTGACGCGTCAAGACTCCGACCTCGACGTGATTAGAAAAATGCTTAGATTTCGGAATCCAAGCTCGCGACGCGAACGAAACCACCAAAAACTGAAAGTGCGGAGTGGAGTGGACAATAATCCACGGTTTCAATCGTATAAGTGCCTCGGTACGCGAAAAATACGAAATTTCGTGTGACGCGTCAAGACTCCGACCTCGACGTGATTAGAAAAATGCTTAGATTTCGGAATCCAAGCTCGCGACGCGAACGAAACCACCAAAAACTGAAAGTGCGGAGTGGAATAGACAATAATCCACGGTTTCAATCGTATAAGTGCCTCGGTACGCGAAAAATACGAAATTTCGTGTGACGCGTCAAGACTCCGACCTCGACGTGATTAGAAAAATGCTTAGATTTCGGAATCTAAGCTCGCGACGCGAACGAAACCACCAAAAACTGAAAGTGCGGAGTGGAATGGACAATAATCCACGGTTTCAATCGTATAAGTGCCTCGGTACGCGAAAAATACGAAATTTCGTGTGACGCGTCAAGACTCCGACCTCGACGTGATTAGAAAAATGCTTAGATTTCGGAATCTAAGCTCGCGACGCGAACGAAACCACCAAAAACTGAAAGTGCGGAGTGGAATAGACAATAATCCACGGTTTCAATCGTATAAGTGCCTCGGTACGCGAAAAATACGAAATTTCGTGTGACGCGTCAAGACTCCGACCTCGACGTGATTAGAAAAATGCTTAGATCTCGGGGTCTAAGTGCGCGAGTTCAACGAAACCAGCAAAAAACGAAAGTGCGGAGTGCAGTGAATAATAATCCAAGGTTTCCTTCGTATATTTGCATTGGTTCGTAAAATAAACGGAAGTTCGTGTTACGCGTCAAATCTTCGATCTCGTTAGGATTAGAAAAATGCTTAGATCTTGGCTTCTATTCGTTTCCCTCGGACGAAACTGGCAGAAATGAAAGTGCGGAGTGCAGTGGTTAAAATAGTCAATCGGTTTTATTCGGATACGTGCGTCGATTCGTAAAAGGTAAAGAAATTCGTGTGACGCATCGAGACGCTCAATCTCGATACGTTTAAAAAAGTGCTTTAGAAAAGCACTTCGTTTAGAAAAGTTGCGTGAACGTTATCAAAATCCATGCATTGCCATGATCGGCGAACCTTCCCCTTTAAAATGCTTTTTGTTTCACCTAAGTCCGATTTTCGGTTGCCGAGATATCATCGTTTAAAGACGAGTTTAATTTTTTCTCGCTATTCTCGGCCTCCGCGAACTGACCTACTTCTCAACCACCTCACCATTCGTAGTATTGCGCAGGTCAGTTTTACTATGTTTACTATGTCATCGTAACTCCGCGCGCACTATCCATAAGAGTAAACTTTAAACGGCTATATCTCGCGAAAGAGTTGAGATATCGACGTGAAACGGAAAGCAAATTAAAGGGCTCTCCATTTTTCACGATCGCAAGCGTAGCTACGGAACAAAGAACGTGGGGGGTGCAGGAACTTTTTTTTGAGGAAACTACGAATCCAAAATTCTTGAAACTTGGTGAGAGGTTGAGTGCTTAGGAAAGTAGCTATCTAAGAGCACGCGCCGATGTTTCCCTGCTATATTGACAAGGGGGGAGGGGTCATGTGACTCCCCTTCTATAAATCACGCGTGAGAAGGATCGTTTTCAATTTATCATAATTTGTCTAGTACAATACGACAAGATTTATTTATTTTTATATCTTTATTATACGTTTGCTCTCTCAGCAATTTATTGTAACAATGAATACAATACGTTATACATTTCGCGTTAATAAGAGACACCGTTGCTGTAGCACGGTGTTAGTTTTCGATATACAGATATATTATACTGGAGAAATGATTAACTTATGCTTTGCACATTTACGTGGCATTACGCGTACAGGCATCGAAATGTAATTTTTTAATGACTAACGATTAGAAAGATGATTAGATCTCGAGATCTAATCGCGCGGGTGCAACGATGTAGGTTTTGCAACGGTATTTTTCTATAACAAACGTCCGACAAACAACGCGCAATATAAACGCGAGGCAGCCACAAAGGGCGCTAATAGAAATATGAAAAAAAGCAACCTCAAAGAGCGCTAAACGAAACGGAATTGAGCAGCCAGAAGGGCCACTAAAAATACCAATTATCCACTCGTAAACCCGATCAACCCGTGAGTAGAACATTGTTTCTTTTTCGCAACGCTAATTTACTACGTTTACTAATCAAAGAGCAAATTCAACACATCAATCGCGAAAGGTGCTTCATTCTATTGCAAAAGCTACTTTACTCGACTTAACTTTAATCAATGAGGAAAGAAAAAGGCAAAGTCGCGCAAGCGTCAAGTCCTGGACGCTTCGTTGACCCTGTAACGCAACGCTAATAAATAATAACGACGAATCTATGCACCTATTCATTCTCAAAGCGCAACACTAATAGCGAAAGGGCAGCGTGCCCAATGCACGGCTGCCGATGAGTCGTCCATGGTCCATCGATGACTGAATTCCACTTTCTCAGTGGAACATCGTGGGCTTTTTTATCATATACGCAACGCTACGTGCAAAACGCGATCATTTCGTGGCGCAACGCTAACTGCAAAGCTCATCACGCGCGATGCAAATGTGTCGCAACTCTAACATTTTAATTCATTCAATGGAAGCTACTATTTTCGTGTAACGGAAGCTGCTCTGATTAATCGCGGTGCTTACGATTAGAAGACGCGATCGATATTATCGCAACGCTATCAAATATATTACGATGCTAATCTCAATCAAACTGTGGAACGCAATACTAAGAAATGCTAAGAATACGCGCAACATTTCATACTTCGCAACGCTAAATCAATCGCGATAATCGTATCTTCGCAACGCTAATGCAAACCCGTGACTTTCTCATTCGCAACTCTAATATCACCTCGCGCTTTCTTTGGTCCGCAACGCTATGTCAACCCGTGCGTACGTTCTCGCAACGCTAGGTAAAAAAGTACGCGGAGCCCAGATGTGGAAGTTGAAAACACTACGCATGCAAATCTAATAACGAGTACAGTGACAAAGTAACAAGAGTAATGACCATCCATTCTTTCGTAAACCGAAAAAATGAACAGCCATTCGTTGCTGCCCTCTTCGTGACAGTTTGTCGGGCCTCTTCTTTTCTTCGGGCGCCATGCCCGCAGGGACATGAATTTAAGCTCGAGGTTCTCGAAAAGCGACCCAGAAAGAGACTCAAAAAAATGGAATAAAAATCCATATCGAAGAAGTTAAATAGCACGCAGACGACCAACGACTCTCAGAATTCTAAGAAACTAATCTAAGAATTCTGAGCATCCTTGTTCGTGCAAACGTGTCGAACCTCGGCTGAGTATATACGTTCGTTTCGTGCAGATCGCGACCGCGTCCGCGTGACGATTCAAGATCGCCGGATTCGAAAGATCGACATTGGCAAAGACCGGAAATGACCTGCATTCTCCAGGTCAGATCAGCTCGCCGTCGATGTTCAAATCAGATTCCCTGAAACAGGTTGACACGCGCACCCCCCATTAGATATGAAACTCGCGACCCGAGACCATATGTCAACCTGCCCGGCCCTACCTACTTAAAATTAACACATTCCAGAAAGTATGCTACCTACCTACCTAATGCTATATTTAAAAAATGGCAAATAGGCACACAAACACACACATTCCACCCCACCCCCCACCCAGCGGATCACACGCATACCACCCGGGTGCAAAAGCCTATACTAGGGAGTAACGTCCCGGGACGCCTCCGACACCCGAGTTCAACATTCATCTCACACACACTCTAAAGTAAACAAAAATCCTGAAATCGTCTGACGTGGGTAGCGACCATTGCGTATTATATGATTTCAAGCGTATGCAACTGGGCATATTCAAATATACTTCGAGCATTTCGCAAAGAAATGTACGTCGATAGCAAACGTGTAAATCGATATATATTTTAGGCATTTATCAAACACGTAATTCAATAGCAAAACTGTAAACGATACATATTGATAGCATTTATCGAATATGTAATTCGATAAGAAAATTGCAAGATATACTTTAAGCATTTATCAAGGAATTCAATACGATAACCGAGAGCTGTCTTTGCAATAAATGGTTCATTGCTATTATTGCAAATATAATTGAGACTATGGAAACCATTGTATTGAAGAATAAATTGACGGAGAAGTTAATCAAGATTATGAAAAAACGACGCAAGTCCACAGCCTAACCACATACACACACAATGTGGAAAATACGTCGCGCACGATACGCTACCCACGATCAGCCGCCACACAAATATTAAATACCAAATATCAAAATAAGAAAAAAAAATGATCGTGCCACGTGCTTTTCACCCGCTCAAGTAGCACCTGGGCACGTGAGCGGGATCCCGGCAAAACGGCACGAACCGACGCTGAAAATCCTAGCTAAAAAAACCTGCTAACATACGTAATCAGCTAACGGACTGTGATTCTACTTTTCCAATGCGTTTAAAGTAAACAGACTCTACTCGGTACATTGAAAAGAAGCTACGTTACTTGCAAAACAAGAAAGCGAGAAAACTTTAATGCAACGTGAATTTAAATACGCGAGGCTGATAATAAGAAACGCGAACAAGTGACTCTAAATTAAAGTTAAGAATATTAAATGTTAACAAGGGATTCTAAACTGAAGTTAAGAACACGTTGATAAAATAGAACATGGGACTCTAACGTGAAACTGTAAGTGCAATCCCTTGGGCGACTCCCTTACCAAAGCTTCGTAACTTTAACATAACATCGCGTTAAAGTTTTCGACTTCGACTCGGAAATCTACCCATCGCGAGATGTCTTCTTGCGCATTTTATTTCGCATCGTTTTTGTACGAGAAAAGAAAAATCTAATGTGTCTTTGTATCTTAAATCGAATTGAAGCTACTGTGAACCGCGAAGCAATACTATATATTGCTCAATTCTTTTACGAATTACGATTCAAGCAAGGAACTCTGATACAATATTACGCGTACACCTGCATGTACTCAAATAGCAATGCAAACACATTTCCTCATAGTATTATGCAATGAATAAATCTACAAATATAACTAAAAATTATAACGTGCTCAAACATACGAGCATTCCACTTTGATAAATATCTTTGTGGAATTTCTGTGGACTCTACTTTCAAGTGCATCGATATTTAAAAAGAAGTTCCTACTAAGTGACTCTACAATTGACTCGAATTCTTTTATTAGCATATGAAAATATTTAAAATCGCGAGCGCAAGAAGACCTAGCCTCGTCTAATAAATACAATACATACAAGAAATAAAAATGATACACGGGTATACGATCGTATACCCGTGGTCACTGTACTCGTTTATGCAAAATCTACGTATACAACCAGTCACCCGTGCCGATTCGGACCTTTCGTCCTCGGCATGATTGAGTGACCGGAGGAATTCAAAGTGCATGCCACTCACCGTTAGACGACTACGCTGTCATCTGCTGCAGCCAGGCGGATGACAACCTGCTGCCATCATCATCTAGCGAAGCCGTGAAGTCGTGGAGTCGCGAAGCCTTGAAGTCAACGCTATGAAAAATGATGTCGAGAGGCCGTGAAGCTGCGATGCCATGTCCTGTGGTCCAAAGGACAAGAAGATCTGTGGAAGACCTGTAACAAAGAAAAGAGAGCGAGAAGATTACAATTTATTCTTCGAGATATTGCTTATCGATTATTTGACAATCTTGAGATTAAAGACGTGCAAGTTTAACAAATTCTATATTTTTAAATCAGTCTATTTCTTACTTCGACAAAAATTAAGTAGCAACCGGGAAGTCTACAAATTTCTAATAGCTTCTATATTTTTTAATTCATGAAAATGAACGTTAATTGCAAAGATACTTACATGGGGGACTTCAGAAGCCCAGCGAGATCGTCTGCCAACAGCCGAAGAGTGACTCTAATACCGAATACTATTACTTAAATAAAAAAAAAGGAAAGGAAAAGACTAGGCAACCGCGTAAATATATTCGGCGAGCAAACACTGACTCTACTTTCGCGAGTAATTTTTATAAATGAATCTAATTAGAGCAGCTGTGCTCTTAAGCAAATCAAATATCGTTCGACGGCAAACACTGATTCTACGATCGCATTGCGCGCGATCACAACGTGCTGAAAGAAATGCTTATTTAGTAGCAGGGGTGAAGGGTAAGAAAATACGCAACACAAAAAATGTATTCTATTATTCTTATTCTTGTCGAGCGTCTGTTTGCGAATACCGTTGCTCTGAAATGATTAAACGATATTAATATCTCAATATGAAATGAAATTCTAGAATCATATTTCTATGATTTGTATGTACGACGCGTGTATTGTAAATGTACGCAACGAATGTTTACGAATTGGAATCGAAAAGTTCGTTCAACTCGCGCTTCCTAAACGTAAGCCGCGTGTCCCCCCACCCATTAAATTCTCGCAAATACTGGCGTAAATAAAAGTTCGAAATCAAAACACCGGAGTGGGGCGAGAAGAACGCGGCGCGTTTCCGGCGACAGTTTTTGCGTGTTTACAAATCGAGCAGATTCGTGGAAATAGGAAACGCGTTTAGAAACCAATAATATACTACATAGCGAAACTCGCGACTTGAAATACAATGAAATAAGACTCTACGTGTAGTAACTGTACTATTATTAACAATTCTTTAACACGTCCACGATGAAACGGAATAAAAAAATAACGAAAAAACACGAATGATTCTAAATTCTGCCCTCCCTTCGTGCACGTTGGTTACGAAATATAAATGACTCGAAATAACAAAACGTATGAACAAACAAAAAAATTAATAAGTATGAACCCATGTGTATGTTACCACGTGTTAGCGCAACGTAAATATTACCATCCACCTCTTTAGCCTCTCGAATTACCAAACAGGTATCTGTAACAAAAAGAACAATGCAAAAAATAGATTAGTTAAAATAAAAGGCAGCAGTAATTCAAGGAAGGGAAGGAAGTAAATTAATAACAAAGAAAAAAAGAACAAGGTATCGAAACGTTGAGAATTGTTAAGTTAATAATCGTTTGTTATTTGTTGTTACGAATTAGCAATAAATGACACGACGTTGATTAAACAATGCTACTAGATTGAGGATGGAGGGAAATGGTACGGAGCAAATAAAGGTAGAGGAGATACGCACCGTACGATTATGTATACGCAACCTTCCTGTACGAAACTCGAAATATTACTGACCCGCCGCGTACCCCGAGCTCCAAGAGTGGGGGAACGCTATACGGTTGCGCGGCGCGTGTCACGCAGTTCATTCGAATTTCGAGATACATATTTGGATTGATATTACGATCAACTGAGTATTCCTTCGATACGAAACGAAGACCATCGATAGATTACTATATTTCAAATCTTATATGTATTATATTTAATCCTATTTAATGCTTTACTATACTTAATGCTATTTAATGATTCATTATACTTAATGCTATCAGCACGCACGACAAACTAAGTCACACGAGCACAAAACTAACAAAACTTCAACGTAGATCATATTCATAACAGTCTAAATCATACGATACACAGTTCTCTAATCGATATTGATACAATATTAAAGTAGAAATGCACAGCCTGCAAAATATTAACACAGTCAAAGATACGTGTAACATGCATTTGGAAATCGAAGTCGATCACTCTTGGAAACTGGTAGCTGTAAGATGTAGTCTAAGATCGAAGCATGTAAACGAAAGTCTAAGGTAAAATATAAACTAAAATATAAAGGTTACACGTTAATGCGTAGTTCTTAGCTTGGTATCGTTTTCAAAAAACGGTTCATTCTTTGGAAAACGATACCAATTACCAGGTCTCACCACGAGGAGGTGACTACGCGTCGAGACCCACCGAAATCCATTCTACGCCCCTAAAGTTTCTCGAAGAAACTTTAAGAGAACGTAGAATGGATTTCGGTTCGCAAAACTGTACAACGATGCTTAACCCCACCGGTGTATTCTGTTTCTAACACACGCTTTTCTAACTTGGAACCGACGTACGAATGATAAGAGACTCTACTGACACATTGTTACAAAGTCAGTGTTTTGCAAAGAGGAATATAACGCGCGAAACTAAGCACTACTTTACTGTACGCAACGCTAAGCAAATAGAGAAATCGCGAGCAAAGCGAAAACGCACACCCATGAGCAACAAAACTCTGTACTCGCGCGCTCTATCATGCGAGTCGCAATCACATCGAACCGAGTGCGAAATTAGAACGTGACTTACACGAGACAATGAAATCGTTTTCGAGACCGAAGCGAAGTTGGCGCTGCTTTGCGGAGGATCCAACACAGCCTAATAGTCGGATCGCAAGAATCCCTCTACATCGAGAGCAGCAGAGGACCACTGATGGCGACTGACAGAAAGTTAGCATTACGCTAACCCCAGCAACAACAGGAGGCCGTACTGCGTACAGGAGACAGAGATGCTTACGATCCAGCCTACAGGGCCTTGCACTCCTATCGAATCGCTTCGATAGGGGCTGCGGATCCTCGCATCGCAAACACCACTGCACCTCGATGCGAAAGGGATGGACAATGACTCGAAGCGCGAACGCAAGTTGATTGCGATTACGAATGAGATTGAGGTCGTATGACTGAACGACTTACCAAGCATACAGTTCGATTGTCCATGACTACCCTCGAACAGCGCGGCTGTTCGAGAACTAGTGCGTGGCGAGAATCTGGAAGGGATCGAGCGATTGCAAATTGATAAACGCGAGCAAGAATCGGGATGAAAGATATTGTGTACTTTAAAAGATAAGTTATGAGAAGTTAAGGCTTTATGGCTCCAAGTTGGCGAGGCGATCGTACAACAAAATACGCGCACAGTAATCGTGGTACGCGTTACTTCGACTAGACGTAAGAAGTTTATAAGTACTTAGAATTACACGCACGCCACCCACGATGAATCTTCTATCGATGATTTCGAAGTTACGCTGTCATAGTGAAAATAGTAGGCCGCGAAATAAATTAATAATAGACAAAAGTAGTGAACAGAGTAGAATGTAGGTACAACAAACGAGAAATAAAGTAAAATGTTAGCAGAATAAAATATGAGCAGAATAACGTATAAATAAAATGAAACATAACTATAATAACGTAATAAAAATTAGTGGTAGCACCTGCAACACAAACATTGTACATGCACAGATATATTGAACGTAGTGGGTTAAATTTAATCTTGAGTCTAAGAGAAATTATTAGTAGGTGGGTGGTGGGCGGTGGGCGGTGGGCTAGCCCCAGTGGTCATCTCTGGTCATCATCTACCTAAAAATTGAATCTGTGATATACAGATTCGATTCGATCTGATCCCTTCGGGAGCACCTGCAACAATAAGAGAGCGCGATCCTCTTCCGCTGCTTATATAGACACGGAGAAGTCACGTGACTGCCCTTCTTCGGATCACGCGTGAAAAGAGACCGTTTTCAATTTTTCGCAATTTTTTCAGTACAATATGCGAAGATTTATTCATTTTTATATCGTTACTATACGTTTGCGCTCTCAGGAATTTATTGTAACAATGAATACAACACGTTATACGTTTCGTGCAAATAAAAGACACATTTACAGAAGCACGATGTTAGTTTTTGATATAGAGATACATTATAATGCTGAACGTATTGGTTTACGGTATATACATTTACATGGCAATACGCGTACAACTATTAAAGCGTGCGTTGATGCTTTTATAGTGCTACTACAGCGGTATGCTCTGGAGAATTTGTTACAGCGATGAATGCACGAACTTCTATATTTGTTGCAAGTAAAAAGATATGTACATTTGCAGAAGAATAGCGTTAGCCGAACGTATTAATTTACGCTTTGCACGTTTACGTAGCATTACGCGTATAGTAATCGAAATGTCATTTTTATACGTTTCGTTCGTTTTGTCATAGCCCTATATATGCTGTCAGGACGTTCGTGCAACAATGAACGTACGACGTTATATATTTCTGGCAAGTAAAAGTTACGTTTGTAATATCACGGTACTAGTTATCGATATAGATCTATATTATACCATTGTAATTATTACATGATGCTTTGCACATTCAGTTATCGATAGGAATATAGTTATGAGAATATAAGGACATAGATATTATTTTCGTTCGATTTGGTGCATATTAAACGCTTCGGCTTATACTACGCGTGCCTTCGCATCCGCCAGTGTTACGCTGCAACACGTTATCCACGTTTTATCTCTATAATACATTTCATTTTACCTTTACCGGAAGTATGTGCTCTTGAGAATTTGTTGCAACCATAACTATAATACGTTGTACCGTTCTTATTTTTATAATATTTCGTTTTCATATCTTAACTTTATATAGAACGACACGAAGGCGCGTGAAAATAAGTAAAAAGTAACACGTAGGACTTTGTTAATTACATTTATTGAATTTTAATCATCGATACAAGCTATCTATTCATTTTTACATATGCAAACTGATCGACGTTAACGTAACGTATAATATTCGCGAATTTAGAAAAGATTTATGGAAAGAAATCGAGTCGAATAAATGTTGGATTTCGAAGCAGTTTCGCGGCCGAGAGCCGACGCTCTCCCCACTCTCGCAGCTCGGCTGGCGCATGAGCCGAGCAGCCCTGAGAGCTAGCCACGCGACGTCATCAGTCGAGTTTGGATCACTGCGAAGGCGAGGCGGGTCAAAGATTTGGCACGTGGTACGTACGTTTCGCTTATTCACGCATTCCGCCGGCATTTTAAGCGTCCTTTTTCTATACACTTTTAATAGTATTTCTTCCTTCACGCGTATTTTGATTAATACACGTTCTTTTCCTCTTGCTACGTGAACCTTGAGTAGAATTTTTCATTTCTCGTTTGCTTGCTTTCGTCTAACGCGAAGTTAATATATGCGTGGACACCAGGTGCTTCTCTAATACATTTGTTTTAAATTACGATTTCTATTTTCTGTGTTCCAGATGCCTATGCCTAATCGAGAAACGGTCTACTTGATGCAGATTTGGTAATATTACATGGTTCTAACGTTGGTAGACGTAATAATACGTCGTTAATGCCATTGTTAGTGGGTAACTTTCCATATTTAATTCGTTTTTCAAAATTTTTTATTTACTTGTATTTTGTTTGCAACTACCGAGTCAAATTGGGAGGGATAGAATCGTTTCTTCTAAAATAAAATTCTCGACAAATCGGTACGTTGTAGTAGAGTCATTGAATCGTGCTAAAACCTATTAAATCGTACGGATCTTGTTTGCAACTATCGGTCGAAAGTGGGAGGGATATACGTATCGTTTCTTTGGTTTACTTTTAAAGTTAACGTCTCGAAAAATTGGAAATTTGCAGTAGATTAATCGGATCGCGCTGTGACGCGTTAACGTAAACGAAAAATCGAAGTCTTTATGTTTTGCTGTATTTCGGTCGCGTCTTACACGTAATTCATAGTTTAACCGTTAAAATTGACCAGAAAAACATTGGCTGGCAAACGCGTGCTGGCCGAACTTGTAAACAAAAAACGTGCCGCGACCTCGGGCGGCTCGAGAATGTTTACGTTTCGAACTTGCTCGCGCAGCCGGCTTCCGAGAATTAGTGACTCGCGACCGGCTTAAATTACTTACAGTTTCGATAACGAATTTTCATTGTGTAGCTTTTTCGTCTCTGCTCGTAAATATTATCGTGTCTTTGGTATCCTTGTCGTACATTCTTACGTATAATATAATATTCTTGTATTATGCATATATAAGAATAGAATATATTATACATAAGAATATGATACAAGAATATTTCGATAATATTTATAGTATAATTTATGCTTGTTTGCTAGCAGCTTCTACTATCTTCGATATTTTTGTATTATATTCTTATATATGATACACTATTGTATTATATATAAGAATATAATATAAAGATATACGGACGTGCATATCTCTCGATAACGTACAAATATATCGTATAGCTTATAGTTTAGATATTTTTCGTAACAAATGCTCGATGATAAGAGAAGAATAATAAGAGAATATGGTGTTTTATTTTGTACCTACCCACCCCTTCCTGCTAATTAAATTGTTCTTTCAGAATTTGTGACCGCGCGCAATGCGGTTGTAGAGTCAGTGTTTGTTTCGATGTAAAAAACTAGTTTGATTTTTTAAAGAGCACAGCTGCTCTAAGTAGATTTAACTATACTTAATACGTTTTCGCGCGAGTAGAGTCAATATTTGCTCGCCAAATATCATTCATATAATCAACGTAGACTTTTATTTTTCCCTTTTTTTTATTTTTTAATATTCATACTGGCGATTAGAGTCACTCTTCGGCTGTTGGCAGATGATCTCACTGGGCCTCTGAAGCTCGCAATGTAAGTATCTTTGCATCTTACTTGAATTTCTCAGAATTCAAACACGTAGTAGAAGTTATTCAAAATTCTTTTTCTCGAGTACGAAATAGAATCATTTAAAGATTTCGAGTTTCTTAATCCGAAACGTCGAGAGAACTTAAAGAATACATTATAATCTTCTCTGTTTCATTTCTCTGTTACAGGTCTTCCACAGATCTTCTTGTCCTTTGGACCACAGGACATGGCATCGCAGCTTCACGGCCTCTCGACATCATTTTTCATAGCGTTGACTTCAAGGCTTCGCGACTCCACGACTTCACGGCTTCGCTAGATGATGATGGCAGCAGGTTGTCATCCGCCTGGCTGCAGCAGATGACAGCGTAGTCGTCTAACGGTGAGTGGCATGCACTTTGAATTCCTCCGGTCACTCAATCATGCCGAGGACGAAAGGTCCGAATCGGCACGGGTGACTGGTTGTATACGTAGATTTTGCATAAACGAGTACAGTGACCACGGGTATACGATCGTATACCCGTGTATCATTTTTATTTCTTGTATGTATTGTATTTATTAGACGAGGCTAGGTCTTCTTGCGCTCGCGATTTTAAATATTTTCATATGCTAATAAAAGAATTCGAGTCAATTGTAGAGTCACTTAGTAGGAACTTCTTTTTAAATATCGATGCACTTGAAAGTAGAGTCCACAGAAATTCCACAAAGATATTTATCAAAGTGGAATGCTCGTATGTTTGAGCACGTTATAATTTTTAGTTATATTTGTAGATTTATTCATTGCATAATACTATGAGGAAATGTGTTTGCATTGCTATTTGAGTACATGCAGGTGTACGCGTAATATTGTATCAGAGTTCTTTGCTTGAATCGTAATTCGTAAAAGAATTGAGCAACATATTGCTTCGCGATTCATAGTAGCTTCAATTCAATTTAAGATACAGGGACATGGTCAATTTTTCTTTTCTCGTATAAAAGCGATGGCAAATAAAATGCGCAAGAAGACATTTCGCGATGGGTAGATTTCCGAATCGAAGTCGCAAACTTGAACGCAATGTTATGTTAAAGTTACGACTTTTGATAAGGGAGTCGCCCAAGGGATTGCACTTATAGTTTCACGTTAGAGTTTCTTGTTTTATTTTATCATCGTATTCTTAACTTCAATATAGAATCTCTTGTTAACATTTAATATTGCTTACTTTAATGTAGAGTCACTTGTTCGTGTTTCCTATTCTCAGTCTCGCGTATTTAAATTCACGTTGCATTCGAGTTTTCTTGCTTTCTTGTTTTCAAATAACGTAGCTTCTTTTCAATTTAATTAGCTGAGTCTCATTGTTTTAAACGCATTGGAAAAGTAGAATCACAGTCCGTTAGCTGATTACGTATGTTAGCAGGTTTTTTTAGCTAGGATTTTCAGCGTCGGTTCGTGCCGTTTTGCCGGGATCCCGCTCACGTGCCCAGGTGCTACTTGAGCGGGTGAAAAGCACGTGGCACGATCATTTTTTTTTCTTATTTTGATATTTGGTATTTAATATTTGTGTGGCGGCTGATCGTGGGTAGCGTATCGTGCGCGACGTATTTTCCACATTGTGTGTGTATGTGGTTAGGCTGTGGACTTGCGTCGTTTTTTCATAATCTTGATTAACTTCTCCGTCAATTTATTCTTCAATACAATGGTTTCCATAGTCTCAATTATATTTGCAATAATAGCAATGAACCATTTATTGCAAAGACAGCTCTCGGTTATCGTATTGAATTCCTTGATAAATGCTTAAAGTATATCTTGCAATTTTCTTATCGAATGACATATTCGATAAATGCTATCAATATGTATCGTTTACAGTTTTGCTATTGAATTACGTGTTTGATAAATGCCTAAAATATATATCGATTTATACGTTTGCTATCGACGTACATTTCTCTTTGCGAAATGTTCGAAGTACATTTGAATAGTTGCATACGCTTGAAATCATATAATACGCAATGGTCGCTACCCACGTCAGACGATTTCAGGATTTTTGTTTACTTTAGAGTGTGTGTGAGATGAATGTTGAACTCGGGTGTCGGAGGCGTCCCGGGACGTTACTCCCTAGTATAGGCTTTTGCACCCGGGTGGTATGCGTGTGATCCGCTGGGTGGGGGGTGGGGTGGAATGTGTGTGTTTGTGTGCCTATTTGCCATTTTTTAAATATAGCATTAGGTAGGTAGGTAGTATACTTTCTGGAATGTGTGTTAATTATAAGTAGGTAGGGCCGGGCAGGTTGACATATGGTCTCGGGTCGCGAGTTTCATATCTAATGGGGGGTGCGCGTGTCAACCTGTTTCAGGGAATCTGATTTGAACATCGACGGCGAGCTGATCTGACCTGGAGAATGCAGGTCATTTCCGGTCTTTGCCAATGTCGATCTTTCGAATCCGGCGATCTTGAATCGTCACGCGGACGCGGTCGCGATCTGCACGAAACGAACGTTATATACTCATTGTCAGCTCGAGGTTCGACACGTTTGCACGAACAAGGATGCTCAGAATTCTTAGATTAGTTTCTTAGAATTCTGAGAGTCGTTGGTCGTCTGCGTGCTATTTAACTTCTTCGATATGCATTTTTATTCCATTTTTTTGAGTCTCTTTCTGGGTCGCTTTTCGAGAACCTCGAGCTTAAATTCATGTCCCTGTGGGCATGGCGCCCGAAGAAAAGAAGAGGCCCGACAAACTGTCACGAAGAGGGCAGCAACGAATGGCTGTTCATTTTTTCGGTTTACGAAAGAATGGATGGTCATTACTCTTGTTACTTTGTCACTGTACTCGTTATTAGATTTGCATGCGTAGTGTTTTCAACTTCCACATCTGGGCTCCGCGTACTTTTTTACCTAGCGTTGCGAGAACGTACGCACGGGTTGACATAGCGTTGCGGACCAAAGAAAGCGCGAGGTGATATTAGAGTTGCGAATGAGAAAGTCACGGGTTTGCATTAGCGTTGCGAAGATACGATTATCGCGATTGATTTAGCGTTGCGAAGTATGAAATGTTGCGCGTATTCTTAGCATTTCTTAGTATTGCGTTCCACAGTTTCATTGAGATTAGCATCGTAATATATTTGATAGCGTTGCGATAATATCGATCGCGTCTTCTAATCGTAAGCACCGCGATTAATCAGAGCAGCTTCCGTTACACGAAAATAGTAGCTTCCATTGAATGAATTAAAATGTTAGAGTTGCGACACATTTGCATCGCGCGTGATGAGCTTTGCAGTTAGCGTTGCGCCACGAAATGATCGCGTTTTGCACGTAGCGTTGCGTATATGATAAAAAAGCCCACGATGTTCCACTGAGAAAGTGGAATTCAGTCATCGATGGACCATGGACGACTCATCGACAGCCGTGCATTGGGCACGCTGCACTTTCGCTATTAGTGTTGCGCTTTGAAAAGGAATAGGTGCATAGATTAGTCGTTATTATTTGTTAGCGTTGCGTTACAGGGTCAACGAAGCGTCCAGGAATGGACGCTTGCGCGACTTTGCCTTTTTCTTTCCTCTTTAATTAAAGTTAAGTCGAGTAAAGTAGCTTTTGCAATAGAATGAAGCACCTTTCGCGATTGATTTGTTGAATTTGCTCTTTGATTAGTAAACGTAATAAATTAGCGTTGCGAAAAAGAAACAATGTTCTACTCACGGGTTGATCGGTTTTACGAGTGGACGATTACGATTTTTGGGTGGCCCTTTTGGCCACTCGATTCATTTTCATTTAGTGCTCTTCGGGGCTACTTTTTCATTTTCTTGTAGCGCTCTTCGGGGCTGCTTTTTTCATTTTATTGTTGCGCTCTTCGGGGCTGCTGTTTCGTTTGTGTTATTTCCATGTCTCTTGTGTCTGGTTTATTGTTTCGTTGTTCATCAGAGCATTTGTTATAGAAAAATACCGCTAGAAAACAAATTTCCTTACTATCGAAGAATATGTTACATTTATGATGTAAAGTTACCCTAATGTTTGCATGCATTACGTGCATATTAAACGGTATAAACCCGTAAATAAATACGAAATGAAATGATACGTGGAAACGCGATTAAAGTAGTTCACATCTTTAAGAGTAAAGAATTCGAGTAACGATTCGCGAAGCAAACGTACAGCGATTCAGAATTCGGAATACACCCAACGATTGAAGTATGATACGGAGTAATGCAAATCGAGTAGAGCTGCGCATAGTTTATTTAAAGTTTCGATTAAAACACGGTGAGCATTTTTCGAGTCCATAAGCTATGCTACGATTTTTCGCTACCGAAATTACTTTCATTTAAAGATCGCGATCGTATCTTTTCCTTGTCTAGTTGTAGAGATCCGTGTCACAACGCGTTGGAATTGGCTTGCGAAAATTAAAGTTCATTCACGCTTATCGTTTACCTCTGATAAGAAAATAACTTTTTGCTTGCACGTCGGCGAGTCGCGTTAGCAGCCAAAGTTCCGCGCGTAGTTTTCGCGTGCTAGTCTCGTGTTTGCAAAAATAAAGTAGACGAAGTGTGCAGCAAAATATAGCTACTGCAATTTTTAGTTGCCCGCGGAACTTCAATTACTTTTGATACGCGATCGTTTAACCCTCTCAAAGCCGGTTCAATTTGGCGACTAGGATCGCGCTTAGGTGCAAAAAGTTATACGCGATTCTATCATTTCCTTCTTGATTTTGGTATCCAAGCACAACGTCCGCGCGCGAGTAGTCAATTTAATTATTATACTGTGGATTTTTATGCCAATTCGTCTCTCTTCTTGACAAAGACGCGTTTCACCCACTAAATATTTCACGAAAATATCTCTTGCTTGGATATATTACGCGTTGCGTGCCTTCTGCACAATTCATGTTACAATAAATGCATAAAGAGATTGCCAAACACATCTAAATAAAGGGAACCTCAATCGAAGTTTATTTCGCGTTGAGAACATTCCAACGTAATCCTTCGTTCTGATACTTTGTAGATTTTTGCTTTCCGCGTGCATTTCATGCCTTGTCGCATATCGTAGTTTCCTAAAAATACATCTAAATCCGCAGTCTAATTTGTATAGAATCACTATTATTGTCGGGTAATCGCGAGGTAGGATTTCTCTGTGTGTAATCTGCTTTCTTTTCAGCGCACTAATCCGATACGCGTAAGCTTGTTACAGATCGCTCTATTCGCAGATTCGCATGCAATCAATTACGCGAACAGCGTAACGATATCAAGAGTATCGGTAGTTAAATGAATTACCTTCGAGCTAAAACAAGTTTATGGTTATGATGCACGATCTGTAGTTGGTGGAGGATACTTTGAAGTTAGTTCAATCGTAAGTTACATGGTCTCTCGTTGGTGGAGGATACTTTGAAGTTAGCTTAATCGTAAGTTGTATGATCTGTAGTTGGTGGAGGATACTTTGAAGTCAGCTTAATCGTAAGTTGTATGATCTATAGGTGGTGGGGGATACTTTGAAGTTAGCTTAATCGTAAGTTGCATGATCTCTGTAGTTGGCGGAGGTCACTTTTAACTTAGCCGCAGTTGCATCGCGCGTAAATAGTGGAGGGTACTTTTAAGGTAAACTAACTGGTAGCTAGGTTGCATGCTTCAGGTTTAAGAGCTACACATATAATTAGAGATCTTTAGTCATACGACGTAGTTAAGCTAGGGCGCAAGTTTAAGCTAAGGTTTAGGGTGCATTTTACTTTTAGCTGTAAGTTCACCGCGATTCTCTATACGTTCCTTTTGCCGTCCGCTTTGCAAGACGATCGGACGGCGAACGTTTTGCAAAGGTTCGTCAAAAGGATAATATAAAATGTTTGTTAAAAATTTGATTAAAAGGAGGGTGGATGGGATCGTGGTTAGGGTGGGTCCTTATTTCGCAGCAACCTCCACGATCGGTGGGACCTGGGCAATCGTTACTACTTACCGTACAATTAATACGCGTAGCGTATGATAATATGCGACACGTGCTAATGATATTGTAAATAGTAACGAGCGAATAGCTGCGCTTAGATATACGAATCTTTGCGTATCGTTCATTTCAGAAGGAAAGTTAAATTATCGTATTTAGCGTTTAGAGGATGGCGAAAATAGTAGCGCGAGAAAATGCATTGCACGAATTAATACGCGTAACGTGTATAACATTGCGATACGATATTATTAGTCGTATTGCAAACAATGCGCATAGAAATACCACGTTTTGCGTATACTCATTTAGTTTTAGAAGGAGAGTTTAATGATTTAGAAGCATGCGAAAGCATGGGGGATAGGTTGGCGAAATATAAGGAAATTCGTGTGGCGCGTCAACGCGGCAATCTCGATAGGATTAGAACAATGCTTAGATATAGGCTTGTAATCGTCTCTTTCCAACTAACGTGGTCTAAAACGAAAGCACGGAGTGTAGCGATTAATAATCAGTTAGTTTTATTCGGATCCGTGCATCGGTTCGCAAAATATCGAGAAGCGAATTTGCCGTGTTCATTTTGGGATGGGTAACCGCAAGACATGTTTTGGCTTCGTGCAGGGTGTTAAATTGCAATTTATTTTGAAGTCCTCGTTTGTTAGATACGCGCCGTACAAGTAACGAAAGGATTTCAATTTTAGTTGAGACGACTGAAGCGCAAAGTCCTGTCCAATTACAGGTAGAGAATTCACGCTTCGAAATCTCGTATAGTATCACGTATCAGATATAGATCATGCAAGTCAACTTCGAACGAATTTATAGGTGTCTGCGTTGTGCTTGCGACTTGAAATGTAGCTAAGGTGTTTATTACGTTAGCAATATTGATTAGAGGCATCGTAATAAAGAACTTCGCAAAGGTCTTCGAATTTTTTCGATCGAATGGCGATGCTGCTACAATTCAAACTCTGAATAGTAAGCTCCACCCTCGACTATTTATATCCGTTTGAGAGTGTACGATAACAGCCGTACACAGTTCACCAACTGTAAGTGAATGTTCGCATATTCGTAAACATATGCATGACAATCAAAAAGGGAGTTATATAGATGAACCTATTTTTACAGGGTGTCCCGTCTCTGGCGGTACTCCCGAAATCTGGCAATTCTACATAAAAAATAAGACAACAAACGAGAATACTAATTTCGCTGTGAAAAATTTGGGAAAACTTACTTTGTTTCGATTTGCAGCGAACTTGCACCGAAGTATAATGTTAGGCTTCTGCTTACCTCGTCGTATCTATCGAACATCTAAACTTGCACTTCGGTGCAGGTAGACCAACGGAAACTTGCAAGTCGATTTTCTTGGAAACGAATCCCCCATCGTATAATCGGTATTCTTGTTCCCCGTCTTACTTTGTACTACAGAATCTCCAGATTTCGGGTAATATTAGCAGAACTAGAACATTATACTAATGCTGCACTGATAACCTACAAAAGACCTTACATAGATATCTCTGATCTGTAAGATAATGTTCTCTATAAATATATCTTCGTAAAGCGTGTACACAAACAGATCAAAAGATCTTAACTCGTAACGAACGCGATAACTTGAAATTATGCAGATTAATCCATGCTACTGCACGAGTTGTGCAAACCGGCGAACAAAAATACTTTCAAGAAATATATATGTATATGTAGAGAAAATATGCATTAGATAAATTTTATTCTATCTCTTACCATTACAACCTTATACCGAAGAAACTAAAAAATGCTAAAACTTTGGGGGTTGATTTCACCTCTTCAAAGAGGAAATTAGCACCAACAACGAATAGTTTGGTGTTAGTAGGGGCCTATGCTACTTGTGTACCGAGTTTCACAATTTTTGGTATTTTTAATTCCTTGTTAGTTTACGTAGTCCAATAAAAATTGTTTTGCCTAATGTACCTACTTCGAGGAGAAATCTGTCGTATTTCAATGAACCTTAAAGCATTGGAATAGTCGCGCTAAGTAGAAGCAGAAAGTTAAATACTGAACGTTGCAACTTTTCACATCTCCTGACAATATATGACTACAGAAGGTCAGTATTACTTGTATTGGGTTGTAACATAAATTCGTCCCGCTTCATGCTTCCTAGCACATTTCATGAGACCCAGAAATTCTGTAAGAGAAAAATGCTCCAACTACCAGAATGATGGAAAAAAGATCATTAATTAAAGGAGCATACGCAAAACTGATTCAATTTCTCTTCTAAATTTACAAACGAATGATACGAAGAAAACGGGATGAATATATGTTACAACCAAATATATATTGCTCCTAACTTACTGTTCGTTCCGCGACATTAACCAGTCAGCTGTGTTTCACGACTATATCCGTCATGGAGAATTGACAGTATTTTGTGTCATGACGACTATATCCGTCATGCGAAAAATTTAGTTACCATTTGCTTTATCGTTTATTATGTACGTAGTATATGTTTATGTTAAGTGAATGAGTAAATATTAGTAATAAAATTGTTCATTTTATAAAATAAAGCCGTCTTTTTGACCCAATATTTTAACAGCGTCACTTACTCTTGTGTTGTTCGATGACTATGCACGTCATCGCTTGATTCTCGCGACACACATATGTAGGTGCGCGCTCTGAAAAGAGGTCGTCGCAGCTGACTAGTTAATTCTGTTGTGTTTTCATTCGTTTCTATTATAGTTATCTTTAAAACTTCATTTACTTGTTTTGCCATTAGAATATGATTTTAGGTCACGCGATTTATGTCGTGGATTCCAAAAGATATCAAAGAATTAAGATACTGTAGGATAAGTATATTTTGAGATCATGAGGACGCAGAAATCTGTACAAATTTGCAAAAGTATGCACGCAACGAACCCTCTCCGTGGCACGTGCCCGCCGTGCGCCGCTATAAAAGAGGCCCGATTTCGGGAAACACCATCATTCGACGAGTTCTTAACTGAAGCTGCAGACGTCTCCTTTTCGCAGGTATAGACGACATTTTTTAAATTACCGAATCCCGAACACCACCCTCTCGCTTTCCTCTACAGTTTGTCCACCGAATCGAGGCACCAATATTTACATTATCGTGTGCGTGATTGACGGCGAAACTTTTGCTGCGAGCACAGCTATTGGTCTGCTTTTTGGAGGGTACTGTGACAATTAGGTGACGGTTCATCGTGTAAGTCTTGATTTACGATCGATAACTGCTTCGTTTCATTGGACAGACATTATGGGTAAGACGTCCGAACCTCGTGGCTCGTGACACCCCGTTCCATGGTGAATTGCGGACGTCTTCCTACGCGGGTACAGACGACGCTTTCACCCCTTTCCACACACGCATCCTTTCTTCCTCTCGCTTTGACCAACCCTCTCCACGCAGTTTCCTACCGCGGAGAAATTTCCACCTCCTGCTCTTGAATCTTAAACTTTCGACGCGGAACCTATACGTCGGACTGGCTAAAACCACCCAATCTACACCCTTGGCAACGCGAAGTCAGCCCTAGAGTGGACCCTCGCTTTGCAATACATAAATTAGATTCTATTTAGAAGCATTGGAAATCCAAACGTTTGGAGATTTAAAGAGCTTAGATATTCAAATGCTTGTAAAGCAGAAAGCTTGGAAATTTGGAGGCTCGAAAATTCGAAGGCTTGAAATTTTGACGACTTAAAAATTTGAAGCATTGGAAATTCAAACGCTCGAAGATTGGAAAACTTACAGATCCATTACCTTGCAAAGTAGAAGCCTTAAAATTTGAATAACTACGAAACGTAGAAGTATAGACAATTGAAAACATAGAAATTCAAAGCTTTAAAAGATAAACTATCTTTCTCTTTTCAGAGCCATGTTGATCTGGGGGGTGTTAATATGTATCGGTATAGTTTGTCAAAATACTGCAGAAGTTTGGGGTGTTCCGAGTAATCCGCCAAACAATCTGCAAGATACTTTGCAGGTAATTCGTCGGTGGAAATACATAGACTATGATTTCGATAGCGAAGAAGCCCGACAGGAAGCCATTCGATCTGGAGCATACAATCGCTCGAATATTTACCCCCTAGACGTGGACTATTGGAAAGGTAAAGGGACGCGACAAAATTGAAACTCTATTAATCTGCTTACATTTTATTCAACGAAATCTTTGATCCAAGGTACATTTTTCGTTACAACGGTAAGGCAGAGAGGTGTACCATCAACATTAAACATCATTTCTGATAAAACTGGCCCGGGTGGGCCTCTTCTAACGCCGTATCCCGATTGGAGCTGGGCGGACGCCGAAGACTGTTCTGGGATCACCAGTGTTTACAGAGTAGCGGTAATTGGATATACTTAAATTTTTCATTTTAAATGAAAAGCCAATTTGTAAAACTTATTATTATCAGGCTGCAGATTTTTATGACTTTACGGTAAATTTAACTGTGGAAAAGAGTACAGGATGCACGTTCCTGGTATACCGATAATTCACTTTTCAATTATCCGCGTACTTCTGCCGTTAATATAATTCATACCTATACCTAACTTTAACTCATGCTTAAGTCATTTTATTTTATATTATTTTACATAATTATCTTAGTTACTTTATTGCATATAATCTCACACTTGTACATAGTGGTGCATCTTGGACCCTAATCCGTAAATAAATAAATAAATAAGTAATGTGCAAAACGTACAAAAGATCTAAAGTAAAGCACAAGTTATCATAATATTATGTAAAGTTTCCGGCCAAATAAGCTTCCTCAGTTTCTCTTCCAAATGAAGTAGCTTACTTAATTTTTATTAATATTGTATATATGGTTCGCGTATATTACTACGATAAATTGTACATAATAATATAATATAAAGTTAAGGGATGAATATAATCTCCATTTGGGTTTCATTTCACGAATTGTGTAAGTGTATAAACATGGATTTGAACAAAAATGCGCAGCCTAGTCGTCCTATCAATTGCACTGCAAAACAATTATTGAAGTAGTAATTGTATATAATGTCTGTAGATTGACAAATGCGATAGATTATGGGTCCTAGACACGGGAGTTTACGGTGTAACACGCAAGTGTCCTGCACAATTGCTCGTCTTTGATTTGAACACCGCAACGTTGCTAAAACAAATAACGATACCCAACGAAGTTGCTATAAACTCGACTACTGGGCGAGGACTACTGGTCACGCCAGAGGTTCTCACCCTTGATCGTGATTGCAACACCACCTACGTAAGTCTTACTTTAAATACTATCTTTTCAAGCTAATAAAAATCGGAATACATGCAGAATGGTTGTAAAGGGTATTTTTATACACACTGTATTTATCTAAACTTATATCGAGACCGTCAGTAATTAAGTACGTACCCATTCATCTCTATTTTCCTTTCTGTATGATTTAAAAGAGTATCACTCTGGACACTTTCCAATTATAGTGTAATGTTTAATTACTGCGACTGAACTTAGACTCCTTTCCATTATTGACGTGCGAAGCAAGAAAAATTGACGTTGTTTTCATGTTCGCCACATTTATATTAATGATAATGCACGCGATCGCAGAGACTGCTGATAGCAGTTTCGTAAGTTTGAGTAGGTGCAGTAGTTAATGGTTAATCTAGCTTTCCATGTTGACTTAATACTTGCATTTTGAATAGGTGTATATCGCAGACACACGCGGTAACGCTTTAATAATCTACGACGGCAACTCGTTTCGGAAACTGACTTCACACACATTCGACTACGACCCCAATGCACTACCGTTCACGGTCCTGGGACAAAGTTTCGTGCTTCCAGACGGAATTGGGGGAATGGCTATATCTCACACAACGCACAATCTTTATTACAGTCCTTTGGCTAGCTACAGTTTGGATTATGTGAACATTCGGGACCTCGAAAACCTCCCAGACGACCAGGTGGAGTATCAAGAGTAAGTATACGGTTGTTCGATAAAGTGCTGAAATATCTTTACACAGAGATTCGTCAAAACATCGGCCACTTAATTTCACAGTAATACGTATATTATCCATAACCGTACCGGTATTTTACATGTATTTATTTGGCAGAACTTCCTGAGTGGAAAAAGTAGCAAGATGTGAGAAAATGATTAACCGGACAATAAAAGAATTGTCGTAAAATTAACTGAACGAAAGAAGTAGCAATGAATGTAGTATTAATATATTAAGCGTTAAGATGTTAGTGTTAATAGATGTAGAATAATCGACGGTATTAATAGACATACAATAATATATATTAGGTTGTTCGGAAAGTTCGTAGCGTTTTTGCCAATATCAAATTTTGCTATGCAACTGCTAGAACTGAAAACGAGTTGCTGTTTACCAAATTCCGTGGCAAAATAATGTTCTTCATTTCAATGAATACCATTCACGGTTAGGCTATCTAAAGAACAGCGCTTATGGTCGATTAAAATAAAAGACAAGGATTTTTTATTAGACGAAGCCAGATCTTATGTTTTGATAGAACATCAGGAATAATCGTTAGACATTGTTACCTATTATATATTACATATTGCCTTTAAGTGTTTCGTAGAAACTGCTACGAACTTTCCGAGCAACCTAATAGACAATTAAACGAGTCCGCTTGTTCGTAATGCGAAATATCGTGAGTCTAATATTTTCCTTCAATTTTAGGTACAAAAATATTGTAACTGCTCAACCAACCGCCAAAGCTATTTCAAAGCATGGAACTCTTTTCTTTGGACTCGTGAGTAACACCGCGATCGGATGCTGGAACGAATTCAATGAACTCAACCGAGAAAATATCGTTAGTAATTAGATCATTCCATAAATTCCAAAACCATTTAATTTACCATTTGATCAAATTCGTGGGTTACTGTATTTTTGCATAAACAATTGCAGGATCTGGTTGCCCAGAATAGCGTGACGCTCCAAGTCCCCAGTGGCCTGAAAATGAAGCATTACAATGGGGAAGAAGTGCTTTTGGTAATCAGTAACAGATATCAGAAGTACGCGACGCAAACCATGAATTTCACGGACGATAACTTCCGGATTTTAACCGGGAATGTGCATGACTTGATAAGTGGCACTCGGTGTCAGCCACCCAGATATCCGTAAAAAATATCATACGAATTAGATCGCAGATTTTTGTGTGAATCTTTATTTTTACTACGAAAATTACGGGAGCAACGTTGGAAATTTGGAAAGATGGATAGTTGTTTTACCTTCAAAGTATAGTAAACTTGTACTTTACTTTGACAATTTTCTACATTTTTGTATATTACGCGTGCCCGTTTGTATCTTTTTGTTCATTTGTATTAAAAATCCACAGCCTACTGACAATGTTTAGAAATACGTAAGACTTCGTATTGTAAAACAATAATAAAGCGATTGAAGTTTGCAGACAATTTGTTACAATTTTATTATCCAAAAATTAATTACTATTCAATACTTTAAAATATACGTAAAACAATTGCAATTTGCATGCATGTTGTTCTAATTTGATTATTTCAACAAACATAAGAAACCATATGTGTATAAAGTTGGAGAATGTGTTATGATAAAAAATATTGTTACGACGTCGGGCGTAAATCAAAAACTTCTGCCGAAATATAAAGGTCCTTATGTGGTAGACAAAGTATTAAGAATGGACAGATATTCAGTTAAGGACATTGAAGGATTTCGATTAACTTCGAACCGTTTTCTGGTGTTTTTAGCCCAGATAGAATGAAATTGTGGATAGGTGACAGTGAATGTGAAGTGCGAACAAATTGTCAACAAGAAGACCTACTTTCAGAATAAAAACTATGGACGAGGACGACCATAAGGTCAGGATGGTCGAGCTGTAAGAAATCGCAAGGGTATTTGACATAAGGAAAAAGGCTTTACCGCTGCTATCCTCAGCGTCGATCATCGGCTTGTTTAGATTTAAGTTGAAGCTCGTGCAAGGACCGGGTGCCACCGAAAGGTCGATGACCATGTTTAGAATACAGCTCGAAATGCGTTCGATCTCATCGGCGAGGAAGCTTCCTATTGAACTCGCGGCGACATTAGTCGCATCGGCAGGATACGTTTCGCATTTATGTTTTTATTTTTTTATGTCTTTTCCGCTTTACATTGTGAAACAGTTGTTTAACTTTCGAATAATACACACGCATACACAAAATCTTTGCATGGGGGATAGAGGAAAAGGCGGTACGAAACGGGAATAAATGGTAAAGAGAATTGTCAGTGACGGTTTATTTCGTGGACCACAGATAGCGCTAGTCGATTGCTTACATCGGGCTATGTCAGCTGTTCCGATTTCGTGTGTTGCTTCGATATTATAATCTCTTGCATGTGAAACGTTTACGTTTTTATAGTGCTTCCGTGAAAAAGAACCTATCTGGAATTAATTGCCACGTAAACGAGATATCGACATTTGCGCCTGACCGCTCAAATCCTCCGAACGAACTTTTGTACCTTTTTGAGGTTAGATCTGCAAGAAATTTGAAAGGGACACCAGCAATTTCGGACCAATCTTGCAACTAAGTTGCTCGCAATTGATGAAGGGACGCCGACGATCCTTCTGAGGTCTTTAAAACATGTGAGTACAGCTTCTATCGGCAGAATCCTGTTTGCCAAGCAGCTACTTCTTGCTTGCCAAAGGCGCAACATTCAACGGATTATCTACATACATATTTGTTTGAATAGGAAAAGCATCGATTTCCTCGCTTATTGAAAAAGCGCGCGGGTAAACCAAGTTTACGTTACTCTTTCATTGATTACGATTAACGTACAGACACCCGTTTTTGCTTTTGCTCGTTTCGCGATACGAGCACACGTACGCGCTCGCACGCTTCCTCCTATCCAACATGTAAAAATGTATCCAAGTTTGCTTGCGCGCGTGTGATACGTACATTCAACAATTTCAACAATCGTTGATAGGTACATTTGTTCAAATGTTGAATACTTAAAAGCAGGATGTCGCGAGGTGGAATCTCAATGTTCGCATATTTTCTTGCGAATAAACGAAAGAAAACAGCCCGTCTAATTTTACCTAGCAAACAACATTGAGGCCATTAGAATGTTCAAAGCTCGCGCACTTTGCAATGGACAAGTTCACGAAGACTTTAGCGAGTACGCGCATTTTTTCGCGGAATGTCGAATCGGCAACCGTTTCCATTTTTTCTCTACTTTTGTTTACCATCGATACCGTGACGCGTGTCGCGTCGGTGGCTTAAACGCCGATAAGCGGTAAGAGGAAGGGAAGGTAGAAGGGGATGAGTTTCCGTGCGTGTAAAGGAAAGGCGATAAAAGGAGGAAGAAAATAGAACCTGGCTAGCTTTGATGATCGTAAACGCGTGTGTACGATAGAGGGAAGGATTATGTGGTAGGAACGGATGAATTCGGATGCTTGTAAAGGAAAAACGATAAAAGAAAGGAAAAGATGGAGCAGAACGGGGACGGAGTTTGGATGAATGAAAACGAGGCGGAATGGAAAGAGAATGGAAGGAAGGATGAAAGATATATCGTAGGTAGGTTCGATGAAATTAGACGCAATGCGTCGAGACGGGTTGCCAGGAGGGCCGCAATATCGCCGTATTGCACTGAAAGGCAAGCGCGAAACCGCTACACCACTATACCACTATTCCACTATATCATTCTACCACTTGCCCTCCGCTCCCGATGGCTACAACTCTTGCTGGCAACTACGCGGGCTGATCAAATTATTATCAACGCATCGCATTATCGCTTACCAAATTCGTCCGAGAATAGCAACGTAAACGCGCCTCGGATGAAACCTTTTTTAATGCGAACAGCGATGCTACGTTTTTAATGACGCGTGACAGGGATTGCGAAACTTTCGCGAATCCGTTCAAACTTGTAGAAAAATTGTCGACCATCAGACGACGATGCTCGCTTCTAAGTGGATATTAAACGCGCTAAGCACGCGCTTAGCGAATTTTTCTTTGCGAGCTTACGAAATCTGCGCGCCTCCTGTAATACTTCCATTTTACTGCCTAGTGCGCTTTTAAAAAGTTCGAAACGATTCGCAGCTTGTAACGCTGCTAATTTGCGAACGTATCGTTATCAGAGATAATTTTTATTATGTATAATATTTATATATATATTTATTTACTACTTTTAACGTTTTCGCGTAGCTGTGCTCTGCCTTTGATCTTTCCCTCTGCCGAGGCTGTTCACCCGTCCAATAAATATAACATTCTCGTCACGCGGTAACGAAATTATAGGAACGCTTCGTGCAATAAAAAAGTCGGGCATGGCGTTAAGGAGTGGAAGTTGGTTCAACTCCAAAGGAGCGGCAATTTTCGCTGCAAGAAGCATTGGTAATAATTCGATCGACCCCTGTGCTCCTCCGTTCGAATCGGATCTCCTCGCGAACGATGCGTCATTATTTTAGACGTATCGCCGTCCATTTGTCGCGTTCGGATTTCCCATTTCCGATTTCCGATTTCCGATTTCCGATTTGTTGCCTGCAACGACGGGAAGCTCGGGCTTACGTTCGCAGCCTGGAAATTAGCACGCGTGGTGCATGGCATAACTTTGACGGCGCTTTGGCACTCGCGCGAGAGTAATCGTGTAGGAAGAATGAAATAAATTGATCGTTTGGTGGACGATTATCCATCCCATCGCGCGTTTGCCGTTTTCGCGAAAGGGGAAGGAGAAAATCTATATTGGGCCTGGCAAGCGGAGGCTATCGGCTTTGCGAATGAAAGCACAAGTATCGTTGTCACCGACTTCCATTCGTGTCAAACAATATAAAGTACATTATGTACGAGCCGATGGATTTTCTCTCTTCGTCTGCTTCTCTGCTCCGACACGCGCTGCTCGTTTCTGCCCTACCTCTCTCTCTCTCTCTGGGCTTGGGTTGCGTAAGAGCGGTAGGTGCACACACGCGTCGATATATGTCAATTGCTTGGCATAGACCGAGAGTAAACCGAGAATACGCGAAAACGACTCGCGCGTTTGTTACATTTTACAAGACACAATAGAGCTTGCGACACGTGTGTGGGCGGAAGGCGAGGCGACGCGACTCGAATCGTCAACAATTTCAGCTTGCTCGTTAACCCCTTGCCCTACTCTACTGCGCTCCCCATTGCCGCGGTATTTAAGTTGCAAGTTTATCGCTTTAACCCTGCGTCGACTTGGAAACGTCGAAGCGTTTCGAGCAATTTGTACGTATTCGATAAAGCTCGATCTTGCAGTCCAATGATGCGATTAGAGTTTTTACCGTAACTCATTAGCAGAGCGTGGAACGTCGCCTGTTTATCGCGAAGCTAAGATTCGACGCTTTCACGCTGCAACCGTTACAGAGCGAACCTTATCGCGTTTCGAAGTTTCCTACAAATGCATCAAGATCCGCGGTCCGTTTATTAGAGACGTAGGGTGGAATTGCGCCGCTCGGGCTGCAGTCCGCTTGCCGGGCGACGAGTTAACTAAATTCTGGTACACGGAGTTTATGCGATCCTAAAAGAGGAATGGGAAAGAAGGGAAAGGAAATTAGCAGCGATCAGACCGAAGTTGGACGCGCTGCGCGATCGCGCTAAACATTTGAAACTGAAAATAGGGTAGTCGCGCGACTCCTATCTCCTCGCAGTCGGATGCATTTTCCGCGACTCGAACGGCTACGGTGAAATAGGAATTAGGAGTTGGAATCTTGCCGACGAGGCGCGACGCGACGAAGGGAAGAAAGATGTTAACCGCTTACCTGGAGAAGCGCGCGACGACCATCCAGCCGACCTGCAAGTTTTACGTAATAATACGGTTAACGATTTTGTCTTGTTGAAGGCAAATTGGATCGCTGGTAGGCGAACCGATTAAAATCGAACGAGCTCGAGCAACCTTGGTTTGCGGATCCACCGCGATCCGTCTTCTTTCGAGGAAAGCGCGAGCGATGCTTTTGCCGCGACCCGAGTCGCTGAAAGCTGTGAAACGAAGCAACGCGGGAGCGAGGGCGAGAGCGAAATGGAGGAAAAATTGATCAGCCAGGTGGAAACGAGGCAGACGTTCATTTACCAACAGCCTCTCGAACACGAGCCAGTCGTCCTCGAGTTCTAGAGTTTTCGTATCGCGCGCGATCTCTTCTTCGATATCGTTCAGGCTCTCTCTTTGCCTTCGCCTCTATCGTCCTACTGTTTATCGGCATTCCGGGATAGCGCCACGAATAGCGCCGCGTTTCTCGTAACCTCGATACATCGGCCAGCTGCAGTAATAGTACTAGTAGTGGTAGTAATAGTAGAGCGCCGCGTCGCTTGCTTTTCAAACTTGGTCCTGCCCGCTGCGCTCGGGCCGATCTTCCGGAACACGGATACCTAAAGAGGAACAGGCGCGCATTTCTCTGCTATGAATTTTGAAACATAGAAGCAGGGTTGGCGATTGTCTTTTCCGTCGTAGGAAAGCGGAGAGAGAGTGAGTTGGAAAAGGGAGAGGAAAGAGGAGGGCAGGATGGCGGCAATTGGAAAGGAGGATGCGAGAAGAGGGTGCGAGGGTGAGAGCGCGAAGGGGTGTGTCGGCGGGTAAAGTTGCACGGAGCGGAAAGGAAAGGAAAGCGGGTAGAACGGGCAGAAGCGAGAAGTGTGCGCGCAGGCGTGAAACGAACGCGGGGAACGCTCGGGACTCGGGATCCGCGTGGCGCGTGTTAGAAGTTGGCTTCGCGCTCTTAGTCTCGGCCCGTGTCTCCCTTCTCGTTCATTCTCGTTCTTTCGTCCCGCCCAGCAGCGAGAAACTAAAACAGAGACGGAGACGAGCGGCTGCTGAAAACGCGCGCGGACTGCCTTCTCTCTTGCGTCGAGTCCCGTCGAGTTTAAACGTCGTCGAAGGAAAGAAAGCACGCGGCGCGGCTGGATCGAACGGGCCGATGAAGCGGATGCTGGTTCTGGCCGGTGTTGGCCGCGATCGCGTTCCCGGTCCCGGTCCCGTTCCCATTCCCGTTCCTGTTCCCGTGCAAGGCATTCGCGCGGAACAACTCGTTGCTCTTTCGTAGCACCGAAAATACTTGTCATCGCGTCGCGCGAACCACGCGCTCGATGGAACGTAACCGATCCAGCCAGCGAAAATGTCCGAGAAGAGTATCTCGGCTCGAGAGCAGCCGCCCAACGATATTCCTAAGGATTCCGCGAAATGTGGCAAAAAGAGAAGCACCGCGCAGCGACGATGGCGCATCCTCGCGAAGGCGCTGATTGGGCCGCAGGAGTCGATCTCGATGCCCGCGGAGAACGAAAACGACGATGAGAATGAGAACGAGAACGAGAACGAGAGCAAAGTATCGGTTCGCCGTTTCGCCAGCTTCGATCTGCTGCGAGTCGGTCGGCTGGAGAACGGCACCGTGGTGGACGCGGATCCCGCCGTTTGGTACGAGTACTCCGCCGTGCTGGAGAACAAACCGTTCACCGTGCAGATCCGTCGACTGGCCAAGAACTTCACGGCAAACGAGCTGATCGGCTTCAACAATACCGGAAACATCTGCGTCTGGCCGTCGGAAGAATGCTTGGCTTACTATTTGTTGAAAAACCGGCAGCTGTGCCGAAACAGAAGGATCTTGGAGCTAGGCGGTGGGATGAGCTGCCTGGCGGGCTTAGTCGCCGCCAAGTACTGCGAGCCGAGAGAAGTCGCCCTGACCGACGGCAACGCGACCAGCGTCAACAACGTTCGACGGATCGTAGCCAGGAACGGGATGTCCGATTTGGTGGAATGCGGCGTGGTTCAGTGGGCCAAAGCGGCCAGGGCGATCAGAGCAGCCAGATCGGTCAAGCCATTCGCGCACTCGCCCCCCAACGGCCTTCGAGTCAAGGTGAATTCTTGTTTTCACGACTTTCCCGCTTGCCGCTCGCCGCTCGCCGCTCATCGCGTCGCGTCGCTTTTGTAACTTTTACAGCCGGATATGGCGATAGAGAAAAGCGGCGCAGCGCGTCGCGACGCGACTGAACGAGCGCTAGACCTGCGGTCGAAACGCGCCACGCGCGTCCACCAGCTTCCGCGCTGACGAGGATCGCGCGTGCGCGCTTTCCTGCACCAACCCTAACCATACGCGACACGCGACACGCGTAATTCCAGTCGAGGGATCAACGCGACCGTGGGTTCGCGCCGTCCGTGCCTCTTTTCCCTCCTTCTCGGCCAAACCCTTGCCGATCCAACGACGCTTTCCCTCGATCAGCCCCCGCCAAACCGAGCACGCGTCCCTTCGCGATTCCTCGAATCCATTCCTCCACTTCGATGTCACCGTAAAGCGCACCGCTCCATCTCGAGGCTTCCTCGAAGCTTTCACCGCTCGCCAGAAGCTCGGAGGTTTGTGAATTGAATTTTTGCCGCTAGAGCTGGACCGGCGGCGCCAAGGATCTCGCGAAATTCGCGGACAAACTGTACGACGTGATCCTGTGCGCGGACTGCCTGTTCTTCGACGAGGCCCGCTCCGATTTGGTGGAGACGATCTACGGCTGGCTGGCAAACGACGGCCTCGCTCTGGTGATGGCCCCTAGGCGAGGATCGACCTTTGAGAAGTTCGCCGAAGCCGCGGTGAAGCGGGGCTTGGTCGCGCGACAAGTAGACCGTTACGATGGCAAGATTTGGTCGAGGCATCTGGAGCTGTTGGAGCACAGCCAGGAGTATTGTCCGGACCTCCATTATCCGATCCTTCTAGAGCTGACGAAGCAGAGGAGAACGTCACCCGGATGATCCTCGTTACGCATCGCGTCCCGTCTCGTCTCGGGCAACGAGAAGACGCGCCTCGCCAAATCCACTTTCGTCTTGCTCCTCCGCCCCTCCGCCCCTCCGCCTGCCTGCCACCTTTTCCCACTTCTTTTTCCACCTTCTTTTCTTCGCTTACGATTAGCCTTCTCGATCGCTAATCTTCATCCGCGGACTGCGGATTTCTGCGCCAATCGATACTTTTGCACCCGCGCGATTCAAGCGAAATTACGCTTTGTCCCTTCGAGCATTGCAACGCGTGCCTCGCTTCGATGTTCGGTAGAATTGTCAATCCTATCCGCGGTCCGCGTTTCCCCGCGTTTTAGACGCGCAAAAATCCGCTGCCCGCCTTTCCCGCTATCGCGACCCCCGCGGTAAGGCGCGCGAATTCTTCTTTCCGTTCCGCGTACATTTGCCAACTACAAAATCAACCGGTAATCCTAGCGCGGATTCGAAGGAGAAATCTTGGAAGAGGAATCGTCTAGTGGTGTTTCTACTTCTCCTGCAATCCGCCGCTATACTAGCAATTGAAGATCGCTTACTTGCCACGCGAGCCGCGTGGCCGGCACGAATCGTGAACGATAGTATTTCATGTACCTGATGTTAGACTGATAGAATCGGAAAACGGCAATCGCGATCCTCGCAGCTGGAATAGCCGCAGCCTTAACCATTTACCGTTTCAGGAATAGCAAAGAAATTGGCATTGGTCGGTACGTCGCCGCGCGATACTCGCGGATCCTCTCGTTCCTCGTACATCGCACGCTCGAGCATCGAGAGGAGATAACGATCGCGGACGGCTGAGAATCGTAACGATCGAAAGGAACACCAGTTTATCAGCTTCTAAAATTGTCCTCTTGTTTGCGAATCAACGGATCGGACAAACGATAAACGTAGCTGGGCCAGTTTAAAAAGAGGAAAGGAAGTACGCCCAGAAGAAAGAAAAAAAGCGAAAGAACGGAGTCGAGTAAAATAGAGCATCTGTCTCGTATATGGTATTATTGTTATCCATTTAGCCTCACGGTTAACCGGTTTGCTAATGTTCAATCCTCCATTCGCGTTTCTACGATCTCGAATCGAAGAATCAACTTTCTTGAAGATAGCAATCGCGAATCAGCGTTTTCCGAAACGGAGCAGCGCACCGCGCGACGCCTTGCTTTCGTTCCTCCTCTCGTTAGACTTTAAGAAACGAATGAATCTTGCCGAAAGACGAACGCGATCGCGAAGCGCTGCTAAAGCATCGAATCTCACGGCACGATCGGCGTTCGACCAGATCCACGCCGCCACGCGCGTGCCGTGTAAAGTTCGACGAAGGTATTCGATCGAGGGTCCAAAACGCGTCCATAGGAGCATCCGTAGTATACGATTTTTCTACAAAACCGACGCAGCGATCCGTGTATCGTTACGCGTTTCGACAGCTTTCTGATTCCACTTAGAGTAACAGTTTTCTCTTTCTTCCTTTTTTTTCTTCCTCCCTTTTCTTCCAAAAGCGCCGAAATGTTTAGATCAGCTGTCGCGGAACGCGTCGGCTGTATTCGCGACCAGCGTCTGGAAAAAGCATCCGGTCGCCACGATCATCTTTTTCTCTGCAGCGATGAATTCACATTTCGATCGAAAGAGCGATCCTTCCTATAAATCCAGTTCGACTATCTTCTCAGCTAAGAATTTGCGGATCGCCGATACTTTTTTCAGGCGCGACACGCAAATTTGTTTGTTCTTTTGCGCCCCTGTTTCATCTATTTATTTATTTATTTATTTATTTATTTATTTATTTATTTATTTATTTATTTATTACGTAGCTTATTTGTCGGCGTTTTTGTGTTCGTGTGCGTGCCAGAATCCGCGTTGCGCGGATTCGACGAGAAGAGAGCGCGTTGTCACCGTTAGAGTGCCTACGAAGCGTAGAATGTTCTCTTTTCGGAGATTTTTCGCTTCCCTGCGAGCGACTCGCAACGCTGACCCAGCGGTTACCTCAAAGGACCAATCTAGTTAAGCCTAGTCAATGCTACCGAATTTCCATTACGTATTGCGTACCTCTATCCGTATCTATTTCTATTCTATTCTATTCAATTCTATTCTATTCTGTTCTATTCTATTCTTTCTACCTTCACGGAGAGAATACCACGAGTTTGTACGTGCGCGAGTATACATGTATGCGTCTGCGCGTGAATGCCACGTATGTAAGGAAATATTTAGAGTAATAAAATATTTTCACTCAACCCTTTGCGGTCTACGATTTTTCAATCTGCCGTTGCAGATTGATGCAATTCGACGTTCGCAGATATCAATTTTTCCTGTCAGGTCGATTTAGAGCAAAGTCTCTAAAGCAAACTTGTACCGCTCGATTCGCGAATAATCGATTGCAAAGTAAACTAAAGTCGCGTGATTCCGTATTGCGCGTAAAGCGATATTTTCCCCAAAAGTCGCCTAATTTTCGGCGGTCCTAGACCATGGCCCAATTAGCCTACATCTAAGTCCGCGTACGGATTGCGCGGATCGCTTTCGGTCACTTTTATCGGGAGACTGAAATCGAAGGCGCGTCCGTCGCCGTATTCGCGGCCCTTTGGCAATTTATCGTTTCCCCGCGTCATAGTTGTTTACCCAGTTGTTTCCCCTATATAGGAATGCTATACAGCCGTGCATTGCGTTTTCATCGATTTAGAAGCTGCTGCGCTCGTTCTATTATTAACCCCGCTAATAATCACTGTCGTCACGTAAAGGGCGACTTAATGCTAGCGCGATAAATTTCTGTTTGCCGCTTGCCGCGGACAGCCAAACGATAGATCGAACGTTGCGCGGGAAAATCTCGCGCCACTTTTACTACCTACGGCGTTAACTCCCGAAAACTCGCAAGCCACGCGCGAGCTTGGAAGCCGAGTTCCTCGAGGCGTCCGGTCACGCGCAGCTTCTCCGCGGATTTCGCGATTCGAAAGTTTCGCGATCGATTGCAGGCGGAAAAGTTGAACGCTCGAAAAGTCGGACGATCGATGCACGGACGCGCCGTCGAAACGGTTAAATCGCCATTCGAGTAGCGTTTAAATCGTTCGCTCGTCCCGTAAACCGGGCGCCGAAATATTCTCCAGAAATAACGAAAGCCAGCTCCTCCCAAACAAAACAGCAGCGTACGCGCTTGTTTCGCGCAGCTGTCCTTACTCCGTATTTACACTCGTCTAGCTTCGAGTCGCGAAGATCGATGAACGCTTCGAACGCGCGTTTTCCCGCCACTCTTGTCCGCAATTGCGGAGCTTTCCGGAAAATCCGGCCCACCGAACAAGCCAGCGAATCGAATAAATCGGGTCGAAAGTTTGTGTACTCCGCCAGGCAACCGTGTACTATCCTAAACTCAACTGGACGATGCATCGAAGCGAAATTTTGGGGGAAACATTAATTACTTGATTCGCTTGTTTACTCGCGGATAACAAAGCCTATTAGCTACCTACCTAAGCGAGAGGTAAGCCTGAGAATACGGCGTAGAGAACGTAATATATATATGAAAGAAAATGTGTAACAATTGCGTAACATTGAGTAACGCAATATAGTGTAATACGGCGCGACACGCGGACATAGTAAACGGAAAAATACGCGAAGAAAGGGGAAGGGAAATTTGATTCGAAGATGCGTTAAGGAAAGGGAGCCTGCAGACTTTTTCCGGAAAGCTGCCGAAGCGTATCGCAGAGGAATCGACCATGGCGGACTTGGCCATGAAAGTTGCAAGTCTGCCCGCCACCGTTCGATCCGTCTCGGTTAGTTTGCCGTCATTTGCATCGCGCATCGCGCATCGCGGATCGCGCGGCGAACCCGTGCAACGCGTAACGTGTACAGCGTAACGAGCGACGCGAGCAACGTTACGCGCTGGCTCGAAGCAACGACGCGCTGCGGGTCGTCTCGTCCTCCGCTAAAAGATATTCAATTTTTTATTGGCTTGGACATTGGTTTCTGGCGGAGCGAGAGGAAACGGCAGAGCTGCGGCACGAATGATGATGCGTGCATTTACGAGACGCGTCTTTCGAACGACGGAACCGCGTATACATACAGCCTTCCTCGGTAAAATTAGAACGAACTACGGAACTTTTTTTCCGTTCCAACGGACAGCTATAAAACGATCTAACAAGCCTGCTTCGAAGCGGCGCGATATATTTTCGAGTGGCTTCTCGTTGGAAGATTTCTCGTCGGTTTTTGGCCGATCGTGGAGAACAACTGACGCGGACGGTACCACGTGCTGCGATATGCACGCTTGCAGGCCATAGGGCAAAAGCGAGAACGGTGTTTACGAAAAAACAGATGCGATCGTGTTCCATCGTGCACCTTGTCTGTTGCCTAAAAATAAGTCGTTGCGTAAAATTAAGGGCGTGTCTAGCGGGACATGGTCGTTGTCGTGGAAATTACATTTCGTAGGTGCCAATTGTGTTTTTGGCTGGCTACTATTCCAAATTAATCACGGGTATTTCGGTTTTCTCACCAGCGGATTTGCGGTGTCGCGAGTTCTTTGTTCGCGCAATCTGCGGCCGCGGCCGCGGAGCAACTCCGCCTCGATTCGAGTGCCTGCTTCTCTCGCTCCTTCTCTCCCTCTCCCTCTACCTCTTTCTCTTTCTCCCTCGCTCCGTCGTATCGCATTTCCTCCCATTAAAGTCGCTCAGAGACGCACGCCTACCCTCGAAAAGATTCTCACCCGCTTTGGATATAAACGCGTATCTCGATCGAAGGCGCGTGCCAAAAAGCAGGCACGAAAATATACCCTGGCGTTGACCGGCTACACGAACGTGGACGTGAACGTGGACGTGGACATGGACGAGGATGCCGGTAGCGGTCGGCATCGCGACTGACGGTTCTATTCGCGTGCCGTTGCGTTCAACAGGCGAGCATCTCCGTAGATCTCGAGAGCCTGCAGCAGCCTCTTTTTTTCCACCACGCTCGCCGTCGCTCCGATCCGCGTTGCCGCCGCTCCGATCGCGTTGCCCAACGGACGAGGCCCGTCGAACAGTCTCAACTCCTCCGTACAACTCGCAGGAGAAAAGAAGACGGAGGGCGCTCGATCAGCGCGGAGAAAAACACGGCTGGTGCGTTGGATCGAAGTTGGATTTAAGGCGGCGGAGAGGTGTCGGGGTATGGCGAAACAGAGGCGCGCATAATTGGGAGAGCGTTGCGACAGAGGCTGGCGGGCGACAGAAGCAGAAGCGATGCATCCAAGTGGAAGAGAAGAAGAATCGACTGGCGAACGATTAGCTAGCCGGCTAACCCAATCTCTTCTCTCCGCTTATTTTTAGGGCGATGTCGCTATTAATACGCGCTCTATTATTGATAGAACCCGAGGGAGCATTGTTGAGAGAGTTAAGATTTCCGCGATGCGCGACTCGCGACTCGCGACTTGCGACACCGAGCAGGGACGACGACAGATGTCAAAGGACGGCCGTGAATTGCGAAACGTCGCGATCCCACCACCCGCCGTTTACGCGAACGCAACTTTTTTTTCTCTGCCCGTCGCCGCGCCTCGCCGTGCCTCGCCGTGCCTCGCCGTGCCTCGCCGCGCCGCGTCGGCTCCTTTTCTATTCCCGCGGATGTCATTAGGGATATTTTTAAAGGCGGCTATATTTGAGGTGGTTGAAACGTGGCTGCAGCAATCGCATCGGTAATTCGTGTACCGCGAGAAAGTAGACTCGCGTCGACGTCGATTTTTCGTTGCAAGAGTAACACGGTTCGGCTCGGAGAGGCGCGCTGAAAAGGAGGAGAGAACGCACCTCTGGCCGAACGGGATCATCTTGACGTGTTACCAAAAGCGACGGTTGCCGAGCTGGCCAGTTCTAAGGTCGAGTATTTTGCAAGGTCGCAAAGTTGCCATCTAATTGCCAACTAATTCGCAACAGACGTTGTTAGCCGTGTCTTCTTCCCATGGACTCGGCTATTTGAAGTAGAACTTTCTATTCGCAGAACTCGTTTGCTCTGCCTTGGCAGGCGCCAACGGTAGGCTCTCGCAAGGAAAAAGGATAGGAGTTTGATGCAACATTTTTGCCGTCGTTCGATTAAAATCCGCCGCAGCAAGAGGGTTAACTTTTGCGAAGGGGGAGATATCGAAAGAGAGGCGAAGCAGGTGGACGCGAGCGCGATATCGACCGGCGAGCTTTCGGGTCAAAATACATAGTTTTTTGAACGGATATGGAAAGAGCCAAGGGTTCGTTTACCCGGTCGATTTATTTTTACCTATTCCGACGTCATCGATTAATTTATTTTTCGCGATGGTAGCGCAGCTTGCGCTTCGCGCGCGCTTGTAATTAGCGTTTCGCGCGACGGAGACGAGAGATAAGAAGAGATATGGAAAAAGGTGGAAAGTAGCGGTTGGCTGCGTTGTTGCAGGGCGGACTACTGGAAATCTCAGGGGCGAAAGTTTTGCGATTTTTGCAAGTGCTGGATCGCCGACAACAAGCCCAGCATCGATTCCCACGAAGGTGGCAAGAAGCACAAGGAAAATGTTAGCAAAAGGCTTAAAGAGATCCACAAGAATAGCACGAAGCAGGCGAGGCAGAACAAAAAGATCGAAGACGACATTAAGAAGATGGAAAACGTAAGTAACGACCGCGTTTGCTTGCTTCCTCGTCGTATCCTCGCATCCGAGCGTATACCATCGGGCGAGCACTCGAAAAGTTTGCCGGCTGATCGCGTTGTTGTTTCAAATGTTCAGGCAGCCATGGCTGCTTACTTGAAGGACGTAGAAAACGACACCAGAGACATGACCGCCGATAGGATCATCAAGGAGAAGATGAATCGAACGGACAGCAAAGACGTGCGTACCCGATGTTTCCACTTTCCTGATATTGCGCTTGCGATCATACGTAGAAAGCAGGAATAGGGGTGCGCGGCATTCCGAAACTTTCCACCGTCCCCTTTCGTCCAGACTCGATCGTTGTTTCATCGTCGAGCGCGTTCACTGTCAAATTGTGTTTTCCGTAGGCTCGCACTTGTTACGCTTTGCTTCGCGAAAAGGATTACCTGTCTTCGCTTCTTTCACGAGGTTTCGAGACGAGCAAGAATTCTCTAAAGCTTATTTACTTATTTCTTTCTTTATTTATCCATTTATCAGCTAGTTCGTGTCCTTTGCTGATAAAGACCCGGATAACGTTTATTTGATTCGTTAACCCGGGACGAAGACGGTGTTTAGAGGTGATCGAAGCGGTGAAAAACAGTTAAAAATCTCCGACTTGAGCAAAAATACAAGATCGAGACGAGATTAGAATTTGTTCCCGAACCCAGCGTCCCAAGCACCCTTGATCTCGATAGAAACCCCTATTTTGTATTCCTCTGCTTTCTCCTGTGACACGATAAGAATGAGAAAAAGAAAACGCGTCGATTGCAGACGTCGAATTTCAATCGGTTGCCATTGTCAGCGGCTGCTCCGGAAACGTTGCCCAGGTTCAAAGGCGTGAGTCAGCAGGTGAGAATCGACGAATCGGCAACGATTAGAGGAGCACGCGATCGTTTATCGATCGGTGGATGGGAATAGACGAGACACGGTGCGCTATGGTTTCAGTTCTCTCAGGAAATCGATCCGTGCGATCCGACGGTGGCGAGAAACGCGGGCGCGCAACAGGCAAAATTTCAGCACAGAGGCGAGGGCAAAGCTCAAGGGAGAAGCAAGGCGGGCAAAGGAAAGGGGAAAGGGAGGAAAATCGTGGACGAGGAGCGTGCAGCGAAACCCGTTCGAAAACTTTGGTACGAGGCTGTCAGCCCCGAAGGATATACCTACTACTGGCACGTTGAAACTAACGGTACGTTCGTCTCATCGTCCTGTCATCCTTTCCAACTTTTCGCTACCTTTGCACCGCTCTCCATTATCCGCGCTTACCAACGACACGCGAAGTATCGCTAGAATTTCTAAAGCAACGATCGCCTGATCACCGAAGCCGCTGCTTATCGCTGGACTGCGGATTTTTTTATTCGTTCGTTCGTTCGTTCACGAACGGGTCGACGACCCTTTCTATACACGGAGTTGCATACGAGGAATCGCATTTAACATTTAATATTCAACATTTGCTCGCGACCTAATTGCATGCATTATTCAATTTAGCTTGCCACGGAATATGCTCTACATTTTTATGCAAATTCAAACTTTTCTAAACGCGGTCTAAGGAATGGAAGATGAGCAGAAGTTTGTTTCGCGCGCCGTTTATTCTACCTCGCCCTGTATTTTCGATGTCCGCGTATCATAAGTGCATACAAATCCGCAGTCTACTTGTCAACTTCTTATGAAATATACAGATCATACGTTTCATTTGTTTATTAAAAAATGTATCTACAGCGTATTGTTACGTTAAGTTGAACGTGAGAATCGTTACGATTTCCCTGGGATCTTCTGACCAGGGAAAGCATTAAATGAAATAGCAAACGAAACAAAGGAATCGACACGATTTCGTGTACCGTGGTAGTCTCGTAAGATTCGATAGCCAACTTTGCTATCGGAGATTAAGTTTGGAAAATGTGCCGCACTGTATCGTAACGTAACGTTCCGTTGGCGCGTTGCAGCTGTAGCGGTGTAGAATAAAGTTGCTTTCAATTTCATAATTAGATCGTATTCGTCGAAGATAAACAAACGTGCTCGAATGCTTTTGAACCGGGGCGGGGGGAGGGGGGGGGCTGTACATTTCGCGTACTAATCTCGCGTTTTTCGTGCGTCAGAATCGATTTGGTATCCACCGGAGGAGGGATACATGTCGTTGGCGGAGCAAGAAGAAGAGGCGAGAGAGCAGGCGATCCAGGAGGAATTGCTGAAACAGTTGGAGAAGGAAGAGGCGATCGGGAACGCGGACATTCTAGAGGAGAGGCGGGCGAACGCCGAGAGGGAAAAGTTGAAGGAGTTGAGGAAAGCGAGCGACGCGCAGCCACCGCGATCGGAGGGCAACGACAACGACAACGTAAACGCGAACAAAAATGAACACGAAAACGGAGAACGGAAGGAGGAAGCTGGAAACAAAGAGGAAAGCCGGCCCTACAGGAGGGACTACAGCATCCCCGTAAAATCCCATCCATACGGGCCTTGGCAAACCGTTCAAAAAACGTAAGTGCTCCTTGAGAGCGACCACTTCGATCGCTGGGATAAGTTTGGGAGTAAAGGCGTGGCGGGGTGTTTTTGGCGTTTCAGGGAGACGAAGCTGGTGGATTTGCAGCTACCGCAACAGAGGCAAACGCAGCTGCCGGTGTTCGAGAAAAGTGAAATGCCCCCCGTGCAAAGGACGTTCAAAGAAAAGACCGTTACGCAAATTGACGCGGGTGACAGCGACGAAGACGGACAGCCGACCACGTTTAAGAAACGAAAAATTGGCAACAAGAATGTACGAAAACGATTAACCGACGACTGATAACTTTGTTAATCGTAAACGGAAATGGAAACGAAAACGGAAACGGAAACGGAAACGGAAACGGAAACGGAAACGGAAACGGAAACGGAAACGGAAACGGAAACGGAAACGGAAACGGAAACGGAAACGGAAACGGAAACGGAAACGGAAACGGAAACGGAAACGGAAACGGAAACGGAAACGGAAACGGAAACGGAAACGGAAACGGAAACGGAAACGGAAACGGAAACGGAAACGGAAACGGAAACGGAAACGGAAACGGAAACGGAAACATAAACGTAAACGTAAACGCGGGCTTGGGTTGTCGAACTTTTGGCGTTTTACGCGGCGAAATCGGACGGCGCGTGCAAATTATCCCGCCACGTCGTTCTCTATCGAACATACCGATTTCTCGACGCGCGTCGCGTTGTTTTCTTACGACCTACGAATTGCCGCGGGAAATACACTCTAAACGTGACCGTCGTATTTTCGTCCGGGACGTTTAAAAGCATATGTGACGTGTATAAAATAATAGCAAACATAGTTTCTTTTCCATTGGTTATTTACGTAACGCGCGAGTTACGTAAAAAAGCAGCAGCTACCTTTTACTGGGCGTTTGATTTTTTTTTTTGTCAGCCGCGCTATAGGCTGGCGCTAGGCGCGTCAACCGTACAGCAAGAAGGTACAGCTGTGTCGGTAGGCGATATCGAATAGCTGAAACGACGCGCTGCTGGCTACTTGCCGTCTTCGCAAATGATCTCCGGTATGGGTATACTTTTTTCGGTAACGTTACCCGACGAGGCGTACCGTTCCTCTCCAAACGTGTCGCGTGTTCCGTTGAGTCGGTCCAAGATCACTTGCCGAGGCAAACCCTTGGTTTCCGGGAGAAGCACGAGAACGAATAGGAAAGTAGCGATGCAGGAGGTACCCAGCAGATAGAAGCAGCCGTGCACGCCCAACAACACCACTAGGGTCGGGAATAGTTTGACCACCAAGAACGCCATGCTCCAAGCGAAGCACATGCAGATGGTCATTATCATGCTCGATACGTCGCGACTGAGTATTTCCGAGCTGACCACGTACGGGCCTGGTCCCAGGCCGAAACCGTAGGCGATCATATACACGGACAGAGCTATGACCGAAATCCAGCTGAAGCTGGTAACGTCGTACCGAAGCGCTTGCAAGTAGCAGAAAGTTCCGAGGATGTAGTGACAGACGCCCATTACCATGCTGGACGTCAAAAGCAATATCCTCCTGCCGGCTCTTTCCACGAACATGGTGGACAGGCACGAGCCGAACACCTGAATCACGCCTACCACGATTGCCGAGCTCTCCGGCGACAGCGAGCTGCCCGACAGCTTGAATATCGTCTCCGTGTAGCTTAGCTAATCGAGAAACAGAAAATCGACGAATGAACGAATGAACGCGGAACGAGGATACGACCACCTGTTAGAATCGGAACGATCGTTTACCACGGCCATTATTCCAGCAAACTGTTGACCACCGAACAGTCCCAACGAAATGATCAATCCTTTGACGGTCGCTTGGTCTCGGAACAGATCCGACAGCCTGATCCTTTTCCGCGGAACGTTCATCTCTTTCGCCTCCGCCTGTATCCGCAACATTTCCCGCTCCACCGTCGACTTGTGTCCGCCTCTCAGCCATGACAGCAATCTGCCAGAGACGCGCGTGAAACGTAGCAAAAAAGAATTTCCAAGCGGCAACTGGATCGGATCGAATGAGTCTCTTACCTAGCGGCGTCGCTGTGACGATTGCGTCGCACCAGGTACACGGGCGATTCCGGGGTGAAGAGGTAGAGCGCGAGGTAGAGCAACGGAAATACGAAAGAGACGATGGAACAGGCGCGATACGAGAGCAACGCGCCGAGTATGTAGCCCAGAAGAATGCCGTTGTTCAAAACGAATATCAGCAGACTACCCAACATGCCGCGGATTCCGTCGCTCGCGATTTCCGACACGTACAGCGGTATCAGGTACAGCGCCATCCCTGCAGACATGCCCGCGAAGAATCGCGCGAAGAACAGGTGCGTCTGATTCGTCGCGAAGATAACGAATAGCCAGGAGGCGCAGAGAGGCACCGACATCAGGCAGCCGGTGGTTTTGCGGCCGAGCTTGTTCGCCACCGTGCCCACCAACAAGCTCACTCCTGCCGCCGATAAGCACGTTATTCCCGTCAGCCAGGATGCCGCCTCGTCCGTCATCGGCACCTTGCCCACCGGGGGATTTTCGCTCTGCAGCTGCGGAATCGTCGGCGACTGCCAGCCTGTCATCATCCCCACCGACAGGGACGCGATGTTCGCTGCGAAACAATCGTGCCTGCTGTTGCATTACTCGTGTCCAATGTTCGCGCGACGCGGCACCCTCGTCGAATACTTGGTTACATTTTCAAAAGCAGCCGTTCCTTAATCGGCTTCCACGTTTCCGTTCCGCGACGCGAAATTTCTACAATCGCGTAAACCTACCGATCGAGCCTAATTAATGAACAAAAATGGGCTACGGGTTTTTAGGCGTTTACGGGGAGAAATGAAATAGGTAAAACGGTTACACGAGTTTGCAGCGTCTCGCTTTTCTCTCTTCGCCTGCCTTCGCGTTCTCGATCGAACTTACCGATCAGCGCAACCAGAAGCTGCCGAAACTTGCCTGGCTCCCCGATTTTCTTGTCTTTGGGCATTTTCCCGTTTGCCTTTTTCTGTCGCGACGACCTGGCGGATCTTTTTAAGCGAACGGTTTTCTTTCTTGCTGCGAGCCCGCGGTCTTTCTGCCGCCAAACGTTCGATCTTTCATTCAATTTATACTAATCGGTAACTATCTCGTTACTCGATTCGAACGAACCGAATATAGATCTCTTATCTTCTATCTCGCTTAGCTCCTTTATTCTATGTGTACCTGGCAAACAATCGTGCATTCGCGCGCATCGCTTTATCAGCATCATCGATGCTTTTGTTTCTCCCTCTTTCTCTGCCGCCTTTTTTTCCTCTCCCATTTGTTCTTACGCTATTTGCAAATTCGAACGTAACTCTTGCCTCCGCGAAACTTGCTTGATACTCACGTCGTTCCCGTGGCGGAGTATCGACAATTCGCGCGACGCTGCGCGCTATTAATTATTTCATCATAGCTCGGCGAAAAGTATTTTCATTTGCGCAAATAAAATCGTTGCTTCGCCATCGTTACCCGAGAACACACCTAAACCACCTATTCGACTATGATTTATTATGCTATCAGATATGTGCCAGCAGCTCGCAACGCAACGCAACGCTAATTTATGGCTATTGCAACGATCCAGCGACAATTTTCAAGCGAAGGGCTGTAAATTAATTTCTAATGCACGCGCTAAGCTTTGGTGCCCGGTACACGTGCTCGAAATTGTCACGCGACGCGTACTACAAGTGCGTAATTTTGCATTTTCCCAACCGACAAACAAATGTCTCTACTCGCGATCGATCCGTTGCTCGGATTGCTCGGAGAATTCGCAGCGACAGCTTTGAGGAATGTTCAAGAGCAACGAGCGATACATAAATTCAGAATATTTAATTCGCATTACTTGCAAATTCAGGAACAAGTTCGGTCGATTAGCTGTGGCCAGGATTTCGATCGACGATATTCTTCGATCATTTTGGCAGTCGAAAGATTCCTTTCGCGGGAGTTTTACGATTTGAAAAGCAACGCGACAAAATTGAACAAATATACGTTACACCCCGATATCTGCCCCCGTTTTGCACGTCTTTCTGCCAAATCTCGCACTCCGTTGCGACATAAGAAATTAATTTAGAGACAACGAGATCGCTGAGTCAACGCTACGCGTAGAATGTTCCGTATCCGAACTAGTAAACCGATGAAACTATTCGAATAAGAAACTTTATCGTTCCTACGATGCCGAATTTCATCTGTATCAATAGAAGCAAAGAAAGCTTGCCCGCCTGTTTCAATATTTATGCATTCCGTATATCTCTGATTGCTAAATCGCGTAGATCATTAGGACACAGTTTGGATAATAGAAAATTGAACCCCGTTGCTGTGTTCAAAATTTTATCGAGTTGGCGATTTTTCCGGCAAGCCGAGCGTTGCTTCGTTAAGCGTAAAAATGGCGTACGCGCCAAACGTCTGCACAGTGAACGCGTTGAGTGAGGAAAGGTATTTGATGTTGCCAAAATAAATATTAAATTTAACCAACAGATGAATTATTCATCGGTACACCTGATAGTAAAGCTTTTCTGAAGAAAACAAAAGACGATTGAATCGAATGGAACGTGGAGTAGCGTGGCATAGGTATAGTTGACGCTATTCGGACATCGTGCTATCTTTTTACAATTTTGCGCTCGAGGTATCGGGCGAGGGATTAAAATAGATATTTTATTTTAACCGTGTATAATACGTATACATATATTTGCTTGAATACGCAACGAATGTTCACAGTTGGCGACAATTGTCGCTCGAATGGTAACGCGTACGAAGTACGAAGCGAGTCCAAAGGCGCATGCATAGGTGCAACTGTTGGCGGCGGAGAGTGCAGAGGCAGAGATGCCGCACACGTTGAGGTTGAGACGTATTTCCTGTTGCTAAATAACAGCCGAGCAGGTATTTAACCTATTAAAAGTGTGTTCCGCGTTCGATACGCGGGTCGTTTGTAAAAGAATAGTGACACGGTTTCTGGATAAACGCTACCGAATCCTAGAAACGATTCTACGTTGGAATAATGATTTTTCTTCGCTGAAAACGTATGCTTCTGTGGATTCTCCGTGGATCCTTTTGTCGGAACAGCCATATTAGGTTCACGAACATTGGACGGTGTTGATTTTCGTCAATAAATGCGACACGATTTTAACCAGATATTTTTCTCCTCTCTGTTCGTAGTCTCAATTTTTCTGATTTCGCAAAATGAAAAACCGTTCCCCTTCCTTCTACAGAACGATCTCGCTTGAAATCTCCTTTCAAATTTTACGAGCTCGAGTCGATTGCGAGCTGCCAAACTTTTTCCTACGTTCGAAGAAGCGCAGCGAAAATTCTTTCCGCTCGCTTAATATCGCGAACGCAAAGAAACGCGTTTAAAAGTCTTTCGAATTTCGATGAAATGAGTTGCAAAACGTATAGGCTATGTTGTCACTTGTTGAACTATGGTTCGCGCTATCCGCGCGATGCTCCGTGCTTAGCATTTGCTCAAGCTTCTCTTCGATCGCTTATCCCGTATTTCATTTGATTTATTCCCTTTTTATTGTTTCCCCTAAAGATACGTTGTAAATATCGAGGACCATGGCATGGTACTGCAGTGGAGCTACCAACCAGGAGATGGTGTCCAAGCTTAAAGGCAAGCCCTCCTTCTTTTACGCGTAAATTCAACGTTGCTTCTCTGCTTTGCAAGAGGCGTATAATTTAATCTAGCGATTGTATCGTAGAGGCAGGCATACTATCAACGGATAGAGCAGAAGCAGCGATGCTCGCTGTGGACAGGGGAAAGTATTGCCACGAACCGAATCCCTATCTGGATCTGCCAAGAACCATTGGCTACAACGTTACCATTAGTGCCCCTCACATGGTGTGTAAATCTCTTGGCATAGATTTACTTCATGATTTTATATCTTGGCTTGAATGGAAAACTCATATTGTTTCTTACCAAGAGACGGAATAATGTTTCGCGCGAAAAGCTGAATCTCACGCGGAAAGAAACGCAAAGCTACGTCGAAGACAGCCAAATGGATGCGGAAAATCGCAAAAAAATAATTGAATAATCACCGCTTTATAATTAAGTATAAAAAGAAAGTAAAAACGCGTCGCGAGAGCTCGATCGGAGTAAAGATATTTCTGGCGGGAGAAACGGGACGAAGGTTTGCGTTCGATCGAATGCTATTGGGATTGAAAGAGCAGGGCGTTTGTTGCAGCACGCGTATGCTTTGTCTATCCTATCCGACCAGCTGTTCGACGGGGCAAAAGCATTGGACGTTGGCTCGGGATCCGGCTACTTGTCCGCGTGTATGGCGTTCATGGTGGGGTCGCGCGGTCGCGTGATCGCGATCGACCACATCCCGGAATTAATCGAAATGTCTACGAAAAATGTAAGCGAAGATTGTCCCCATTTCTTGAAGGAGGGACGCATCAAGTTTATAGGTAAGAAGGCGCCGCTGCGATTTCTATTCACGAATAGTTGGTGTCGGGAAAAAGAAAGAGGCGGCCCTCCATCAGCGAATCCTCGATCTTTTTCCGATTGCGTTTGCAAATCTCGCGTATCGAACAAATTTGAACATAACGTAAATGTGTATACAATTAAAGTAAAAAAGTACTCGTGATCCATCCACGTGGAGTAGGTATGTACCTTGCCACGAAGAATCAAACAGGACAGTGTTCACCAACTGCGTGACTTTGCTGCGCGTTACATAAAACATAGACCGAAGACTAACGACAGGTCATTGTAAATGCGCCTAGTGGGAGACGGCAGATTGGGATACGCAGCCGACGGACCTTACAACGCGATTCACGTTGGAGCGGCGGCCGAAACTCTACCGCAACAGGTATCCGGCAAACCCATACCCGATACCCCTAATTAGCGGGCTACCCTGTAGCGGGCTAATTCATTTTTAAAGCCTCGCTCGGTGTAGCGTACACCAATACGAATACGCATTCCGGCAATCTATTTCATTCTAGACCGTTTGCGAAGATACATGGAGCAAGGCAAATAAATCTTCCTTCGCGTTATTTACCTATTCAAAAAAAATCTCACAAGTTATGCGAGAAATCGTAGAAGGACCATCTTCGCTACCCTAACAGCTCTATAGTGAAACGGGATAAGTTGAATAGAAAATGAAGAGCGCGTGCATTTTCCGCGTTCTTAGCAGCGCATTGATCCAAGGAGCAGTACCGTTGGCCGAAGCGTTGATTTGTCGTAACGTGGTTCGCCGTAGGGTAGCCCACTGTCCTATGAAATTTGTCCGTCTTTGGAATAAATTGTCGAGGACAAACCGTACTGTGGGTTTCAGTTGATAGATCAGCTGAGTCCCGGTGGACGGTTAATTTGTCCAGTCACCACCATACAAGGATTCCAGAGGCTTCAAGACCTGCTACAGGTGGACAAGAACGCGGACGGTACGATCGCGAAAAAGAAGCTGATGCACGTCTCCTATGTTCCTCTTACCGATGCCGACAAGCAGCTACTAAATCATTAGGGCACACAAATTAGGCGAGCGCTTAGAAATCGCGTAGACGAGTCTCGATGCCAGTATTGAAACGAAAGATCATGATCGACGATTCGACGATTTAACGGTAGCAACAACGCTGCGTTAATTTTCACTTTGTCGACGAAACGTTAGCAACATCCGAATGTTTAAGCGTCTAAACGAATGCGGTAGCTTGTTTCGCGCGCGAGTCTTAACATCTTCTCGAGATTGACATTTTTTTTACTAATATGTTGTATATCGATGAAATATATTTTCCCTACGTGTTGAGCAACTGAACGGTGTAAAATTAAATATTATGGATTAAATAAATTATCCGAAACTTATTTTCTAGCCTTTGCTTAGAATTATTTGAACGAACAACCCAAATTTCTAATAAATGCGTAAAATAAATGACAGACTCTGCTTTATGGAGGCGAGAAAATTTAGTTACGTTTTTTGTTACTTTTGATTACTTTCCTGCTTCAAATATGTTTCATTGAAGCTTTCTCTACGAAGATTATTCGAATGAAATGTTAATCGAATAATGGGGAATTATCACCTGGCAGCTAGCAAACGGCGTATCGCGAATCGAAGTTCGAAGTTGGCGCCAACGGTAGGAGCGCTACGTTGGTCCGCGACTCGCGAGAATTGTGAGTAGAATCTAACCTAAGAAAAAAGAAAATCGATACAGCAATGAGGTGTGTCAGTAGAAATTACAAATGCTCGCTACAGACATCTGCTTTGAACGAAAATCGAGATACGAGATTCTATTTTGCGTGATTGCGTGGCGAATTACGTGGAAAGGGAGATCGGTGAATGTATGATGAGTTTGGCAATCGAACGAAGGATAGGTATCGAGTTACAAAATTAGAGAGGACGCGAACGCGCGAGGGGGAAGAACACGAGATACGGAATACGGAGTACGGAGTATCTAGAAGCGGAGAGTTTCGCGTTGCGTGGATCGAGTGAAATCTAATTGAATATGATAATCGAAAGTGTTAGCGGTGACCGATGGAAAATAGTTGCTGGTCGTGGATGCGTTGGAAGCGTCGGCCAACAAAATTATTTCTCCGCGATGTATCGGATTAAAATTTGCAATCCGGATTAAACGGGATGCTGTGATCGCACGCAAAGGGCAAGCAGGTAATCAAGGCTGCATTCGCCTTTTTCCCCACCTACGTATTTATATTTCACCGTAAAACATCTTATTTGAATTCGTTTCAAGCGTTTGCTCGCGTCGTTTGCCGCAGCATCGCGCGATCGCGTTTCGTTTGTCTCGCGAATTCCGAGTCGCTGCTTTTCCTCGCTTTCGTTAGCCTACGTCGGTGGTTGGGAAATTGCATTTGGCTCGGGTTACACTCGGGAACGCGCATTGACGAAGCCGCAAATTTGGCCGGGGCAATCGCAATAATTGCACAATTAGATATGTACGCACGATGCGCTGGGACGTTCTCGCAACTTAACCCTTTGCCCTCCGTCGGCGCCGCAACGGCCACGGCCACGGACACGCTCGTTCGTACGTTTAAATTTCCTCGAAACTTCTACTAGAAGCTTTTCGCGTTCATTCGCATTAATTCGATTTCCATTTCGTGGAAAGAAGCGAGAAACGAATCGACGCTTAATCCCCTGTAACCTGAAGTTTCGTTGCTCTTGCGACGAACAAGATTGCAATCGAGTCAAAAATCTTTATTTCGATTTGGAAATTTGAATCGAGCTTCCTTTAAGAAAGCAGAGGAAAACGCATTTCGTTTGTTTCGAACTTCCAGTCTAGTTGAAAACGCGATTGAACATGTTTCGCGTGTTCCTCGTTTTCCATTTCTCGCGAGACGAAAACGTTTGCTCGTGAAAGCTCGGGTCAAGTGATTGAAACGTGGGTTGGAGTAGCCGAAAGATGGTTCCCTTTAAAGAGCTGTTAAGATGGTTAGGAGAAATGAAAAGGAAGAAAAGGTAATAGCGGAGGAATTGAGTTGGATTGATTGGTGTATCGGCGCGGCAGCGGGGTCAGCCGTTGTTCGATAACGCATAAGAATGCCCGCCTCTGTAGGTTAATTAGGCGTGTGAGCTCACCGTATGCGAGATACGCGACACGTATAAATCATTCGCGATGACGTTGGCATATTTTTATTTATACCTATCCAAACTGGACTCGTCTTTTATCGAACTGTTAGCGATAACGAAATCGGCGTATCGGTTACCTTTTTTTGTTTTTGTTCGCCAACATCGTGTTTGGTATTCGTAAACGGGGGACTCGTTCCTTTTTCTTATCAGTGGGGACCAACTAGTGACCAATTTGGTCAGTTCGGTGGAAACGTACTCGCCGCAATAATTGCAACAAAGCACGAATACGAATACGAATACGAATACGCTCCGATGCGACAGCGGTCTACGATAAATATTTCCATTTAGCCGAGTAACAAGCGTAAGGGTATTTTTGAACGATCCGTAGCCGAGTGGTGGTGGTGGTACGATGTACTCGGCTGCCGACACGAGTATACTGACTCGATAGATCTGCTCGTTTTCTTGTTTCCTCTTTCGATTCGGAACGCGGATGACGAGTAAAAATACAGGATAACGTTTCATTCGCCATTGTACGATAAATATCTCTACTCGAATGAGAAATTCCTCGAATTCTACCTACTCTTAGGTAGATATATTCGACGAGTCGATACAAAACTGTTCGAATAAATTTATTGGCCATTTAGTCGAATGAATAAAGAGTAGCTTGTTACGGCCGGTGAAATATCTGACTAAACGGGATTTATTTGGATAATTATGTTGGATAAATATTTATTCGAAACGATTCGAATAATGGCCAGCTCTGATCGCGTAATCGTACGCGTACGCGTAATCGGTTGGATGCAAATTATCGAGACGGTAGAATAAAATTGGCCGTCGGACTGGTCGCATTCGCATATTTGCCGAGGAATCGAACAGTGAAAGGTGTAACCGGTTTTTTTAATACAGCGAATTACATAAAGAAAGAGTAAAAAGTAAAGCGATTTGTCATGTGACCTTCAACCGGTTTCGTTTCGATTGACAGCCGCTAAAGGCTGCGTTCATTAATTTTCCATTATCCGTCGCACCTCGCATCTCGCATCCTTCCTCGCAACTTCTAACGTTTCGAAACGAAACGAAACGAAACGAAACAAATACTTCCTGCAATTGTTGGCGTTTTTGCTCGTAAATATTACCAATACGCGTATCGGGAATCGATACTTGTCTGCTAAAAAATGTGTCGGATCGGCGGAGCTTGTCGCTCGATAAGAAAAATGGAACGGCTATTGAAACGTACACTGTCGGCTCCTAGGCCACGAGCCATCGGACACTTGTCAGTTTTCAACCAAACGTTTATCGAATTCAACGATCGATTAATGTCTTGAAAAGCAGCGCGATCTCGCGCATTCGCCGGTGAAAATAAATAGCAAACGATGGAATCGTTTTGCAACTGTAACATCAACTTCACTTTACATTCAATTTATTAAGCGTCCGATGATTTGTGGACGAGAGCGTACGCGCGCTGCTCTCTTATTTAACCCTCCTGTGATATTTGTATATGTATATACGGCGAGTCACAACATTATTAGCGCACTTAGAATATTATCAGTGATACGAAAAGCAACAAGACAGCAAAGAAGCTTCTGTACTTTTTATTTAACAACGGTGCGCAATTTGTACGTCTAGCATTGTCGTTTTAAAGATGCAAGATTAAATGTTTGCTATGGATAAAGTCGACTTACTCAGTAGATCGATTGGAAGGATATCGTTAGGTGTTTCGCCGCACGGATGAAAGAAAGAAAGAACTCTGAAGGTTAAGCGTAACACGGATGAAGCAGGCGAATTAGAAAAAAAGAAAATAAAGAGAATCGCAGGAACGTTGCCCGATATGGAACGATTCAGAGTAGAATCTAATCTAATCTTGGAGGAATTTTTGTTAGGAATCCTGTGAAATCCTTTCGATATTATGTAAGTACGCGCGTGGGCGCTCAGTTTTGAATACGATACGTACAGTTTATCTTGTTCTTTCGATCAAAGCGATGAATAATCGCTACAGAATGTTGGCCGATTGTGACATTAGAAGCGGGCACAATGATTGATAGAGATGACGATATCGATATTAACCCATACGCTGTCAACTTTTTTTTATTCAGCTGATACTGCAAACGGACGGAGTCCATATTGACCCCGTCATTTTGTAAGCTGGTAAAAGTGTTTGAAGAAATTTGACAAAAATTTTCGCAGTATCTTCGCGCGTTCTTCGAGCGACTGTTTATTGAAGTACATTATCTTTTCGACAATGTGAAGTAAAAACACGAAAAGTGTATATCTGTAGTTTTGAATAAAAAAATACAGGGGTCAATTTGATCTCGGTTTACAATGTGAGGGTTAAAGATCACGCGTCCGTGTTTATCCGTAAAGTAAATCTAGAAACGTGGCGATCTTCCAAATTTCCGTAGCTCCCAAAGGGTTAATCTCTTTTTTTACAATAAACTAGTCACAATTGTACTACGAATCATGATATAGCTTCCGCAAAAAATGGATACTAAATTGGGAATTGTTGAACAAATGTTGACCAGTTATTCGAATAATTTATACGTAACACGATACGAAAGCAGCGATTAGCCTACAGCTAACGCACGTAAGTGCTGAAATAATCGTTGAACAAAGAGTTAAGTAGGAAATACAACGAATGAAAGTACTGAATGGTTTTGGTGAGTCACGGTAGATTGGTTGTACGCGCGTGTGTCGCAGGATCGCGCAACCGGCCGAGCACGCGATCTGTTAAAGGGAAGAAAAAAATGATTTGAAAGAAGATAGAAGCGTATCCGTGATGTATCGCAAGGCAAGGTTGGCAAGGCAAGGCAAGGCAAGGCAAGGCAAGACAAGGCAAGGCAAGGCAAGCCAAGGCAAGCCAAGGCAAAGCAAGGCAAGGCAAGGCAAGGCAAGGCAAGGCAAGGCAAGGCAAGGCAAGGAATTCGTTTCCGTGGAAAGAAGCGCGCGTTCAGTTGGTAGTTGGCGGTATTCGGTTCAGTACGACGCTGACCGTTCTCCCGGTAGAAGCTATCCGCGTGGCACGATTTTGCTCTCGCTCCGCGTGTTTTGTGCATTCCTGTCTAAATTTTGAGGCTACCCGAAAGAAACGCGCAGCACCGGTCTGCCACTCCTTTAATTCTTTCCTATTATTTACCGTCTATCGTTCCGCTGATACGCATCCATTCTCAGGTAAATGTAAATGAAAATATAAATGTAAATGTGGCCACATTGTGGCGAATCGTATTCACTGCTACTAGAATACGGCGCGCGGCGTCTCTTTTTAGAAGCTACGTAACTTTTTATCGGAAATACAGTGACTCACGAAATTGATCCGATACTTGAATCCCATTATGCGTATTTCTTAATTAACCCTTTGCGGACGGATCGCGATAGCTAGACTACGGGCGTTTTACGCACTCGTGGGAGATTTAGTCCTTGGTCGGATTATTGGGGTTGCAGAGATCTCGTAGAAAGTTCACTCGGCATGCTTGCAATTATTTGAAAATTGACATCGTCTTGTATTATCTCTTCAGTTTGTTAACGCCGCGAGGCAATTACTTTGCCCTTGTTAACACGACGATGCAAATAAAGAGAAACTTAAAGCGTAGTGTTAGAATTGGAAATCCGAAGAAGGGTTAAATTAGCGGAAAGGCAGAGGGGGCGCGTGCCGTGCAAAATTATACGATACATCCAAAGTGAAGTGCACGCCGTGATATGTAAAGTGTGAAACAGGATCTCTATTCAAGTCCTATTTTGTTAATTATGCTTGCAAAGGTAGGAGATTGCATAAAAATGTACAGTGCAACGCTGAGGTAACGCTGAACGCAAGTGTTTGCTCGATTATTAATCCTCTGCGGACGGCAGTTAACGAATTCTCGTCCACGTGTTGATAATATTGTCGATTTGTTTCTATCGCTCTGCGTCTATTTCTACTATCCGCACTGTTTATCTCCTTCCACTGATGGCAGGTTTCCCGTCGAATGAAGTAACGAAGTGGCGAACTAAATTCGTAGGACAAGCGTAGCAACGTTGTCGACACGCGGAAATCGTAAGCGGAAGGGAAAATGCTGCGCCGTCGCGGAAGGGTTCAACGCGGTGCTTCTGTATTTCAAGCCATAGGTCTTGGGTATATCTTTGCTTGGATAACCTTGTAACTATTGCAACTATCGCTGCTTCACCGATCGCTTTCTTTCGCTTTTAGTTCAGTTTATTTTACATGTTCTTTTCGTCTTATCAACATTGCCGGGCACGCGCGAATTTGGTACATCTATATTTGTACTTGCGTTATCTGTGGCGCAATTGAAGCACCTAGGGTCAGTCGATTTGCCGATAAATAAGTAAATCATTTTTGTAACGAGCGACAGCGAATATACGGGAAATAATGAAACCCAAGAATCGCGTCTTGTCCCCGTTTTAACCCTTTCGCTACGAAGGGCGTGCATGTTATATACGCTCTCGAAGATTAGACCAAAATTGATCGAGAGCATTCATATTGTCTCCCTATTCGTGCAATTATATCGAACCATGATCGACGATAGAAAGCGTCTAAAACGCGTGTCGTTTTTCGGATAAAACGTGCTCGCGTTGTTTCGCAAGAATCGCGCATTGGAGGCAGCCGGTGGAAAGCGAAAGCGCGTAATAATACTCGACTACTCGCGATCTTCTAGATCGTGGATGATTTTTCAACGGTCGTGGATGCGATCGCTCGGCAATATTTGTAGGCAACGGCAACGGCAGCTAATTCGGTGAAAAACGATCTACTGGATAAAGAAGCGGCTATACCTTCCTTTTGACGGCTACGATGAATTATAAAGTACATCAGCTCGAAACGAGGTTATTTGAATTTAAACCGAGTCAATAAAAGCGTAGCTGTTGAGCGTGTTGCTGTTGGAATATCGATCGCCGCTCTATGCGCTATCGTTCGTATCGATCTTTTCGCCACATCCGACGATCCGCCGGCCGTTTCGATCGTCGCGATCCGCGATCGGGTTCTCGCGAAGGAAAAGCGAATTCATCGGCCACCACACCACGGCTGCTACTTACGATTAGACCGGCAATCGAATGCAAAAGATACAAAACACCGCAACTATTTCAACACGATCGTTTGGTAACCGTCCGACGTGGAAATTGTTCTCTTCGCTTACTTTTATACATTTATACTTGCTCGATTTACGGTTTAAAGAATGGACGAATATGCGATAGTTCAGAAATATGTCGTTGCTCGTATGAAACTTGTCAAACGTTGAAATTGCACCGAAAATCGAGAAGGAATATGTATTCGGAAATATACGGTGACTACGCAAATCTCTGGAGCGCCTTTTGGCAAAGCCGTCGCGAACAAACGGAATTCAGAGATGCAAGTTAGACGGAAAAGATCGCAAACGAAAAACGAGCGCCGAAACGCGTTGCTCTTTAATGGGTTACACATTAATATTGTGCTCCACTTTTCTAGGCGAGCATCGAATTTTCTATTTATTCGCTTACTTTATTCACGGGCTATTGCAAGCCACGGTGAACACGCTTTACGTAAGTTTCGCGACGATAAACAGGATACGTACTAATCAGCGCGATGCGCTATAATTGCGATACAGAGATACGGAAAACTCTAAAATGAGTATCGGTTTATATTAAAAAAGATTCGCGTAGTACGTTAGCTGTCTTGGTTATTCCGTTAACGCAGCTTTGTGTCTCTAGAACAGTTTTATTTGTACCCAGGTTGTAGTAGTAGAGTTTGATTATTACGTAACGCGTTCGAGGGAACGTTAAAAATTGATTAACTGCAGGGGACGGCTGGGCAATTAATTACGTAATTGAAAATATTGAATACGAAAAGCAAGCCCGGGGAATTTTGCGGAAGAAAGGCTGGGAATGGAATTTGTGCACGAACGAATATCGCAAAGATCAGAGGCAGTTTCGGAAGCGCTGAGAACGATTGCGCAACAGCTGCTGCTGTAGCATTTTTTCAGAGCAAAGCAACGTTAGTAAATCTTGGCGCAGTCGGAAGACGCGCTTTGCATTTTGTCGTTTTATTTTGTCGTTCGTCACGCTGAATGCATAAACGCGGATGCACGCGTGTCGTAAGTATTAACCTACGAGCGTCACTAGTTCCGACTTGCGTCGATCCGATCGAACGGCTTCGAATCGTTGCGTAGAAAATGCTCGCGTCCGATTTTCGACGAAGGCAGCGATCGAATGGGGAAATTGGGCGCGTGCCGAATCTCGTCAAATCGAACGTCCTCCGTGTTTCGCCGCGAAATCATCCTAAAATTACGCTCCTTTTGCACTCGACACGAGTGTCGCGCGACGCTGGTAGCCGCTTGTTAAACAGAGATCGATAGCCGTTGAATTTTTAATCGAATCGGCCGCAATAAAGCAACTATGTACGTGTTGTAGTAGGTACTCGGTGAAAGGGAAACGTTTGGCGGGCAGAGCGCAGCAATATACGAAACGCGAACGAGAACGCGTAACGCGTAACGCGATCAGCGCCAGCGTAACGTAAAGTATCGAAAAGTCGATCGATCGTGCCAAGATCATTGACGCGACCTTGCCTCGACCAAGCTACTCATGTAACAACATAATCGTTTGATAAAAGCTTCCGAGACTGCGTTGCTCATTATCGGCAACTTTCGTAACATCGTTCGATAACGTGTTACATGTACTACAACACAGTGGCCGCTTGTAAATGTTACTCGGGACAAATTCAAACGCAAACGGACATTGCTGCTGATTCAGAGGCACGAAATTTGAATGTTCGACGATATTGAAACGCTTGAAAATTCAAATGCTTAGGAACCGAAGAGCTTGTAAATGCGCAACAATTCAAACTTAAGAAGACACGTAAAAGTACCATCGGTTAACGAGGAAGAAAGCAACGTTATCTATTCTAATAAAATAATACGTCGCGATAACAGCTTCTTGGGCTTCGCGTTTCTCGCTCTTTTCCAGCGAGATAAGCTTTTAAATGTCTGTAATCGTAAATTACTCGACTAATAGGGGGGGGGGGGGTGGTAAATCCGTGTAGTCATGGTCGCGGATGAGTGCAATTGGACGATGAGTTGCGCGTTCTTGGGAAAAATACAGCTATCGCGATCGCTGTCGTATCGAGTTACAGCTCGCGAAGCGGAGAGGAGACCATGTGCTCGCATCGCCGTCGCCAAAGCGATCTCGCGATCGCCCCGTGCTCACGCGTACATCAGGAAATCGTGTCATCCCTTATCTCGCGCGAATCCTCGCCCTCCTGCCTTTTTATCGCCCGTCGTTCCCATTCGCCTTTCCCTATCAACGGCCCACCGTTTCATCAAAGCTCGCGTGTCTCGCGAAATCGATCGATCGCAAATACAGAATACAGAATACAGAATAGAAAGTTAGAGGTGGAAAGGGGATCCCTTTGTCGATTCACCGTACGATCGCGTGGAATATCTTTGCTATTCGTGTGTTGCAGTGTTTGGAATCGAACGGTCGAACGAGTAAGAACAGTGTATCGGAAGAAAGATGCAAAGTTGTTGCGACGACGGCGCGAACGACGTCGTCTATAAGGATGTGGTTGTTATAGGTATGATTGGATCGCCAATACGAAAAGATATTACGCTTAGCTGGTTGCGTGCAACAGCCAATTAACCCCTTGCGCTCCACCACGATTTTTTCAATTGGTTCGCTGAAAACGCGAACCGCGTTTTACGTTGGCTTTACGTTTCTCGTTGTTCGAAAGAATATACATACGTAAATAATATACACCGTGTAAGCGTTCGCGGGGATAGAAAATTGTCGTGGAATGCCATTCTATAGTAGAAGATATATCTAGTCCAGCCGAAGGTAGACAAATCTGCGACGAAAATTGATGCGGAGGAAAACTCGACGTACGGTTACTGGCAAAGGTATTCGGCCGCCTGAAGAGCTCGAGAAAAGCTTCAGCAATTTTAACCACGTGTCGTTCACTTGTATCGCGATGTACATTTTCAAATAGCGGGACACGAATCCGTTGAGATAGTTTTTCTACAAACGTTAAACACGAACTTGGAGTTATGGTCTCGTTCGCCGATACGCGGAGTGGACCACCTAACGCGTATTTCTATTTTCTTCATCTGCACGCGCATATAAATGGGTTTCATACCCGTACGGAAATAAATAAATTCGTAGTCGATCGACTAGGATTTTGTTGTCGCGGATCGCGCGATCCCGAAGGTAGGTGGTCCAGCCGGGACAATTAGCGTATAATGTAAAGTTGCACGTTAATACGAAACGCGGCCGAATAGTTTTGCGAGCGACTGTAGGAGTTCAATGGGTTAAAGTATCGTCGGCAGAAGACTAAACGCGAGCGGCACTAATAGGGTGACACGACGTGTGTTTTGTTCAGGCAATGGGCCTAGCGGAATATGCCTTTCTTACATGCTCGCCGGAAATTGGCCGTACTACACCGGCGAGCCGCATCCCGGAGACGAGATGCTCACAGCCAGGTTGCACTTTAGCACGAGATCCGGAAACGGCGACTGCTGCGACGCGATCGACCAAGAAATGACAAACGGGACGAACGATGGATGGCAGGCAAACGACGGCAACGACCACGACCGCGTTGGATCGAACGGCTGTGGGGGGAAAAGCGGCGGGAGAGGATTGGCGGCTAGCACGCGGTGCAAACTGCAGTGTCTCTCTTCCGGGTTGGAAGGAAGACTCGGTGGTCGACCTTTGGCTCTTCTCATGGACCAACTTCAGCATCCTTGCGTAGACGCCGGCCTCGACGTGGAATCTCTGCTCACGTGGAAGTCAGTCGACCAGCACCCCGAGCACAAAACCATAGATCACGTTGTGCTCGGCAAGGGTGAACCCGGTGGCTCGTGGCAGGTAACCATATCGTTTACCACGCGTTTTCAACTCTTGGACGAACAGTCGGAAGTCGCAAGGTTGAATGTAACATTTCCGAATACGATTGCGACAGTCGATGGATCCGAACGTGTTGACCATCAGCTTGAACCGATGGATGTCGTTGCCCGATTTAGACATAAGGCAATGGGATACGCTGATAGAGTTGGAGCAGCATCGGAAGACAAACTCGGCTGATGGAGGCTACGCGTTTCAAGAGAAACCAAGTGCCTGTAAAACGGCTAGCAGAATTTACGTAGGCACGGTTGCTGCCTACTACAAAGATTACGTACAGAAGAAGAGGTTGGAGCAGTACTTTCGATGGTTGGTTCGCATCGCAGTTTCATTTCCAGTTGCTCTCTCCCTGTTTACGCCAACTAAAACGTCGCGCGCTCGCGCTTTCTTTTCAGCGGGACCATAGTTACCTCGGTGCGGCCAGTATACGCTTCTTCGCACGCGAATTGCCAGGGACAGCAGGACCATTACGGATGGATGGTGGACGGGTTCGAGAAGCAGACGGGAAAATCGTTCCGCTATCGATGCAAAAGAGTCGTCCTCGCGACAGGCACGACCGATCTGTCGAACCAGTTGGGCATACCCGGTGAAAATGCTTACCCCGGCTGGATAACGCACGACTTGAACGAGCTGGAGTCGAGGTTGGATCGCGTGATCGCGCAGCAGCACGCTGGTACGTCGAATCCCGCCTTCTTCGTCGTCACTTTATCTTGCACAATTAGTTTCTATATGTTTACAAGTGTGGTAAAAGTAGCAAACGAAATGTCGCGCAAGCGCAGTGTTGGGGCCCGCGGGAGGCGAGTTAAAGGAAAAACACCGCTAATGGCAGTTTTAGGGAACGGGAACGAATTAACGGAACGGCGGATGATCGATCCGGTTCTGGTGATCGGAGCTGGATTGAGCGCCGCGGACGCGATCATGGCAGCGCGGTTTCGCGGCATTCCCGTGTTGCACGCGTTCCGCGACTCCTCCGCCGAGTGGAGCAAACCGGATGCCGAGAAGATCCGCACCATCTACGATCGGTTGCAAGGCCTTCCCAGCTCCATGTATCCCGAGTATCACAAGGTTTACGAGATGATGGCCGACGGCGGTACCAATTACCCTCTGTACAGAGCATTGCCTGGATACGCGTTGCTCGAGTTCACCGAAACCGAAACTGGAACCGATGTTATCGGTCGCGCAAAACAGACCCAGCCAATGGTCACTCTTTCCGATCCGAACGGATGCGTGCAGTCGTTTCGCGTCTCCGCCGTAGCCATACTCATCGGTACGCACCGAACCGCGCACGAGCCACAGAGTACACCTATCGTCTCATCCGTTTACTTATTTTACGTCTGAATCCCCACTGGTAAGCACGAGCTGGACAAGTGCGGTTTATTGGGTCCGAGTTGACCAACGATGAAGCGAAAAATGAAAATGGTTACGCGGGGCTTCCGAAACGCGTAACAAAAAAATATATCGGATGATGGATGATAGATTTATTCTGCACCTCGTTTGCGAACGAACGAATAATCGCATGTTTGATCGAAGGCGAGAAGGGCACGTGTTTAAAAAAAACTATTCGCTTGCAGGTTACAAGCCAGACTTGTCCTATCTACAAGGGAACGGCTTCGGACTTGGAAAATATCCCGACAAGCCTATAGACGGTAAATCGAATCCGATCGAGGTGGACGATTTTACGTACGAGGTGACGAAAGCTCCGAGATCCGGGCTTTACGCGTTGGGCCCGTTGGTCGGAGACAATTTCGTGCGCTACATACTCGGTGGAGCATTCGGAATTTTAGTTCACATCCTGACAGTTTCGTCTGCCACGTGAGATAGCGCGAATCTTTTTAGTTGCGCTCGCGAGTCGCGCGATTCGTTTCTCTCCATCTTCCGACACGTGTTCACTGGACTACCCGTATTCCCCCTATCCATCGGAATGGCGAATCACTTTCGAAACACGTGTGTTTATTTGATTTCTTCGCTACACCCTTTTCCCAAACAAAATACTCTACTCCGCTTCTGGACGACTAGGCAAGCGAACCGAGATTCTTACTTCGAACCGAGGTTTCGGTTGTCCGTTAAATTTCATTGAACACAGGCCCGACCGTTCGTTCTTTCCTCGCTTTCGGGAACGCGTACACAGATCTGGATAGAAGTTCGTGCAACTATACGGCGACTTTCTATCGGAAGTTTAAGCGGGGAAGACAAAGCCGAGTAGTATACAGATACAATAAAATTCGTACGACTTTGATACCAGCATTTAGCGCATTCCATTTATTGAAAGAAACGTTCATACGACGATATCCCGTTGCGCTTCGATTTGTACATCGAAGACGAGGGTTTTTCCTCGCAGGTATTTTGGTGCATTTCAGTAACGAGTTAGCGTTTATGGACTTTCGAGTTTATTTCTCTTCTACTATCAATTTGCTAATAAATCATTTACAATTTGTAACGTAACGTGACGCGACGTGACGTGACGTAACGTAACGTAACGTAACGTAACGTAACGTAAGATTTTTGGTGAAGTTGCGATTAGTATTCGTAACGTAGCAGGAATTCGATTGACACGCTTGCGTGCATCTGCGCGTGCGCGCACCACAGCCAGGCAGATATCTTTATACAAATAAATAATTGTATTTACACGTGAAACATGTGTGTGAAAAGAGTGTGTCTGTGTATACGTGTATGCGTGTATGTAATATATGTGCGCGCAGTCAAGGAAATGGTTCAAATAACGGTAACAGTAGTATTTTCTTGAAACACACAACCCGTGTTACGTGTATGCGTATTAGGAGGTTCGAGTTAAATAAATTACATAGGTATAAAATATGTATACCGCTCAGTCTGTGATAAAAAGGTGCAATGTTCGAGGACGATTTGTCTCGTATTCCTAAGTACAGCGATTCAACATTGTTAACTGAAATGTTATTATTTATCTCGACGTCCCGTCAACGAATTTCGAGATACTTACTTGTAATGTTTGCTGCGTATATATCGATTGAAATCACGATTATAATATACGTTCGATAAAATATTATCCGTTTATTAAAGCAAAAGTACCGTCACGTACTACATACATACACGAGTGTGAGTTTGCTTCGACTGCCCTTGTACTTAAGTAAATGCTTTTTAAAATAGAGAAACTTTGTCCCTCGACTTTTGTCTTGTCGGCAAGCGTTCGCGAGAACGCGATTAATCTAAATCGGAACGAATACCGAATACCGAATACCGAATACCGAAATGCATAAAGGTAATATCGGTTCTCCAGGAGTTTTGTTACTTATGTTAGGTATAAATCTTAAGTAGCCGTACAAGAAACAAACACGGTCGACGTGGATAACGCGGTATAGCGTATCGTGGAATGATTTCTCGCGCAAAACAGGAAAAGACCGACCGGAACGATTTCTGGTGGTAAAGATAAAACGTTTGGTTTTATATATATACATATATATTCTATCGCTTTCCGGTTTAGCTAAAATTTAGAATTTTCACGGACTGGATCGAGAAATATTGCTCGCAAATCGCGTAAATTTCGCGACGCGAGCGTTTCCCCGTGCGGGGAGAAATAAGAGAGAATTAGGTGCGCGTTAAAGTGCGGCCGCGCAATTGAAACGAACGATATGCGCGGTTCATGTTTTAAATACGACGAAAAGAAAGCTAACTAGAATGATAGCTCCGGCGAGCACCACTATGCAGTACAACTTTTTATTGGCTCTTTGATAAGAATCTGCCTTTTTCAATTGCTTATAACCCTCCTGCACCTGCATTTGCGTCTGTTCAATATTATAATCGATTCTATCCAAGATAGTGCCTTGATCCTGCACCATGCTCGCTAAATCCTGTTCAAGGAAAATTTGCTTATTCTTTTTGCAAGCATTCTTAAGCTGTAAGCTGAGATCAACCATACCGATCGTACGAGTCCCTTACTTTGAATATATGCCTGAGATCCGCTATACTTTGCACTATGTGTCCGATCTGCTCTTCCCTTTCCAAAGTTACCTTCATTCTATCTTCCGAGTCCTCCAACTGCAGAAGCACCGAATCTTGCCTCTGCTGCCTGCTATCCCACAAGTCCGAACTCGAAGTCGCGGTCGCAGTCGCTTCGTTCGACTCGATTAGCCACGTGTCGGTCGCGGCGTCGTTTAAAAATATCGACTGATCTTCGGTAAAAAACTGATTGCTCCTCTCTTCCCTCGACTTCACCTCTGAAATTCCGAAACCGATTTAAACGCTTCTCGATACTCTCGGCGATACCCGGTGTACGTGAAAACTGTAGAAATCGTACGCGTCAAATAATGATTCTGAGCAGATCTGTATCGAATACCCAGCTCTTGCAGAGCCATCGAAAGGGCCATTACCGCGCTCGTCGCTAGCTGACGCTCCGCGTGTTTCCCGGCCTGCCGAGCCGCGCTCTTTATCGTTTGCACTTGAGAGTAGCCGCTGGAGAACGCGCGTCCTATTTCTCGCGTCAGCTGCTCCATTTGTCTCTCTTCCTGCGGACACGTTTTCAACCGTTTCCTTTCTCTCTTGTCCCTCACCGTTAATCGATCAACGCGACGCGGAATGGTTGCCCGACATTCTCGCGTTAACTTAAGCGCTACGCGGAGCTGGCAAGTTGGCGAATGTGGCGAGTGAAAAGTCTCAGACACCCGGCTTCTCCGACGCGATTATAAGCATAGGTCCTGCCGCGTATTTACATCGCAACGAAACGACAAAGGGTAGGAAACGCGGAAAGCTACGCGAGCACGCGTTAACCTTGCTTCTCTGCCATACCTTTGTCTTGCCAACTTCCCACCTCCCTATAGCACGCGACGAATCGGAATTTAGAGGTCCGGCCGCTCGAATATCGGAACGCCGCTTTCAGCCAAAATTCACCAACTACCGAACTTCTAATTTTAACGGAAGTTCGCACGCTTATAGAGCGCAATGGGAACTGTACAGGGAGCACATTTTTCGTAACTAGGAAATCCCTTCGAGGGGCGAAATGGACTTCGTAAAATTTCAACATTTTTTCATTACTTAACTACAAGTTTGCCCAGGACTCTTTTCCCAGCAGGCTAAAAGTTGAACATTTTTTATGCAAAAAGTTTTGCTCCTGCTTGCACCATTCTTTCGCTATTTTGAATAAATGGAAGAACAAGTTGCATAGCAAGGACAGATCTCACTCCTGACTTGCTACTTTATAGCATATACGTATGTACATACATTTAAATGCCCTGCTTTTATTTTCTCAATAACTATGTAAGCCTTGTAGAGAGCTAATTTCAATCCCCCAAAGGAACTTCTTGCCAACACAAAATTTGCCCAGCTTACAGTCCATTATGCTCTGCAAGCATGCAAACTATCATTAAAATCAGGGCTGTGAATGTCGGTGAATTTTCCTGGAAGAGACGTATCGATGTCAATTCGAGCAACTGTATACGGTTGGCATTGAAGTAAGCATTGCAAGCAGAAACCTGAGAGCTGTCATCCAAAGTGGGCCTAGTTACGTGCTTGGCGTGCAGCTCGGCCAAGCTGTCGAGCTTGACGCGCAGTCTACTTAAAATGTACTGGGTCTCCTCTAGAGCATCGGTCCACACGGGAGGCGCGTTGTTTTCCAAGCTGATGTTCTTTAATTCGACGTTGTCCGAGGTGGCAGAATCCGAGGCCACCAGGGCCATTCGGTCGGACAAATTCTGAAAGAACGCGCGGCATCGTTTGATCTTTGCGCTGCTGGCGAAAACTGAGTCTAGCTTATTTTGTACTCGTTCTAGGTTATGCGTGTCATACTTGCTCGGCGTATATGTGCTTGCTTTGCAGAGCATTGTTCCGCATTAATATAAACGGCTCGGTCAAGTTGCGCATAGCCATTGCGATAAATGTTTAGAAATATCCGTCGAACGATTTTAGATCGCTTGGCCAGCAGCCGTCGCGTTATCTTTCGTCCACGGCGGCAACTCTGCTCTCTCGATCTCGATGTGCTCCATCTGTCATCGCAAAAACACTCGATTACCTCGAATAATTAGCAAACTCGAGTTTGCAACGTTATCCGTGCAACTAGGTGGAACGACGGGCAAACGCGCGCAACGGCTGAAAGATACTTTTCCCTCGAGCACTAACGAATGCGCGCAAGCATAGGCGATCGCTCGGCGCGCGTACCGATGATCTTTTCCAAACTGTCCCGAAGCTCGCGACGCAAATTTCCTATCGCCGCGATAAATCAACGGATCGCGCTACTGCGAGTCGCTGTATTACTTTGCAAAGCTGCTGTGGTTACAAGCCGATTTTATGCCTGCCATAACCAACAATCCTCGCGCCTACCTGCACCAAGATTAACCCTTCTTCGAACATGCAAATTTACCATTAGCCAACAATTTAAATCTCTCCTGAATTTCATCGTCATCGTCTTAATATGCGTAAACTAAACGCGTGTCATCGGTAGTGGAAATTTGCCGAGACGATACCGAACATCGGCACTCGTTAAAGCACGCCAAATTTGAATTTGCGTGATTCGACGAAGGGTTAAGCGATCGCGTTCAATCTTTCCTGTCACGTTAAGCGCAGAAAATACTCGACGCCGTTAGAAAACAATGTTTTTATTGACTCATCTTAACGGAATATTACAAGTCTTTGGTTACCGCGATACGGCGACAGATATACATACGTAACCATAAATATTTACATTTGCTTTACAGCAAGTAGAAGTTTATCATTCCTTACATCTAACGTGAGAAACTATGGGCTGTGGGTAAAAACTAATTGGCTTTATTCGCAAGGGTTTCTATAATCAACGGCTTGGTGCTATAAAGATTTCCAATGATCACTTGTCTCTTTATAACCTCGAGAGCTTCCACTCCTTTCTCGTAACATTCGGTGATCTTGCTCTTATCCTGTATCGCCTTGTTCTCCTGGAATTCGTGTCGTATTTTACGCAAAGCGTACATCCTGCAACAGACAGAGAGAATTCCACTCGTCGAGAGCAAACAACAGTGCGACGCGTACGAAGCGAATAGAAAGGCGAACGGATAGAGTGCACGCGATAAACGAGTAACACGCCAACGTTTACGAGTTCTCGCCTTCTCGTACGAGCTACGCTTACACTTACCGATAATTGTAAGCGTTCCATTTTTTGCTCTCTTGAATTAAATTACGATAGAGACGCAAAATAGCGCTTCGACTGACAGCCATTATTTACGCTACGCGCTACACATCCCGTACGATCCACGGTCATAGATAAAGGAAACTGTAGATAGGTATCGGAGAACATTAATTGCAACGCGTTCCAAACGATCGTGGCGACATCGCGAAATTCCGTGACAACTGTTTTACCTCGCTTACGCATAATTCGTGACGGGGAACTCGTGATTGGTCAATACTCTATGGGCGGACGCAAATAGTTTCGCGCCTTGCCTTTAAAAGTCGTTTAGCTATTCCTGTAAAATTCGAATAAACTGTCTTGCCATTTTGTACTATTCTTCTCGTCGAATATAACGGAGGGTTCGCCTTGCTGAAAGCTGCCACTCTTCCCTCTAATTTGAATCTAGACATGTCTTTGAAAGATGCCCAGAAGTCGCGCGATTAACACTTGTCTAAATTAACCAATGAACTTCATTTTCACCTTCTTACCAGAGTTTAGATCTTACTCGTTTAGTGTTAATAGCAACGCAATTACGCGTACCCGATTCACTCCATTCTCAACATTTCATAACTTTTCTTGTTTATAACAAATGAGCTGCAAGGGCTACTTGCGAAAGGCTATAAGATAATATTATTGGGGCCCTCCCCTGTAATTTAAGCCAAGGGGCATTGAAATCGGACGTCTCGGAGCCGAGTAATTAATATCTTTCCTCAGGTACTTTTTGAGTAATCTATCATGACGCGATATATTTGTTTATAACAAACGAACCGCAAGGGTTAGCGGCGAAAGGCTATAGGAGAATATTCTTTGAACTTTCCCCTTTAATTTGAGCCGTGGATGATCCAAATCGGCCGTCTAGGAGCCGAGATTTAAACATTTCGACACGCGGTTACGCGGGCATGCGACGACCAGGTCTCTCGTAATGGTCCGCCACCTTTCTAATCCTGTCGAGAATGGCATTTTTTTATCGTACTTTAACTTTGAATATCCGCAGAGTAGAAGATACCTGTTTCATCGATAGAATGGCGATTTCTATCATCTTGTATGATCCATGGGATGGCCGCTAGATGGATGTATGGTTTCCGTGTCCATCGAATAATAAATTAAAGTTTAAAAAATTGCTAACTCCTCAGCCTCTAAACATCTTTTTTCGATGTTTCTACGCTCGAATGAAAGCGGAAGGCCTCAGCAGTGCGCCCCGCGTATTTTCAACGCTGCTGCGTTCGTAGTTCACGAGCAATTTACGTAATTCGGATGAATTGTTTACGACAAATGAAACCACAGATCCTTCGGCGTGAAATCCGGCATAATCGCGTGCCTGGACCTCTCAGCTCTAATTCGAGCCAAAGATCGTTGGGAAAATACGTCTGGAAGCTGAGGAATTAGCTTTTTTTGCCAATGCTAACCATCGCCGATGCTCGGCCGTCATCATGGCCGCTGCGTTTTCGCGTCTTCGAATCGAAGAAATAAAAAGAACGTGGTGAAATGCTCATTTTAATTGATTCATAAACGGGAATCACCCATTAGTGTACATAGATAATTGATCGTGCACCGAACTTACAATATCCTGCAAATTGATCTACGGAACGCGTCTAAAGAAACACCGAATGGGTCAATTATTTGACAATAACTATTGGCAAAAGCGGCGATGCGAGTACTATTCGTCCGCGAGAAAAACAAGCGCGAGTATTTACGTTCCCGTTCTACGTACAATCTACTAGAGCATGCATCGTTCGCTATTAACCGAGGACGTTACAGATCGACAGTTTAATAACGAAGACGGCGTGCGGCGATAGGGAAGACAGTAGATCGTATCTACAGCGAGGATGTAAAGACTCGTCTGCCTTCTTTTCATGGACGGACAGTATTTACGTGTATCGGTAAAGCCAAAGCGAGATTTGAAGCAGATGGGGGGACCTAACAAATCTTACATTGGCGTATAAAAGTCAACGTTGCACAAGAGAGACGGACAATTAGTGAGGCCGTTCGAGATAGCAAGTCGGCAGCGTCTCTCGCCTCGATGACGAAGATACGAGCCCGAAGTTACGCGTAACCGAACCATAGCCGCGATCCATTCGGTGTACCGGATTCTTGTCTACCTAAATTCGTTTGAAGTTTACGCTTTACGCGGCAGCGTTCATTTGTTCGCCACGTAGTCGTTTCTCCGTAGATGAATTCCCTTTTGGATACGTCCCAATGGTCTCTTTCAACGTCCAGCTAGATTTTCCTGCAAAATTGCGCGAACAGCGTTACTAATTTGGTTTCTAGATCTTTCTCACGGATCGCGTTACAGGCGACGATTAATAGACGAATACTAGGATCTTTATCGATCACCGCGATGCTCCTAAATTCTTATTCGGTGGAGATTTAGTACGAAATATCGGATGCGTGTCGAAGGACTCGAGTTTGCATACTGTAAGTTACGTACCATATTTTAAGTTGGCCGCAGGTACGTCGGGTTTACTCGAAATTCTATTTGCCAACAAGCGATGCCACGGCATGTGGATGTATCGGGTTCTGCAATAAATTCGTTTCACATAATATATCCATGTATAATAAAGTAGTGACTTAGGAATTTTTGCGTATCCTTTCGCATCTAAGATTCGCAGCTTAGAATTTACAGTAGCACGAAAACTATAGTGTTACATACATCGATAAACGATAAGTTCTTCTGCTTTTAATTCGAATCCATGTATCTCGAAAGATAATATATAAAGGTTCGCGAATACGTGGCGTGTTTCTTAACTTTTGTCACGAAGTGTATATGTAAATACGCAAAAGCTGAATCTAACGGGACTGTACATACAGACCAGAGATGATTCTAGCTTTCCCTTTTGGGCTCCGTCTGTGTATCGTCGCGTCGACAGTGATAAAGAAAGTTTGCGATAGAAGACGAAGAGCCGAGCGGGGATTGGGTGTCGCAGCGTTCAGTCTTCGCGTTGGAGAAGAAGCGGAATAAGTCCGTTGAATAAACAGACGGTGTGGTTACAGAAAGCACCTTTTACTTTTATTCAATCTTAACCCAATTTCCAGCACGTTCAATTCGCAGCAGGGCGAGAGATTTCAGATGGATGTGAAATTGTCGAACAGCGATGCAACGAAAGCGTAGAAGAGGAGAAATTACGTGTTATATTTACCGGTTCAGGATCGGCTCGTGCCGTTGCAAGCGAAGCAAACACGAGCAAGAGAGCAGCTGTCGCGCGGATCAAACCCGCCAAAGTTTTCATCGTTTCCTGCTCTGCTGGGCTACCGCGAGACCTCGCTATTTATTTGCCGCGCGCAAGCCGTTAGATTCGTTTATTGGCGACAAAAAGCGCGTTCGGAAGAAGGTTTAGCGATTCCATCCGCGTTTACAATTGCGATAAGGCGTCGCCGCAACTGTAAACGTAGCCGACTTTATCAATTTAACACGGGTTTCGCGGAATTTAACGCTCCTCGAGTCACGACGCGCGCGTAGAATGTAACAAATAAAGATTGCTCGTTGGAATTTAGCGCACCTACATATATCAATGTAAGTACGCAGTAGAAGGTTAAAGTGGCAGGACGTGGTGCAACTACCCTATATTTCATTTATTTCACTTTCCTACAAATGGACGGTCTATCCCGCGTTTAGTCAGCGGTTATATATAGCGGGGTACGTAATCGAATTGTCGTTAACATTGGAAGGTATGTAAGTGCCTTTATCTCGCCAAGAGGACAGTCGATTATTATCAATTGTAAAACGCGTGTTCCGGAATTGCTAAGCGTTGCCGCTCCGATATCGCCACGATTAAATCGATAAACTTATCGCGAACGATTTGAGAAAAATGGCAAGTACCTTTACAAGCCGTTCGATAAATTATTGTTTTTCTCGTCGAATGTTGCAAGCAACGAATTACGCAACTATGGACGAGTTTATCGTGGCTACGTACCTTTGCACCGACTCGTTCATCGAGTATCTACTGCAAAAATCCAATATATATTAATATTCGTGTAAAGCGAAAGAAACGACACATGGGGAAACGAAGTAAACGGGTGGGGGGTGAAGCGGATAAAAATATTCGTTTGTCATTTATTTCTTTATTAACGGGGCTAAACCCTTTTTAGAGTACAAAGGAAAAGAAATAATTCAGATTAATCGTAAGAGTTGAAAGCAACGTAGCACGTGAGATTCAAAGCTAGCGGGAATGAAAAAGAAGTCGATTGATTTCCAATACGCGTTGACATTATTTAGACGCGAGTCGAGACCATTGTTGACACCGTACAGCGTAGCGCGAGCTTCAAGAGGCGTAAGCAGATTACTAAAGAGAAGGCAACGGGGAGAACGAATAATTAAAGCAAAGAGATAGAACGACCCTTTACTCGATGATACTCGTGTCGCCTAATATTTCCTAATGATTCTACGCGTTCGCGTACGCGTGCTTCGAACTTTGAAGCGCTTCAGAGCGGTCGGCCCGCGAACGGCTGAAATAATGCATGGCGAAGGCGGGAAGAAGGTTGTCCGCGCAGAAGAAGTCGGAAAAGAGCGAGGTTGATTTCCGTGGATCGATGAATTTGGATTGTCCGTCGAAGGTTGGCGCGCAACGGGGTTGTTAAAGGAACGGTTTGTTGCGCGTCGACTCGACTAAACCGTCGGATGGAAGAGGGAAACGTTTCGTAAGCCGACTCGTGGGGTGGAAGAGGCGAATCGGCAGGCGTGCAGCGGGGAAGGCGAGAGGATTGGATAGTCGGAGGGAAGATGTCGAGCGATGAAGGAACGAGAGAGGCGGCGGGAGAAGGAACGGAAGCAACGCAAGCGACGGAAAGAAGAGAGGACGTGGAAGAGGAGCTTGGGATCTTGGAAACGCTTTGCATATCGTCGCCGCGAAAGGTCTTTTTCCTTTGCATCGGGCCGCGCGTGATTCACAGGGCTTTTCTCTGCACGCGGGACGTAACGTAATTCGGCGCCTCTGGTTCGTCGAATTCGGCGGTAAACGAAAGGAAAGGACGCGTCGCGGGTGTACCAAAGCGCTCCACGGCTTTTAAACGACGTGATTCCGCTGCCTGAAAGGTCGAGGCCTGTTTCGAGCGGGAATCGATAGCTAGCTGCTCGCTGTTCGCGGAACTTGGCCAATTACACTCGAGGCAAGATAGGTATTCGATTTGACTGAAGGTAGACGCACGCGACGATAAGAGGGATGGATCATCGTTTGGTACACCTAACGCCGCCGTTGATTCGCTTCTCGCGAACGAATCGAGCCACGCTTCGAAAACAGAGGCACCGAATTAGCTTCTTGCACGCCTAACGTACCTTATGCGAACGCGCATCGGGCTGATCCTTGCCACGCGCACTTTCCTTTTGCACGGCACAATGCTTTTCGCTAGCTCTTTCCGTTCGAACCTATTTCGGGCGGCACTAGAGGCACGCGAATCGTGCACGATTCGGAAGAGATGTCGATTCGGTCGGCGGAAAGGTAGGATTTCGATGAGAATCGGAGCAAGGGGGATCGCCGCACGTACGATTACTCACGGTTCGCTCGTGGCTCGATACGCGATCATCAGCGATCCCTTTTCACGACTGCAGTTGAAAACGAATCGGAATTTTAATGGCAATGTCAAGGAACGTTAATGAATCAGTGGGCTATTCTCGCGTTCGAGTCGGCGATATTTTCGCCACGCGATATCGAAGCGATCGGTCAACATCTGCGTACTCGTCCCACTACAGGCACCCGCTCTTCAGACAGATACACGATAACGGATTCGATAAAAAAGATGGCGGGGCGTTAGAGTAATTTGGTCGGGCTTTTGAGCTCCGTTCAACTCGGCTGCGTTACGTACGCATAATACAGCAACGTGTTCTGTATTTGTTGAACGTATTGACTGGACGGCGAAACAAGGGCTGGCTTGGTTGCCATAGCGTTGCACGGAATCGATTCTACCTGCTGCCGCGCCGCACCGCCGCCGCTTTTATCAGTGGCTCCCTCCGCTACCCTCCCCCTAAACCACCGCCGCCCTCTTCCTCTTCCCGTTCGCTGCTCGTCAAACGCCAAATCGTTTCTCTTCATTTCGCCTACCCGATCTCCAATCGTTTTCGAATCGAGCGTCTAAAGTAACAAACGATACGAGCGCCAAAAATGTTTCCTTTTCGTTTTATTTACGGGCAGAATAGGAACGGGCTTGATCCTTTGCACTGGAAAACTATTTTAATAGAACAGCCTACCTAGGGGTAACTTGGACACCTTTTCTGCCTCTTACGAGAGCTCTTCGAGTGTCGCCGCGTATTTCGGAAGGGAGCTAAAGGGGTGCCGTCAATTTGCTTTGCTTTCAACGAACGAAAGCTTAAACTTTGACTTCTTGATCGCGAGAAAGGAAACGCGTGTCGCCGTAACGACAGGGAGTAGGCGCACTTCGGAAGACAGGCGAAAGGAACCGCGAAAAGATGCAGAATGAAATGCTACACCGACGCGATTAGACGATTCAAGATTTAAGACGGTTCGACGCTAAGCGAAAGAAAATTACCCGTACGGTTGCTGCTTGCTAAAGATTACTTCTTCGGTAAAAGGGGATACGAATAGCTCGACGAATCGGGCGACAAACGCCGCGAAGGATGGACCTGCCAAAGAGAGAAACGCCGCGCTAAATTAGCGTTCGACGATTAGAGCGACGCTAGCAGAATCGTACGATGATAAAAATTCGTTCCTCCTCTTCTTCCAAAGCGCCACGCGTTGAAATGGTTGGCCTGTTGCGAGGCGAAAGGATCGAAGGCTGTTGGATCGGCTGATCGCGAGAGAGAATTTCGCGGATCGCGACGCGGTAACGAAAGCACGCGATACGTGTCGATCGAAGCAGTCGCGCGGGAACAAGCTCGACCGGGAGACGATGCCGTTCGTGAAACGCGTCGACTCGCATACCGGATCCCTCCGAGACGCATGATCCCCGATCGCCGACTAAACGTTTCTATCGGTTGGTTTAGCGTAGATCGCGGAGCAAGAGGCGATGGCTCACGATCTGACCACCACGCTGAGGAGCGAGCTGGCGGCTCTGGAGTACAAGCGCGACAGGCTTCTGTCCGAGGTAAATCGCGTCGCGTTGCTCTCGGATCGAGGCTCCTCCGATCTTTCGGTTAACGTTTGCTAGCTCGTTGCTGTAGCTTCAGGAGGCGAAGAGCTCGATGAGGAGCCGGGATCAGCGGATAACGGAGCTGCGAGTGGAGGCTGATCAACTTCGCGAGCAATCCGCCCGGCAAAATGCCATCGTTCTCAGTCTAAAGAAACGCATACAGGTGCGTTCCCCGCTTTTATTCGTTTCTATCGTACTAGTCGCGCGGCGTCACTCTTCCCTTTTACTCGTCGCTGTCGCTGTCGCGCAGGAATTGGAAGAGCGGGAGAGGAATCTTTACGCGAGCCAGGCGCGATACGAGACGGCGATACAGGGGTTGCAGCGAGACCTCAAGTATCGCGAGGAGAAAATTCGGGAGTGCGAGAAGAGGCGACGCGAGCTGGAGCAGACGGCGTCGGAGGAGGTTCAATCGAAGGAGCGGACCCGCTCCGCTTATCAGGTTTCAATTTCCACTCGCTTCGATTCCCCATTTCACCCCCCCCCCCTCCCGCCTCTCCCTCCGCTGTCGCTTCTTAAAGCTTCGATATCTGTTGGACCGAAGGAGTTGGCGCGGAAGTTGGCGAACGCGTTGAACGTGGAGTATCGGGAAGCGATTCATCCGAGCCCGGAGATGGCGATTCACAAGGTGGAAGAGTTGGCGCAGGAGGCGAGCCGTCTTCGCGCGAAGAGCAGCAACGCGGAGACGCAGCTGACCGCGGTCGAGGTGGACTTTAGGAGCTGCCGAGACGCTCTGGAGCGCACCGTCGCGGAGAAGGAGCAGCTTCAACGGCAAGCGTCTTCGCAGCTGGTCGAATTGGATCGTCTCAGACAAGTATTTGCCACATACTTATTGGCGAGAATAGTCGCTAAGAGAATAGATCGATTAAACGACCGATCGCTTGTTTGCTAGGACAAAGAGTGTCTGGAGATGCAGTACAGGGTGGCGGAAAGGGAGCTGAACGAGCTCAGGGACAAGCTGGTGAACGCGAATAGAAGCATAAGCAGCGCGAATGGGAATATTTGCAGCCAAGAGGCGTTGATCGGGCAGCTCCGAGGTGAAACGTTCGCCGAGCAGTGCGCCGGCGAGCATGCGAACAGGCACAACGAAACCAACTTGTTCTACGCGCATCAGCGGACTGCGCATTTTTATCCGTTCCTCGAAACTTTAAAGCTGCAAAAGATCGCGGAACGCGCGCAATCTGCAAACTTGTACGAAATGTCGAAAGCGGTGTAGAAATTGCGACGCTCAAAGGGCGAAGCCATCCCTTATGTAGGTGTCACGCTTCTTGAAATTTTGCCTGCGAAGATGCGCATTTGCATAAAAATCCGCAGCCTATTCGCGAGCAAAATGAATTACTTGGTGCCGGGCTCGGTATCTTCGGTGCTAACATAGATTACTCGACTAATTAGTTGCGTATTTTATCAGCCATAACTAGAGTCGCGTTATCACGCTTCGAGCGAAAGTATGGGTAAAGATCTGCAATCCGCGAAACGATTCGCGCGACAGATAAGTCGATTGTCGTTCGTACAATAGCGTATTAACGAAAACGCAACCGTTTCCCTGTTTTACACCCCCGCTCAAAACGCTTGCGACTCGCTCGTTTTCTTACTTATCGAGTAAAGGTCTTGCTTACGCGTAGAAAAGCTAATGCGTTAGCTTCGTGGAAGCATCTTGCCGCCGTTAAGCGCGATACGATGCATCGAAGATGTATTTAACGCTAGGTTTACGGAACTCGTCACGCACACGCCGTTCAGATTTCATACCTAAACGTATAGAGACGATAAATATTATTTTTCAGTACTTTATGTTAACTTTACGTAATACAATGGTATGAATGTGTATTCTAATTTATTCTCTCCATTCTCACGCTTCTCATTTCGAATATTTATATGCAGTATACGTATTTTTCCGGAAACCTGTCAACGTATGCACGTAACGTCCGTAAACTTAGCGTTAATAGCGCCTTGGTTGTTTACCTCTGCTCCGAATTGAGAAGAGAAAAGAAAGGAAGGTGGATCTTTGTCAGCCGAATTTGATGGAAATGAGACGTGGTAAGGAGTTTGAGCGAGGGTGCGCATGCTCGCCGCTGTTTCCGCGATTCTCGAATCGTCGAATCGCCGAATTGCCGAATAGCCGAATCGTTGAATAATCGCGGCTGTTGGTCGCTTCGTTGGCCCCGTTCGCAGAGGATCTGAAGCACCGGGAAGAGAAGGCGCAGCGACTGCAAACGGAGCTACGACATCTCTTGGAATCGATGGCGATACTGGTCAGCGGACCGAACAGATTCGTCGAGTCTCACGAGAACGCGATCAAGGATCGCATCAGGGAGACGCTGGCGGAGAACAAAGATCAAGCTCTTGTATTTCTCACTCGTTTCCGCTTATGCGCCCGAGGCGCGCGTCAACCTTCCTGAAAATCCTTTCTCTTCCCTAGACTATTGAAAACCTCCGTGACAAGGTAAGCGCGGCGACGGACGCGACGAATCGGCAGGCCGAGTTGATCGAGACGACGATAGCGAAGATGCGAGGCATCGAAAACGAGCGGTCGAATCTGGAAGGCAAAGCTCGCAAGCTGGAGTCCGAGTTGACCGAGTGCGAGCTGTCCAAGGAATCTCTGCGCAGGGACAAGCAAACGGTATGTTATTGTTGCTACTATTATCTATATCTCGTCCATTATTTCGAAGAGGATTCGATTGCTGCCGCGGCGCGTTAATGCTACGTTCTGGCAGTGCTCGAATGGCTATCGTAAAGCGAGACGCGCGACTTTTGCAGTTGGTAAGCTTTTTGGAGCGGCTGGGCAAAGCTATGCAAATGGACGAGATCTCGGAAGAAATGGGTATCGATCTGCAAACGGAGTCGCTTTTGATGCGAGCCGAGCAGCTGGCCAGATTAGAAACGGACAAGCTGGTGGACAAGGTAAAATATACATATGTATATGTATGTACATATATATGTAAGAGAGGCGATCGCGGTGGCTCCTTTTGCTCGCCAATCTGCTAATGTGTCTGGTCTGTTTTGTGTTTGTTTGTTCGCGCGGCGAATCGCGCGGCTTGCGGGCTCCGCGTTCGCGCAGTACTCGCGCTGCAACTACACCACCGTACCGGGGATTCGACGCGAGCGATCCTTCCACGAGCTTCCTTCTATAAAAGAAGTAAGCCATTCTGGCTGGCTAGCGGCTGATTTGACAAATTCCCGGCTTCTCCTTTGCTTTTGCAATCCCTTGGAACGTCCTCTTCAGCTGTCGCGAATCGCGAACCGCGAACCTTTTTCACACGCCCCACAAGCCGCTAGCCCTTTCTTTCCTCTCCCTCTCTTCGTTTTCTGTTTAGACCTCGGTGGTGTATCAGCTGCAGCGTCGCGTGCGAACCCTCCGAGAGCAACTGCAGCGGAGAGATCTCCACTTGGACCTCCTCCGGAGGAAGCTGTCGCTTCAAGAAGACAGCGTCAGAACCAAGTCGATGCTCCAAAGCGAAAGGGACGAGGCGAATCTTCGGTACGTATTCTTCTGCTCTATCGCGCGTCTATCCGTCCACGCGTGCACGCGCGCGTACGTGCATACATACGAGGCTTGCTTCAAGGGCAAAGAAGCTATCGAAACAGACGGAGCGGCTGCATGTTCAACTTTGCGAGGAAAAATCGAGAAACCGCGAGCTGAGCGCGCAATTGACCGAAGCAGCGGATTACAAGGTAAACGCGCACCGCTGCGCTTTTAACGCTTTCGGGTCCGCGCAGCGATTCGGTTGAGATGATAAAAACATGGACGAAAGCTTCGCGGCTTGCGTGCTGTTTTTCTCGAGGGCCGTGGCAAACGCGCCTTCGGCGCATTCCCGATTCCCGATTCTCAATTCTCGATTCACGATACCCGATGCCCGATACCTGATAGCTTTTAGCGAGGTATCGCAGTGCGCGAATTCGCGTACGATTGGTCGCTGTAGAGTTGATTTTCGCGAAAGCAGATCGCCGCTTTGGAGCGGAGTCGGAAGATAGAGGAGCTTCAAAAGCGTTTGGTGGAGAGCGAGATGTTGAGAACTCGATGCAGCAGGAAATTAACCATGATGAAAGAGCAGATACGAACAACCACCGAGACCGCGGAACAAGAGAGATCTATCAACGATCACTCGTTGCAGTTGCTGAGAGACGAGTTGGCGCAGGTGAAGCAGACGCTTTGCGAAGCGACGAAAAGGGAATCCCAAGTAGGTTTTCCCGTTAAGCCGTGCTTGCTTGCGGCTTTTAACCCTTTCACGACCGCCCGCGCCGCCAAACGAGAACCCAACGCGACTTCCCATCTGTCGCACAAATATTCCACCTAACGTAATCTTTATCTCTTGTTTGCTTTCTCTTTCACTTTCTTTTACTTCTAGCCTCTTCTCGCTTCGTGCCTTCTGTGCTTTCTTCTCTCTCTCTCTCTCTCTCTCTCTCTCTCTCTCTCTGTGTCTGTCTGTCTCTCGTCCTAGCGTTTCTACGATAAAAAAAGAATCGGAAGGATATGCGAAATATTTGGGTAGCTCGCGGTTAGCGGGAGACACCGAGACAGGCGTGAAAGGGTTAACGCACGTTGCCAGTGGTCACAGGGTGACACTGCGCGTTGCTACACAACTGTCACGTTCCTGTTCTAGCTGCAAAGCTTCCGTGTCTCCGTGGTGAAATTATTGTCGGAGCCGATCTGCACAGCCGATTACGAGATAATTTCGCGGCTGCAGAGAATGGTAGCGGCGCACCGTGACTTCACGATGCTCTCGCGCCGATACGACGAGCCGTTGGAAACCAGCCCCTCTAGATGCACCAGGTAAAATACTCGCCTCGGTTACTATCTTCGTACCCACGAATCTCCCCGGGTCCGTCCCACTTTCCTCTATTTCCCTCCTAAGGATAGCAACGACAGCGCGTTACGCACCGGTCGCAAAAGCCATTACCGCGTCACTGTAATTTCACGTTTACCGCTACTTATAATTGCCGCGGCTTATCGTTTGTCGTTTAATAGCTGCGGTCGCACAGAGACTCGTCAGCTCTTTTCGTGGGCCGCGGCCTTCGCGAGTCGCGAGTCGCGTCGCGAGTCGCGTCGCTTGGCTGACAATGAGTAACATTGTTCGCGTCAACGAACGCGTCGGATACTCGGAATTACGATGCCACGGGTGAACCACGGTCACCGATCGTGTACATTACTAATCATTGCAGTGTACATCCGATGCACGGTGCGAGATCGCCGGGGTCGCGGTGCACTCGATACGAGGACGCCGGATTGCCAGATCCGCAGGATCTCGGCGACATGGAAGAGGAGTTCGGCAAGCGACCGCTACGAAGCAGCCTTCTTCCGTGACGTCGGCCGATATTTCGTTGCTAAACGTTCTCGAGCAATGTTTCTTCTCCCTGTAGAGATGAAAGGAACGGTTGCATCCCGAGGCCTTATTCCCCGCAACTGAATCGTATTTCTTACATCATCGGCGTGGTTGCGTACGCGATCGAGCTGCGCGTAACGCAGCCGCTACCTACGTACATATGTGGTATCGGTGTAGAGTGGAACAACCGCATTCCAGGCTGCAGACGGCAGAAAGAGGCTACAGTTGCGCGAGTTGTTTGGGAACGCAGCGGACAAGGATGGAAGAAAGCGAAGTAGCCTGTTACGCTCGGTCCACACCGACTTGCGCGCCGAACCGTTGGCGAGCAGCTCGGAAACGGAAACGAAAACGTAAACGGATACGGATACGGATACGGATACGGATACGGCACCGCATGCAGTTCGCCGAAAGTTACGGACTCTGACAATGAGTTGTGAAAGAGGCGCTTCGAGGTGGCTCCTGCTGAGCGAGCAGTGTTTTTTTCGCTGCTCGCCGAGCCGTCCATGCTGCGGGCGAACAGTGTTCGCTGCCGAAGAGTCGTAGTCGTGGCCCCAGTGTGGAGGCAGCGTTACGCGAATCCCTTGGGGCCTGCAATCTTTGTGCCAGCCGGACCGCGCCCATCGCTCGCCAACTTTGCAAACCCTGTGCAACCCTCTTCGGATCGGCAATATCACCCTCTCGAGTGATCGACGAAACCAGTCGACGCGAATCCGTGCTTTTCATATTCCTTTGCACCTTGTTCGATCATTGGGAAAATCTATAGACAGCCGTCGGACGATTACACCTAGATTGCTTTTCCGAGTATCACCGTAGCTTGTAATCATTCCGTTTCGAATAAAGTACACGTACATACGTATATCGGTTGGGCGGAAACAACGAGGTTTCTATTCGAGTGAATGGTAAGCGCGTGGAATCGCGAAGGGAAGAGGAGTGTCGGAAAGCGGCGCGAAAAGTTACGAATCGGGAGACGCGGCGTTGAAAGCGTTCGCTTGCCGTAAAGACGGGTGAAGCTCTAAAGCAACACTCGTAGAGAAAATTGGGAGGGGGGGGGGGGATGGTAATGAGCGAGGGTTGCGCGGTGCAAAAGGGGAAGAAGAAGGGGAAGGAGATTGCCGGCGAGGAATCTGGGGGGAGTACAGGCGGAATTTCGCGACGGGAGAAAAACGTACGTGTACGTGCGTATAGGTGTAGGACTGGGTCGGAACCGGGAACGACTGGTTAACCCTGAACTTGGCCAAGAGTGAACTACCTCTTGGCTGTTGGCTGGCAGGATCGCGAATGCAAACCCGTCGCGCGTCGCCCCGTCAGCTTTCGCCTTCTCTCTGCTCCCTGCTCCCTGCTGCCAGCTTCTTCGCGAATACGCGGCTTCTCTTACGCGCGGGGCAACGCTAGGTACGTGTCGTTTCACGCGTACTTAAAAACTTATCACCGAATCACCGATTATTTGTAAGTTTCCCTTATCTATTTAGCTTGCCGAGTAGAGGAACCTTTGGCCGGTATCTTGGCGCGTGTCGAGGTTGCCAAGGTTGTCGAAATTCGATTTTTCGTACAACTGAATATTGGAAAGATTTCGGTGTGGAACGGAGAAGGTTCATCGAACCCGTTCGACGGTGTTGGCGTTGACGTTGTCGTTGGTACGCGACACGAGTGAAAGTCGGGAAAGCGAGATGGGGAGGGAAGGTTGGTGGAATCTCGTTTTGTAATTTTAATGGCTGATCGGATCTCGTCGACCCTGAACTTGACCACCGATCTACCTTGCTTCGTGTAGGTGCGTTACGCGAGACTCTTTCCTTAACGATGACGCGACGTGGACGTAACGCGTTAGCCCGCTGCATACTTGGCCAAACGAGCAACTCGAATTTCGATAGCTCCGATGCAACGGAGTTCGATGGAAGCCGGTAGCCAGATCAGTCGCTTATATTATCGCGAACGCTACCTCGGATCTTTTCTTTAAGCAACGATTACGATATTCGATTCACCGGATACGCGTTTACCGGTGTTAAAAATTCATATTACTCTGAAGTGCATGTCCCGGTTAGTCGTATCCATTATCAGACACTCTTTTTTTTTATCGTATCGCATTTATCTTCAACGTCAAATAGAGAGAAAAAAACGAGATGGTCGATGTTTCATCGTTTGAATGAAAGATAATTATCTGTTTTTTTTGCTGGTAATTTACCGAGTTACGAAAGAAACTGTCGACGGCGGAGGGGGAAGAAGGGGGAAAAGATTATTCGCGGTAACATCGTTCCTCGAACCGAAGAATAATTCCGTTGGACGCGAGGTTTGGCGGTGGTAGAAGAAATGCCGCAGTTTCGAAACGGAAAATTCTGTTCGATTTAAAAAGATCGGTTGGATGAAGTAGGCATGATAAAATGAAACATCTAGCAAGATTACTCATACGCGACGTCTTATCGTTTCAATTTCTTCGCGCCTCTATCTCATCGGATATCGCGTTTGAAAGATAATGCTCTAGATGCTTTATGGTTTTCCTTGGCTTTATCTAGCTATGAATTTTTAGGCAGAACGATTGGCCGGAACGAGGTGTGGGCGAAAGATCTATTGGTTCAATCTATCGGTACACGGTTCTTTGCAGCCTGTCTCCGCTAAGGTACGCGAATCGTCCCCAATTAACGTGACCTATCCTTTTCTAGTGTCTAACGGCGAACTAAACGCGCGAAACGAGCTGCACTTACTTGTACCCGATCAATGCCGCCTCGAAACTTGCAAATGAGCGCGAACCGGATGAACCGTCGCGTTTCGGATGCGATCAGCAGGCATCCGAATGCGTGCAAACCCCGAGGCGCACAGGAAGGCAGGAAGAAAGTAGAAGGAAAGCTATAATTAAGGAAACGTAGATATTTAATAAGGCGGTATATTGGTGCGCGTGGCGGAAAGCGATCGGAGGTAACGCGGCTTGCAAAAATTCGACTATTTAGCTGCAAACGTTCGCGGAGTTGGTTTCGCTTGCGAAACGAAGTCTGTCGCGAATGCTTTCCTAATTTATCGATAACCAGACTTTTCTTCTTACGAGAGCCGGATCAGATACGAATGAACAACGGAATAGCGGTATTCAATTTTTTGCGTACGCGCTAATCGCGTATCGTCAAGGCGATGATATCGATTGGAGGTATCTATTCAGATAAGGGTAAAGTTTCTCGTGATAAGGTTACAAAGACTATTGCTGCTTCTCCAAGCTTTGCAACATTCGCGTTAGAAGAGTCGTGGCATTCGCGTGAAACGAATCGAGCAGTCAGGAAAGATGAGAGCGCACGGCCTTTTGCTGATCTGTGTTATCGGCGTTATCGCCTTGCAATCGGGTAAAGTATCGATTTAGCCGAATATTAACTTGCGAACAGGCAACGCAGTTTCGCGCGGCGAGAAACATTTTATTTGCATTTCTCCTTCCATCGATTTGCCTTATCGAATTGCTTATTTCAACGTCGCGCGTTCACGGAGCGCCGCTTGCGTCCGAGTTTCTTCTTCTACTCACAATTACGTTCTGCAGTTTCGTCGAGTTTCAAGCACGCGTGCAAATGAAATGTTACCTTCGCGCAACGTTGCTCTTCAATGCCGTAAGTTCGCAAGTTTTCTAAATATAAATATATTTTCTGTTTATGAACTAGCTCAAGCCGAAGTGAAGCAGATCCAGTGTTACAAGTGTAACTCGGAGGAAGGAGACGATTGTACTACCCTGGACACACAGAAATTGGACCAGTGTACGAACGCAATTACCACTCCGTCACCGTCCACCACGGGATCGACCTCTTCTAGCTCTGCACCCACGGGATCGGCCGCTTCTAGCCCTGCATCCACGGAATCGACCGCTTCTAGCCCTGCATCCACGGAATCGACCGCTTCTAGCCCTGCATCCACGGAATCGACCGCTTCTAGCCCTGCATCCACGGAATCGACCGCTTCTAGCCCTGCATCCACGGAATCGACCGCTTCTAGCCCTGTATCCACGGAATCGACCGCTTCTAGCCCTGCATCCACGAAATCGACCGCTGCTAGCCCTGCATCCACGAAATCGACCGCTGCTAGCCCTGCATCCACGGAATCGACCGCTGCTAGCCCTGCATCCACGAAATCGACCGCTGCTAGCCCTGCATCCACGAAATCGACCGCTGCTAGCCCTGCATCCATGAAATTGACCAGCGGTACGTATGAAGCGATACGCGATTAAATTTTAACGGAATTGGTTTTACCTAAATTGCAACGACTATGGTCCTATCGCTTCTCACTGTTCGGTGTCCCGAGCCGAGCGGAGCCTAAACCCATTCTCAAGGAAAAGATGTAGCGAGAGCGAGAGTAAAAAGTAGAAAAGGGGAACTAGTTGTTGCGCGAGAATTGCAATGCGGGGCCGCAACTCATTGGAATTAAAGCGTGCGATGCTGTGTAATCTCGTGTACCAAATTCCGTAGCTTGCGCGTGTATTTCGTCGAGCTTTCGCGCCCTTCCTGCATCGCTAGGCGTCTTTTCTCGCGAAGCACAGCGAAGCACAGCGAAGCGTGCTGTCTTTCTTCGCGTAACCGTCCTAGCTGGCATTTTTAAGCATCCGAAAGATAAGGTTTTAAATCAGTCGAATCATCCGTGAAACGGTTAGAGTAAATAAGTTAAACTATTTTTGGAACTCCACTAAACGCTCGCAATATTCTCGTCAAACATTTGAGTGTGTGTTGCGGGATGAAAAATTGGTAGGCAGAATATTTTAGGTACGAAAGTTGAAACGGTTGAACGGTTGCGAATAGTCGGCAGATTTTGATGCGTTTATAGGAAATCGAGAGGTGCGAGACAGTGCAGGATGCCGGCGATATGCCAAGCAGCCAGAATAATGCAGCAAACAATCAAACTAATCGCTACTTAGGTCCCACTCAGGGCCGCGTTAAACACTTTCGGAGGCCCTAAGCGCTTGACAGATTTTCAGGTCCACTGCAACGCAACGCAACGCAACGCACCATTTCTCAATTGTTTGCGTAAAATCAAATTTTAATTTCTCGAAACTGAATCCAAAGAACCTGCGGTAAAATGAACAATTCCTACCGCTCTTTCGTTTTACATTGCCACGTAATTTTGTTTCACTTAAACTTGTTCGGTGTCCTTGTTTGCTCGATGCCCGAAGCATTGCTGTAATTCGATTTCCAAAAACGAAAAACGAACAAATATAGTGGCAAATGTACAATTGAAGCGCAAGGGTTGCTTCTTATATCGCGCGTGCAATTTCAGATGATTCCGTGGAAGTGAAAAGGAAGCGAAGAAACGTGATCGGCCGCTTTTCGAGAGTAAGTCCCTTCGCCGACCAGGAACCTGGAGTTTGGTGTTACAGAGTGGAAGGTGAGACACTTTTCCTTACGATACTTCGTGCGATTTAAATTCCCCCCGATTTGCAAGTGGCTTTTACGATAACAGCTCGAGCTGCGTTCCTTTAACCTGCCGCGATCTTATCATCCGCGTGTAATCTTGATCCGAACCCTTAGTTTCGTATCTCCGTACACAATTTCGTCGGGAAAGCTATATACAAATGCAACGCTGCTTAAACATAGACGTACATGGGCCAGTCGCAAAAGTCCACGTGCATTTGCAAGTTTCAACCATATAAAGGCATCCAAGAATTTCGACGCGTTCGAAAAAATTAGTCGTGTCTGTTAAAATTAAACTTGAGTAGATTCAATACGCACGTTCTTCGGAGTCTACGTATAGTATACGTAAAATAAAGTCTATGCACGTACATACGTATATTATTATCGCGCTATAATTCATCGTTCGAAGATGGTCAATATTTCGGTAAACGTTTCACGCGTCTCTAATTATGCCGTCGACCTTTGATTACGCATTACTAAAAGCGCGGCAATATTTCTCGTATTAGAAGAGGTTTCATCTGCACTCTTTCTCGAATGTGGTAAGCGATAACGTTGACGGGTGGGTAATAATTCGATCAGCCGCTGTACACTTTTCGGACACCCCGATAAATCGGGCTGCACGCGTTAGAAAATAGGATAGAGAGGAAGATGGAATCGCTGGCTGTATAATATGTGCTGGTTGTTTGCAGCGGGCACGGAGAACAAGTCCTTGGACTTGGGTTGCACCCAAGACGCTAACTTCTGCAAGGACAAAGGGGACGGCTGCAGGATTTGCGACACGGACGAATGCAACTCGGCGACGGCAAATATTGCGTTCGCGTCGTTGGTCGTATCTTTGGTAGCAGCTCTATGGTTGACGAAATAAGTTAAACAGGCCAGGCCGTTGATCTTCGAACGAAGCTAGCTAAAAATGAGACACAGCTGTCGGTATTGACTGTGACATGTGACAGGTGGACTGCGGATTTTTATGCAAACCAGCGGGCGGCACGGTACGCAAAATATGACTAATTCGAGTAAGGCGTACACGCGATTCCTACCTATTTATGCGTGTATCCGACTCGTAATGTAACTCGCGTTTAACTTCCATTTCGTTGCTTCTGTTTGCGATTAGAAAAAGGAAAGAGATTTGCATAAACCTCTGCGATCCAACGATAAACCTAGCGACGATCGTTCGCTCACGGGCCTCGTAATTCCACGAATTCCTTTGCTAAATTATATTCACGATTATAGTATCGCGTTACTGTATTTATATATTTAATGGTTGAATAAAATTTTCTTCTACTCTAATCACCGTAGGATTAAATTGTGCTAAACCAGCCAGTGAATTACCAAATCGTTGAATTCATCCACGCTTTAGGCTAACGTTTCCATTGATTTATATATTTGTAACAACAAAAACGTGTGTTGATTTCGATTAAATAAACACGTTAAGTAAAGGACATATTTTCAGGTTTTACATTAGTTGAATTTTCTTCTCGGAATTGATTTTATACGGACCTAATACGAAGGATATCTTGCAATATCGGCATATTTCCGTTAATCACCGTTTTTATCGTTTTTATCGTTTTTATCGTTTTCCGTACACCGCATTTCTATTTTTGCGGCAGCACGTTAATACGGTGCGTCGAAAACGCGGCTGATTTTCTTCCATTTCAAGACTACGGTACTTAACACTAGTCCTTACGGAACCCGTCACACGTTGACGCCGTTCAGATTTCATAGCTAAACGTATAGAGACCATAACAGTTATTTTTCAGTACTTTATGTTAACTTTACGTAATACGATGGCACGAATATGTATTCCACGTGATTCTCTTCATCCTCACGCTTCTACTTTCGAATATTTATATGCGGTATACGTATTTTTCCGGAAACCTGTCAACGTGTGCACGTAACGTCGGTAAACCTAGTGTTAAGCGTGGCAATTACCGCGAAGATACCGCGTCCTCCTGTAACTTACAAAATTACCGTTTCACTGTACGCACCTGCGTATAAACGTCAGTTCGCAATGAAATAACGTCAATGACAGGTTTAAACGTTTAGTCAAAAGCTGCTTATATTTCTGTTCGTATCGATGAAGCACCTGCTCTAAATTAATGTTTAGACACATTAATCGTTCGAACAGATCTAAGCGAGGATAAGCGCCGCTAACGTTAACGATCCGTTCTATTAATACTCGAGTGGTAAGCAAATGCGGTTCTACGTGGTTGCATACAAAGAAAGTTGTACAGCATTGGGCGAACGGTTGGAACCGTTGATGGGAAATTTTTCGAAGATTTCAGAGCAACTTGCAACACCATCTCGGGCACCCTGTCGACGAAGATAATATAAAAGGAAGACGCTAAACGGCTGGCATGGCGCGGCGTGGCGGAATTTTTCGGCACACGCGAATACTTACGTCCGGATTGCTCGTAATACAGGGAAGCGCTAAGCGTTCCCCCGGTTAAACGTCGCGTCTGGCCGAGGAACAGGGAAAATAGAGCGCGCGATTTCCCGCATGCATCTCTCCGTCCTCCGTCAACGATTCGTCCCGTTTCCCTCTCCTCCTCGCTACCGAGTGAAAGCGAACCCGATTACGCGTTAGCGTACGAACTTTTCACGCTGCGAACAGCGACGATGTTCGCGCACGAGAAGCATATTAGGTTGAAAAGCTCGCGAATGTAACTGCGAACCAGTGGAATGCGCGGAGTTCGTTGCCCTCGCTGTTTGCAGTCGCTGGTCGAGCACAGCTAATTAACCATTCCCGATATACTTTCGTTTAGCCACTGTATCAGCCGTTCCAGTTCATTTCGAGGACTCGCCGCGCGTGCATCGCTGCACCTACGAATCTGTCGGCGCGAAGGTGAGCGGGAACCTTGGCAGCGAAACCGCGATTAAACAGCGACGCGGCGTTTAGGGTTGCAAAGGATTGCAAGGTTGCAAGATTTTGCAACGAGCAAAAGATGCGGCCGAATCGTGGGACGAAGCTGACGCGAAGCCGGACGATTGGAAAGGAGAAGAGAGGTTGGATGAGCGCAGGAAGGTGCGAATTGCGCGCGCGGAAATGAGCATGGTGCAGGATGCATGGTTGCGCGATTGCGCAGACGAATTCGGGCGTGCTGGTGGTCGCGGTTGGCGCGTCTCAGCGCCTCGTTGCTGCTTCGTCGGGGGAATCGTGGCGCTGCGCCGCCGGTGAAGAAACGAGTACGCGCGCGGTCGAGCAAACTCGATTCACCGGAGCTGACGAAGCTGGCGGAGGTTGCGCCGAGCGTCCCCACGTCGCGTCGCACGATTGCCGAGCAGCGAGCGGCGAGCGGCGAGCTCCGAGCTCCGAGCTCCGAGCAGCCAGCTCAGTCTACCGTCACCGCTCGCGAGCGTCGCTTCGACATCGTTGCTTTCGCTTTCCACCGAAACGTTCTCGTCCTGCGCCCCGCTGTTCTTCGCTCCGCCGTCCACAGCGATCCTTCCACTTGTGCTACCGACGCCGCGCGTCACGCCAGAGAAGAAGCTTCACCGGAGGAGCCGCTGGACGCGGCGCGGCGCGGCTCGGCGCGGCTTTTCGTCCGCCAGCTTGCAACGGAGCGGAAGTCGTCGGCGGACCGTCCGACCGCGACGCGTCGATCTGTTTATCGAGCCATCGCCATGCACGATCGTCGTCGCGTTTGAGTGTTTCCTCGCCGCCAGTTTGTTCGTAGCCGCGAGAGAGGATTTGCCGGACTACCGTTAAGCCAACGTGAGTATTCCATTTCGCTCGACGAGCAACCGAAAGCGAGCCGACGGCGAATCGTTTGGCGGGAGAGCCGACGAACGCTGCGAAGAGAGAAAAGGATACCGCGTCGAGAGCAGGCGACCTTTTGCCGTTCAAATCCGCGTTGTGCCGTATGTTGTTCGCCGCTACCACCGCTACCGCCGCTATCGCCGCCTCCGTCATCCTCGAGACATTTCCCGTGGCCCGTGGCCCGTGGCCCGTGGCAATAGAACGCGCGACGACGCGACCCATCGAGAACGCTCTCCAGCAGCTTTGAAACGCGAACGGAGTGCGTGATCGTGCTTACGCAAACGGGACCACGAATCAGCAGCAGCGCAATTGATCTTCTCGTTGCACAGTGAATCGTGATAAGTGCGGCTGCGTTGCTGCCGACTGGCCCAGCCGGATCTGCATTCGCTAGGCTCGTTGAAGCTGCAGCTAATTCTCGCGCGCCCATTCGCCCTACGATTAGCCTTTCGGATGTTCCGTGTGTCGGCCGAGCTAGGCGTTGGAAGAAGAGCGGTGTTCGTTCGGGTGTGCGGTGGCCGGCGGCCGGCGGCCGGCGCGTACCGCTGCTTCGATCGTCCGGGCCGCGTCTGACCACCTGTGCACACATTCTCCTTCGAATTAGTTCCAGGTTGCGGCGCGGCGTCTCGAAAGCTCTCCCTCGCACGGTCATCGCTTCCTGCCCCCGGAATGTTAGATTTCCGGCCCGCTGATCTCCTTAGGCACGCGAATCTCCGCTTAGTTTTCGCTAACGAGGCGAACAAAGCGTTGTTCGTTAAGCGTAAATCGTGCTCGCGTTGCGCAGCAGTCGTAAGCCCGCGTGCACACGATTTCCACTTGGCGTTTCCTCGCTCGCTTCTCCCGCAGCTCGCGTCCTCTTCCCTTTTCTTCCCCTCCCATCAACGCAAACTCCGTTTCCCGGCTGTCCGCTGGTTCAAACTCCAAACCGCAAACTCGTGGGAACGAGCTTCCAGCATTGTGTTCGTCGTTTTCTCAGCGACGCGCGTTGCTCGGAAAGTGGTTTGTTCGTTCGTGGCTGCTGTCCTGGCTGTTTGGGGAACACGGCAACCACGCGTTGCTTCCCCTTCGGAAACAATACTATCGCTGCAATCGGAACGCGGGAACGGAGCAGAGAAAAGAAGCCGTTGCACGATCCTGTAGCCGCGAACCGACACCCGCTCTTTCCTTTCGTCCAGTCGAAACTTTCGATCGACCAACGGCCACGCGCTGCGCGTACCTCCGTTGCAATGCACAACAATTCGTTGGGGCGCGCGTGCTGCTCTTCGCCATTGCTGGCTTGCGCGTCCACGGGCGTTTATGGGAAATTCGGCCGCGCAAGGTGCACGCGGCTCGCAACGATCGTCCGTCCCGTTTTCTCGCGTCTACGATTCTACGGCAGAGGAATCCTTCGGCTAGGATAAAATCGAAGAAAGTAGTCGCGTTGTTTCGTTCACGGATGCGCGTCGAAATGCAATATTTAGGGGGCAAATGGTATTTCTATTTGGGTTTCGTTCCACCGCGCGTGTTCCTGCTGCAACTCGCGCGCGAACCTGCGACCGGCTTGGGAAGCGAAGCGCGTTGAAACCACGAATCCGTATAAAAATCCGCGGCAGATCGTTGACGGGTGACCGGGACGAAGCTCGCGGTTGCGGAGCGTAGCAAGAGGCTGCCCCGCGATTTCCCTAATCCACACGTCGGAGGAGTCACTCGTTGGCGAACGAACGGGCTTAAGTTCGGCGAGAGGGAGGGAAGGCAGGACCGCGAAATCGCCGTGGCCAATCGAATCGACTTCAATGGCATGCGTGAAAATTAGATCAGTGTGTCAGGCACACGCTGCGTAGACGCGATACGATCGCGCGTCGCGTCGCTCTGCTCCGACCCGATACCGTAACTTCGTTTCGTAACGATGCCGACTATTCTCCTCCGTTTCGCTTCCGCGCGATTACGCGCTCGCCTAGTAAAAGTCAACGCAACGTTTACCCCGCGCTAACGCATTCCAACCCTTCGCGTCCAAGTTAACGCGTGTCGAGTGACGCTTCGGTAAAGAAGGGCGCGGCGAACGTTTTATCGGGCTGCCCGGAAACGCTGACATTCCGTCGTCGGTGTAACGCGACGGTGATAAGCTTGCGTCGATCTGTAATAGATCGGACCCCGGTTGACATCGATGAGATTCGTCGCAGCAAGTGTCCGATCGCTCGTTTACCATTAAAACGTCACGCACGCGGAGACCGGAGCGATAAGATAGAAACGGTGGCCAGTGATAGCGGGAATTTCGGACCAGAGAAATTTTTCCGTTCATTTATCTGTCTGCTTAGTTATCGGTCGGCTGAGAACCTTCCAGCGCACGCGCGCGTACGCGAAGCAAATATTAACGCAAGGTTTCGTACAGCGCGCGAAAGAGACTGCGTTTGAAAGTAGTGCACGAGGAGGGAAAAAAGATCCATCGTTTCGCAAGAACCGATTGCCACGAATTTTGCTTTATTTGCGCGTTGTTGCCTCGAAACGAACGTTTCGTCGGTTAGGCCGCTTTTCCACTCGCTGTCGGCTCCTCGCTTATTCGATGCAAATTTAGGTGGCACTTGTTGGCCATCCTTGCCCTGATTACATTCGGCGGCGCAGCTTTTTTATCGCTTCAATTGCTAGGCGACTGCTCGGCCGTTCCTCTACGCGTTTACGCTTCCCTTTCGATTCGAAAGAGAAGCGGCGATCGCGTTCACGGGTAAACGTTGCGCGCGTGCTCGGAGAAATTGAGAATCTGCAACTTGGCGAGAGTAAGACCCGCGCGATTCCCCGGATATCCGTTCGAGCTTCGAGCCGCGAGCAACCGAAACTCGCGAAGCCAGTTCACCCACGACATTGAAAGTTACGAGCGGAGAAATCGCTGCGCTCCCGGTTTGTCCTACCGTTTTCCGTCCGACATTCTTGCCAATGGTTGGCCGAACGTTTTTCTTAAGCGCTACCGCGACGAGCTTCGCAAACGCTTCGGACAGCAAACTACTTGCAAACCTCTTCCAAGCGCTTCTTCCTTCGATCGAGAAGCTTCGTTTCGAAGCAATTTATAGGTGGCGGATATTTTTTACGCGGAAAGCTTTCTTTCCACTTTTCGGACGCATGGCAAATTTTCAGGGCAAGGAATTCATCGTCAGATCAATAGCCACCGCTGTTAATACGCGGGCAGTGATTCGTTAGCTGCCGCCTTCGAAGGGTTAACAGTCGAGCGTCGATTCATTTGGCATCGTTACGCGTACGGCTGTGCAAACGATGTCAGCCAGAAATCGCGATGCTTTCGAAGCAGCACACGCGTGCCTTTTAGGAAACGTCTGGCGAGTTTTCGAAGCGAAAGGGTTAAGGAGCCGCGTCTCGTTCAGCCGTGGGATACATTTTTTCGCTGACCGTGCGGCAATGTGCGGCAAGTGGCTATGCAAAAGTCGGCGAAGGAGAGGAGGAAAGGGAAGAGGGAAAAGAGAAAAGAGAAAAGAGAAAAGAGAAAAGGGGAGAAGAGGGCCGTGAGGCCCAGCGGTGGCCAGTTCATCGACCTATCATCCGGTCTTCTCGGTCTCCCGTTCTTCACCTTTCTCCCGACACTTGGTCTCTCTTTCTCCCTGCAATCTCTTCCCGACTGCTTCCTCTGCCAACCAGAATCCCGCTTCGCTTCCAATACGAAAACCATCTACCTACCTGCCTACCTACCTTTTCGCTTCGCTTCGCTTCGCTTCGTTTCATTTCTTTCGCCAAACTTTCGACAGCGTCTAACCGACGATTGTCCAACCGATTCGAAGCTAAACCGATCGATCGCTCAAAACCTAGAACCAATTCGATTCGTTTGCTGCCAGTTGGATGGTGGTACGATTCCGGTGGCGTATTCGGAGGAACGCGCAGTCGATCGATGCGGCCGTTGCTCGTTCGCTTCGGCTCTTTAATTAGACTGTTGCGCACCGGGCTTCCCTTTCCTCGTTTAAATAATTGCATACCTTCAGCCCCCTTTTACGTATCGGAAATTGTTTAGCGCGATACGGGTAAAATTCGGAGGAGTCTTGGAACGCGCGCTTCGTACGTTGGTCTTCGTACTAAATTGTACCGTTTTGTTCGACTAATTGCTACGGCCGATGCTAGATGGAACGTGATCGGTTGCGGTTCGTAAGGAAGATCATAGATGGAATTAGATAATTAGCAGCTTAATTTATCGTTCGAATCCTAGACAGCGTCGATGACCGATTTAGCGCGCTGGTTACCTTGTATTCGTAGTCCCGTTTCGTTAAACTTTGCCCGATTTAGGAAAGGGATAAGCGCGCCATCGGTGAGAAGCGAAACGTTGGAAAATGTAGCGTGGGTCGATCGACCGTTGCTAATGTTGCTCCGCGCGATCGTTTGTTTGGTGAATCCGCGCCGGAGTTGGGCATGCATAAAAGAGTGCAAACACGTCCGCGCGAAGCGTGGAGCGTGGATTTTCCAGTGGGAAAGAGCGGAAAGGAGGTCGCGAAGAAGGAGATCCGTGTGGGAATGCATCTTTCCCAATGCTTCGTCCCTGTTTCGCGACTTCTCTCCTCTTCCTCTTCCTTTTTCACCGTTGCACAACGGCCGGCAGAAATGTCGTCCTCCTAGAGCAGCCTGTTCTGTTCTCGACGAATCGTGCTTCGCAGCGTGCAATTAATCGGCGCGAAATGAAACCGGTTTCGCTGGCCAAGGTTGGGCAAATTGACGGATATCGGCTCGAACGCGTTCTCGGTGGAGCGAGCGCGAGCGTGAACGCGAGCGTGAACGCGAGCGGCGTAAAAGTCGCGCGAGGGAATGGAAATAAGTAGAAAGAATATAATACTGAAATTGCCTCGGGCCTTCTCGTTTCTTCTCGTTTCTTCTCTTTCCTTTTCGATTCCCTCGGTTCGTCTCTTCGTCGCTTCGTCGCTTCGTCGCTTCGTCGCTTCGTCGCTTCTCCTTCGGCAGAAGCGGCTTCCCTCTTTGCGCTCGCAACTCGCATCCGATGCTCCACATTCTTATCCCGGCAGGTGAAATTCGAGATACGCAGAAACTTCGCGTTCCACGCGCGTCGAATAATAATTCACTTTGCGCGTTCGCTTCCTTTCTAAACTTTCCGGATGTTGCTGGCAGATACTCGCGTTTCCCCATCTCGGCTCATCTCCTCCGCCTTTAATTCCGTCGCCTCGAGAACAGCGCGTTCAGCTCGTGTGAAACGTCAGCTTTTAGCCGCGCGAAAGCGCGTAGGATGCAGAAGCGTGCAACCCGTTCGCAGCGCGGAACGCGCTGCTGTATTTAACAGGTACAACCCTTCCCCATAAATATCGCGTTCGGTGTAAAAACTCGCAAGGGGAAATTTAGCTGCGCGAAGACACGTGGGATGGAAAAATTGTAGTATCCGTAGGCTGGACGGCACGCGCTACGGTATTCGGATTTAAGGGATGCAACTCGTCTCTGTTAACTCTTCGTTCAACGCTCGCGAATAAAACGGCCGAACGTTCGAACGCGGAAAGCTAGTGCCGCTTGGAACGTAATCGAAGCAATGTTACTCGCATAGGCTCGGACTACCCACGCGTCTTTTCGCTGCGCTTCCAGGCGCTCTACGCGCATCTAGCCGCGTTTCGTACGCCGCGTTCGGAACGAATCGGTTCAGGGTAGAAGTGAATCCTGCACGGATAGGACCTATCGCTGCTCTATGCGTGCTGTTAACCGAGGCGCCGTCGAACGGATAAACGACGCATCGAATTTGCGGTACGTTTCGATAGTCACGTGCGACGGATGCCATTTCGCGAGCGTATCAGAGCACGCTTATCGCGCTTGGCGAACGAAAAACGCATCTGCATCCTGTGCACTTGCGAGCGTCGAATTATCTGCGCGTGGAAATTCTCCGCAAACGCGCAAACATCCGCGGTCTAGCAATATTGTAGTAAACGTTTCTCTCACGCTGGCACCGAGAACGCTTTTCACTCGAATGTGGCGTAGCAAAAGGGTTAACCGTGAGCAGGAAAACGAAAACGCGCGCGTTACAGGTGGAGGAAAGAAAGAAAGAAGTAAAAAAAAACGCTTGCTCTGGTTCCGTTGGTGTCTGGCGTTTTGTTCTTGGCGGACGACGACGACGACGACGACAGGAACGGTGTGTACATTGTCCTCTGCAGCCCCATCGGCTCGTCGCTTCTCTTTCAAAGGAAGCCACGGTTCTTGCGAGACTCTTACACTCTCGTGCGCCGCTCGAGAAGAAGGTGGAAGGGCAGGAGAAGAGAAAGAGAGAGAGAGAGAGAGAGAGAAAGAAAGAGCAATCGTTTCTGTAACCGTGGCAATTTTTACAAGCACCGGAGTAGAATGAGACGCGCGTTGAATGGCAAAGCACGAATCACGAGTAGAGTGTAACGCGGCGCGCAAGGCTGTCCTTTCTTCTTTCGGCCGAGTGTCATGTGTCAAGACCCTAAAACCTCGTTCGAAACAGGAAGACCGGCCGCGAAGACAGGTTGGAACAAGGTCGAATTTGCGATTTGTAGGTCGACCGGTTCAATCGCCGCCGCGGTTAAAAGTACGTTTCGTGATCGCCAGCCCATGACCGTCAACCTTATCTAATGCGAGCACGTTAACCGACCATCCTCCCATTCTCATTCTCATAGTTAGCTCCAGCGCAAAAATATCCGCCCATCCGTAACTTTTCAGTAGCACAGGATAGAAACAATTTGCTAGCTTTTATTAGTATATAACATAACGGGGGGCGATACACGTCAGGCGTACACGTTCATTCGGAGCCTCTATCTTTAAACCTTTGCCATCTTCGTTAACACTCGAGCGCGCTGCGCTTTTCTAATTTTCGAGCGACGAATTTGCTTCGCAAACGTGAGAGGCACGCGTAAGCGGGCAAACCGAGAGTCGATTCTTTATCGTCTCGCCAAATTTCGAGTACCGCTACGCGCTCAGATGGAGTAGAAGGGTTAATAGAAGAAGAAGAAGAAGAAGAAGAAGAAGAAGAAGGAGAAGGAGAGTTTGCTCGATTTTAATACGTACTCGGCTTTACTTTTAGCGACGGCGCGGCGGGGCGAGAACTCGTCGCGACGTCGAGCTCGATGAGACGAGACTAGACGAGACGCTATTAAAGTTGCGTCTCTGGAGTCCACGCGAACTATAATGGCCGGGGTTAACCGTGGCGATCCTGCTACGGAGCTAATGAATCATTAGCGGTCCTGTCTGTTAGTCCATTAATGCCTCTTAACCTCTGGGAGTCTGTTTCATATCCGGTTGGCCCGAGCCAGCCGAGAACAACCGACAACCGAGTCTCGCCACGCTTGTGTTTCGATGTTACGTACTTCGCAGCCTCCCGTGTCCCAATCTATCTTCCAACGTGGGGCTTCTCAAACTTTTTTTGTCGGCAAAGAGAATTTTTCACGACTCCCCTTTGCCAAAGAAAATTCTTCGTCGCTTCTCTTTTGCCGAAGGAAATTTCTCGCGGCCTCCTTTTGCCAAGGAAACCTATTCGCCGCTCCGTTTTGCCAAAGAAAACTTTTTCTGCCCATGGAAGTAGTTTTGTCGAGGAAAATGGATTTCGCGATTATCTTTGCCTTCTAATATTTCAGGCGTTGACGGATAAACGTTGCAAACACGCGGCAAAGCGTTGGCGAACTCCGATCCGACGCTTGCTTTCGGCCATTTCGCCTACCCAACGATGCAGAGTTTCGCGCGAGTCGAATTAAGTAGCCTATCGGCTGGCTCTCGAATACGCGAAAACGCAGCGGCGTGGAAAAAGTAAGGATTTCCTTGCAGCCGAAATTTATGGTTAGAGTCGCGCGGGAAAGTTGCACGGATCGATGGGTCGGGGAGATTAACGCGGCGAATGGTTATGTTCGAAAGATACGCGAGCATAATTTTCAAGGTAAAAACGGGTTCGGGTAGGTTGCTGCGAATTCATAGCTGTAACGTCGCCGACGCGGCAGGATGCTCGCAACCGAAGCAACGATAATTCGGTATCGCTGCGCGATCTTTAATTAACCTCGCGTCACTTTGCGCTGCTTATTAAGGAAAGAGGTAGCGGAAGCAAGGATAGGCGGAGCACGGTCGCTAGACTAGACTCGTAAGCTATTCAAAGTGCTCGCGGTATAAATTGCCCGTCTAAATAGATTCGCGCGCTTAACCGCGGGGTAAGAAAGGAAAGAGATGTGTATCCGTTCGAGGGAATCCCGATAGATTAGAACGTTCTCAACTTCGATTATTTTCTTCGCGCCATTCTTCCCTGGTCGTTTACGAAAATGTACGCTCGCTGTTTAAGCCCGAATAACCTTTCGAAACGGCGTATTGTACGGAGATGTTGCGTTACAAACGTAGCAACTAAATAAATCCCTCGCATAGGAGATTTTCGCTTCGCAAAGGGATCGAGACGAGACGAGACGAGACGAGACGCTTTGGCGTTACGCACGCTTGGAAACCTGTCTACTTTAAATACGTAACTAAAGCATAGACAGCGTCCCTATAAACCGTACGTGTACTATTCAACTTACGTTTCTAGTACTCCGCCAAGTACTCGGGACTATGTACGCTCGCTCGAAAGGTGGACGGTATTTCTGTGTACGTTGAGAGGCGGTAAAACGACGAGATAGGAAATTGGAAGGTAGGAGGATGGTCTAATCGCGATATAACGCGGGCGAGAGACTCGGTTCGGGAGAATATCGAGAAAGATAAACGATATTTGCTCGGTGGCGCGGTTCGCCGAAGTACGGCAGGCTCGTGGAAGGTAAACGGTAGGCGAGTTGGCCCTGGCCGAGCGCGTTATTATTTTTCGAGGACGATAACGCACGTTCCATGAACGTGACCGGACTCCTCTGTTCGTTCGCAGTGGTTCTCGTGCCCGAAGAAGCTTCGTTCTCGTTGAAACGGGCCCGACTCGTTTCACGCCGCGGCTTTCCGTCCCGATTGCTCGCAGCTCGCGGACGACGAAAACCGCGAGGATCGCTCGCGTTTAACTTTCGTGCCGCCACTGGCGGACCACGCTTCGCACCCACCGTGTCGTACTTTGCTTGCTCGCCTTTGTAATCGTCCGACGGAAATTCTAGACGAGAATTCTCATCGTTGAACGCGTCGCGCTTCAACGTGCACCTTGTCGCGGGCGAATCGAATCCTCCAGCGGCACGGATTTGGACGAAAGGAGCAGCGAGAAAATGCCACCTCCGGGGAGAAGGCTGCTTTATCGGTGGTATGCGCAAACGGAACGGTGCGAGTCGACGGAGCGAAAAGCAGTCCCGTTAAGCGTCGCTGCGACCGGGGAACACCGGTCTGGACATTGATATTCGGCCGGCATTTTGCAAACGGAGGGAGAAGGATTTTTTTTAAGCAAGGGCGGTTGGGTTGCGAGCAGCAAGTCTCGCGACTCGCGAGGCCAACCGTGAGCGATAACCCGGTGCTCGTCGCTCGTCGCTCGTCGCTCGTCGCTCGTCGCTCGTGTAGTATAGAGGGCGATGACGTGACGGCCGCGGCGAGGGCAGCTTCGGAATCGAGGCTCCTCGTCGCCGCGTCTCCGACCGCCCCTCTTCCAGGATAACCTGTTCCACCGCTCCGTTTCATCGATCCATCCTTCGCGCCGGACAACTGTCGCGTCGCGTTCCCCTTCGAAAAGTCCAATTTTCCGTCGCAAACTTGGACACTCTGCGAACGTGTAACGAAGCGGAACGCGTCCGATCGTAAGGCTGCCTCGCGTCACTCCGACGCGCAGTGTCCATTGAAATGAGTAATGCAAATAGCCAGCTAATAGTCGATGGAACGCGTCTCGTCGGAGGTAAAACGCGACGAAAGAACGAGACCGTTGTTGCCGTGCGTCGCGTCCGCGTCGATTTCTCGCCGGAACGATGCCGCCGGAAATTGTCTAAAGTCCTTACGTGCACGTCGGCTGAAAAGGACAAAACCTCTGGCGACGAGACTATGCTCCACGGCAGCGTGTTCGATTGTCTGTAGGGCGATTCCCCATGGCTTTGTCGCGGCTACGCGCGGCAGAGGGGACAGAGATAGCCCTGGTACGTAATGAGAAATTCCGTAATACGCGTCGCGTTTAGCCTTTTTTTACCCCATTGCCTGTTACGCGTTGGCTGGAAGAACGCGCGCAGCAGCGTGAATCCGTACCGTAAAGCCGCGGCGCGCGTTTCGCGTGCAAGTTACGCTTGTTACCAGCGCGGAGCAAAGAAACGCGAAGCCGCGCCGTGGATGGCTAACGCGAAGGAGGAATAATCGCCGAAGGATGTTGCGCAATTAACAGCGATGCACGGTTAGATAACGCTTCGACGTTGTTAAAAATTTTCCGCGTGCACATTTATTAGCATTCGTCGGAGAAGCAGCCACGTATCAATAACGATGACTAATCGCGTGAGTAAGATGCGACCGCGTGACCGGAATTCGCGCGCGCGTGCAATTTTCCGCGTCGCGTTCGATGGATCGTAAATGGCCGGATTTAGAGAGGGAAAAAGGTTGGCGAAGCGGCGGGTATCAGCAGCAGCGCGGTTTCCTCTCCGAGTCGGAACAAACGAGCGAAGAGACTTGAATATTTGCCTTTTACCTCGTTAACGCGGGCGAAACTGTTTGGGAAAGCCGAGGGGTCATCGGTAAGCTGTTCAAACATTTTAGTCGAGTTTAGTTTTTACCCGAGGAATAATTACGCTGTTGTCGCGGCACTTTTTTCTAGAAAATAAGCAGCTGCACTCGTACGCGGGTGCACGCGTCCAAGCGTGATGTTTGCACGTTAAATTAGGCTCGTTTGTCGCGGCGCGTATCAGTTTTCTCGCGCCTCGCGTTCAGGGGGACGCAGCTGCTCCAAATCTAGCCCGCAATTAAGGAGCTTTAAGTTTGGAATACGTTTCGCCGTCCGGCTGACACGCGTTTCGATATCGAACGAGGGGGGCGGGGGGGCTCGATGACTAAGAGACGCTACGTAGGCGGAAACAAATCATCAGCTCTAAATTGATATCGCGCGCATTCTACGAGATAGTCGCTGGTGTTATCTTCTTTGCACGCATGCCACCACGGGTTCTCGCGAATCGTCCGCTCGCGCGATATCCTCGCTCTCTTATCAGCCGCATCGTTCGTCGTCCGTGAACGCGACTGTGCCTTCGCGTCGGCAAATTCCGCGGAAATCGCCAATCTCTCTCTCTCTCTCTCTCTCTCTCTCTCTCTCTCGTGCGTGCAATTTTACGTCCTACAAAAACAATCGAGCCAGGAGAAGCTCCCGAAGTCGTCTCCACGGGCAAGCCGAATCCCGCGCCACGGTCATCGATATTCGACAGGTTTGATTCATTTACTCGTTTCTCTAACCCTTTCCGCGTTTACCTCGGGCACGCCTATCAGCGAATAGGTGGCAATTTTTCTGTTAACGAGCAGCCCTCTCGTCGCGAAGATAACTCGCTTTTGCTACTCGAAGCTTCGCTCGAGCAAAGCACGACGCGTATTATTTAACGCGTTTTGTTTCAATTTTCCAAACGGTATTAACTATTTGCTCTACAATAACGAGTCACAAAATCGCACAGTGTTGAGGATGAAATTTAACTTGAACCCCAATTTTGGCATTGCGTTATAAGCACGGAAGTTATTAAACAAACGTTGCCTATATAATATTCGAATGCTTTGCACGCGACACGATACGAAATCACTAATCAGCTAATTGTAGCATACGTATGTAATAAAATAATCACAGGACAAGGGATTTAACGAGTCCTTAAACGACGAACGATTCCGGATACGCTAGGGAACACGCGTTGCGCCTCGAACCTATCGAAACCAAACGGATTTCCGTTTCGTACAATAAAGGAGGAGTTTTAAAGGATTAATTGTAACTCTCTAGATCTCTGCTTGCGCTACGATTCTCAGCCGGTCGTGCTACGTCAGCGACGCGCGCAGCTGCACGCGTAATATTCGCAAAAACGTGCACGTAGACTGCTCTTGAACGGCTACCGAGAGCTTCTCCGCATAATCTTACGCTTTATTGCGAACACAGCTGTACGTGACACCGCCTCGCGTCCGTCTTTAGTCTCAATTGGCGTCTGAAGATTTCCCAGTCGATGTTAAACGTTTCAGCGAGCCTCTCCTCTCCTCTCCGCGTGCCGCGACACCAACGAACGAATCTTCGGCGGGTAGAAATTGAAAAGCTGGATTTAAACGTTGCCCGCGTTTTCCGGGATGCACGGAAATGACGAAGGGTCGCAGCAGGGTTGAAACGCGATCGCTGGAAGCGAGCGAATCGGTAGGAAGACAGTGGCTGGCCGCGCGTAAACGAAGAATAGGATCTGCTGGATTTCTCAGGCGTCGTTGACGGAGATGACGGCATGCCTCGTTACGGTCGTTCGCGTGTTCGTAATAATTACGCTTACTCCGAAGACTGGCCTTCGCTCGTTGCGAAGTGGTAGAGCATTTTCGACCGGCTGGTTAGGTGTACCGCTAAGCGCGCGAAGGAATGCGAAATACGCAGAACAAAGCGCGCTTTGTAATATTTGCCAGGAGTGAGGAGAAATATGTCCCCGCGCTCGAGCCAAGCATCCAGAAACGTTTAGAGGCGACGAGCAGTGGTGAAAGACGAATTAGAAGCGCGTGAAGTGGAGTAGCCGCGTAGCGGTGACTGTAAAAAAAGTAGAATGGCCGAGCGCAGTGGTGGGTGTCGGCGCATAATCAGCTCGGCTGCTCGCTTTAATTTAAGACGCGGCCGTATCGTGGGAGCACGTACACAAGGGACAATAGCACGCGGGGAACAATGCAGAGCTGAAAAAGGGCTCCGCGAGCGTCGATAAATCGTTTGAGCGCGTTCTGCCGTTGAAACGGTTCGCGGTTGCTCTGCCGGCAGCCTCGAAGGCCCGGGCTTATTAGAAGACAGTGTGGAAAAGAGAAGAAAGCGTTCCGTGAGAGAGATCGGTAAGTGTGACAACTGGAAAGTAGCAATGGGAATGATGTCATCGCGAGAATGCCGGCAATTTCACGGAAAGTATAATACATCGAGGGACGCGGTTGCGAACAAACGGACTCGAATGCTCCAACGAGAACGTTCGTTTCTCGCCGATTCAGCAACGCGTTCGCAGTTTCGCGCAAAAACGCGAATCGGGCCTTGCCAATGGAAATTCGTCGAATCTCGGCAACCTTCTCCGTTTCGTAATACGCGCTTCTGGCCTCCTTCTTTCCACCGAAACGGATAAACGACCGAGCTGCGAGCGTTTTACGCAACCCAGCGCCCGAGTCGGCATCGTTCCGCGTTTTGCGACATCGCGGGAAAAGCGCGACGCTCTGTCGAGCTACCGATCACCGAGCAACGACGGGCGTGCTCGCCAGCAGCTGGAAATTTCGCCTCCAACGAGCAGCCCGCGAATCTTTGCACAACTTACGAACATAAGAAGCGTTCGTCCTTCTAGCGGATCTTCCGAAGCGTATCCCGCTTTGAAACGGATTCCGTTGGCGAGTAAAGCGAAACAGGCGAGTCGGCGACAAGCGAGGAAGCTTTCGCTCGACTCGCAGCCGATGTTACGCTTAGATGGCCGACTTGGACGCGCCTCGCGGGGCATTTGCCGGTGCGAAAAAAAGAAGCGTGAGAACGCGAACAGAATGGATTCGCGAAATATAATTATCGGCAGCCGATCTACGAGCAAACGGCAACCCGAGTTCTTATCGGAGCGAAACACAATGGCGCATCCTCGACGCGCGTGTTATAACGTTGCAACGTAGACAATGCGCTTCCGGTGTGCGTATCGCGCGCCCCAGCCACCGTCTCTTTTCGATCCTCGCCGGGTGTATAGTTACCTACTCCGATACCCTGCCATTCAACGATCGCGTTCCACCACCGCGCACCGCCGCCAAATATGCGGGCCGATCGTTCATCCGTCCACGCACGTCACCCCGCGGCTTTACCTTTGCCCAATGTTGCCCGCCTCGATCGTTCGGAGCCGCTCCGAAAATCCGTAGAGGCGCGAGCGCGCGAATAAGCGAACGCTCTCTATCCTACAGCCTTGCAGCCGGTTCGAAATAGTTTACGATTTAGGGGCTAACGAATCTCGATGCAGGGGCTCGATTTCGACTTGAAGCGAAGCTGCTGCTTTCGGCACGAGTCTAGCAAAGCGAAGCGGAAACGCGGCGGCCGCTCGAAAGCTTCTGCTTAGAAAATCGGCGCGCGCGTGAAACGCGACGAGGGAAGAATGCGACGGAAGCTCGGTTCGATGGAAATTAGTGGAATCGGTAGCGGGACGGGAGTTGCGGTGGCGGTTGCGAGACGACGCAACAGCCCGTATGGATCGCGATTAGTCAGCCGACTAACTCGTTAAAGGCGTCGCCGTGATCGAATTAAGGTCGAACGAGAAGTGGGACTTTTCTCGCCTCGATTAAGCGGGTCGTTGCTAAAACGCTATTGGTTGATTAGCTTCGGCCGCGCTGCCGTCGTTCGATGTCCCTTGCGTCACCCAGTTTCGCCAAACGAGACCCATTTTTTCCCTCCTCGCCTCGCGGCTCCACCCGGTCGCGGCAATAACAGAATCGGAGCAAACAATTCCTCCATCGTCGAACGTTGCAAAAGGAGCAGAGTTCTCTCGGTCTACCTCGAGCTCGCCTAAGCCAGGCTCCCTCGTTGCTCGTGCCTTCGATCCCCTGCAGCTCCGGCCAGCTCCAACCTAGCCCCGCCGTTTAACCCTACAACTACCAAAGGGGCAGACGGAAATTGGCCGACTGACGGCACCGTTCGCGTTTCGTTTGCAGGAAAACATGAACGCCCCGCCCGTGTACGCATCGTCCTGCCCCGCGCTGCAGTCGAATCTGTCGCTGCACAGCTCCTCCTACTACAGCGAGTACAACGGAGCGGCGAGGAGGCGATTGTCCTCGACCGGAGAGGCGGACACTTCGGCTACCTCCAGCTACGAGGGCAGCGACAGCTCGGAAAATAGCGATGAGTCTCGCCTGGAGCCGGTCAGCCAGATGGAACGGGAGCAACTGGAAACGTTTTTCCGCGGCTTGAAGTCTCAGGTAAGTCAAACAGACGCCCTCTTCCCTGCCTAACTTCTCACATTTTCATCGCGCCTTTTCCTCTGCTCGAACAACAGGTGTTCGTTTGCGAGTCGTTGGCCAACCTCTACCTGGGAAGCGCGTCGCAAAGCGAAACGTGGGAGCTCCGGTTCACCGGGATCCCCGTAGTGGTGTTGGATCTCGGTGAAACGCGCTCGAGATCCAAGAGACGAATTCAAATTCTGCTGGCCGAGCGCGGCACTTGCTTCACCCTTTGGAGGGAGACCATCGACAACTTGTCATCCTACAAGGTAAACGGAATCGATGTATTATTTAATCGAAGAAACCGGGATGCGCGTTATTAAATACACATTCGAGTAGACGCGCGAAGCAAAGATCTCTGGCGTCTCGAGTCCACCCGATCGAAGGCGAACGGGCAGGCGCGAAAGGATCGCCGATCGGTGACGGATAGCAGGGATGATAAGGTTGATTAATAACGTTGGCAGGTGTCGGGTCCGGCTTTTCACACGATGTGTCTCTCGTCGGATCACACGCGCCTGGCAGGGCTGAGCTTCGACAATCCGAAGGCCGCGAACGACCTTTGGCAGCACGTGGAGCGGCTGGTCTCCTGCCCGGAGAACATCAGCCTCTCGGTGCCCGGCAAGAAGAAGAAGAAGCCCGTGCAGAAGAAGGTGGTCCTACCGGCCAAGAGCAACATTAGCCAGCCCTGTCAATTTCAGCACGTGACCAGCGTGGACGCCGCCGATCGATCGCGATACTTCTCCCTGCAAACTTTGGTGCCGCCACTCAACGAGCTCGAGAACTCTTTGGAGGCGAACTTCTGAGACAGCGAGACGTCGGGCGAGCGGCCGGATTCCTAGCTTCCTTTAAAACCGCGCTCGCCCCAACCTCTAGGCAAATCGTTCCACTCTACGCCGATGGTGAAACTAGCCGCGCCGACTAGCGCCGCGCAGCCCATTCGCCATTCGCGTTTATCGTCCCGCAACTTCTGTCCGCCGCGAGTCGCTCCACGCTCGGAGCTTGCAAGTTCCCGAGCACGAGCAAAGGGAAACGCTCCGCCAAGTCTGTCTCGCTGCTGCTCTTGCCGCGGAGCGGAGTTCGCGGGAGAAAGGCGGCAAATGTTGTGTCGCCCGAAAAGGACTAACCGCGAGCGGAACGATACGAATTTCCGGTACTCTGGGAACCGAGGAATCTTCCACCGTTTGCGGCGAAGGAAAGGAGAAGCAGAAACGCGATATAAGCTCGGTTATATTCTTGATCAAGATCGCGAGCAATGAGCGCGAACTTGATCTGTTCGCAGCGTCTCGTTAAGCCAGCGACTTCCTCCGCCCTCGCGATCGCAAGCGGAGCAAAGTCGTCTTTTAAATGTTTCCCGTCAGTCCAACGCGTAAATGTTCTCGCAGATAATTCTTAGGCTAATTCGTCGTGAAAGTTCGCTGTAGCCGCGCGCGTTCGTCGACGTCTAGGGACGATCCAACGAGTCGTTAACCATTTCGGTGTTGATCGAAACGACGCGACGGTGCGCCGCAGTTCTAAACAGCTCCAAGTAGCATGAAATTTATCGGTAGAAGAGAGATTCGTAACGCGTGTCCTTTCTCGTTACGAGTTGAGAGACAATAAGCAACGTTGAAACTCGTCTCTTAAAATTTCGCCGCCAGTTGAGCTCATCGGGAACGAAATGTTTTCGCGGTGCGGACTTTGACGTCGTTCCTCGCGTTCGAAATCGTTGTTCGAACTCCATTTGTAGATTCCCGTCTCCTGCGCTGCCGAATTTTGCGTTAGATTCACGATCGGTTTGCGAGAGCTTCGGGCCGGAAAAGCAAAAGCTCGTCGAGCGATATCTTTGCTAAATCAAAAAGGGCTTCTCTTGACATTGCGCAACTAACTTTAGCGGCATAGACGACAACAGGTGACCCCGTTTCAAAGATTCTGCAGTAGAAAAGTAACACGATATCGATAGCCTTTAGTTGAACTGTTAGATTTTCTAGAGTTAAGTTTGATCGAAACCGTAAGAACGCGCGCGACGTCACGCGGAATAGCGTCGTCCCTGCAACGGTCTTCGTGATTCGATTGGAGTTTCAAGCTCGATTTACAATCTTCACAATCTTCCAATTCTTGACAAGAAAAGCAAGCCTCGACCCAGATATCGAAGCTTAAACTTGCGCGTATCGATTGCTACGCTTCCTCTATGCTTCTCTCGAAGCTAGGAAGCTTCTCGACAAAATTGGGAACACGTTTGAGTTAAAAACCACCCAAGGATCGTTAGAGGGTTAACGGTGAAAAGGTTGAACGCCGACACGAATACCTTTGGAAGCTATTCGCGCTGCTATTCGAACGGAAGGTGCGATTCGCGACCAATCGAAGGCGTTTTCCTCGCTCGTCGTTTTCATTGCTAACGACGGAAGAGTTTAAACGCGACGAGACATTTTTGCACGGATAGCTGCGCATAGGAATACGTGCTAGACAATTTTCGTCATCGATCGGGTGGAAGTTGCAACTTGCAACCGTATCTACGCCTCGAGGCTGATTTATCGAGGCACCGCGAATCGATTCGCGAAGCTGTTGAAGCACTTAGGGACGGCAATTTCGGGCGTGGAGTTTTGTTACGGCTGCGAAGCGAGTAACTCGTTTTACCACGAGCACTGTTCGAGTAACGACTGCGATAAGACTGGTTCTACCATCCCATATTTAGAGGGGCGATTTTAACGTAGCCACCGGTAACGATAATAGTTAGAACGTTTCTTCGTTGCTCGACGTTGATATCGTTAGTATCGATCGTTTCTCCGTGCGCCACTTTTTCCGCCCCGCTTTACCCCTTTAACTCTTCACCCTTTGTCCCTTTAATCCTTTACCGTTGTCGAGTAAATTAAGGGGTGCTAGTATCCACCTGCAACGCGTCGCGACTCACGCGGAAATTAACCCTTTGACGGCGAGGTGCACGGGTTTAAACGTGAACCGTCTGCCCGATTCGTTTCGCGACTCGTCGCTTTCGAATGTTTTTCGGATACCGAAACGTTTCAGGGATTATTCGACAGTCCGTCGAGTTAACCGCGCGACTCGTCGGATTCGAATCTCGTTAAGATACCGAAGCGTTCGAGGGATCGTTTCGCTGTCCGCGCAATTAGTTTCGCGACTCGTCAACTTGAAATCGAGTTACCGAAACGTTTCGGGGATTGCTTCGTACTCGTGCTATTAGAGCCCCCTTGCCGCGTCCGCGTTTCGTCGTCTGGTTAAAAATGAATACCCTTGTTTTTCAGTTGAAAACAAGCGTGTCGAGTTTCGTCGAGTTTCGTCGAGTCTGTCGAGTTTCAATCGGAGAACGAAATCCGGACAGGGCGAATAGGCTGCCACCGTTAGTAGAACAGCAGTCGTGAATTTGTATTTTCCGCGAAGCTTTCGTCTCTCGCTGTCGGCCTGAAAGGGTTACCGGCGGATTTTGCAGCCGAATTTGAGAAGCTCGCGGCTCGGCAAAAGGTCGATGCTTTAATACGAAAGCGAGTTGCAGTGAAATCGGGACGCTTTCGTCAGGGCGATAATAGCTTGCCGCTTGCTTCTATTGAAACATCTCGCCTGCGACTCGTGGCGAAACTATTCCGAGTGTTTCGTCCGCGACGAAATCCGCCGACGCTTGCGGAACCGCGAAACAAGAAAGGGGTGCGAGTTGCCGAGGCACGCGAACGGTGGCTAAACGGTGTATTTCCTCTTCCAAACTTCCAAACTTCCAAAGACGCGACGCGATGCGTCGCGTTGCGTCGTCGTTGTTATCGTCGTTGAAGCGTATCGCGTAAGACGTAAGGAGTAAGGAGTTAGGCGTAAGTCGTAAGGCGTAAGGAATACAAGGAGGTTAATCAAATTTCTCGCGTTCGAAGATATAGTTAGCATCAATGCGTTTACGTAGCAATAAGAGAGGAGCGTACGAAACGCATCCGTTTTCACGGGATCGCCGAAAGTTGTTCGGCGGTCCGCGGACACTTAAACGTGTACACGAGATATCACTTCGATATCGATTACGACATTGATTTCTTTATCTACGACTGTGATATAAATATATTTGTATAGTTACGTTTACGTGAATCAGTATCCGCATTGATTAATCATTTTGATATGTAAGTTTACGACCATCGTTTCGCATGTAATACATAATTATTATGGTAATAAACGGAAAAATTCACGAAACACACGCGCCCCACGCGTTCCTCCGATTTAACGGTCCCTCGAACCGACGCGAAGCCAGTTTCGGGCGAATTCGACAGCGGCCGCCAACCGATATCGGTGCCGCGAAAAATTCACCACCGCTGCGAACGTCACTGCGCGCTGTCCAACGGGACGAGGCGAGACCGTAAACAAAAACAAACCGCTCGAGCGGAGAACCAAGTCGAACGTCGCGCAAAAAGTGCGTGGTCGGCAACGCGGTACACTTGGGAAACCCGCGAAACGTTTCTCGATCCGCCCGCCTCGAAATTCCGATCGATCATCAAAGTTCCGCGTAAGCTTGCGGCTTTCCCTGCCGCAAAATTCAAGCAAAGCCGGCTATTTGCCGTCAACCGGTGATCCATAAAGGATCCTCGTCAGCGAAAAGGCTTGGCTTAGCGAGCAGATGAAATGTACGCCTATCGCGGGTGAAAATAAGCGAAGGGGACGCGCGCAACGGCCGGCGTGTTTTGGTAACTGGAAATGGAAATGGCAATGGGTGAGATGCAACCGTCGCGTCGGCTAGTTTCGACCGATAGGTTGTGCAAAAGATCGGAGAAGACGGTGGGTCGTCGCACCCGGAACCAATAGCGACACTTTCCTCGCCGCTGAAATCGCTAACTTTCTTTTTATATCCGGCAGCTAGGCGCGGGAAATGTCGAGACGTTCGGACGTTGAGACGTTCAGGCGGACGTTTGGTTGGTTTACTGGGTTGAGGCGCGGGGCCTCGACGCGCGCAACAAGGACATTGCTTTTTTCGAACAGGATGTAATTTCCATTCCACTTTCACCGCTCCGACAAAGTTCGCCGCGATCGTTGCCGGACAATTATCCGCTAGCTTTTAATTCCGGATAAGCGATCGGAAATATCCGAGCTATCGCGAGCGATCGTTGTTGAATCGATTCCCCGGAACGCGTTAACCAGTTTGCCGAGTCGGAATGCTTTCTCGCGCGGACGTCTCGCGACTTGCGACTCGCGACTCGCAGCACGGTTTCGAGAAAATGCAGGAAGGATGGCGCGGGAAGGAGGTCGTGGCGACGACGCGCTCGATGGCGTAGCATTGCGAATCGGAAATCGCGAATCGCTACGCGTGCCATCGCGTCGCGTCTCATCGGTGAGACGCGCGAGCGCGTTTCGCGGCGAACCGCATCGAGAATCGGGAATCGGGAATCGGGAATCGGTAATCGCTAATCGGTAATCGGCAATCGAGAGTCGGAAGTCGGCGACAATTTCACGCAACGATTCATCGATCGTTGCATCTGCATTCGGATGGCTCGCACCGCAGAGTGACTCGCGTCGAGTGGAATTTCGCGGCGAAGCTATGACGAATGAGCCATCGGTCGGTCTAGGCCAACCATTCGAAAGGCGCGGGAAGGGGAGGGATGGGGAGAGAAAGGGAATCGGAGGATGGGATTCGGGCGACAGGAAACGGTGGACGTGCCGGACGAGGGACGTTTACAAAGGCTGTACGGCACGCTACGGCTATGGCGGGGATCCATTGATACGAGGAAACGACAAGTCGTCAGTGTGTTTCTGGAACTCACGTACCATTTCGTTTCTTTCTACGAGCCTACCGGTCTAAACCGCTCGTCGCCGCTGCCCAGATGCATTTCCATCACGGCTGCTTCGAATTAAGAACGCTCGGACGCTGCGAGACGCGGCAACAATCAAACGCGGAGCAGTGGCCCGAGACCCGGATCCAAAATCGCGTTTCCGCGCCCGTTTACGTTTCGATAAGCTTGCCCCCCCCCCCCCCCCCCCCTTTGCTCCGATCGCCAATTTCTCCTCCCTAAGCCGATCTCGAGATTGGATCGTCGTTACACCATTGCTCGTCGATTCGCTTTCCATCGATTCTCCCTTGCCGAAATGCCTGCAATGACTCGGCCATTCAATCATCGATCGATCGGGTGAGCGACTCACCGATTTCCAATGACTCTCGTACGGGCTACAACCTTGCATCGTACAATCGGACGACGCTCTCTCCTGTTTCGGATCGCGGACCTCTGCCGGTCGCAGCCTCGTCCCCTATTCCCCGCTCCGAGACGTTTCTCGGATTCCGCGATTTCGTCGATCGAGACGGCGCGGCGCGGTTCCCGGCCGATCCGGACGGAGGTTGGCTCGGTTATAGGCGGGAATCGCGTGGGTTCCAGGTAGCGGAATCGAAGCGAAAGGCAAAGAGGGTCGGTTGAATGGAAGAGCGAAGGGAGAGAGGCACGGGGACACCGATATTGGGTTAGTTTTTGCAGCTGGTTTCTAGTTTCCACAGCGGCGCAATGAGGCCTGCGCTTCCCGTAGACGTAAACGTAAACGTAGACGTAGACGTAGACGTAGACGTAGGCGAGCACCACGTTCCAGATTACGGTTGCGTCGCGACGCGACCGCATCCGAGATGCGGGGAACTCGAGAACGAGAACGAGAACGAGGACGAGGACGAGGACGAAGACGAGGACGTAGGACGGAGAAAAAGAAGTTCTCCGGGAATGGTCGAGGAACGTTTGCCGATACAGGACTGCGCGTCTATGCAAACGCTTGCTCGTCCGCGTGATGAATTCGCTCCCGGGAGCACTTTCTTTTTCTTCGAAAGTTTGCCGGGCACAGAAAAACGTTGGGAACGCGGAGAAATGGACGAGGCGGTGTCGCGCGTTATCCGTAAACGCCGCTGTTCTGCGGAAATAGGCGCAAAAAGCTGGCGAAGGGTGTGCAAGTCGGAGGGAACGGAACTACGGCGAGATGAGAACGTTGCTTTCGATCGGCCGCGAATGAACCGACAACTTTTTTCCATCCTTCCCCTGCGAATAAATATAACGTTCTCTTGATTCATCTTTGCTCGACGGCTTCTCGCGAGCCCCGTCGAAAATGTCCAAACAACGCACCCCTTGCCCCGGCCGAGCAGCCTTCAGCGAACTCGCGGCTCGGCAACGCTCCGCCGCGCCGCGCCGCGACGAGCGTTAAGCGTTAAGCGTTAAGCGTTAAGCGTTAAGCGTTAAGCGTTAAGCGTTAAGCGACGCGGACCGATCGATCGTGGGATTTGGTACGGAGTACGGAGTATCGATGATCGAAAGAGGCCATGTAAGAACACATGTAAGTGGAATCGTGGCGATGGTTCCCGTGTGGAGTCGCCTCGGTGGTTCGGCGGTATCGATACCCACGCGTCCACCGCTAACGGTAAGATAATAACGCGATCCCATCCCCGCGTCCATTTAACTTTCATTAAGCTTGACGTGTACGACCTTTTCATCGTGCCTCTCTATCTACGCATCAACGCCGCCTTCTCGCCGGACATTTTTCTCACGTTCCGCATCTTCCTTTCGGTACTCGAATAAACATTCACGCTGAGAGCCGGTACGCTTCATCTTCTTCTTCTTTCTCTTCCTCTTCCTCTTCCTCTTCTTCCAGCCTCCTCCTCCAGCCGAAGATAATCTTTCCAACTACTGCAACACCGATCGTCGGTCCTTTTAATTTTACAATCTCCTTTTAACTCGAGTCCAGCGACCCACTTTTTATGCCGGTCCTCTTCGCGTTCGATCATAACATCTCGTCGATGCGTTGAAAAATTGCAACCTTCGAACGAACGGTGTTCCTGTTTCGGTGGTCGATCGCGCCTCGCCGCGTCCCTCTTACGATTAGACTCTCCTCGTCCGCTTCGGCAGCTTCCTTCCGTTTCCAGCCAACCACGTTTCTCTCGGTGAGCGTGCAATTGTTCGAGCTGCCACCGGGCAACCTCCTCTTCCGTACCTCGTTCTTCGAGCTCCGAGCTTCGAGCTTCGAACTTGGAACTCGCAACCGGAATGTATCGTACGGCGTCGACCGGTGCTGCAAAGTTTGACTACTCGCTCGGAGAGCTACGAGGTGTAAAAGTTGCCGTTCTAATCGTGAGACGGCGGCCCATAATTCGTGTGCTCGGTAGGAAGGTAGGAGGAGGCTGGAAGCGGGCTAGCGGGGATAAAAGGAAGAGCAAGCGAACGAAACGAAACGGAATGGTATCGGTTGACTTTGGCTTGGATCGGGTTGGCGAGGGTCGACGCGACGGGAACGAAGCTAAGAACGTCTCGGGCCTCTCTCGGGATGAGAGATACCGGTGGAGTCGGCTCGTTTCTATGTGTACGCGCCGGTAACTTTATTTCGTCGACTTTTTTCTCGGCGGGCGCATTCACGCGGGGCCCGGACCCCTGTCCTCCGTCGGAGATTTATGCCACCGACATTGATAAATTACGCCATAAATTAACTTTAAATTCGTACTTTCGGTGCACCTCGACCTCCTCCTTCTACTCTCTCTCGTCGTCTCGCTCTCGCTCTCGCTTCTCCTTCTTCTTCTTCTTCTTCTTCTTCTTCTTCTTCTTCTTTTCCGCTTTCCTCCCTGCCGCCCTTCGACGGAGCCCATCCCTCTCCCATCGCGTCTCGCGCAACGGGAACTTCAACATCGACTTTGTTCGCTTCGTTAAGCGTTCCAGTGACGTGCGAACTGGCTCGTATCGCACGAATGTGTATGGCGCAAGATCGAACGCGACCCGGCTGCTTATCGATAATGCAATAATTTATTGATAAACGGAAAATCAACAAAACGTGTGACCGTCAGGTACAATTTATGTTACGTAACATAGTGCACACTTACAGGGTACGTAGGCAATCAATGCCGCTGATCCGCCTCGCGCATATTCTTTGTCGCGTTTCGAGTGTACGAGAGTGCACGCGAGCGACCACGATGCTACGCGTAAACGACCGCTTCTATTCGCCGCGAGTACCCGCGATCTTGCGGAAGTGCGGCTGCTAGGCGTGCGCGGCATCCGAAAATATTCGCCATTCCCAAAAGTATCCGCGATTCCCGCCGCGTTCAGCAAACTCTCGGCGCTTTCGAGAATTTCCAGACGCCGTTTCGGTATCGGTTTCGTTAAATGCTTTCGCGACTTTTCGAGACGAGGAAAAATGCGAGAAAATAAAATCGGGACGAGACGAGAATGTTGCCGTGGAACGTTTTCGGGATCCCGCGCACTCGCAAATGGTGTAAGCCGGAAGCATAGGCGTCGGTAAGGCGCGATCGCCGATCTCGAGCAACGGCCGCAGCCGCTGGCCATCCGATTAGCATCCCCGCTCACCACTCGCGCCACTTTTCCTCCACGTGTCCATAGGAAAGCTGTAAATGTTGCGTTGCAACGCAAATTCGTCTCGCTTTCCGACCCTTTCGTCGGTGAAATTTGCGCGAACGGCCAGCAGCTGCGGAAGGGTTGAACTACGAAGTGGAACGGTGGCGCGCGTAGCAGCAAGATGACGACTGGCAGACATAAGACTAGCGTTGATAATACGATGCGAACGGGACGCGCGATGGAAAGGTGCAGCGTTTGCAACGAAGGTGCGCTCGTTAGGGTATTACACCGATCCTGAATCGAGCGGATGATTTGCTGCGTTTACCGTTACGCGGATCGCGTCTGCGTAGACGCGAGAGGCAGCGCGCAGTCACGGATGCTCCCTCGCGCCGTGGATCAGCACGACCCGACGATAACGATGTTGATCGCGGTACGCAGCAGGTATTACGATAGATACAGCCCTGAGCGGAAGCTCATCCCTTACGTTCAGCTTCGCGAAACGTCCGCGTAGACGTCTCTCGGTCGTGGTCGTCGCCGTCGCACGATTCATTCCGCGGAGAAAGGAGCAGCACCGAGTAAGACCGCCGTCTTGCGCGGCGACGATCGTTTCGTTCACCGTGTAATCCTAGCATCCGTTAAACAGAAACAGCATCGTTGAGCAATTCGCTAACCCGTGGCGACGCGTGCCGTACGCGTGTACGCGAATCGATAGGTTTACGCGCGCGTATTCGCGTACGGGAGGCGCGCGCGTGTGCGTGTCGTGTGTGTACGTGTATGTATTACGTGTGCACGTACATGCGTACGCATACTGGCACATTAGAAATTGACGCGCTTCCTGAAGTCGAAGACGAGGCCGTGGCGAGATCGATGGGTCGCGGATCCGCCACGGCGAGCCTCTGCGAGGGTAATCGGGAACGTAGCTGCGAAAACAATAAATAGTAATCTGGTAAAATTCGCGTACGATCGAACGAGGCGGTCGCGCGTTCGCCCGTTCGCCCGCTCGCCCGCTCGACGAATCGCGTTTGCTCGAGCGAATTCCTCGGGGTGCGCTCGAGAGGCGATGGTCTCTCGATCGCGGTTCGCGTTCGTTCCGGCATGGCAGGTCGGCTGTCGAACGCGGAGAACATTTTGGTCGGCAACAGTTTTACGCGCCGTTTACCTGGACGGTGGTGAAGGAGTTTGCCGAGCGGTCGCGTTCCGCTTCCGTGGAGGAAGACGAAGAGGAAGGGGAAGAGGAAGAGAAAGAGGAAGGCGAGACGGTGAAGCTGGCCAAGCCGCTCTCCACCAGGCTCATCAGATCGTCTTGACGAGCTCGCGCCAGCTTCTCGGCTCGCGCTTTTTCTTCCGCCTTCTTCTTCTCGATCGCGGACGAGCTCCCTCCCCTTCCGTCGCTCTTCGTGTTCTCCTGCACGAATTGCTCGAACTTGGACAGCTGTCGATCGGTGGCGCTCTCCAGGATCTCGTTCCTCTCCATCGGGATCCCGTGCTTGCTCACCGTCGGCTTGTACGTCTTCACCTTCGAGTGGCCCTGGATGATGAGGTACATCGGGCCGCGGATAGGCTTGGCCGGCTGCTTGTAGTGCGAGAAAATCGGGTCCGTGGTCAGGCTGGGCACGGTGGTAATCTGCGTGGACGCGGAGGTCTTCTTCGTCCTGTCCGCTTCGTCCTCTTCCCGCTTCTCGGTCTCGATCTCGGTCTCGGTCTCGGTCTCGGTCTCGGTCCCGGTCTCGGTCTCGGTCGCGGACATCGTCTTCTCGGGAGAAGCTTGAATCGCTGGCGAGTCGACGATGGTCAGCGGGGAATTTTCGAGCGAAGGAGAGACGGTGGGCACGAAAGGCGCAGCGGTAGGCGTGGTGTAGAGCGCGGTGGTGGTGTCCGGCAGGCGAGATCGATACCGATCGAACGAGTGATCCTCCGCAGCGGGCTGAGGGATTAACGTGGAAGGTGCCGGCGAATCGACGAACATCGCTGGGAAATTCTGCATCTGCGGTAGCGGCGGCGGCGGCGGCGGTGGCTGCGGCGGTGCTCGATGCGGGCCCGCGTGATCCATGACAATCGAACTGCCCATGTGACCGATGGACGGCCTGAGAGGCGGCGGCGGCGGCTGCGGCGCGTACATGTGCGTCATCGGTGGAAACTTCACCATCGAGGCTGGCGCTCGAAAGCCGACGCTCGGACGCATGCTGCCCAGGAATTGCATGGTCCCGTGATTCGGTCTGGGCTGCGGGTGCATCAGCGAGGAAAGGGGAGCTTGCGGAGGCGCGAACGCGACCATAGAGTCGACGGGGTGCCGCGACGCGAACGGATTCATCGTCGAGTGCGAGTGCGAGTGCGAGTGCGAGTGCGAGAGCATCGCGTGCTGCTGGTAAAGAGGCATCAATCTGTTCGGCAAACCCACCGAAGCCTGAGCCGAGTCTTCAGAGTAGATCGGAGTTCCGCTGGCCGAGTTTCGAACCGGCTGAGATTCCATTTTAGCCGAGTCCTCGCTCGCCGCTTCCGCCTGCGTCGTCGTCGAGTTTCTCGACGAGCTCGCCGTGGTCGCCTCGATCGAGGCTTTCGGGCTTTCCGAGTTTCGAATGGCTTGGCTCGACTTCTTGTCGGAGTAGTTGGTCGGCATGACCACGGCTACCTTCTTCCCTTCGTTCGCTTCGGCGTGGAAGGTGGCGGGCGAATTGGCCACGACTATGTGCATCTTCTCGAACGAGTCGCCGAGCGATTGCTCCTCCGGCTTCTTTTGGCGCTGCTCGTGGTTGAGAGAGGAAGAGAAGGAAGAGTTGACGTCGGTGGTGGCGAGGCTGGGAGTGGTGAGGGTGGGAACGGTGATCGCGGCGGGCGACGCCGCGTTCGAGTCGGGCGACGCGACGCCCTTTTGCCCGACCACCACCTCCTCGTTCTCGTTGCTGTCTCCGTCCACGATTATGTTGGCGTTCTGCTCGACGACGACCTCGTGATTGGAGGAGGCCGCGGCGACGTGGTGATCGATCTCGTATCGATCGCGAGAGAAGTCGAGGGTCTGGCGAACGGCGTCGGGCGTCCGCGAGTCGGGAGTGGAAACGGAAGCGGCGCCGTTGGCGGCGGCGGCCGACCAGCCCCCGGAAAGGGTTTCGGTCGACTGATAGATCAAGTTGGACTTCTCGAACGAGACGGACGGCGTGGTGATAGTTTCGTACTTGGACCTGGTGGGCTGCGGCGAGGACGGGGGGAACACGCTCTTGATCGTTTCCACTTGCGAGATAGTTTGGATCGGGCTCGGAGGGAACTTGGACGAGGTTTGCCCCGGGGATTTGCCCGGCTCCTGCGGACCTTTCCTCTTGGCCGAAGAATGCGGCGCATAGAACTGGGACTCCTGCAGCACCGGCCCTTCCTCCGTCTGCGTGTTGAACTGCTGAGTAGGCTCGGCGAAGCTGACGAGCTTGCCCTTCTGAGGCACCGGTGGCGGCGGCAGCATCATCGTGTACGGCTTCGTCTTCTGATTGTAAAACGGGCTGGGATAGTAGCTGGCCGGTATCGATTGAATCCTATTCTGATTTCTGTAGTCGATCGACGGCCCGTTCCTGAAGTTGCTGGTTCGCACGACTTTCGGCGGCTCGGCGCCGGTGCTGCCCGTGAAGTCGGTTCGGTACGAAACGTCCTGCTGGTTCGATCTCGTAAACTTTGGCCCGTCCACGAACTTGAAGAACTGCTCGGGGATCTTGGGGCTGGTTTTCTTCGCGGTCACTCCGAGCACGAGGATGTCGCGTTTCGCGGAGGCCTCGGTGGTGTGAGAGTCCAGCCAGTACTGGACTCGATCGAGCACCGGTGGAACGTAATCGAACGTCGGGTTATTCTTCAGCGGATCCCCACGGCCGAGCGGCGTCCACTCGTCGTAATCCATTCTCGGCGAAAATACGCGCGGTTTGCTCTCCGTTTGCCCTGCGAACAGAAACGTTCGATTCACGCACCGTTCACTCGGAGGATACGAGCGGCAGGGGGTCGCGAGAAACCGCTGCCGAATAATTCGAGTTCGAGTCTCGAGTCTCGAGTCTCGAATCTCGAGTAGCGCGACTAGTTTGCTCCGCAGCTGCTTCGCTAGATCAGCAGCTGACGAGCTAGCTTTGCAACCAAGGGCGCCACCGTTCGTTCAATCGACAAACGAGTGTACCGAGCATCTCTTGTCCTGTCGAAACGTCTAATAAGCCGGCGAGCAACGCCGTGCGACTGGCGGCTAGAGAATCCGCGTTACGGGCGAGCTGCAACATCGCTCTAGATACTCGCGGAACAGCAAATGGATCGAAACATCCGCGGAATTCGATCCGAAGCGGGAAAACCGTCCCGTTTCTTTCCACTCGCCGCTAACCCCGTCGGTGTTCGACCTCGTTCGGCGATGCGCAACTTTCCAACGAGCGCAAACCGATATCAACGCGTTCGCCCTGCGTCATCCTAAAGCACGAGCTTGCGAAACGTCGCTCTCGATCAGCGGATAGTGTGGCATAAGCGTGCCGACGAGCATTAGAGGCCGCAGGAATAGAAACGACTCGACTCGACTCGACGCGTTGCGAGGAGAAAACGCGAGCTCGCCGGAACCATTCGCCGCAACCGTCCTCCTCCCGATATCGAACGCGCGCTCCTCCATCGCTACCCATTGTCCGCGACTTCGTTTACACGTTAGCCTTTTCTCTTTCCGGATCGCCACTTTTTCCTATTCTTCAGCTTGCCGCGCGCTCCGAGTTCAAACGCGGTCAGCGATTGCATTTCGATGAAACGAGAAACGCGACGAACCGTAGTAGCGCTTGACGAATTTTGCGAGTCAGCGTAGGAGTGTTCGCGTTTCATCCGTAAATGGGCCGTAAATGGATTCATCCGCGTCTCCGATTGCGGTCCGAGCGCAAAACGACCAGCCCGAGTGGCTGTTTCGCTCGAGTCGCGACTTGCGACGCTTGGCTAGTCTGTACACGAAGGGATGAATCCCCTTTCTCTGCAATGCTTCGTCGCGAAAACACGGCTGACGGGAGCGTTCGCGTGGTCAAAGGTGGCAGACAAAAATCACGGCGAGTAAACGTAGATACAGCGGTCGGTTTTCGCGAGGGAGCCGTTCGGTTCGTCGACAACCGAGCAAAGATTCATTAAGGCTAAGAGCTTGCAGTTCGTGCCAGCGCGGCGGCAGCGCCGAGACAACAGGCACGGATTTCTTTCGCGTCCTGGATTTATTGTCGCGAGTTTCGAATCGCTTCTTCGCTTAAAATATCAGCCGATGCAATATTTTAGCGCTACTTCTTTCTACGACGTTTTCGCCGTACCGTGCGTTTGTCTTCGAGTCGCGAAGCCGGGAAAATTTGGGCCAACGAGATTTAGCGACGAGAGGGGGCCGCGGCGAACCCTTGCAATCTTAACCCTTTCAGTGGAATGGCTGGACGACGAGTAGACGAGACACAGACGAGAGGATGAAATACGCGAAGGGACGGTCTCGCGCCGAGTCCTTGGATCGCTACCGCTCCAAGCGAACTCGTCGCGTCGCGTGGATCGATTTGCTTGATCGCGGTTGAACGCTACTCTCGCTAATCATTGGAAGAGAATAAAGAGACGGTATAGGTATAGGTAGAGGTAGAGGCAGAGGCAGAGGCAGAGGCAGAGGCAGAGGCAGGAGGCAGAGGTAGAGGAAGTGGAAGAGGTGCACGTGTGGTTTGTGCGTGGTCTAAGAGGCGAGTACACGCGCGTATACAAGCGTTTTCCTACGTTGCATGTGTCGCGATACGCGCGAGTGTTCTTTTAGCACCGAGCTGAGTGACCTACTGACCCGACACACACGCTTAGCCACACGCACACCTATATGTAAACGTTCTCGGCGACAGCAATACCTTTTTACTAAATACAACGTATCTATGAATTTAAATGTCTGGCTGGGTGAATACTTGCCGGCCGATACCATCGAGACTTACGCGATTCAGCCGCGCTCCTGCCCCGACACCGCGTCCAGCCGCGTCCAGCCGCGCCGAGACGCGCCGAGACGCGCCGCGCTTTCAACACCTGCTAATTATGTCCACAATAGCTCCCGCCACCGTCTACTCAAGCTTCCGCATTCGCGAACGTGCTGCTCAATTTTCGTCGACGCGCGACTCGATGATTTTTTCCGCAGCTACGCGGAGCGCGTCGATAGGAGCATCCGCAAAGGTTTGTCGCAACGCGAAACGTCCACTGCGCCGATCCACTCGTCGTTTTCCACTGGGGCTGCGAAAACTGTTGCCACGCTTCTGCACTTTTCTATCTAAGTGCAACTTTATTTTTGGTTCAACGGTACCGGATTTTGTATCGCTTCGTAGCCGCAGGCGCGCACGCGAAAACCAAATGAACACCGAAGGGAATAAAAACGAAGCGTCTGTAAGACAGCCGGGCATCTAGCGTCTCTCCTAATGAAATTGAAGACGAAAGGCGCGTCTGCAACGGTTCTACGGGTATCGAACGTAGCTAAAGTATCGCGAGCACCCGTGGCGTTAATTAAGCGGCAATTAAGCGGAAAAATACGGCGACGCGTCGATGGTTTTCGTAGCCGCGGCGCAAATTGTGGTTGGCAAATGGCAGCGACTACGTTCGCCAATGCTTTGCGCAAGTCACTAGGTTTGGGGATTTTTCATTCAAGTGTACATCGAGTAGCTTCTATTTGAACTAAAAAATAGAAGGGAAATGGCACACTCACCGGTCTTATTTTCAAAAGCAGAGGAGCCGCTTTGACAAGAGCAACCGGAGAACAATCCCAGCAGGAGTAACCACTTGCACGGATCCGTCCGTTTCCCTGGCATCTTCTGAAACAGTAACATTCGAATGAAGTTTGCCGCCGGTCGGAAGCTTCGCGGTTTCAGCGTAGCTGTTTAATCGGACGTATCTGCCTGCCGAAGCAACGATCCCTCGCGATCGGACCCGTCTCTTTTCGATTGAAATGTTCCCAGGGCTACTCTCCGAGACAATGACGCGGCAATCGGTCGGCAGTTTCGCGGGACTCGGTACGAAATGTTTGATCGATGCAAACTGTTTTCGCGATCGGATCGACTACTTTTCCATCCTACCAGAACTTTGCAGTTGCTGGAACGCGAGTTTAGCGTAATGTCACCGCTGCTGTTTCATTGCCCGCGCTACCCCCAAGAGGAGAATCGAGGCGAATATTTCGCGCTGGTCCTCGAGATGCTGCATCGTGGATCGTGGATCGTGGATCGTGGAATAATCGCGGACGGGCGGTGCGCGAGCACGTGCGCGCGTTCCCACGATCACGTCGTTTTTCGAGGGCGCCGAGAAGGGGAAGGCGAACGGTTCGGCCGGCAATCGGCCGATACCTTTGGTCCAAGATGACTCGAGATTACGGCCGATAACGAGCCGAGACCGCCTCCGAATGGGGCGACCCGTGAAAGTGCCGGTATCCATCCGACCAATTGCCATGGGTCAACGTTGTCTTAGGTTCGGATGCGTGCACCCTTCTAACCAAACCTTCGCAGTCTATGAAAAAGTTTATCCTCCTCGCGGTCGAACGGAAGGATTAAAGTTTGGCTCGCCCGAAAAGTTTCTTTCGCTACTCGCGCGCTCGGCTTCACTTCGCGTTTAGGACGCCGGGGCACGTTTACGGGAAAGCGCTGCTCGTCTCGTCTCGTCTCGGGGAAGCTGGAGTTTGTCCCGATGGTCGGATTTGCATGGAAGTTGTTAATAAATTCCGCGGAAGGAGAATGGAGTGCGGGGAGTGGGCCAGAAGAGACGGTTGAAGTTGCGAAGCGCGCGCCAACGGTGCCTGTAAATTTGGACGCAAAAGCGTGGAACGATTGGACGGTAATACTTTCACCCGAGACACGTGCAAATCACTCTGGCAACGCGCAACGGTCACATCCACCGATCCTTCTCCCCGCCGTCTCCCGCCTGCCGATTTCTATTTGCCGATAATAAAATGCGCATTTAGAATCCTGCTGCGTCGCGTCTCCTCTCCACATGCTCCGGTCTCTCGCTTCGACCGAAGCGTAAACTTCGAGGCGGCGCGGCTAATCCGAAATTGCCATCGGAAGCGGGGCAGAGTTTTCTCAGAAGTTTTGAGCGTTTTGAGAACGAGAGGAGAGGAGGAAGATTTGAAAGAGGAAAGTAGGTCGACCGGAGGGATGTTTGTCGATGCACGGGTCTCGGGAAGCACGCTGGAAGCGGTTTCCATGGCATTTGCACGTGCGATCGTGGCATATCGAAAGGGGGAAGAAGAGAAGAAAAGAGAGAGAGAGAGAGAGAGAGAGAGAGAGAAAGAGAGACACGTGGTAACGGTAGACGATGCTTCGGGCGGCGATCTCCTCTCTCTCTGTGCGTTGTGCGTGGAGTAAGATTGCCAAAGAAAGAACGTGGTCGGCATGGACGAGCGAGCAAAGAATGCCGCTTTCCGCCTTCCACCTTCCACCTTCCGCCTTCGGATTTGCCGTGATTCGACCTTGAACCGCCGATTCCACGCGACAAACCCCGCTCATCTGCGAGTTTTCCATCCTCCCAGCCTTCTCAGCCCGTGCCGGACCAACCCGACAAAAGGGAAATCGCTCCGCGCTTCCTCTTCCCTTTGCTAGCCAGAGCTTTGCGTCCGCCGCGCGGCCAAGTCGTTCCTTTGCAGCTTCGAGAAGCTGTTTCCCGCGGGAAACGCGCTCTCCGCGAAGCACGGGCCCCTCGTAAATGGACGCTGCTCGGTCAGTGGCATCTCTGTTCGACTATAATTTATGGTCGCGCGGATAGAATGGCCGGAGGGTACGTACGGAAAACAGGAATTAAGGTCTTGGAACGAAGGTTTCAAGTTTGAAGGTTTCGAAATTATCGCGCGATTAAGCATGGACGGACAGAAGGAAGGGAGGAAGGGGGGAGGAGAGGCGAAACTACGCGGACATTACACCTCTCTCGGTGGGTATATCGAGAAATATATTTCAACGAGCACCGAAAGCACGAACGTGTGGCGATCCCTGCCCTTAATTGCTTCTTGCCGGCTGCGCGTGCTTCGATGATAAGAGAAAAAAGCGTGGGAACGAAGAGAGAGGGAAAAAGGAAGGCGCGCGTTTGCGAGCACGCTGATCCGTAAAACGTTACTATCAAGATGTAATATAGGCGAATTAAGCGGGTTGTTACTTAAAGGACGAGACGAGGCGGCGGTTAAAGAGGCGATGGGAAGGGAAGGGAAGGGAAGGGAAGGGAAGGGAAGGGAAGAGTGGAGAAGGGAAGGGAGAGGAAGGTAAGAGGAAAACCGGAGCGGGAAGAAACGGTGCGGCGCGAACGGCCCTGAGATCGAGGTTGGATCGCGAGACAGCGTGGCCCCATGGTTTCACTTTATCTCTCTCCCGCGGACCACACAAGGTTAACCGCGCGCGTGTGAACGGGCCCGTAAACGGCTGCAAAATTTCCGCGTGCAAGCTTCGCGCAACCACCGCCTACCCTACCTACCACCTTTCGTCCTCCGCTTAACAATCCGCGTGCAACTCCGCCTGTGCCGGCAGCGGTTTCCAGAAAACGGAATCCTCCCGGCCGAACGAAAGTGGCCTTTCGATACCTCGCCTTTCGATGTCGAAGATGAGAACGTATCCAGGTTAATAGCCGAGGAAGGAAGCGCGGCGGCGACCCGCGACGCGAGGATCGATGGTCGCAACGCGGCTGCGAAAAGGCGGCGCGGAGCGAGGAGCAAGCGGCGATCCGTGGAGAAAAGCGCAGAGAGGGAAGATCCGAATAGAGCGGAATGGAACAGCTGTTCTTTTCATCGAGAGGAGAAACGAGACTTTAACGAGACGCATGGGGAAGAGGGCCGCGAGCGAGTGAGCGAGCGAGCGCGCCAAACAGCGAGCCAAAGAGCGAGCGAGCAAACGAGCGAACGAGCGAACGAGCGAGGGGAGACGTGGCCCCAAAACCAAACCGGCCTATATTAGCTAAGAAGGTGTATTACGTATGCAGGCCGGTCGCTCTTGCTACCGCTCCTCTTCTCGCGTGCGATGAAATTTTCATCGCGACGCGACGCCACTCGCAAGACCACCAGTAGAGACCAGACGCAGTTGCGGGATACTCATGCGAAACCGTACCGATACGCAGTCCCACGAATCTTCGCCGATCAAGCCGATCAAGACGAGCCGCGCCGCGCCGGCATAGCGCGAGCAATAAAAGGCCGCAAAAGCGAGAAAAAGTAGTCGGTCCGCAGACCTCGAACCTTGCCCGTCCACGCATCCAGATAAGCCTCACGGTTCGACCCGAGAAATCGATCCAACGCTTGTCATTACTCAACCTAACACCGATTCCGCTTGTAACGCGTCAACCCGCAAATATCCTCTCCCAGCCACCTCGCTCGGCTACCTCACGTATACTTTCGCGTTCCGTTCGAAAAGCAAGAGAGAGAGAGAGAGAGAGAGGGAGAGAGGGAGAGAGAGAAAGAGCAAGGCGTTAATATAAAGAATCGAAAAGAAGAAAGTACAGTAGTTCCGTAGAATTCGCAAAGATTTTCTGTACTTCCGTTGGAATCGTGTCCCGAATAGGGGTCACGCGATTTACATGTGTTCGCTTCTTACATCGATGAGGATTTCTCCGCTTCTTTTCTAGGTGGTCTTCCACCTGATTGGAGAACGAACGAAAGTTATGGGTTCCCGTGAGCCCGTGAGCGGCATCAATCCCGTGAAATAAATTACGACAACCAGACACACAGAGATACGCGTCTCGTGCGCCCCGTATTTCTTCCCCTCGCTTCCTCTCCCCCTTCCTCCTCTGCCAACTCTTTCTTCGCCTTTGCGTTGCACTTGCAGGCGGAAAAAGTGCTCAAATCTCCCGCGCGCAAAATCAAATGTCCTCCGCGAACGATGCTCGAACGATGCTCGAACGATCCGCGAACTTTGTATGCGATGCACATATTAGAAAGGAATCGTTTATCAGGCGTACCAATGAAAGTCTACTTCTTTTCTTTGATTTGCCATTTACTTCGAACAACGTCGGCCACTCGTTCGATGTTAAATACAGCTGCTACCGTTGGCCACGTTTCTCGAGCAAGCTGTAAATCGCTCTTCGAGAAGAGGCTTACGTTTTTGGTCAAACAAATTCATCGATCGGATCCACCTAACTATTCCTCCCCATCTCGATCCAGCTTGACCCGTAGCAGGGCACGAGAGTTGAATCACCGCGGCCTAGAGCGTGGCTAACTTAAAAGCGACCGCGCTTTTCGATCTTCCGGACGTTTGGAGCGTTCCGTTCGCTCGTTAGACGCGAAGGTGGGAGGAGCAGCGTAGCGAAAACGCGAGTGCATCAACGGCGAAAGAATGTCTGTGCCGTTCAGTCAATTTCCCCTTGGATTTATGAACGCTGCGCGGTGCAAAGGGACCACGTTCGTTTCCTGGTTGTAAAGAGAGATATATGAACCTTATGGGACACCGTACATTAAACCGAGAACAGTTTGCACCTCTACCTACACTACCCTACGCTACACGCGCCATACAACCGTATCGCATTCGAAGAATACACAAATATTTCCATCGCCTTCCGCTTGTACGTTCAATTTCGTTTCGGCTGAAACGCGGCTTAACCCTTCCAGAGTTACAACCGTGCAAACCCGATCGCCAACCTACAAAACGCCGCGTGGCCTTTCAAATTTACCTCCATTAAACCGCTAAACAGTTTTACTGTCGGCGATTCTCGCGACGAAACGAGTTCATCGAAATTCCGCGTTGCTCGTCGCTACGGCCTACCGCGACTTCTATTCCGCGAAACTTTGCCCGCCGCGTTTCCGAATCGAAAAAGAGTCCAAGTTTCCATCGGCGAGGCAGACAAACGAGCAAACATCCGAGTAGGCACGCGTAAGCGCGCGCGAGCAAACGAGTAGAGACGGGCCGACGCGCAAACACGAAGAGGAAAGCAAGTTTGGCACCCTCGCCGAATGTCGATGAAACGGCGGACGGATGCAGTCGGGTTGGCGCGAACAGTCGGGCGGATTGGATAGGGATAGGAGTAGCGCGGAATAGAGGGAAAAAGGCGGCGACCTAGTTCGAACGGTTTCTATATACGTCGTTTGGAGCGATTCGCACGAAAGAGCTGATTTTAGTAAAAGCTTGCCAACTCGATGTCACGGTTTTCGCGGCCGGTTCCATTCGAGACGTTGCCAGCCGCTTCCGTTTCGCGACCTTTCCTCTTCGCGACGGATGCCGTTTCGGCGTCCGCCACTCCGTCAGCCGATCAACCTAAAAACTTGCTCTCCGCTGCGCTGCTGGTTGCAGCTGCTCCGGCAACTATCGCGCAACCCTCGCGATCGCGATCCCTTTGCCGTTCGTTGAGCCAGCATTTTCTCACCGCCAATCCGATCGGCGGAATCAGCAGTGAGTGCACGCGCGAACGAGCGTAATGCCAATCGAGAGACGATTCCGCGTTCCGAATGCGAGATGGCGGTACCGTGAGAAATCAATAGCCCCGCGAACCTAACCCGAACCTATTAAGAATGCACGAGCAAGCGGAACCGCGAACCGTCGTTCTTTCCAATCCCGATGCCTCCCGCGGCATTGAAATTCCGCGAGAAACTTTACGAGCTTCGTTGTAACGCGACCCGCGGATTCCCCGCGATCGTGCGGCTATTCGACGCGCGATCCTTGGCACCGGTTCCGGCCCGAAAGCTTCTTTTCCTCGATCGACGCTGGCTGGCGTAGGCGAAAAGTGGAACGCGCGCCGCGCCGCGCCGCGCAGCGCCGCGCCGCGCCGACCACCACCGGTTTTTTCCTTTCCAATCGAACCGTCCGTCTAACTAACGTGGACGATGCGGTAACGCGGCCATCTCCGCGCGTTTCCCGTCCGCTTCGCACGCTTTCCGCCGGTCGACTGCGAAACTTTCCGCCGCGCCTATGGGGAATCCGAGCGCGCAGCATTCTCCTCGCGTCTCTCTATACCTATCCGTCGGTGGGCTAAACGAACCTTTGCGGTGCGCAAAAAATTCCGTACGAGCCAGTCCGAGAGGCGAAAAGGAATCTTAACGCGTGAAACATCCGAAGCGAAGCGCGCGTTGAGACGTTTAGGGAGTAATAAAGCGGAGCTGCATTCGAGTGGCGATTCATTTGATCGGGCTTGGGGAAGAATATAAATTTGCATAAGGTTCGGCGGTGCGGAGACAGAAAAAGGTTCGATGAGATTTAGCGGAGAGCAATCGCGCGAGTCGCTGTTAATGGCAAGCATTAGTGCGAAGTCAATTTCGCTCGCGTAAAATCCGCACACATACTAGGCGCGCGACGTTAAACCCGCCCGAGGAAGCTTTCGCGAGAAGTAAAACGCTTTGCGCGTCTCTTCCGTTTGCGAAACGGGCACTCTGCTCGACGCCAATCGAACGTTCGAACCGGGAAGAGGATCGATCTACCCCCGTCGACCCTTCGATCCTAATCCGTTTCCCCCTCGGTCTCGCGACGCGGAGGTCGAATCAGGATCGCCACGCGTAACGCGTACCGTTTCGTCGATTCCTCGCTCGAACTACTTAACGCGAAGGAACGAGAGCGGTGGAAAGAGAGGAAAAAGGACTTACCATGGCTGCGAGAAATGCTAATCCTCTGCCTTGGCCAAGGAATCCTCTCCGGTGGCGAGCGGTAGCTGTAGGTCTATCGAGAGATCCTAAACCAAAAATAGCGACGTGTTTTCGTCCACGGGCATAGTTTCCTCTTCTATTCTCCCCTCGGTTTCGTCTCGCTCACGAAGAAACGCGATCGAATGAAGGAAGAGGCGCAGAGGAGGAGGAGGAGGAGGAGGCGGAGGAGGTGAAGAAGAAGGGCCGAGAGAAGGGTTAGGGGTGCCTTTGCGGAGAGGTTCGGGGGATATTCGTCGAACGATGGAAGCGCGCTAGGTGGCCCGAAGGGAGTTTTAGGATCGTGGGAGCGTAGCGTGGCCGAAAGACGCACGAAAAACAACGAGACTCTGGTGGAATCCGTTTGGCGAAAGCTCCAGTTGGTTCGGAGCGCAGTGGAGAACTGAGCGAAATGCCGGCCGGTCGAGCAGCCAGGCGGGCTTTTCCAACCGGCTTAACCAATCCCGTCTTCTCTCTCGTCCCACGTGCCTCTTTCTTCTCCCTCTCTCTCTCTCTCCCTCTCACTCGCTCCCTCTCCCCCCCCCCCTCTCTCTCTCTCTTTCTCCTTTCTATTACCCTCTTGCCACCGATCTAGCACTCGCAGCCAAGTTATCGCTGCCGAGTTCCGCTACATCCCCCGTATCCTGCATCCCCTTCGTCGTCCCTTATCCGCCGCCAACTCCGCACGTATCAGCCACAAACTCCCTCCGCGTTTTTCCATTTACTCCCTTTCCTTTATTTATCGCCGGTCCCGGAAAAGCTGAACGCAAACCGACAGCCCGTGCGAAAGGAATAACCGCGGCGCGCTTTGCGATTTTAGATGAGGCACGAAGGAGCATCGAGATTACTACCCCGCCAGACAATTAACCCCTTCGCTGTTACTCAAAATCACGACGCGCTTCGCGTGCGCCCGATTCTAAGCTCGGAGGAACAGCTTTCGGATTCTACGCGTTTCCGATGCAACGAAGGGAAACGTAAACGTTCTTAGAACCCCTCGTCTACGTATCGTTTATTAACGGCGAAAGGAACGAAGGATCGCTTTGGCAAATTTCTGCGTTTCCCTATGCGAACGCGATGCAACGAAAATGCGATTTGCTTCGCGGAAAAATGGAAGCACGTGGAGAGGAACGGGATACGCGAAAGCTCGCGAAATGATGGACGACGCGACGCGCGACGCGCGACGATTCGCCGATAAAAATAATAAACGAAGACACTTTCGAAAGCCGTGCGCGTCTAACGCGTATCGATTCTCGCTAGAATTCTTCGAAGACGTGCCACATTGACAAATACGCGCGTTCGACTCGACTGAATGTAGCCTCGTTCGCCGTTAATGGTCAAGATATGTTTTCGAATGTAAAACTTAATCGGGCTTCTAGTTCAAAGCGATATCTGGCTCGTCCGACGCGTCCGGCGAAATCAAAATCACGGTCGCCGCTTTGAGAAAACCTGCACGGCCGAACGCGACCACTCCATTCGACTTTCGCGCATTAAATAATTGCAACGCGGTGTCCGCTTCCGAAATGGAAATGCCTCGCGGTGAATGTTAAACGCTGCTTCTCGCCTCTCCGCGGTTCGCTTCCTATCGTTTCCCGCGTTTCCTCTCTTGGCTGCGATTCGCGGTGATCGAAAATTACAGCTCGGCGGCTGGGAAAATTGAAAAAAGGGGAGAAGACTGAAGAAAGGAGAGGAAAGAGGAAAGAGAAGCTTAGGTCGCGTCTACTGTACTCGGCTTGCGAGCCAAGCTGATACCGAACGAAACGTGATCGAGGCCTTACTTTCGAAGTTGCCTGCAGAGCGTACGCTCGACCGGGCTGCGTGTGCTCCAGTCGCTTTCCTAACCGCTCGGACATGCTTTTACCGGCGATCATACTTTTATGCGCGCGTGTCGTGCCGTTTTCATTGACGCATTACCGAACTCCGATTGCTCAACCGACGCGTACCGCGGTTAACTCGCAGCACTTCCGCGAGCCGAGCTGTTGACGCGCGCGCGACGCACGCACGCGCGCAATAAAGCATTGCTGAAATCTGGAAAACCCATTCCATCGATAGAGAGAGAGTCGCGACTATTTGTTCTCCTGTCGGAATTCAACGATTCCTTTTCGTTTCGATGCTACGCATTGCGAAATCTGGAACGAAAGTTGAACGTTTTACGTTTGCTTTTACAAAAATTCGTCGCACGTAACATACGAAATATGCGGTTAACTTTCTCTGAAGCACGCTAACGTTCTTTCTTCCATTTTGCTCTTGCTTTTGCAAGTTTCTATCGCTTCGCTTGCCAGCGCGCGAATATCTCCCGTACTTGCGTAAAATGTGTGCACCGATCTATCGAAGCGCTGCCGCTTCGCCGATCCCGAATCGTCCGCGATGCAGAGAGCAATTTCAGCGAATTTCTTTTCCCTGCGCTATCGGCGAGCTTCGGCCCTGACCTCGGCTTTTCGTTCGAAAAGGAAACCAAACCGCTAACGAAGTCGCAAGTCGTCGCGCGCCAAAGAACACGTTCGAGAACCGGAAGTATAAATAAAGCGTACCAAAGTGTCGCGGCGATTTTACTTTCACGTTCTCGTATTACAATTAGTTCGCTCCCTCGTCTAAACCTTCGCCTCTGTTGCGCGTTCCAGCGTTTAAGCTTGTAAAATACGCGCGTGGTAAAAATCGCGCGGTCGCTAGAAACTTACGTGTCCTGAAATATTTACGCGAAAGACGTGTACGCGGTAGACAGATAGACGGAAACCGACAGCCAAAGTCAGATACGGAAATCTAGAGGAGAATACTAAATATTGGAAGAAGGAGGCCGGCGGAGAACGCGGAATCCCTGAAGCATCTGATCGAAGATTGCGTAAGTAATTGGTTACGAATCGAGTGCGGAAAAGATAGCGGAAAGACGGACGAACGAACGCGTGATAGAGCGAGCGAAAAAAGTATGCGCGGAGAAAGCAACGAGTAGGCAAAGCTAGCGTGAAGTTAATACGCTAAGGGCGAAGATAAATTTACAATAAAATTGGACGAATTTCCATGGTAGATTGGAGCTACGGTGAAGCTAAAATATCGCGAAAGAGGCTGAAATAGAGGTTTCTTCTACTCCGAAAAGTGACCTGCGCGTTTATAGACGTAACCGTGCAAAAGTAATCATTATTAATTAAGTAAGTAAGTCAATTAGTAAGAATTAGCGGACTGCGAATCTCTTACACGGATTGGCAATTTTGCTAGCGACGCTAAAGAAACGGAATCTAAATTGGGCATTGTTGCTTGGCCCTCCGATTATTGCAACTCGCGCTTCGCTTCGCTTCGCGTATTGCACGCGTGCTGCGTTCTTTTCCACGAATAGGTTTTCCCATAGCTGCCTAAACGTGCGCAGTCCGGCACGTGGCTACTTTTCGTAGCGAGATAGCGAGAGACGATGAGAGAGCATCGACGCCTAATCGTTCCCAAAGAGAAGACTGGTACCCGAATCGTGTAACGAGAGGAACCGGTTCTCAATTTTTCACGTGGTAGGTAGACTCTTTACGAGTCGACTCAATTAACGCACGGCCGCTCTAAAACGTGCTGCACGAACAAACGAAGACGAGTCGCGATCAGCCCGATCCATTCATCCGGACATCGTTGAAAGAACTAAAAACCTTCGTTTCCCCCTCTTATTCTTCTTCTTCCTCGACTCGCATCCCTTTCCTAATCACCGACGCAATTAAATCTACACGCGTGTACTTTCCATAACGCAGTCCTACTTTTGCTTCCGTTTGCTGCGAAGACTTCGATCAACTCGATGGAAAAACGTTGCTCTTTCGTAGAGAAGGAATTCGAAGTCGGTAAAAATTGGGCGCGTGCTCGCCGACGAGAGCCGGCGATTATTTTCAAACCGTTGGACCACGCCTCGGTTAGATTGTTTTACGCGGGTGCTGTGCACTTTCTCCGTTCATTTGTTTTCGAAAAACGTACGCCGACGCTTATCGACGGCACACTTTTAAGCAGACTCGAGTCCGCGAAACGGAAATCAACTTTGAGGAACGCTTGCTACGAGGCGGGGATTTAAATGATAAACACGGGTGTTCTCTTGACGTACGCGTAATTTATTGATATATCGAAACAATATTACGAAGAGAATCGTTTAAGAGAATATTCGTAGAAATGCACCTGTGCATCTTTTCTGTATACGTTCGAAAATAAGTTTCATTTACAGGTAGAGTAAAATTACACCATAGAATATGTCGTGGAAACGTCTTACTTTCAGTCGTGTATAAGTTTAAGTTTAAGTTTAAGGACATTCTCTTCTTGTATATACCTCGAAAGCACCACTCTGTTTAAAAAAATATTCGCTAAAACGGCTTTCGCTATGCTACTATCGTAGCGTCTCGCGAAACGCCAACTTCACCGCGAAAATACTTCTCTTTAATACTTGCGGTTGAACGTTTCACACCGATCCGAAGGTCCGTAGAAAAGGTGGGATTTACTTAAAATTAACGTTAAGTACAGGTACACGGGAAAAACAACCGAGAACTATCGTTAAACGTTTAATAGGCCAAATGCGAAGCGCTACGAAGAAATTTCTCTTTGCAACGCGGATGTAAAACATTGGGGCGCATGAGACAGCTCGCTCGGACGATTCGGCAATTTTGTCGAAAACTCGAAACTCCGCAACCTTGATGCTTTGAGAATTCCACGCGCTAGGAGCGTAAAGTATTGGCAACTCGCACGCTTTAGAAATTCGTAATTTCGAGGATTCGGATGTTTGGAAGTTCAAAGCAGCGAGAGTTCGAAGCTTTGAGAATTCAAAGCATCGGAGATTCGACGCTTCGAAAATTCGAGACGTTGGGAATCGCGCGAACCAGCCGCGGACGAGTTTCTGCTCTGGTAAAAAAAACTACTCAAGTACTCGGCTCCTCGGATACGAAGGCGTGGCAACAAAAAAGAAAAAAAAAAGGTAACAAACAACGGCGCGCGTCGCCCTGTAAAGAAAAATGAAGAACGAAACGCGACTACTAAATTCACATTGCCTAACTTCGTACTAAACGTACGAAAGGCTACTACTACTACTACTACTACACGATTAAGAAACAATTACGTTCTATTTTACAACAAATAGATAAACATGCTTCCACGTTAAACTCTGCGATCCATGGTCAACAATTTCGCGCGTACGGCAATCTTCGGCCGACGCGTTTCACGCGAACTCGCATTGCGTTACAAGCTGGATGCCTCTACATTGGGGATATTGAGGAGGCCCTTGTCTTTCCAGTAATAACTAGGGGGACCGGGGGTGAAGCAATACTTCATCGACAGAGGCTCGTCGTCCTCCACGTAGTACATCAAATAAAAGTTGCACATCTCGTCGGCTTTCGTTGCGCCGATGTACGTCCAGCTATCGCGATCGCTGCGCATCGTGCACCGAGCCGCGATCAGATCGCCTTGCCTAACCGAAACCGTGTTGCTCACCGGATAAAACATCTGAGGAGTCAAGGGGTCTCTTTTGCCCAATTCTATCCACGTGAAGTCGGGCTTTATCAGATATCCGGACACTACTTTCCCCAGGGAATGCGTGTGAGTTCTGTACGCGATCGGGTGGATGGTTTTGTTCTCTCTTATCGCGCATGCCGTTTCCATGTACGTGGTGCGCCTGGGAGCTATGGCGCCGGAAGTTCCCAGCAACAGAACGCCGGCCAGTTTGTGCAAAGGGCGCAACGTGTAATGCAGAAATACCCCGGAATCGTCGGTTCTGCCGTCTCTGAATTGCGCGACGTGCGCATAGTGAACTTGCAAGACTAAATACTTGATGGGGGAATCTCCGCCGACTTTGAAGCCTACTCCTTCGGGCAGAATCAGGGTCGGCGCGTCTCTGGCCCAAGCGTACAGGGTCTGAGACTCTTCGGCGCAAGGAACTATGGCATCGTCTCTGTCGCTCATCTTGTGTCCCATTTCCCCGCAATTCCATACAGGCTTGGAGCTGCCAGGTTTGCCACACCCGTACAAAAGTATGTGATGGGCGCTTGCCATGGTTGCGTTTGGCTCGAAACCGGTCAGATAGTAATTCTGAGAAGGATCTACCTTCACGGGAGTGCACAAATACAACTCCTCCTGGAAAGATAATGTAAGAGTCAAAGAAATGTATTTCCCCAGAAAGTGTTAACCCCTTGTACTTTTCTTTTTCTTCTGCAGATGCATCGGGACTTTATTCCACAACTCTGTTGGCTCCTATGCAAGAGTAATAAGAAGATAAGAGAGTTATGGAAATTTGCAAGCAAGCAAAAGCAAAGTGATAAGTATAGATAGGTTTGGGTTGTAACATATATTTTCGTGCTTTTCCGTGGCTTCTAAAATCCTTCGTTTGCAAATACAAAAGTAAATTTAATCGAACGTTCGTGTATCGGTTCGGTCGACAAGCTTCTTCGATCTATCTTTGACAATTAAAGGGGTGTGTGCTTGTAAACGTCTCGGGGTTTGAATAACGATACGAGAAAACGAGACGGATATGCGTTGCAGCGGAATGCAAAACATTGTTCGAAGTGCAAAGGATTAACTGTAATATCGTTGCCACGACGCAGCGTGTTAATGAGTAGAAAAATGTATTTACCCGGTTTGGCCTGACATTTGGCATAAGTAGCGCGTACTTATTAACACTGTCGCAGCGTGTGAGGCGAAACAGAACGGAAAGCAAAAAGCAACCGACGAGAGCGCGATTTCCTTTCATCGTTCGATGAAGTTTCACAGACATCTGGATGGATTTTCCGAGAGGTTCACATGGAGCTGGGAAATGTCACAGATCGATAGGACACGGGGCACGAGGCGCGGGTCACGTACGAAGCATCTCTGACGTAGGACCAGAACATTGACGAAGCATAGAGTAGACTATCCATTCACGTATAGAATCATCAGGTGGCCCCCTTACCATTTTAATATCACGTGCGATATTACCAGTTCAAACAAGACGAAGACAACAGCGCCTTGAAAACGGTGGGAATTGTAGCTAAGTCGTGCGATACGCAACCACAGAGGAGGTACAGAATAGACCTATCATTGACTAAGAACAGGATAGACCCCTCAACCAATGCTTTTGTTTGTCACACGGTTTTGGGGCTCATGAGCCCCATTACCATTTTCGTGTCACGTCCAACGTTAACGGTTAAGCATGAAATAAATGTGCAGCGCTGCAAGTGATAAGAATTAAAACTATAATATCCGTAACAATTTAAATATGGTTGGATATACAATTTTATATATACGTTCGACCATTTACAATATCGGCGAATTAAAAAGCATTAACAAATCAATCTCATGGTGTATCTCGTATACTCTTTAAATTATTTTAATATTACGCTGTTACGTAACGAAATGTTTAACGTATTGTATTTATTGTTACAATAAATTCCTCAGAGCGCAAACGTATAATAAAGATATAAAAATTAATAAATCTTATCATATTGTACTAGAAAACTAGTGAAAAATTGAGAAAGGTCTCTTCTCACGCGTGATCCGAAGAAGGGGAGTCACGTGACATCTCCTCGCCTATATAAGCAGCGGAAGGGCGACGCGCGCTCTTATTGTTGCAGGTGCTCCCGAAGGGATCGGATCGAATCTGTATATCACAGATTCACTTTTTAGCTAGATGATGACCAGAGATGACCACTGGGGCTAACCCACCGCCCACCACCCACCACCCACCACCCACCACCCACCACCCACCTACTACTAATTTCTCTTAGACTCAAGATTAAATTTAACCCATTACGTTTGATACACATATATCTGTGCATGTATGATTGTATTGCAGGTGCTACCCACTAATTTTTATTACGTTATTCTATTTATTTTTCATTTTATTTATGTTATTCTTCTCATATTTTATTCTGCTATCATTTTACTCTGTTTCTGTTTCGTTGTATCAACATTCTGTTCTATTAATTACGTTTGTCTTCTAATAATTTATATATTTCATTCTGTTTAAATATTACTCTGCTTACATTTTATTCTGCTAACATTTTACTTTATTTCTCGTTTCTTGTACCTACATTCTATTCTATTAATTACTTTTGTCTTTTATTAATTTATTGCGTGGACTACTAATTTCACTTTAACAGCGTAACTTCGTCACGAAGATTCAAGAATTTTAACAAGAATTTTAACAAGAAATCAGCGAAAGAAGATTCATCGCGGGATGCGTGCGTCTAATTCTAAGTTAGAATAAGCTACGTACATTTAGTCAGAGTATTTTGTACCTCGATTACTGTGCATGCATTTTGTTCTAGGATCGCTCGACAACTTAGAGCCAAAAAGCCTTAACTTCTCTTAACTTCTCTTTCAAAGTACATAATATCTTTCATCCCATTCTTGCTCGCGTTAATCAATTTGCAATCGCTCGATCCCTTCGAGATTCTCGCCACGCACTCGCTCTCAAACAGCCGCGCTGTTCGAGGGTAGTCATGGACAATCGAACTGTATGCTTGGTAAGTCGTTCTGTCATACGATCTCAATCTCATTCCTAATCGCAATCGACGTTCGTTCGCGCCTCGAATCGTTGAAATCGCTTTCGAGTCGAGGTGCAGCGGTGTTTGCGATGCGAGGATCTGCAGCCCCTATCGAAGCAATTCGATAGGGGTGCAAGGCCCTGTAGGCTGGATCGTACGCATCTCTGTCTCGGGTACGCAGTGCGGCCTTCTGTTTGCTGCTGGGGTTAACGTAATGTTAACTTTCTGTTAGACGGCATCAGTGGTCATTATGTACTGCCCTCGATGTAGAGGGATTCTTGCGATCCGACTATTAGGCTGTGCTGGATCCTCTGCAAAGCAACGCAACTTCACCTCGGTCTCGAAAGCGATTTCTTTGACTCGTGTAAGTCGCGTTCGAATTTCGCTTTCGATTCGGGTGAGTGCGAGTCGCATGATAGAGCGCTCGAGTATAGAGTTTTGTTGCGCATGCAAGTGCGTTTCGTGACTCGTTGGTTCTTTCGAGAGATAGTAAATTGTGTTTGCTTTGCTCGCGATTTTTATATTTGCTTTTCATCGCCCACTTCCGGGCGAATGTTCAAAGAATTAGCGTTGCGTACAGAGTAAAGTAGACTTTAGTTTGCCGTATTAAATTCCTCCTTGCGAGACACCAACGTTTTAACAAAGTGTCAGTAGAGTCTCTTGCTTTTCGTAATACGGCTCTAAGTTGGAAGAGCGTATCTTAGAAACAGAATACATCGGTAGGGTTAAGCATCGTTGTACAGTTTTGCGAACCGAAATTCATTCCATGTTCTCTTAAAGTTTCTTCGAGAAACAAATTATTTTTCGCGCGAATATTCAGTAGCTTTAAGAAATACTTTAAGCATAATCTTCAACGGGAAGTCATCGAAAGAAGATTCATCGTGGGAGGCGTGCGGCTAATTTTAAGTACATATAAGCTACTTATATATAGTCAATGTAAATTTTGTACAACGATCGCTGTCCAACTTGCAGCCAAAAAGCCTCAACTTCCCTTTTACACTACATAATATCCATCATCACATTCTTGCTCGCGTTTATCAATTTGCAATCGCTCGATCCCTTCGAGATCCTCGCACGCACTCGCTCTCAAACAAGCGCGCTGTTCGAGGGTAGTCATGGACAATCGAACTGTATGCTTGGTAAGTCGTTCTGTCATACGATCTCAATCTCATTCCGAATCGTACGCGACGTTCGTTCGCGCCTCGAAGTCGTTGAAATCTCTTTCGAGTCGAGGTGCGGTGGCGTTTGCGATGCGAGGATTATGCAACCCCTGTCGCAGGTACTCGATAGGGGGTCAGGGCCTGTAGGCTGGAACGTAAGGGTTTGGTAACCCTATGTTGCAGCTGCAGTAGTTTCTAGGTAATGCTGGCTCTGTACTTTATTCCTGCCATTAGGGTTTGGGGCACTTGCGATCCGACTATTAGCCTGTGCTAGATCCTCCGCAAAGCATCGCAACTTCACCTCGATCTCGAAAGCGTTTTCTTTGACTCGCGTAAGTCGCGTTCCAATTTCGCTTACGATTCGACGTGAGTGCGAATCGCGTGATAGAGCGCGCGAGTGTAGAGTTTTGTTGCGCATGGGAGAGCGTCGCGAAGCTCGTTGGTTCTTTCGAGAGATAGTGAATTGTTTTTACTTTGCTCGCGATTTTTATATTTGCTGTTCGTAATATGGCTGCAAGTTGGAAAAGCGTATCGATACTTACATCTAGTCAAAGTAACGTGTACCTCGATTACTGTGCGTGTATTTTGTTCTACGACGGCTACCTAACTTGGAGCCAAAAAGGCTTAACTTTTTTTTACAGTACACGATATCCATTCTCCACGCACTCGCTCTCAAACAGGCGCGCTGTTCGAGGGTAGTCATGCACGATCGAACTCTATGCTTGGTAAGTCGTTCTGTCATACGATTTCAATCTCATTCCGAATCGCAATCGAATTTCGTTCGCGCCTCGAGTGTTTGAGATCGCTTTCGAGTCGAGTTGGAGCGGCGTTTGCAATGCGAGGACTTGCAGCCCCTATCGAAAGTGCCCGATAGGGGTGTAAGGCCCTGTAGGCTGGATCGTAAGCATCTTTACCGCGGGTACGCAGTATGGCCTTCTGTTTGTCGCAGGGGATACGTCTTCGTTCAGACGGCATCAGTGGTCCGCTACTGCCCTCAAAGTTTAGTTTCTTGCGATCCGACTATTAGGCCGCTATTTCCTCCGCGGAGCAGCGCAACTTCATCTCGGTCTCGAAAGCGATTCCTTAGACTCGTGTAAGTCGCGTTCGAATTTCGCTTTCGATTCGGCTGAGTGTGAGTCGTATGATAGAGCGCGCGAGTATAGGGTTTTGTTGCGCATGGGAGTGCGTGTTTGCTTTGCTCGCGATTTTATCTATTTGCTTAGCGTTGCGTACAGTAAAGTAGAGCTTAGTTTCGCGCGTTATATTCCTCTTTGCAAGACACTAACTTTGTAACAAAGTGTCAGTAGAGTCTCTTATCATTCGTACGTCGGCTCCAAGTTAGAAAAGCGTATCTTAGAAACAGAATACAACAGTAGGGTTAAGCATCGTTGTACAGTTTTGTGAACCGAAATCCATTCTATGTTCTCTTAAAGTTTCTTCGAGAAACTTTAAGGGCGTAGAATGGCTTTCGGTGGGTCTCGGCGCGTAGTCACCTCCTCGTGGTGAGACCTGGTAATTGGTATCGTTTTCCAAAGAATGAACCGTTTTTTGAAAACGATACCAAGCTAAGAACTACGCATTAACGTGTAACCTTTATATTTTACTTTATATTTTACCTTAGACTTTCGTTTATTCGCTTCGATCTTAGATTACATCTTACAGCTACCAGTTTCCAAGAGTGATCGACTTCAATTTCCAAATCCATGTTACACGTATCTTTGACTGTGTTAATATTTTGCAGGCTGTGCATTTCTACTTTAATGTTGTATTAATATCGATTAGAGAACTGTGTATCGTATGATTTAGACTGTTACGAATTTGGTCTACGTTGAAGCTTTCTTAGTTTCGTGCTCGTGTGACTCAGTTCTTCGTACGTATAAAATATCACGCGTAATATTTCAACATGTTTTTAACATATTTTGTGGAAAGAGATGTTTATTGTACGCGCATCTTACGACATGGCAATACACAGCAGCTATATCTGTAGGCGAATACGCGTACGCGTTCCCGAAACATTGCTAAGTGTTTGTAGGAGCAACGTGAGTTTTATGTCACTGCTCTTTTATACGTTTCTTTCCGTTTCAGTCGCTATGACTTGCGAGTGCGCTACTGCCACATTACAGTCTTGCGACTGCGTTAGTAAAGAGCGTGCTAAACATCGTGTATATTGTCGTACATTAGTATTTATTGTAAATATGTCGTGCTGTTATTTGTAACATAGTGTTCATGTTTTGAGATGTAATGTGGCGACACTGACAAAACATAGAATAGACTATCCTCACATATACTTATACGAAATCGTTAGGGAGCTTCCAGGTCCCCTTGCTAAACGAAAATAGCAGCATTTCTAAAACGATAGGATTTCTGAATAAACACTAGGATAAATAACTGTCTCCGATATACGTGTCGCGATATATAATAGCTAGATTTAAAGTAACGTGCAAACAAGCATATCTTCCTATGTATTGCACTTCTATCATTGATTCCTACGCGTTACTCCTTACTTATTTTCACGCGTCTTTATGTCGTTGTCTGTAAAGTAAAACGACGAAGACGAGATATTATAAAAATGAGATAACCACCGCCTAAACACGAGAGGACGATACTTTTGTCATCGACATCGGCGAGTCGAAGGCGACGCCTACTGCTGCGAAAATTGCAGTGTGCGTAGACGCACGTGAACAGAAAAACCGAGTCCCAAAACTGAAGTCGGCCTCTTCGAGGGCAACAAGATTGTTGCTGTGGGTTTAGGCGGCGTCATTGCTATCGGGTCTACTGGTGAGAATATCACGCTGTGTAAAAATGACTGCTTATATACCGTCAAGCGCAGCATATGCAAAGCGACATGGTCGTTCCTTGTCAGTGTGCCACCGCATTTCAAAATGCTTGTTAGATCTCGGCTTCTAGGTGTCCGATTCCGATCGGCGAGTAGTCAAAATGAAGGGTGCGGTTCCCCCTACAAGACGCACGTGGTTTCATCGCAGTAGCACTTCCGGTTCGGATTTTATCAGCGATTCTTTCCTATTTTTTACGTTCTTTATATAAACTTTCGAGCGCGGACCATGGAGAGAATTTCCTATCGTTTAGCGACAGCGTTTGTACACGTTGCGGAAAAGTAGTCATATAAACATATAAACCATGTGACAAACAAAAGCACTGGATGAGTAGTCTATCCTGTTTTTAGCCAATGGTTTTACTACTTTAGAGGTGACGAAACTAATTCGTACTTTGGTCGATTTCACCTGCGAGGAATATCTCCAACGAATCGTTTGCACTTGCACCTTTACGCAGCGAATATTCGACTGATCGAAAGGAAGATGATAAAATTTACGCCGTAGTTAATTCAAACGTTACATGTATTAAATTAGCTTATCTTTCTCTGTTTCGCATTCTGTTTCGTTCGCGTTCTTTGTTACGCGTCGGGCAAAAGACGTAATTGAATTCGCCAATAGTAACGAAGAATCTGAAAAATGGAAAGGGCTCGGTGGAGCGAGCAACCGATTACTCTTGTCCCTTGCGTCGTTTGGTTTGCCGGTAGTCGATAGTCGATAGTCGATAGTCAATAGTCGATAGAGTTCCAGCATCTCGTCTCTCAACAGTAATGTAATTTCTAACTCTAATAGCTCTAATATCTATCAAACTAATTAACTAATTGAGTAGTGTATGTACAAATGCATACTGCATAAAAGAATACAGAAAAGCTGCATTATCTTTCCTAACAACTATAAGAATTTATATGTCGAACTCGTTACGCTTATTTAGAATGTAGTCTGTCACGTAACACTGATTGGAAGGACCCGACTAAATCCAATAGATCATTAATCATTGAACTCTGCACCTTATGTAAGGCCGGGTTCGTTGAGAAAAAATTGTTAGAAGCCGACGGGCATACGACGATCGGGGCCCTCGTAATGGTCCGTGCTCCAGGCTATAAGGAAACCTATCTTTTTGCCCCAGTTAAAAAATGAATGCGTTTCGGCGAACTCCGATCACCAAACGGCTAAACAAATTGTTGACGTCTCGTACTCGGATTATATATTTAAGAATGTTGTATCATCATTGTATTTTGTCAAGAAGTTTAAATAAATGTATAGTTAAAGATAATTAATTGTTTATTCAATTACTGGCCTGTCCTGCAATCCCAGAATGACCCATCCGAATCCTTTAAAGGGGAGTACCGTGGAGGAACATTAATAAAAAAATTCCGAAGCGAAAAACTCTAAAAAAACAGTCCTGAACACGATTAAATTAGCTTTAAGTTTCGCCTAATACAGAGATGTCGAATAGAGCGACATTTGATCGAGAAGGGTCAAAGTCTCGATGGTTCCTGGAAAATGACGTCACTTCCTAGAAGCGCCGAAATTACAAAAAATAACGACACTTAGCGTAACCTTCGAATACGTCCTCGCAACTTATATTCGCCTAATACAAAATAACCGAAATTCTGGAAATGACGCCATAGCACAAATCTGTCAGCGACCTCCTCGCAACTTATATTCTCCTGATACAAAGGTTCCAAAAATTTTCGGAAAATTTAGTGACATTGTATTAGGCGAATATGAGGTGCGAGGAGGTATCCTAAGACATGGCATGGTGACGTCATTTCCCAGAATTTTGGCGATTCCGTGAAGTGACGTCATTTTCCAAGAATTGCAGAGTTTCCCAGGTTTTCGCATAAAAATTCGGCTGATTTGGCGACTTTGTATTAGGCGAATATGAGGTGCGAGGAGGTATCCTAAGACATGGCATGGTGACGTCATTTCCAAGAATTTTGGCGATTCCGTGAAGTGACGTCATTTTCCAAGAATTGCAGAGTTTCCCAGGTTTTCGCATAAACGTTCGGCCAATTTGGCGACTTTGTATTAGGCGAATATGAGGTGCGAGGAGGTATCCTAAGACATGGCATGGTGACGTCATTTCCCAGAATTTTGGCGATTCCGAGAAGTGACGTCATTTTCCAAGAATTGCAGAGTTTCTCAGGTTTTCGCATAAACGTTCGGCTGATTTGGCGACTTTGTATTAGGCAATTATGAGTTACAAGGAGGTATCCCGCAAACATGGCAAGGTGACGTCGTTTCCAAGAATTTCGGCGATTCTTGGAACTGACGTCATTTTCCAAGAATTACCGAGTTTCTCAGGTTTTCGCTTAAACATTCGGCTGATTTGGCGACTTTGTATCGCCAAAATACCGATTTATCGCTGTGTGTAAGGCGGCAGCATTGCTTTCGAGTCTACTAGCGGGAGAATCACGCTGCATACGAAAAGTTTTCTTATATACTTTCGAGCGCGGACCATTATGAGGGACCTGGTCGTTCCATGCCAGTGTGTGTCCGTATGTCAAAGTTCTGGTTGTCAAAGATCTCGGCTTCAAGACGTCTGATTTTGATCAATCGTTGCTCAAAATAAAGGGGCGACTTGTATACAGTTTCAAATCGTTTCGAAGTTCGAATAAATCGCGTTTTAATAAGGAAGAACGATCCAAGTCCCCGCCGTTGGAGGCGCTACGATTGGCAAGGTGCGACTTTTCCATTCCGACCCCCTTTCTTCTATTCTTCGAGGGAAAATTCCAAGAAGGTCCTCTCGTCCGGCACCACTGGTTCATCCTATACTTACGATTAGTCAATGATCAGGATAAGCATTTCCAAACGCCATTTAGCATGCGTAGATTTATTGCATATAAAATTTCTCCATGTACAAAGGCGCATTTTACAAAGAGATAAACGCGAGTGGCTATCGTTAACGCCGGCCGATACGAACTGTCGTACGAATGCGATTCGATACATTTTATTCGTACGGATTCATTGCCGAGTGGGTCACGTGAGCGCGTCGCCTTCCTTCGTTCGCAATTTGAATTTCATTGATGAAATCGGCGGTCTGAAGTTCGAAACAAATTATTGAAATACCCAGTGTCAACCCTGCTACCGTCTTTCGGCCATTCTTCACCCGATCGCGGTTCCTATTCCTTCGGAAATCCTTGAAATTTGAGGTTTGAGGAATGCGAAGAAGATTTATTTTTTTCCCAAACGTGGGAAGCCTTTTTAAAGAGTCGGACGACCGTAGAAGGGTTAAAGGGACAACGCGATCATCTGCTTTTTATACGAAGCAACGTGTTTATCTTTTGTTGATGTAAATGTCGCGGATTTGATCGGTGAGCCATTCGATGCCCGACTGCAAGCCTTCTCCGGTAATCGCGTTTGTCGCCCGTATGTGCCATGGTTTGTTCTGTATGCGATCGAGACCGAGCCCAGCGACCAGTTTTACGGTAGTCAGAGAATCAGGTAGGTCCATTTTGTTCGCCAGAAAGAGGATCGGTATTTTGCGACCTACAATTTTCAACGAACATATTTTGGAATTAGCTAAAAAAAGGCGGCCAACAATTTAGAAACTAGATCTTCGCCGTGCGAGTCTCTAAAGTTCAACTTTGTTATTTGAAAGATCGACGCTCGATTGTCGGAGTAGAAAGAGAAACAGCGATGCCGCTTTAAAATCACTGATTCCTCGTTCGATCGAACGTTTCCGGTGTTTAGATTTCGTATTTGAGCTGCCGTAATCGGGAAAGCCACGCTGAATTATGGCAAAGGAGAATATTTAACGTACACGGCAGAGCGTTAAAGGGGAACCGAAGCACGTCCACTCGGTCACGCGAATCGAACGTCGATTTTCGAAATGAAATAGCAAAACTGTTGTTAACTCCGCGACGGTGAATTTCTCCCCACGCGTTATTTCAAAACGTGAAAGATATTTCGTTTAATTCGATTTAACTTGCGTAAGCGACATACTAAAAAACCGACGATTGAAAGGGAAAACGCAAAGCTAAGGAAAAAGGAAGCAAAGCGAAACTTGTCGAGTAGAAAAGTTGAAACAATTTCGAAGCATTAATAGTTTAGTTGGCGAACTATGGTCTAGTCTGTGAAACGTACCTGCCACGTCTGGATGCTGAAGAAGCATATCTAGCTCCTCTTTCACAACAACCAGTCGCAATTTATCGCTGCTGTCCACTATAAAAATAATACCGTGGCAATCTTTGTAATAATGTTCCCATAGCGATCTGTGCCGATCGTGGCCCGACATATCGAATGCCGTGAAATTCACACTTTTAACTGCAAAAACACGTTGCATCCTTACACCATCCAACTTACCCGTATTCCACGTAAAATATAACAGCGAGATAGATTTACGAGAGACACTTAATTACACGTATTCGATAAAACAGCGTCGAGCAACGTTCGCTCTAAATGACGAATAAAAGATGACGGGGAAGTTTGATTTAATTGTGATTCGTATAAGTAAGATTAAGTAAGACTAAACTATGTAGAACGAAAGCTCCTCGACGCTGAAAGGTCACGACCAATGAATTGACGTCTGTTCACGTTTTTCATATTCCATCAAGATTTCGGAACTTAAACGCGAAAAGCAGATAAACAAATAATGAACGAAAATGAACAAAGTTCTCGAACCGAGAAACGAATAGTTGGGATAGGAAATGATTCGAGTAGTTGCTTTTATTCGAATAAAATTGTATCCGAACAATGCCCAAACCTATCGATAAATAATATAGTAGGTGATAACATTTAAAATACGTGTTCCGTTTTACGTAGCGCCACTTGTCCCTCCGCTCCTGCTTATTATACTCAAACGACTGAGAACCACTGAATGTAAACACGGGAGATCGTTCGAAAACAACAGCAAACTATTTCTCGACGAAACGTCGAAATATGGAGGTAGACGATAATTCAGAAAACGTTAATAGAAATGACAAAATGTCAGAGCCGAAGGAAGGTAAGCGGTGCAAGCGATTGGAAAAAAAAATGTAACCTCGCGATGTCAGCGGCGTCCTTTAATTCTAGACTCCGTAGAGGAACTGAAAAGCAAATTAAAGAGGCAAATAAACGAGCTAAAGTCTATCATTTTGCAAGTCGAGTGGAGCTTGGACGCGTTGAAATTCGCAAACGCGAGATGCGTTTTCGATTCGAGCGTTGCCGACGACGAGTCGAGAACCGAGGAAATCCCGGATATCAACGCGCACTTGGAGTTTCAATTGTACAGATTCTCTGGCCTCTATTGCGTGAAATTCACCAGCCAAGAGTCCGTATTCAACTTCTCGCCCTTAACTAAATACGACAAAAAAGATACCTATGCCGTGGAAATTTTCAATCGGAACGGGAAAGGGGTTTTAGGGAGATCGGCTATGCCTATGGCAGTTGATTTAGACGAATTGAGAGCAGAGATTCCTATAGAGGAATTAAAGAATGTACCACTATTTCTGAAAACTTGCAAGCAACACATAAATGCTTATTTCATTAGGCAACAGCAGTATGTAAAGCTGATGGTACATTGTTTTGCTTTCATTGGGCTGTGATTACAGCAGGTGCATGTTCGTATAAACTGTGTCCGACAAAATGAGTTCATGCTTGTTACTTTTGTCCAACAAAACAGAACAAAAGTACTTTGTGCAAGATGCTAGTTTGTACAAACACATGCAAGTCTGCTTTAACCCAGTGGTGTGAAACTCGTATGCGAACACAGACCACCAAATATGGTTTTGGAGAGTTTGTGGACCTCAGGCAAAGAAATGCTTCTTAAAATAAGTTTTGCAAATAAAACGGCGAATGTAAAGTTAACTGTAACATGGTACTCTTTACAATATGCTTCTACAATGTGCAATGCTTTAAAAATGTATGTCACATATATATTCTTGTTGAGCCTATTATTTTTTTATTTATTGTTTTAATAAAATCAGCATGATGTTTTGGGCCGAGGGCCGCGTGTTTCCCACCACTGCTTTAATCATAATAAGATTGCTTCGAAGCTGTAACCATAGCCTTAACTTTCTTCCTCTATTTAGCTCGGCGAAGGAAAATTAAAGAAATAGTTGAACTTCTAGGATATGATTTGTGTCAATAAAAATTGCTACTTGCAAAGCGATCCGGGATACACCCGAATCGTTTTGGAACTGCTAGGGGTGCACAACCTGAATACCACGTCGTGTGCAAATATAATCGTATATTTGTTTTACAATACCGCGCAAACTAAGCCGCACAAAATCCAGGTTAATCCTCTGACAGAGGATAAATTGGACGAGGATACGAAAAAAAGTATAGACAGGTCTCTGAAGCTGTTTAGAAAGTTAGATTTGCATATAGCGTTTGAGAAGATGCTAGACTCGAGACCGTTTACGTACATCAAAGAAAACGACGAAGATAGCCCTGTAGATATCAATGTATGGAAAATTCTTGGCTTCATGGATTCGTTAAGGACCAGCGTTGCGTTAACGTTAACGCGACGTTTCATTTACGATTTTTTCGAACTTTACAAGTAGTCTGCGTATTTTTATACTAAATCATAATTTCACCGTATCATCTTTAACTTGAATATCTTATATGCTTTTGCATATCGAAATTTCCCACAAATGCATAGAAATCCACAATCCTGTAAGATTGTGGAACATACACGGAAAGTTGTTGCAAAAGGGAATGTCAGGGAATTGCACAACAATTCTTTTGTAACTATTCCTTCTTCCGCGTAGACGTGGCATAGATCGACTGGAAGAAAAGTGCAAATGAAATACCTCTTCGAAACGTATTGGTCTTTAACGAATTAAGCAATATTGCGTATAGATTCTATTGAAAAAAGTGCCCCCTTTTTTTTAGAATTTAAGCGAGCCAGAGGAGGAGGGATGTTTGGACAACTTTTTGTTGGAGAGAAAGGTGCCTGTTGCACTTAGGAAAAAGAGGAGAGTAAGGAAAATGTTGAAGGTAACAGACTACAAGAAGATCGATATTTCGAGTACGATTAAACGCATTGAAAAATCAATCTCTTCTCAATCTAAAACGCAGCAGCTGCCTAGCGTTCAGAAAAGCTTAAATAAATCCGAGCAAACGAAATTGAAACAGACGAAATTGAATTTTCCGTTAAACAATTCTAAATCTTCTATTGCATGCCCGTCCAACGATAGAAACCCGACCGCAGAGCTGATGAAACCCCTTACTAGTACTCCCATGCATCACAACAACCGAGAATATTCTAACATCGATATCAGCGATATTACGGTCAGCGAAAATAATTCCGACATCGCTAAAACTGGTAAACCCACAGGGGATCAGCTTCAAAGCGACACGCCTGTGAAACTGCTGCAGAAGAAAATGCAGCAGAGACTAAACGTCACTGCCAAATCAAAGCCACAGAGTTCAAAACCAAAATGTGCTCTAAGGAAGAGGCAAAAGGAAGTAAAAACGCGTCGAATTTTTTAATCGGAACGCAACGCAATTGATCGAATATTTTATACGTCGTTCGTGTTTTATTTGTTCCGTGAGATTGCTGCAGAAGAAAACGAAGAAAATACTAAAGTTCTCCATCGAATTGAAGCTGCAGAGTTGGAAGCGAAACATGCTCCAAGGAAGAGGCAAAAAGAAGTAAAAACGCGTCGAATTTTTTAATCGGAACGCAACGCAATTGATCGAATATTTTGTACGCCGTTTGTATTTATTGTTGTAAAAAAATAAAATGATACTTGTAAGACTAGGTGTTTGTTTTATCGGATCGTGGTAATGCTGGTGCTGAAACAGATGAGCAGGTGCAAGTAATAAAGTATAAATATTGCTGAAAGCACGTCAATAGAACATCGAACGTCGTCAAACTCGTCATTGTTTAACTTACATGAAAATTTCTCAACATTATACCCGACGGTGGGCACTATGTCTATGCAACGGTCATCCTCGCGTTTGAAATTATTTATGACCGTCGACTTACCACTGTTGTTAAGGCCCACTACTAATACGTTTACTTCCTTTTTCCTAAGGCCTAAAAGACTCGCTAAACGGTCAAACAGCCGCATTCTCTATCTTCTCTTCAACCTTTGTTACGCGTTCCTCGAACATCAATAGCGAACGCTGTTAAAATATTGACCGCCACGCGAAACAACAAACATATACATACATGTGCATGCAGCCATCCTTTTTCCCTATACTTATACCCGATTCGTTTGCGCAAACCCACCGCAGCGTCTAATTTGAATATCCCCATTAGAATTTGCGCGAACATTGCAATTTCCAATTCAAAACGTTTAACAATTTTAGCGCAATTAGAGGAGCTCCGGCAAGGAATTTGAGAACCCCTGAGTCGAGCACATGCTTTCGCGTTTTCCAAAGCTGTCGTCTCGTAATAATCATCGCAGAGTTCGATAATGCGAATAATTTAAAGCAAATGTTCCGTTGCTAATCGATCATTGAGTTTCCGTATGGTAAATAAAAAGCGTAAAAGATGGTAAGTTTCAAGCGATAGATTAAGCGTCTAGTTGCGCGATTATTCGTACGCTAGGTTATTTGTTTATAACTTTGCGCGATTGATTTTCGAATTTGTAGTTGAAGAGAAAAACGAAGAAGTTCATCGACAAGAAAAATTCGGTGACGTTTCACTTGGTGCATCGTTCGCAAAGAGATCCGTTGATCGCGGACGAAAGCGCGCCGCAACGCGTTCTCGTACCCGTCGGAGACGCGCAACCCGCCAAGTCCGAGAAGAGAAAAAATTCGGATGCCGCGAAACGCAAGAAAGAGCAACAGAAATATGGCATATATTTCGACGACGATTACGATTACTTGCAGCATCTTAAAGATGTTAACACTCTCACCGCGGAATGGGAAAGGGTGGACTGCACATCTTCCGAGTCAAACGACAAGAAAGATGCGCCCAAGATCAATTTACCATCCTCCGTATTTGCCTCAAACGTGGAAGAGAAAGTTGGACTTTTGAACAAAGCTGCCCCAGTGTCGGGGCTCAGACTGGATTTAGATTCAGAGTTGGTTGCAGCCATGGACGATGATTTTGATTACGACAATCCGGATAATGAACTGGAAGATAATTTTCTGGACCTAGCTAATGCTGAGAGCAGTGGCAATGAAGAGGCAGAAGAAGAATATGGTATATATAGGCTGTCCCACCTAGAACAGGCCATTTAATTCTATTATTAAAAACGAATTCTATGAATTTAACTGAAGTGGAGTACACCATAAGTTCATAGCTTTGATGCCATTTTGCAGGCCTTTTGAGGTTCCCAATAGTTTGAGTATATAGCTAGATAACATGGAAGATAATTAGGTGGCCTGTTTTAGGCTGAACACCCTGTATAGCTTGCAACTATTGCAGAGGAAGAAATTTATAAAAATCGGCAATTAATATCCCTTTATGAGTAGTCTTTCATTTATTTTAGTTACTATTAGACTGAGGATCTTTATCCATTTATGGGAAATTTAAATCTACAAATTTTATTTAATTTGTTTATTTATTTATTAAATGAACGGACCAAACGCCCTTTAGTCGCGCGCAATGAAAAGGTAAATACAGCAAAGGTAGGCAAACGAATAGATATAAAAGAAATGACAAAAACAAGGGAAGGCAGATAGAAAAAAAAGAAGAGGGAAAACAAACGAGCTAAGAAAAGAAAAGCTAAACGCGTAACTAAAGATACGTGTTAAACGAAAAGCTTACCCTAGCAAATATCCGTAGATCGAAGCTTTAAAGGCTGTAAAACTACAGCTATATAAATCGACGTTAAAATCGAGATTATTAGCAAAAGAGACAACTCGATTTAGCGGGTCGGTGTACAGAAACTATAGGAATTAGGGGATTAACCAACTTCCTACTTAGATCTCGTACTTTTAATTTCATTCGCAAAATTCTGAATTTGCATAAAGATCCGCGGTCTAATCACTATCGCGTATGCCGATGTAACATTTTTAATGCTTGCACATATCTGTGCTCTGCTCTTAATTCTACTCGTTCCTAGAGTCTCTTCACCCGTAAAAATAAATAAATAAATAAATATCCAAATAGATCAGTCGGATGTTTCATCCGAGGGACACATGGACTTGTCCGGCGAAGAAGAAGAAGACGAATTGTGCAGCTTAGACGGACCTCAGTACACGTTTAAGGACGAAGAAACGAAATCCCGTTTCACGGATTATTCGATGAGCAGTAGCGTAATGAAAAGAAACGAGCAGCTGACTCTTCTCGACGATAAATTTGAGAGAGTACGTGTATACTTTACCGAAATAGGTATCTTGGGTTGAATAAAAATATTTGATCGCTCGTGCAGATGTACGCAGCCTACGACGACAACGAGATCGGCGCGCTGGATTGCGACGAAATCGAAGGCTACATCGCGCCCAATTCCGATTTGGTTCTTCAGTGTGCAGCGGAATTTGAGCAACAGAAAAACAAAGATGTAAGCCGACTTTAATTGCGTTTCCGACATGGGATTGTTAAATGCTGCTTTACTCTGTAACAGGCGGATAACGTGGCTCAGCTGATGAGAGATAGAATGAAAATTTTGGAGAACGAGTTCTCGAGTTCGGAGGACGAAAACGGCTTGGAAGATCTCGTGGTCGATGCGAGGGAGAAAGAAAAATGGGACTGCGAAAGTATCATTAGCACGTACAGCAACATCTACAATCACCCGAAATTAATTTCCGAACCCAAGGTAACCCGTTTAGCGGCAACTCTTTGCCCGCCATAATTGCCTCTACCTGTACGCAACTGAGATACGCGGTACTTTTCGTAGCACCCTCAGAAGATCAGAGTGAATCCGAGAACCGGTATACCGAAAAACGTTTTAGACGGATCCGCCGGAAAATTGACCGCCAGAACTTTGGCTCAATTCGACCAGCAAAACGAGAACGGTAGACCAAAAGGTTCCCAATCTATCGCCGAAACCATGAAATCCACGTTAAGCACGCTAAGCGTAAGACCAAAAGGCGAAACTCCGGAAGAGAGAAAGGAAAGGAAGAAGGCGCTCAAAGAATACAGAAAAGTATAGCTACTCGATCAATTGCGAACGCGTGCGACGGTGGTATCGATTAGTCGTCTAATTTTTGCTACCTTTTAGGAAAGGCGAATAGAACGGAAAGTAAACAGCGAAGCGTTCAAGGAGGAGAAGAAACGCCAAGAAAAAGTTATGCTAAACAACAGGCAAAATGTTCAGGGAAACAAAATACTTTGACGATATGTAACGTAATATAAATTTGTACTTGTTAATTGTATACTAAATATATTGTTTTCGATACACGAGATACGGATTCGATACATTTCCCTAAATAACCGATTCGCTATCGCTATTGCGCTAATGGCAAACGCTTAGCGCGTAGGCCAGCTTTTCTTCTTTTGTACTTTTCGGTCACGCGTATTCGCGACTTCTGATTGGAACATTGGTTGAAAGATGCCCACGTGAGTACACATCGCGAAGCGCCATCGTTTAAGGCGGGGCAAACAACGGAAACTCCAAAGTCATATGATCGATTTGTGATTCCCTCGGAGCACAGTTCTCTCTGTTCGTCGCAAAAATGGCCAGCCAGACGCAAGGTATTCAACAGCTTCTGGCAGCCGAGAAAAGGGCCGCGGAGAAAGTCGCCGAAGCGAGAAAACGTGAGTTCACATCTAATCCATATAAATCGCACTCCGACGTAGACATTATTTTAAAATAACGCGTTGCACTTCAACTTCTATGTGACCCTGAGTTTAAATGGGTGTAACCTTTTAAATGTATCGAGAGCTGATCTTTTAATTTACATGTATTAACACTACGCCTGTCGCTCGAGATATCTTTCGAATTTCACACGCCCGATAGCTCTCGATAAGGTCCTACAAATTTCGATGCAACGATCATCGGTTTTCGATGCATAAATGCACTAACCTTTCGTAATCTAACAAGTAGTTTGACGATGTATTTTTTAAACGTCCAGTATCCTCTCGCGCGAACTATATTCGCCTCTAGTATTATTAGGACGAGCGGAATTAAATGCCCAAAATAATTTTGCTGCTAGGTAAGGCACGTAGGTTGAAGCAAGCGAAGGAGGAAGCTCAGGATGAGATCGAGAAGTACAGGCAAGAGCGAGAAAGACAGTTCCGCGAGTTCGAAGCCAAGGTGAGCAATATTTTTTAGCAACCCCGAAAGATTTCCCAACGCAACTAGTAGGAAAAACATATAAAATATACTTTGGTTTAGCATATGGGTTCGAAAGAGGATGTCGCGGCGCGCATAGATGCAGACACGAAAGTAAAAACGGAAGAAATGAATCAAGCCGTGTATAAGCACAAAGACAGCGTAAGTAGATATGATACGGAAGACTGGAAAATACTCGCCATCGGAAAGGTTTGTCTAAAATATTTCTGCTCTCTGCGATACAGGTCGTGCTTACAATCTTGGATTTGGTGTACAACATTAAACCGGACTTGCACAAGAATTACCGCTCGGAAATGTAAATCCGAGGAGCCGCGTCGGCTACGTATAAATCGCGCATCCTATGCTATATAAATGTACATTAAGTACTTTCTTTTACCTTAAACATATCGTAAAGCGTATATATATATGTATATGTGTATATATATATATCTATTCGCGCCGTTATGTTGTACTTTTACCGGAGAACGCGTATACCTTTTAATCGTAGATGGTGGTATTTCAATTCCTAGAATCTTTTCCGCAGTTGCTACACGACAATAAATGTAATCGTACCTACGCCGAGCTTCTACCACCGTGTTGGAAAGTTTAAGAATTATCCGTAGCCGAATCACAACAGTAGCGTAAACGCGTAAAAACAAAAACAACCTATCGTCATTGTGATATATCAAGGCCTAGATATATTAGGATGACGCGTAAATGTTAAAGCTTAAGGTGGTGGCAAAAAAAGAAAAAAAAAACGTTAAGTGTATATCGTTAGATGTCATTCCATGATACGTCTGCTACATCGAGGACGCGTAATGCTATTTCAAAACGTTCCGTACAGCCTCCAAAGAATCACGGTCGAGCTCCCAAATTTCCCGTGGCTCTTACGACGATGTACGCGACGCGTACCAATTGTTTTGTTTGAAACGTTTAAACTTTGTTAAGTTATAGGAAAGAAGAAACAAAAGTTATACCTCACGTGTATACCCTGTCTCTGTAAGCTGATTAAATCTGTACAGTATTAATGTTCGGAAATAAAAACACGAAATCGAATCGACTCGTTTCCTGTCGTTATTTGCCGTTCAAAGTCGTCGCGCCCTCGAAAACACCGCCAATTTATCGCCGCCAATCATCTCTCTATTTCGCGATTGTGCAATCAAAGTACATATAGACGTACGGTAGGTACTTAGCTATTACGTAAAACATTTCGGTAGCTAATATTTGCGATAGTGCACGTTCATTCCCATTGATCGCTCCGAGTTCGAGTCGCGTGCTCGACCATTTAAATTGCCACGCCATAGCACGCCGCGAGCAGCCGCCAACGCGTAAGATAACCAACTATGTAGCCGTCGGAGTTATCTAAAGAATTTATCGAGTGACGGAATAGTTTTACGGTCTCGCGTCTGGGTTTTGAGAGTCTAATTCCTTGCCAGTTGAGCGCAGCCGCGCTATCAATAAAATATTCAGCCGTGAGAAAGTAATTGGATATTTCCGTTTGTGTTTACTGCAATTGGTCGGAGTCGGAGCAGCCTCGTACTCGAACGGGAAGGAAAATACGCCAAAGCGGCAGAGAAAGAGGGCGGGAAGGAGCAGAGGGTAAGGGAAGGGGAATCAGCTGTGTAAACCTAGCGTTGGCTGGGTGTTGCGGTATCGTGGCCGGAGAAAGCAGCGCGTGTGACGGTGTGGTGGTGTGGGATGTGCGTGGCGACTGTGGCGCCACTCCGCATCCAGCGAGAAGCGATTCGATTTGGCGAACTAACGCTGGGAGCGCGGAGCGGGCAGACGTGTGCCATTCTGCTCCGAGAAATGGAAGCCGACGAGACGCGTTCGAGTGATACGAGCGCGAGCACGTTGCCGATGTACCAAATCGTGTGCGAGGACACGGTGACAGCTGTGCACGGGCACGAGTACGGGTTTTAACTCTGTTATGATTAAGAACGCGGCGAGTAAGACCGGTCGCCGACCAGCTGCGAGTCCGGAGACCAGATCCTTCTCATAGATGCGCCTGCCGAAAGTTTCGTGAACGTGAACGTGAACGTGGTCGTGTGCGTTTTCGTTTCTTCGTTTCTTCGTTTCTTACGCCTACTCCGGATCTCGCGTTCACGCGTTTACGAAGCGAGGCAAAATAGTGCGTGCTCCAAGAACGAACACCTCTTTGGATACGAGTCCAGGCAAAATGTGGTGCCTCGTCAGCCAAGCCAATTCCGTCATCCTCGAGGTGCAAGTCGACCCCAAAGCCATTGGCCAGGAATGCCTCGAAAAGGTGACTCACTTTCCTATTACATTTCTCTTATTGTTTACGCGACCGAAACCGAGCACCGCTGGCATCGCCTGTTGTATTTTTACCTTGCCGATCTAACAGTCAGTCTTATTTCGCCTCGCTTTTCGCAACGGTGCTTTCCTTCTTTACCATTCTTTCCCGATTAAAAGAAGCAGCGATGCTACCTCGTTTTTCCTTGCTCCGCATTTAGCGTTAACAATCCGAATACACGGACGCTTTCCATCTGTCGAACTTTTTTGTTTGCCAGCAGCTAGGCAACACGCGCGATAGAGAAACGATATAGCCGAGTCAAAGGACGCCTTTGTCCTAGCGCTATTTAGTCTCCACTGTAAACAATGACAAGGCGAAGAAACGTCGGTCGCGTGAACGTAAACTAGCACCGTCGCTCGTCGGTCGGTTGCTTACATTTACCGAGGCTCGAAATACGTCGCAAAACATAAATCTACGCGTAAACCGAACTTCGCTCTGACCTTGAGAGGGGGGGAAATTGGAAGCCGAAGGAAGGACGATGACGGAAACGCGAAACATATTCGCAAAGAAGGGAAGACGACGCGGACGGTGGCTTACGGCTAGATCGTAACTCACGTGCGCAACAGATGCCCCGAAAACATTCAGCTCCTCGGTGCCGGTGGTGCAATTTGAAATTTGAGAACGGTGCCGGGACGTAAAGGCTTTCGGTTCTCCCGGTGAGAATTTATCGCCGCGTTTACGACGGAACCGTGAACACGGTAGCTATAGGTAGTTCTCGTATCGCGATTCGCGAAGAATGGAAGCGGCGAGAAGAATCGGACGTCGATGAGCGACGAGATATCGGAGCGATCATATATTCGATTTCACGCCGACCTGAGGTGACCTCGGCTGAACCTCGGTGGTCGTTTCACCAGTAGCCACGCGTCTTGCTTCTTCTTTGGGGTTTAACTCTATTTATAAACTCGGGACTCGAGACGCATCGGTTGCCTGCACAGTGTGCAGCGTAGCAGTTGCACCGAGATGCACGTAGCCGCGTAGCCTCGTCCCCCTTGCTTTCTGCTCTTTGTACTTACCTGTCTCGTCCGTATCTCTCGCGCAAAGACCCTTATCGGAAATAAAAAGATACTCCGTTTATAGACACAGCCATGTCAAACACCTTCGCGTACACATCGTATTTATCTCGCGCTACGCTTACCACTTGACACGGCTACGTCGCCATTTCGTTCTTTGTCCGTCGCTCCCATTCGATCCAGTCTACTTTGCTTCGTTCGGCTCGAGAAACAGTCGGGCTTTCATAGCGAAAGGGCCCATAGATCCGTGCAGGCCCTTTTACGGTATTCAAGATTTAAGAGAAACTTTGTTACAAGTATTTGTTGCATTTGGGCCACAGCTCACGCCACGAATGCGACTCGTGGTTGAGAGACAAACGAGCGATAAAGGAGACGTTTTTCATCGAAGCGTAGAACGTGTCTCTGGTTTCCCTTCTTTTGCAAAGCCGCGCGGAAGTTCGCAAATTATCCGGGACGAAGATTACGCGGAATTTAACGAGACGCGCTAATTGTATGGAAAAGTTCGACAGAGGGTAAGAGGTTTGAGGCTTTGGGTGAAAAGCAAGGCGAGCAAGCTGCTGTCCCATGCAAACGAGAGCCTAGATACAGCTAGTATTTTCAGTGGCATGTTTACCTGTAATATCAATCCATGCAAAGCACTCGACGATGATTACGGTGCAACGAAGCAGGTCAAAGCCTAACTGGGTCGCAATTTCACCGAGCATCGTATTATTAGATGCTCGGTGGGTGTCCATCGACCAAATATATTTTGGAACACCGTCGAACGTGTTTCCTGGCCGCAATTACCATTATCGCGTTAAACCGTGGCAAGATCAAAAGTTGCAGGCAACAAGTTAAGTTGCCGTTTCACGCGGAACGCGTGAAACTAGTAACGACCGTGTATCCCGGTGCTCGCGTTCGCGTTCGCGTTCGTAGTCAACTTTGAATGTCGACGATATGCCTGAGAGACTATGCATTGCATCATTACAGAGAAACTCCGACATCATCGTTGTTACTAGTTTTGCCAAAACTTTCGTTCGACGCGGCGTGGAAAGTAATTCAGTTGAGCGCAACTTCCAAGGAGCTGTGTATATCCGCGTCACTAGCCGCGAAAAACTTTGTCGCTTTTGCCTCTCCGCCAGATAGCTCCGTAAAATTAGCTCGAAATTCATACCGTGCAGTTCGATACCGAAATTCTATTTGCGCCGTTTTCTACTTTCCGAGTCCTTTCGACCGTCGCGATCATTTTCCATACCTAATTTACGCCTGCCTTTGCTTCGTCGATGAAATCGTAAGAATATCGAATTGCTTCGAGGCACCAATAGCGTTGAATAGTCGCGACTAATCGATAAAAAGTGTCAACGACGACGCAAATCAGGAATTATTTGAGCGCCTATAGGCGCCAGCGGGGCTGAAAGGGTTAAATAAACATTGCCTGCAACATTCAAGTACCCGTGGTACGAGATAATCTCGTGGCAAGGGATTAAAGTCGGTCAGATCGTTAATATCATTTCCCAGACTTGCTTCGCGTTTGATTGCATCTTTTTTTTTTTGCGTTATTCGGCCGACGATTATCAAAGTCGAAGTTGTTTAGCTTATCGAGGTTGATCGTATGAATGGGCGCAAACGGTTAGACTTTCATCGGAGCGTGTCGAGTTGCTCGATTTCGTTTGGCCAAGAGAATCCAGAAAATCCCCTGCTCATTTTACGACGAGACAAATAGGATAGAAATTGCGCCGGGGCGAGTTGCAATAGGTGCGGAAGCTGGGGATCGCGGCGCGCGTTATCTGCTCGGGAAAGTTGAAACAGCTCCCGTCAGATTCATAATACTCCTCCGTGTCCAAGTTAAGCTTCTGGTTTCGCCGTGTCTTATCGAATTTGCGTTAGCCCGGTAAATCGGTCAACCCGGTTTCCAAATTGCGCGTTGCTTCTGCTTGTTGCGACGCGATGCGACGGCAACATGCTCGAAATTACGACTTTAAAGAGTCGAATAAATGCCACGCGGCGTTCCCCTTTGCCGTGAATAAAGGGGCACGATGAATTCCGCCTATGCTTCTTCGTTTTCTCGGACAGACATTGCGGTAACGGGGAGGAAAGAAAGCAAAGGGTTGGGCGAATAGGTTGCGAGTCGGGGTTGGGAGTTTAATTAGTTGTACAAGCGATATCCGATGTTCTTTCACGCTCGTCGGAATGTTCATTTAACTCGAACCGTTTCCGAATTTCGCGCAGAACCGACGGTACATGGTACATAGGTTGGAAAGGTGCTGCGGCGATTCGCCATGTTCGTCGCAAGAATCTCATTACGCCACTTAATTGCGTTCCGTAGCTAACCCTTTCGTTCCTCCTTCCTCTTCCCTTCGATCTTCATTTTTAGACATTTTCGTTCTTATTTTTCCTCATCGACGAGAACCTCGCGATTGCATCGAAGCCTTCGTCTTTCCTTCGTACCCGATAACCGTTGCAGTATAACTTGCGTTTCTTTTTTCTCTCTCTCTCTCGCTGACTATACCGCGTGCACGCAATCATAATAAAGCGAGGAAGGTATCGCGAGTTCTCTCTGGGTGTGCCGCCTTATCATCTACCTATCTAATTAATAGGATTAATTAAGAACTTTCCACCGTGTTCTTCACGGCTTCTTTTCATCGCTCTTCTTCTTCTCGTCTTGCCGACAGTTTCATACACGGTGCGCCGTATACATGCGAACACGTATACGTTGCTGCTCGTAATTATTTCAACGATCGCAAAAGGAAGAAACTGCTCGACGAGCGCGTTGCGGGGATAATTTAGATCTCGAATACGTAAAACGAAGCGGTGATCGGTCCACGATGGGAAATAGTTACCATATTTTAATACAAAACATCTGCCGCTTTAAATTGCGATCAATTTTCGGGGACTCGCGTCTCGTTAATCGCAAAGGGGTTAAAATTGCGACTCAAGGTAGGAGCACGTTTACGTCGCGTGCTGTCGCGTTACGTTTTCGCGTGAAAGTAAATTTGGTCGCAGAAATATTAGTTGTTTAAAATTGTACGCGTAGACGGAGAAAAGGATGGCTGGAAATATGTCATTAACACTAGGTTTACGGACGTTACGTGCATACGTTGACAGGCTTCCGGAAAAATACGTAAACTACGTATAAATATTCGAACGTAGAAGCGTGAGGATGAAGAGAATCACGTAGAATACATATTCATACCATTGTATTACGTAAAGTTAACCCAAAGTACTGAAAAATAATATTTACGGTCTCTATACGTTTAGGTATGAAATCTGAACGGCGTCAACGTGACGAGTTCTGTAAACCTACATAGTGTTAATACCGATAGCGAGCCACGTTAGCAAACGTATGAACCTTTATACGCGTAACACGAGTGACACGACGAACAATTAGGTAACAAGTTCCGTTCGCCTTGCAGCGATACCGCTTTTCGAGCAACCGCGCGATGATTATATCGTAGTACGCGAACGTGTTTAGTACGCGTATCGACAACGTCGAGGCACGTCGCGACGCGTTTCTATCTTTAGTTTTGCGGTTTCTCGGCGAAGGGACGAAGAGGTTGGCAATCGAAAGAAGGCGGAAGAAGAGCGAGACGCGGACAAAGTATTAAATAAACGAACTCCATAAAGTTAGGTCTCTGGTGGGTGAGTTAGGGAAGTAATCGACTGAGAAAGAAAGAGAAATGGCGGAGCGAAGATGGAGGAACGTGGTGGAAAGTAGCGAAGGATAGCGTGCTCGTTCATCACTAGCTGACGCTCCTAAATGTTTCCTTTGTGGGTTTTAAAAGTTTTAGTAGCGGCCGTATCCATAGCCCAGAAGTATTTCATCGATTGTTTTATAGCGCTGCGGCCCGCTGGGATTTGTCTCTTTTATCATCCCGCACCACCACCTCATCGTTACTCTTTCCGCCCTTCCTTTGCGCCCCTAGAGATTCCGCAAAAAATATGCTCGCCAATCCTAATCCACCAGCTGCGCTACACCTTTCCATCCAATTCTCCTCTGCCCTTCTTCTCAATTTCTCTTTCCGTCCGCAATCTTCGGCCTGCGTTTTCGAATAAGATTCGAAGTAGTTAAACAAATCCAGCCTACGATACTCAAACGATTCGATGACGGACGTGTTGGGTATTAAAATTTGCAGAACAGGCAAAGCCTTTGGTCTTTGGCCTTTGGCCGTATCCAGCTATCCAGCCGTTCAGATTCGTCTGGCCTCTCTCCTCAGTTTCTTTTGTTCCGCCACTTTTTATCGCGCGCAGATTCTTTCGCGTGCATTCGAATCTTTTTGTGTGCAAGGGTTAAGTAGACGCGGGGTGCGGTGTCCTTTCCCGTGCGGCGAAGGAAAAAGAAGAGAGCGCAACAAAGCCTCTTTGCAGCCACTCCGGCGCGTTCAACGGCCGTTGAATAAGGCAATATCCCGAGGCTTTCGCGTGCCCGTTTTCCACGAACAAGGGCCTGTTATTACATCGGGAAATTGCTGGACCCGCGTTTTCCCCGCCCCCCTCCGCTTTTCCTCTCCCTTTTCCGTCCTCTCCTAAACTTCGCCTTCGGATAGCCCCGGACACTCTTTCCACCTTTGCCCTTCCGCCTTTGTTGGCTCGCTATTTCTTAACTACCAAAGGCTAAACTTGCCACGCCGATAATTAGACGCCGGATTTTCGCGCGCTTATCGGAAATTCGCGCGGACCAGCGAAACGTTTCGAGCGAACCGCGCGCAGCAAAGTTTAGAGGGTGAAACAAATTTTTGTGAAAATCCCCGTCGCTTTAATCGCGCTCGCAGCAACGCGTCGTGGGTTTTAGCGTATATTTGTTGTTCCGCTCGTTAGTGTTTTTAAATCACGGCGTAATTTCGTAAATTCGGAAACAAGTTTACGCGCGGACAGCTTAATCGCTATTCTCGCGTTTTCTGGCGGTGACTACATTTCAGATTATCTCCGCTTTCTTTATTTCGTTGCAATGCGTTTCGTAGACGTCTCGGGCACGTTCTCGTTAGACGAACTGTGCGCCGTAACCGAGTATTTGCATAAAAATCCCCGGTCCAGCGACGATTTCGCGGAGAAATCGGATAAGTCTTGGCTGTATCGATGCTTTCCGAGGAAAACGGTTGCCTCGTCGGGTTTCAACCTTTCCCATCTCTCTTTTACCTTTTCCCGCTGCGCTTTGCTCCTTTTATCCCGAAAGTTAATCGTAACGAGATGTTGCACGACGTATGATTAACGTGCTACGAGAACGCGTAATAAGCATGTTCGCCGTGCGCGATCGGAAGCCATTAAGTAAGCAAATAATCTGTTATTATCGCCACGCGTTCTCCGTACGCTCGGTGAATTTGCAAACGTCTCTCCGCGCAAAAGTGCGGCGTAGGTGGATTTAGGCACTTCTCTTTGCTCGATCCTCGATCCACGATCCTCGATTAACCGCTTAGGACTGGCAAATTTGTCCTACTTGCGGCCGAATGTCGTTTGCCCGATAAATTGGTCACGATCGATCGCATCGCAGCGATGATTTTCGCATAGCTCGGTGCTCTTATTCGCGAATCCGACGCATCCCGTTTATGATGATACTTGGGTGGAAATATTGCGAGCATTCCGGCGCACCGATACGTATGCAGGCACGGTATAGATATAGATAGAGATACGTATGGTTGGAGAGGTATCCGAGGTATACGCTCGCAAGATACGTCGAGGAGCGATTGAATTGTTGGTCCTGATGCGTCGAAACGCGGATCGAATGCCTCCGAATTTCCATCGTTCACGGGAATCGCGCGTAGATTTCTAGTAGCAGTTGTGTCTGCTCGCATGAAACTTCCATTCTCATCGTTGCGCTTGTGTATTTCTATGCATTTACGGGGAACTTTGGCTTGAAAAAAAGAAAAAAAAACAGGGACTACGTGTACGAGGCGCAAAAGCGTTCGAAGCGAAGTATACATAACGCGTCGACGTGTTTAACGCTACGTAGTCAAAATTCCTGGTCACTGGTTTGTCGTATAAATCGTACAAACGCGCAGGGATGCGTTCTCGGGAATGTTCCGCAATTTTCTGCACGAAACGTAAGCAAAGATTTGCTTTTTCGCAACGCGCTTGCCAGACGCCGCGTTACAAGAGGACTGATCGTAACAAGCGACAGGAACCTTTAGTTTAGCTTAATTGGCTTACACTCGAGCGGCGGAGAGTAGATCCATCTGTGTCGAAATGCTTTTTCCAGCCACCGTACGTACGCTCTTCGACGCGGCCGATTTAACGGCGAAAGAAGTTCCCATTACTTAGGTTTCGCTTTCCATTAGAACGTGTCCGAAGCATCCGCGATCCGGCGATCGTAGATGACGCGGTGTGGGGGGAAAATTGAGTCGCAAATAGCGGTAGATATTGTGGAGCGACCCAGTTTATCGGGCGACGAGAGTAACGAAGATTCGGCGAGGAGAAGCGGCGAAGAACGCAAGTTTGGGGGTTTTTGTGTTGGGGCGGTTGGGAGGAGCGCGGGCGCAGAGGCCAGGCTTAAATGAAATTTTCTCCGTCGATAAAGTTCTGACATAGTTGGCGGCGGCGAGGAACGATGAAAGATTACCGTTTAAAGGTGAGAAGCCGGGAAGCGTGGCCGGCGATTGCTTTTTCATCGCGAATCGGCCATAGCTGTTAGGAAATTCCGAATAGCGTTGTCCGGTTGGAGAGGGGGAAAAAACAGCGATATCTGGGTTATGGGTCGGATGAGACGTTAGCTGTGATTGGATTCTTGACGACCGACGCGGAAATTGGGCGAAATACGTTAAATTGGGAGAGACGTGACAGCCGGAAATGAAAAGATCCTCGTCATCTGGAGCTGCTCGCGTGGCGCGAGCGCGAATACCCCGTCGAATTAGGAACATCTATTTGCCGATTGTTTCACAACCAACCTGTGCAAAGTGACGCCGGGTCGTTGCTCTCCCGTCGCGTTTCTGTTCCCGGAAAGCTGCTGGCTACGTGCGAATGCAAAAGTCGCGATCAATTCTGACGTGTGAAATATGAAATCTGAAATCTGAAATCTGAAATCTGAAATCTGCCTTCGTTTATTTTCGGAGAACCGTTAATATTCCGTTGCCTGTTAAGTTACTTATACGCGTTACGGTATTAGGTTCTCGCGTTCGGTTCGCGAAACAGCAGAGGTTGCTCGTCGCTGATTTAACCCGGTAACGACCCAGTGCGCGAGCTGCTATTATCTCGCAATATAATTTGCGTATCTGTCGTGCTTCGATTCTTGGATTTACCTCGTTCGACGGTGGCTACGCGATTAGCATCGCAAAGAAATGCGACACGGTATTTCCAAATTGGTAACGCGTACCGTAGAACCTGCTCGCTTTGGTCCGCGAGTTGCGGAAAAAGATTCAACGCTAAGCCACGAACGTTAAAACGCCGCAGATCCGCTGGCGAACGTTTTCGGGCAAACAGATTTCTCTTTGCCCGCCTTCGTTAACTCTGCATTCATTTTAATGACTCGTGCGGGCATCGTTAGAGATACGTTTAAAGATGAAATTTTGCGAGTGGGTCTCCTCGAATTGAAAGCCCTCGTATCGGTAGCTCGCGTTGCATCCAAAAATAGACACCTGCTCCGCGGAGGTCGGTTTCTTGGCCCAAATTTTACGCGACAGCCGACGAAAAATTTGCATTCTTTTTGCGCACCGTACCGCGACGCGATATATGTAGGTTTTTTTCGTTCTCCGTATCGCAGCACCTGGTTGCGTAACACGTGATCGCTGCATTCTTATTCGACGCGTTCAAAATCATTTGCTTGCAAATTCAAAAGGAATTTCGATCACGTAGGTTTGTGTCATCTTGATCGATCGGCCGCTTCCGTCTCTGTAACGGCCGATGAATTCCTCTCACGTACAATTCGTGGAACACGTAAAACGTTTTCTGGAAAAACGGAGCGAGTACGCGTTGCAACCTAACGCGTTCATTAAAAAATGCATACTCCGCGCATTCGGCATTGTTTCGCCCACTTCGCGCGCCGACAGATGCTTCGAAATTCGCGTAGCAGTGCCTAATTTTGTTTCGCCGTTTATAAAATACGGAGACCAGCCCCGCGCTCCAAACGGCTCTGCCCACTTCAACAATTCTTAATCGTTTTCCACTGATCGCGAGAGGAAGGTTAGGTTACGAGTTCGGCTGAAATTAAGCACTTACAGTTTCGAGGTGGAAAAGAGGCTTTGTTCCCGTTCGCAACATCGCATTGTAATTTAAAGTCCACAATTACGCGGCGTTATCCCTTGAAATCCGTGCTAGGCAGGGTCGGTTTCCCGTGGAACGAACGCGGTGGACGACCCCGTTGCTCGTACATCTCTTCTCGCGCATTTTTCTGCTGATTTAAAGGCTGCATTTAAAACGCTTCATTACACCGCGAGACTACTATGCAACCTCGTGGAACGCAGCTGGCTGGATTATGCATCTCGTATTTTGCTCCGCGATACGACAGCAATTTGAAACACCGATTGCCACCGTAATATACCGTATTCCTTGATCTTCTCTGATTGCGTCTCTGCCGCCGAGCACCGCAAACTCCTCTACTCCTTCCTATCCACTCTCCCTCTCGAGTCTACGTCGAAATCGTCGCCTGCCGCGGGTCGCGCTTCGAAACGCCAATTGTTTTCTAGCCGGCTAATTTGCAATTCCAATTTTAACCGCGCCCTACGATGCGGATGCGGGAAATATTAAAAAAAATGCTGCGTTGGAAATTACCTTGCATGTATTCGGTAAGGAGCGGTCGATTAACCGGCGCTGTACAAATTTGAACGCCTTTCCAAACCAGCAACGCGGAGACGAATCGTCCAGAGCAAGAGCTACCCCTCTCCGTCCAACGCTTTGCGCTCCGAAACTTTTTTAACGGCACGATCCTCCCAGCGATTCAACCGCGATTTTCGTATCCTCGAGAAAACTTGCACGCACTTGCAAGTCGAGCCTTCGCCTACTGAAAGCAGACGTATTTCTTCTTTGCAACTTAGGGTTGCTTCTATTGCCATTCGTGTACGTTCCGCTGCTGTTCTTGTACTAAACATTGGGCCGGATCTCGCGGTGTGTATAGCACGTGAAGTCGGTTCTCGCTGTACAATGCAAACCAATTATCCGTCTAACCGGAAACGGTGCACAGGTAGGACTTGAATAGCGTATAGCGGCAGCTCTTTGTCAGCGGTCTCGACCGTGCGTCTGTTCAAAGATATTCGTAAGAATGTTTTACGCGTATCTCTCAGCTTCGCCTGGGTTATGCGTCCATTTTAGTCGAAGCAACGAATATTTGTTCGATTCGTAGCGACGCGTCGTAATAAAGTGAACAAAATTCGCCTGACTTCGCGCCGCACGGAGGCAAACCCCCGAGGCAAAATTTCCCCCTCGAAAAACCGCCGCCTCAGGCTATTAGCCTACTTAGCCTACACCTAAATCCGCCTAGGCGAATCCACTTACGCTGTTAAATACGGCAAAGAGGAAAGATGGCGGGTTTGCGGAACCGATCCGCCGTTTCGAAGCAAGTTCCGCGGCTTTCTAATCCGCAACGATTGTTCTATACCGATCGTGAATCGTGAATCGTGAAACGTGAATCGTGAATCGTGAGAGAAGCTTATCGTCTGGATTATGCACCGCCACGGTGTCCGCGGCTCTACGTCCATCCACGATAACTCTCGCTTATCTTGCACGCGACGCGACGCGCTAGCGGAGATCTCGCTCGGAGTAGCTCGTTACGGTAAAGTTTTCGACTAGCAGCGCGATACGTTTGCCAGAGCTGCTAATATATAGCGATCTTTTCCGGAGTCTGTCGTCGATACGGACTTTTGCTCGCGCCACCCGTCGTGCTACTTGGTACGTGTTTCTTTTAAGCAGAAACCACCCGAAGAACGACGCGCCGTGTACTTTCTCGATTTATATTTTCTTCGCAGTGGCTGTATTTATCCTTGCTTACCCCGGCGACGCGCTATATTTTAACGTCAGCGATTTACGAAGAAGAAGGGAGGAGAAACGGGCGGCGTTTGTTTTTATTTTTCTGACCGCGAACTCGGAGGAAAGTCGAAGCGACGCGAGACAGGCAAGGCTTAGCCTCTTGCCTCGCGATAACGAAGCGGATCGTGGCTCAACCGCGACAAATGTCGGCGACGCTTTTAAACAATTTTTACAACTAACACCAATTGTATTATCCACCTGCGAGATGTTAAGTTCTACGAATTCCTAGGCAACCGTCGCGGATTTTTATGCAAGCGCTTATTTCTACCGACGGAATCAAAGATGCGGAGCTTAATTAAAGGGCTGCCTTGCTCTCGGCATACAATAAAATGTCCTTTACTATGCACACCTTGCGCGCAAATCCGCAGTCTCCTGATCGCGCGTCATATATATCAACGCCGTTGCAGCTGTAAATATCCGACTCGAGCTTTCCAACGGTTGAAATGACTAACAAAGCGAGAAGTTACCCGATTGCCAAAGTAGTGCTTTGCTTTTGCCCGCCAAATCAAACATCAAAGATCGATTCGCCCAGCGAAACCGTTTCGCAACGTTCTCCTTCGCCGTTCTCGCGCAGCTTTCGGGTAGACGAGAAACAGTTGAGAGCAGCATGAAAAATGCACAGCCGTAGAAACGCGTAAAGCGTGTGCGAAATTCTCTCTCTCTCTTTCTCTCTCTCTCTCTGTATCTGTATCTTTTCGAGTAGCTTTCAGCGCGCAGGATTTTCGTAGCAAGCCGACGTTACGTAAAGGGCGATTAATGTCACGGGTAGACAGCGTTCCGCGTTCCATCGGTGCGATATAAAGCGCGACGTTCGGTCGCATCGCTCGGCTTTCGCGTTCCGCCGGTTCGACGGTCTTGCGCAAGGTTTCGCGAAGGTATTCACAGTTGCCGGTATAGGAATCGTAGGAAACCGCGCGAAGGTCTCACGGTATCGAGGCAAACGCCTGACCGATACGCTTGCAGACACGGAAGTCGTCGAACGTTAAAAGCTGTTCCGCCTCGAGAATATATCGTGCTCTATACACGGAATATCTGTTGGCGAGCGGGACGGGCGAAAGCTAGCAGACGCGAAGTACGCGAGATCTGTGCGGGAAGCTGCACAGGGAAGCTTGCAGGGAATTATAAAGCGCACTCGGGACCAGTTCAGCCTGCGGGGGATGGTTTCTTCCTCCCTTTTCCTTCCCCGCTCCGTTTCCGTTTGTCCTCGCATGCATATGTAACGTCCGCTCTCCAACGTTGCTTGGCCGTCCTCGGCTGTCCGAATACGTAGCCTCGTACGCTCGGACGAGGACACGTCCACGGGCAAATAGACGTTTTGGTTGGAGACGCGTGCACGAATAATCCATGGCCCTGGCCAAACGACTCGTCCTCGGTTTCCAACGATCGCGGCGTTTCCATTCTCCCGTTCAAAGAATCTTCGGACCTTCTCGAGTAACCCCCTGCCGTGTGTGATTCTTTCGCCGGGTGGGAATAGCCGTATCTGCAATTGGTTTGCCATTTAACCCTTCGCGGAGGACGCAATTTTTTTTTATACATCTGACTCGGTGCGTTCTCACGATCTCAGTCCAACCTAGTTTCGCGCGACAGACTTTAACCCCTCGCCTTGCGAACTTCTCTTCGATTGTACTTCGTAGCGTTAGCTATTATATTTACTATTACAATACCGTGTGACGCGCAAAGTATTGAAATGCTATACTTGGCACGCTTCAACCCCGTGAACTAAAATCGTTGTTACGATTGAAGTTGAGGTTTACCGCAAATGCGGTGCACGTTTACCGTGTTTGGGAAATAATGCACACCGCGAGTGTGACTCGTCGTTACAAGGCAAGGGGATGAAACTCTTCCGTGCTGAATCTAATATACGATCGACGTGCACGCGAATACGTAAAACGAATTTGCTGGATCATTTTGAACGCGATTGTAAGGTGTTCGTGTCGAGCACCGGTTGCTGTCCCCGATTGGCTAACGCGTAAGCATGCACGGGTTCGATAATTATAAGTGGCGGAGAGTAATCGAGTTGATTCGCTTGCAAACAGTAACACGGTTTGCTCGCAAAAAGGAAGAGGTTCGCGGTTTCAGCGAATCGCCTGTATCGTTCGGTCGATAGGCGAGCCAATATTTCAGCTACGCTGGTGCACAAATTTGTACAGATTTGAAAGGCAATCGAGGGACACCGTTATCCGATGCCATTGCAATGGCTTTCCGACCCTCCGGAGGTTAACGATCTTGGCTCTCGCGCATTGTCTTCAGCCTTGCATACTTCAAATATACAATACGGTGCGATACGATAAATACATCGCGCTATTCTTCGTTGCGATACAATACGAGCGATACAATAAAGTCGGAGCCACGTTCAATTGCAAACGCGGGGGCTTTTTGTTTCTATTGGACCGCAAATTCGTCGGGAGTGGCTGCCGTGTTACGAGGCGGGGGGTTAATTAATTCTGCTACGGTTTTTGAATCGTTTCCGCTCCAATCACGCCTCTATTCCCCCCACCTTTCGGACAAGTATAAAGCAATAAAGTCGCAATCGTTGTATCGGAAGCTTCCGAGGGAAAGAGATACGATCGAGTCGTGCAGAATCCGGAAGACCGTAGCAGGATTAGCGTGTCCTATCTTCGTTTTCCGGGACATTTTATCCTAAAATGCTTAACTCGCGATACCTACAATTTAGCTTAACGATTTGTAGACGGGTAAAAATCCTTTGCCACCAAAGCGGCGTTGGAATTTATAGTTACACGGTGGAGGTGAAAAGGCGTAGAAAAGTTAATCGAAAAGAAGGGACACGGATGGTTTGGAGAGGAGACACACGTACACGGTTTGGCGAAGGAGAGATAGAGCGGCGCTCGAATTATTCTAGCTCGATATTCGGTGAATTATCGGCGGTTCGTTGAATCGCATCGAGCCAAATCTGGCCGAGGCGAGGGAAGAAAGTTCAAAAACAACAGAGGAAATGGCATAATTTTTAAACTCGCTAACGCGGCCGTGCTTAGCCGGGCAACGAGCGCCAACTTTCCGAGTCCTGAATTTTTCTGTTTACGAGTTTCGATGTATTAATTCGACCCCGATATACCTCGAACCCGTGCCGTTCCGTTGGAGGGGACCTAACGAGCGTGTACTTACCGTGCACTCTGCGAATGGGAAGCCATCTCGTTGGCTGGCCTCGCGAGATTTCCAAGAAACATTAGGCAACTTAGCAATCGATAGGTTGCATTCCTAGCAGCATCGGCCGCGTTTCCCTTCGCCGCGGCGTTATCATCTCTTCTGCCGATAGCTGCTGCTCCGACGATGCAACCTATATCGTCCCTGCAACGCCCCATTCTACTACGTACCTCGCCGGCGAGATATCCGCCGAACGTTGCGTGCCTCCCTTCCAGCGGCTTTCCGGCCTCGCTTCCTCCGCGGTCGTCCTTTTTCCGCGAACGGGATTACCGGATGTCCATTATCTCTACAAGCCGCAGGTTTAACCCTTCTTCGGATTACGGAGGCCGCGCTGGCCCCGCCCAAATATAGATTTACAATCGGCGGACTTTAATAGGGGCCGATACGGCTGTGTAATCCTCTACTAGTTGGGCAAATTGCGAGTCTATTGGTTCGCGCTCGCCAATTTGGCTTGGCAGTTGCAGAAAAGCAAAGGAACGCGTAGAATCGTGGTGCAAGAAAAATACGCGTAAAAATCGCTCGCCTGCATTCGTCCTTAAAGTGGAATTTCCCGTTAGCGTCGGACGCCTGCGACTCAAACCCGTGGCCTTCGCTTCTTTTGCCCGCGGCAAATCGCGGATCGATTTGTTTTGATTGTTACGACGCGCTTGTAGGTCACTAGAAACGAGAGCTGTATACCTGCTCTCGTCGCGAATTTCTCGAGAAGCTGACTCTATTATTATAGACATCTATTTTCTAAAGGCAGTTTTAGCCCAGCTCAAATAGTCAGTGGCGAATAAACGTATCTACGCGTGTAAACGTATTTGTAGGCACAATTCCCTGCTACTTATTCGGCCATTCGTGGAATATTTCGTTACCAATCGCTGAGTCTTCTCCTTCTGTTGGCCAACTGCGATGCGCAGGGGCAACTTTAATCTTCTCCGAGTCGTTGCAACTTTAGTGCGCGCCCTAGCAAAGCGAATACCCATGGAACCTATGGGGAACTCGAAGAGGGATTAAACGGTAAACGCCCGGTTCTCCGTAGATCGCGAAGCTTTTCCTCCCTTAACGGAAGCTCGACGGATATCGAATCGCGCGGCGCGAAACAAATCCCTTTTCAGAGATTCGCATATCCGCGAAGCGGCAGCAGCGAGTCGGAAACGGCTGCGAGGGGACTGGTCTTTAGCAGGAAGCTAAACTTAATCGCCGCTAACGATAAGACGGCAACGGTTCTGCAACTTTTCGGCTGCCCGTGGGCGTCAATGGCGGCGAAGGGGTTAAAACCGGATCGAATTTGCGATGGGATTAACGGAGGAAGTTTACGCGAAGAAGCGGAGGGCTGGTGGAATGCGATTATCGAGATACAGGACGCGTACGCGTAGCGGAAATCGCGATAAATTAATCCCACGCAGATGCAATAACTTTTCCGATTGTCTAATGGCAACGTTCCCGCGCGCCGGCGGAAATTTTATTCGCCGGCTGCAACTTTTGCCCGGCTACAGCGGTGGATGCTTTCAACGCGATTGCATCCACCAGAGCGTCTTGCTTTTGTTTTATCGGGGCAAAAAAGCCGGATGGTCGTCGTTAAAGAATCCGTACGCCACGCGTTGCGCGGCGTACAGCCAACGGCCAACGGCCAACGGCCAACGGCTAACAGCGTACAGAGTATGGAGCGGAGGCGAGCGGACAAAGACTTATCCTCGAAAAGGTTAGCCTGTTAACGCGTTGGATAGCGTTAATGGACCCTTTCAAAGTGCGCCCTGGCCATTGTATTAGATACAATCCACTATCCTTTGATAGGCGTTGGGCAAAAAATTTCTTCGATAATTGCTCCACTGTACGCCGCTAAAATACCCTCCCTCCCGGATTCCCACCTGCGCCGCGAGCAAATATAAATTTCCTATCCGCCGTGACACGGTTGGTTCGCGGCGGTCGGAAGTAGCACGGCAAACGCGTAACAGCAGCAATCGATTAGGCGAACGTTCCTCCGAAGGGGACCGCCCCGTGTATCTCGTTAAATCCGCTCGCTGCCTGCCGGAAGATCGTTTTTAACCCTTGCTCGAAGCACGTGAGCCACAGGGCTCCCTCGAAGCCCGCTTACCGGTCGTCGGAAATCTCGTATTATCTCGTTAAATCGCGAATCCGGCGGGGCAATCAGTTTGCGCTCGGCGACCCCTTGGCTTACAGCGACGCGTCGCGTCGTCGCGCTCGTGGCGGCAATTACAGATGGATTCGTTCGAGATAAGTTCTGTTCGCGGCAAAGCGTCGCGCTTATTCCTAGCTTTAACTTCCCTACGGAAGATTAACGCAGCCAGCCTCGAAGGACTGAGCAGTTTAACGTTGGATAAGTTCTAAAGAAATTCCACTTGCTTGTAGACAAATGTGCGCAAGGCAGCGGCACGAGTTCGCGATAGTCTACGTGGGCGTGTTGAACTACACGAAATCTATCGTCCTGGCTCTGTACTCTTGCATCGCTATGCTTCCCGATGCATCCCCGATGCGTTACGATACGAGGATCGCGATCGGTTAACGGCGACTTACGTTAGCAGCGTAGCTTGGGAAAAGTTGCAAGGCGACGAATTTAAAGAGGAAGCAAGATCAGAACGCGGAGTTATCTTTGGGGACAAAGGTTGCTACGAGAGTGAGGGCACGGGATTGAAATGGAAATGGAAATGTGTAGCAAATGGGCGAGGTTTCGGATAGAGGAGCGTTGCTTCTGCTTTGCGGATAGCTTGGCGTCGACGGCGCGCGCCTTGGCAAGCTGGAAAACATATTTTTCCGTAAGCAGCGGAACGAAAAACTATTCCTCCGGGTTCCTTGGGTGTTCTTTATTCGATGTAGGTGCATAGCTCGCGCAGATGTTGCCGGTGGAAACGTCGGAACTCGCGTTGGTATTCGACGGTTGGCGTTCGCGCGTGAAAGCTTCATTACTCCGCATTGGCCGGCCCAATTGCTCGAATAACGATAGTTTGGCTTTCGGTCTGCACCGGACAATGCGACGAAGAACGCAAACATTTCGAGGGACGCGGTCGGTGGCGCGTAGGTGATTTGCGAGCTTTCAATCGCGTCGGCCTGCCTCGATTAATATTGCGTTTACCGCGCGCTACCCCGTCGCCCATCCCTTGTAATTCTAAACTAAATCTGCGTTTGCTCGAACACGCGAGATCGGACAGCAATCGTTTGCACCGAATCACGTTCTCGCAATTGACAAGCGAAATTAGGAATTTCATCCCTGGCCGTTTTCGCAGCCCCAGCCTAAAAGCGAAAGAGGATAACGATGAAATATCTAGCGTAATTAACTGCGGGGAAGGGTTTGAGAACGATAAGAGTATCGGAAGACTGCGGATCGTTGCTCAAATTCATACGTTTCTCAACGAAATCAAAGAAACCGGAATTATACCGAAATATATTAAGTCATGGGAATTAAATAATAAAATACTCTGCATTTTGCGCGTTAAATATGCACGCCTGTCTCGTATACGTAAAAATTCGCGGTCCAGTTACGACGTTCGGTACGTGCACGCGTCGCTTCGATTTTACCGAAAAAAGATGGGCAAATTTCCCACCTATTAACTCGCAAGTGCCGTGGTTACGTTAAGGACCATTGCCCGCTGATAATAGGAACGATAGAAACGGCGACCGAAGGCGATAAAAAAAAAGAAAAAAAAGAAAGTTGCGGGAGAAGATCGGTGGAAATAATCGGAGAGCAGCGTATTGTGGTGGGACAGTGCGGAATCGTGCCGGTTTACAAATGGGCTATACTACTTTCCGGCCTGGCGTTATTCCAGGCGTCGCGTCGCGTCGCGTCGCATCGCGCTGGAGAAACCGTAGCCGAGATTAGTTCCCTAGTCTTGACGCGAAGTACAATAGAAACGGTGGTACGAAGTATAGCCAGTGCGGTGCCGCGATGTCTGACAATGAGCGCGGCCAATATATTCCTCATCGATCGCCTTCGATTCCTCATCCGAATTGCGACCGCGCTCTCCGCTGTTTCGAGCGAATCCCGCGGAACTAGAGTAGTTGTCCCACCTACTGTCACCGTTCCTACAACCGACACTTTAATTCGTTTTATTTAATAGCAAAGTAACGTGTACGAAGAATCGCAAGTAATCTGATTTTCGTATCAAATTTCTACTTCGGTTTAGGCGGCAACGCGTAGACATCGTATATTCGTTTACGGTTAATGTTTGAAACAAAATATTGGCAGGTAAATATGGTCGTTGAACATTGAAACGTGACCGCTATACGTGTAAAGTATGGGACGTGTTATACTTCAGTAAAGGCGCGACGTTGAATATACATCTTATATCTGTAGCACAAACCGACGTGCTGATGTATGAGAAAAACGTGCTTCCATTTAAATGAGAAGTTTTCAAGCGACAGTACGAGGGACCGTGGACTTTGTTGTACATTTTCAATTATTTAGTACGTCATTCATTGTATTCAACATATGAAAGGGATGCTGGTAAATAAATGAGCGGTTGAATAAAATCATGCTCGAAACCGGAACGATTTTTATGCTAACGACGTTCTAAGATAGTTGAATAAAGGTTGCGCGCGAAGCTTAACTCTTTCGCCACGGCGAAATTGGTCGTCAATATGCTAAGGCTGTACGGAATAATTCAGCCTCGAGTTAACAACGAAACATCTACTTGTAAGTCGTTACTCTTTTAACCAATTAATAATCGATGAATGTTAACGTAACTACAAGTCTGGGAATGTGAAATTATCCTACTACATTTTGTCTACGAGTCCAGATAAGTCGCCTTTAATATCGAAAGGGTTAAAGTGGCAGGACGTGGTACGTTTAGCCCATCTAGCCCGGTATTTCGAAACGCGCGGCGAGAGTTGGCCGCGATTAACGCGTCGAGCAGGCCTTAAGTTGTTAGAGTTTTTAGCGAAGCGTAGAGTAGAGTTGGCCGGTAACTGAAACGGAACGAAAGGCGAATTCTAATGTTGCCACGGAGTCCGGCGCATCCGGCTTCGTTGCGCGAATAGTTGAGCCGAGTCGCAATATGCCTTTCTGAAGGAAGAACGAATTAATACCGCTGGTAATCGCGCGCGCGTTAATCGTAGTCATTTCCCGGATTTTCGAGGAACGCGGGAGAAGGGAGGCGATTACCAGCCGCTGCCTCTGTCGATTGCGCCGACAAAATGGCCAAGCAGCGCCTTTCCGCGCCTCCTCGACAAAAACGTAAAAGCATCGACCAAGTACGGGATAGACTATCCACTCGTAGGAAACATCGTAAACTTGAAACTAAAATTCGACGCGAACGAAGATCGCTTGACCTGCACCGCGTATCGCTACAAGCATTCTATCGTATTAATCACCGGCTGCAAATAGGTGTAAGTACCTTAATCGCCGGAAATTGTAGCGTTAACCTTTGAACCTCTCGGCGTTTAACAATGCAACGCGATACAATAAGATTTCCGCTCACTGGAACGAGCGACGATTATCGCGGAGAGACACCGTAACGCTTGTCGCTAGGAGGGGGGTGAATGGAGTTTCGATGATCTATTAAGCTGTGCAGGGTTCGAATCGCGGTTTGAAAATACGCGAATTTGCATGAAAAAGCTCGGCTCTAGCAGCGGCGGCGAATAAGAACGCTCGTGGGAGGTTTGGGGAGTGAAAACGCGGCAGAATTTACGAACGTTATACAGGTTTACGCGGAATTATTTATCGAGAAACGATCGAACGATGCGATTGGCCGCGATCCCGCATACCCGATCCTTTATTATCGTTGCGAGCACGTCGCGAATTTATGGTAAATCCGAGCAATGAGAAGAAAACTCGATTTCCGGGTCTGGCCGCGGTGTTTGTCCGTGGGCAGCAGGTGCAAAACGGTCGGAACAAATAGCGGCAACGCGTTCCCTCCCGTTGATCGTTCTTAACGCGTGACAAATTCCTCCTCTGTTTATCTTTCAATTCTATCGAAGCCCCGCAGTCGAGATGTGCTCGCCGTGTTTTCTTTGTAACAACGTTCAAAGATAAACGGCTGCGCGACGTTTACGGACGGAGCGAGAAAAACACGCGGATAGCGGATACGATGCTATGCGATACGATACGGTATCGCGTGGCACAATGGCTGAAGAGAAGCGTCGCGGGGCGAGACTACAATGACGGTACGCGCTCCGCCACGTATGAATAGCGCATACATAATTCACAAATGCCAGAGGTTAACGAACACAGCGTTCACGAATTCGCTATAAATGGTAGGAAACATCCTTCGAATATAAACTACCGGCCTGTTGTTTTCTCCCGTCGACGCGCGCGCATACGCTTAACCCTTTCGCTACTGCCCCCCGCAGCTAACTATGTATCGCTTAAGGAGTAACGCCAAGTAGCCTCATCGTTTTTCTATTAGCAGCAAAGTAAAATACACGCGAGCACGCCGATACCACGTTATACGCTATTTCCGATACCAACAGTATTGCTCCGCTACGAAGAACGATAGCTCAGTTTTTAAGGGCTCGATACGTTCGATAATAACGCCAACGCAGAATTTACGGAGGTGAACGTTTTACAGGTTTAGAATCTATGAAAGAGGCACGCTTAAACGGTACTGCATGGAAAGCGGGAGAAATAAAACTTGGAATGGCGCAGCCACTTGAATTTACGAGTGCTCCCATATTTACATATGTTACATGCCCGCCGTTGAGCACGCGTTCTTCGGTAGCGATGGAATCTTCTCCGCGGAGTTTCACGCGCTCCCGCGATTAAACGAATCGAACCCTTTGTTTTTAAGTATCGTAGCGATCCGTCGATAAGCGCCTCTTCCATCTCAGAGGTGATTCCTCGACTGCGAACGCTTGTTTTGAAAGAGTTAAAGCGAGGGGAACGGGCTCGCTTCATCTGCGTTCCTTTATACAATTGTTCCGTACTATTGGAAACGATTTGCATTTCCACCGCATCTTCCTCTCGGCTTTCTCTATTTTTATCGCCTCCCCCGTTAAAGTAGCAGAAAACGCGGCGCGATATCCTCCGCCAGCTGTTAACGCTGTCAAATTTGCGCGCTTCAATCTACAAGTTGTAGAAGAACTCGAGCGTTCATAGCGTTTTCACGTTGCCCGGTTTTCGTCGCTTTTGTTAGGTGAAAATGAATATTCCGGTCGTTGTGTCTATCTCTGTCTTTTAAGTCGAGAGCAACGAAAACACGTGGCCGATGTTTCGTTTGTTTTCGCACCCGGCTGCCGCGAAACTCGACCGGTGAAATCCGGACGCGTCGCGTGAAACTCGTAGGGGGGGTTGAAAAGCTGAAAAACAAACGGCGGGCAGGGGTTTAAGGTTAATCGACGGGCAAAGGCAAGCAGAGGAGGAGGAATTGCGAGCAAAGCGTAAAGCGAAAGCGGCGCGTGGCTATTTCATTAGCGGCCGGGGTATTCGCTTCGGGAAATTTGGGAGAGACAGGCGTGTAATAGGTAAGCGTAATGCGCGTTCCTCGACGAAGAGGAGGGATTTTGACTGGTTCGTGCGTGTAACCGACGGAAATAGCAGTGTTTGCGCGACTAACGACACGCACGATTAGCGGTACGGTGTACAGTACAGCTTTCGGTTAAACATTGCGAGCGACGCGAGCTTCGATTAAACGCCGATACCCCGTTTGCTTTCGATCTATCTGATCGTAAGCTTCCGCAAAGAAGAAATCGGTAAGCTGACGTTGATCGGACCAGGCCGCGTTAACTGGTCGTGAATTACTAATTGCGTGCAACCGCGCGTGCAGCGTGTGGAGTGTGTCGAGGCAGAAGCGAAAGATCCTCGAATCGCTTAACCGCGCGTAGATTTCACGTTTCACGTTAGACGCGTCCTCCGAAGTATCGTAAGAAAGGTGGCTGGCGCTGTGCCAACTTGGGAAACGGTTACCAGGCTTGAACGCGCAACCTGCAGGCGTTTTATCGTTACCGGTTTTAATTTATCGTCGATAAATGAAATTAACAAACTTCTCGTTGCCTGTCGCCGCCGCCTGCAAATACAGGCCGACTCACAAGTTAATCGCGTCTCCCGCTTCTAACCCTCTCTGGATCAAACACGCTCTCGACGTTTCGCGGGAAACGACGCGTTTTAATCGTTGCTCGAATATTGAATTCGAGGCGGGGCTTCGAATGGAACTGTAGTCGAATCGAATTTTATTCGGAGAATATATTCGAAGCGTTGGCGGGATAAAATTTGATTCGAGCAGCGATATAGAGCAGGGATGAGGAACGTTTGCTCTGCAGCGGGGCGAATCTGGAAACCCGATACTCCATACAGGCCGCACCGAACGCGGTATTAAATAGGAAAACGTTCGACAAAACTGGGTATTCGATTCTACGCTCTTTGTCCGTGCTATCGTTTCCTTGATGGCGGTGTACGCGTCTCCCATACGCCCCACAAACTTATTAGAAGCAATCGAAAGCGATGAGAGATTTTATTTTATTTCATTTATTTATTTATTTATTTACGGGTCCGAATCCCCGTGTACGCTAACTTCTTATAAACAAGATATAAAAGAAAGATATATCTTGTAAACTGAATGGCAAACGCGAAATTACCGTATCGACCTTTTACCCCATATAATAGACGCATATACGTTAGCAGTAATCCTATTTTACTTAAGCAAGTTGCAATAATCCAACGCTGTTATTTCCATTGCGTAAGAAGGTGGAATAAAAGGAGAGAAGTCTACTTGATAACAAAATCTGTTTACATGGATTATTATGCGATTTGTGCAGGTATAAGAGCCGCATAGCGCATACTGGAACTCTTGAAGTATTATGCTGTGTTGGTTTTTTGTAGATAGTCTGGCTGTGGTCAGACATATTTCAGAAAGTATTTCTGGAGATATGACTATGCCATTCGGGAGATTTTTACCGAAAAGCAAAAGCTCGCTCGGTGTCTCGTTTACTCGGGCTACCTTGTTTCGTTGAACCCTTTCCCCTACTCGAATATATCGATTAAAAGATTACAATTCACGGAATGGAAGCTGCTGTTTTAAGCATAAATTATTGCTATTCGTATACGCTTCGTACGGTTTAAGCGAAGCTTAAAGCTTTCGCGGGACACGGAGAGGCAGCTAAAAGGACCACGGGATGCCGATCGGTGCGGCTGTAATAGCGTAGAGCGCGGATGAGATTTTTGGAGCAGGCTGTAAACGGGGCGCGGTTAACCGGTTGCGGAGACGCGATCCTATCGATTCGACGATCGTGAATATTTATGCGGCTGTTTATTTGTATCGCGAGGCTAGCGCGATTTCGTTTTTTTTTGTTTAAATTAGCTCGTCGAAAACTGCGACGAAGGCAACATTCTCCGGGAGAATTTAGCGGCGGTTATACGGGTGGACGATGCTCGAAACCGAGTCTCTAACGAGAGTTCCCGTAGCGCCAACCACCTTCCCCCGATGCATAACATTTTTACGATTCAGGCTGATGGAATTATTTATCCGCCACCTCCTCCGCGAGCTGTCGGCTTGCCAGCCAACTTCGCGACCTTCGACGAAATTATTTACCCGTTGAAATACTATTCTCGCGCTGTGGCAGAATTGGAGGCTTTTAATTTCAGCTTTCGACTGTTCCGCCACGGGATATTAAAGAGGGGGAAGAATTCCCGATACGCGGATAAGAGTTACTTTTAATCTCGCTTAGATGCGATAAGAAATATTTGTTCGTTCCAAGAGACGCGCGCGGGAGTTGAGAAAAAGGAAGAGCTTCGAAACGCGTTACCTTAGAAAATTCTCTGGTTGAGAATCTCTCGAACCAAAGCGACGCAATCCTAGCAACGAAAATATTCGTTTCGCTTATTCATCGTTCGCTTAGCCGACGAGCTGAAACGAATGCTCTGTCGAGGGTAACATTTCATTTCAACTCTTCCACCATAGCTTTGTTTCGCAGAATTGGAGGTTACGAAATAAAACGTGCCTACGATATTCATTTGCGTCACTTGTATCCGGTACGATGCGATTCGGTGATCAACTGAAGCTAGCATACGTAGGTAATAAAATAATCGCGGAGCAAGGGGTTAATAGGATCGCGAGTCGCGTCGCGTCACCCTTGCTGCCGTAAACGTCCCCGTCGCCGCTTTGAACGTAATTATTTAGGGGTTCGCGGGCGAAGAAATATAACCTGGATGGGGAATTTTTGCGTGCGAGCCGGAGGAGGTTTGGATGTAGCGGCGGGATACGGGGACGGAGTTGATCAATCTTCGACCGGAGCAGCACGTATCGTTTCGGAGATTTCCCATGGGCACCGGCTGACATCGCGCAAAGCACATCGATCACGCGTTTCTCTGTGTTTCGCCAATAAACCGTGTCCCGCCGATACACGCATCGCTTAACTCTCCTTTGAGAACGAAAAGCTCGCTCTAATCGACCGGTCGGCACAAAAGCAACCTTTTCGACGAAATTCTTTGACCTTCCGGAGAGTTGCGAGAATTTTTACGGGCAACTCGTTCGTTCGTCGGTATCGAGTCGATTGAAAAGTAGCTTTCGAGTTTGCAAGCGCAAAAACAGCGACGTGTCCTTTTCAAACGTGGCAAACAATTTCTTTCGCGAATCGTGCGTTTTTGCACATTTTCCTTATGGTTTTTCGATGTCTACGCGAATAGGCAAAGATCCGCAGCAGCAGCGGAGCGATTGCGAAAATTGATCGCGGGAGGATTGAAATATGGAAGGCGATTGGAGAACGTGTAATTGAAATACGTAGGTACGCGGAAATGCTTTCGGTAGCCGCTGGATAAATCAGCATTATCTGCTACAGAAATCGAGCATCGGCGAATGAAGCGCACGTGCCGTACAGCTCTTCGGAAGCTACGGAATTTCTTATCAGCGATACGTTCGCTTTAAACGATAATCTTCGCAACGATCTGCCGTACAGCGTTTCTTCTCTTAGCCGCGACAGCTACGAATATTCGATAGATACGGAGAGCCCGAGATATTGCCGGCCGAAACGCGAATATTTATTTTCGCCGGCTGCGCGGCGGAGCAGCGGGGGAAAAAAAGAGAAAAACTTGTCGGTGGAAAAGAAACGCGAATCGGAAGGTGGATTTTAGAGCTGTCGACTGTCGAGAAACAATATTTGAACGGGTGGCGGCAGCGTACACGCGCAATAAATATTATCTGTCGCAATACCGTGATTCGAAGCGACGATGCGAGCGTTGGGAGAATTTTTCGAAAATGCGACGGTCAATTTGGACGGTGGCGCGCGTAGGAAATCAATGCAGCGCCTCTAGCAAGCTCCGTATGGTCATTCGAACGCGTGCCCACCCCTGCGCCCCTATCCGCCCAATCATGCTAATATAGCTCGACAATAGTAGTCGATTACTCGCGCATTCGCCGTCTAAACAGCTGCAACTTTGATCTGCGAATCTTTCCGCGGATTCAGATTCCTCTTTACGCGATACCGGTGAAGCGGAAGCAAAGCGGAGGATCGTTTTGTCCGATGCAAATTTAACCATAATCGTACCGGCATTTTACATAGGCTTATCTCGATAAATGTCAGCGAAAAAAAGAGGCAAGGAGAAAAATGAAATGTCGGACAAGTCTAATACGGTCTAATAATTTTTCTAACCAACTGTAGGTGGAATGCTTTCGTTAGTAGACGGGTTCGCCTTCTCGTCGCGTATTTTTTTGCAACGCAATAGACGCACGATAACGTTTCATTGCACCGCTTATCATTCTTACCCGTTTTAGTTCACCTTTGCAACGGCTCGCGTTCGCGTGCGATAAACAAAGGCGAACGAAAACAGGCAACACTTCTCTAATTAGAAATCGAGCGTGTTGACGAATCGAAGGGTGATCCGAGGACTAAATTTGACCTAGGTCTTCGAAAGATCGGGCAAGAAACTCGTTCAGTTTACCGGCTCGTTTCGGCCGCTACAGACGTGTAACTCCAGACGAGCTACGGAATAAATTTATCGTGCAATGTGGTTTCCTGTCGCGCAATTTATTGTAATATTTCATACTATTTTAATTACTATTATGCTGTATTATTATATACTATTATATATATGTACTATATATAATACTATAAGTGATATTAATGTAACACTATTATATAATATTGTTACATTACTATTATACCATATTATTATATACTATTATATATATATACTATATATAATACTATTAGTAATGTTAATATAACACTATTATATTATTACTTGATTAATATAATATTATTATATTACTATTATACTATATTATTATATACTGTTATATTACTATTGTACTGCTATTGCAACGCTATTATAATACCATTTTCATTATCTCCTTTTCGATTGCCCAAAGCGCGTAACTTTTGCGTTTGCTTCCACATTATCCACATGAAAGTGCTTTAAGAAGCGTTTACATTGTTGGTCGGATAACAAAGCGTAAGATATTGTCGCGAAAGCTCCGATTTAGTAGGCTATCGGTATATCGGACCGCGGGACGCGAAGTTCCATAAGGTGTGATAGGTTTATCCCGTAGCTCGCGCGCGCGGTATAAATCGAGTGGAAAAAAAGCGTGCTCGCAGTGGGTGCACGTGCGACGCGTTAACGTTGCATCGGTTATCGGTCGATGAATATTGAGCCGGGTTTCGGTGCGGCCTCGAAGCCGTCGTTTCCGACAGGTTGGACGAGCGCGAGCTTGATATCGCGACCGATATTATTCTGTATTCTACGCGATTCCCACCACCACCTGTCTCTACACCTGGAACCTGCTGCGTTGTAATTCTGCGGTAACGCTGCCACATGCCGCGAAAAGAACCCACGACTCCGGTGCGTGTTCGTTCGTTCGCCGTGTCGCCGTTAGATAATGCCATCGCCAGAGCTCGTTTATTTTCGGCTTCGATTAATCCGCGAACACGGGAACACCGTCATCGACGCAATTACGAGAATCGCCGTTCTTCCCTGTACTGCGTCGTTGTTATTTATTTCCCATTACCCGGTCGCGGATTTTTCCGCATTTATGGTAAACTCGAATCGGCAGAGCGACGGCGAAACGCCTCTATCCGATACGCATAAATGCGCAACGTATTTCGAGCGATTGGACTTGGTGAGTGAAACGGTTCTCCGAGCAAGCGGGGTATTCTCCAAGGGTTAACCGAAGGGGGCAGCGAAAAATGAACGCGGCGGAGAAAAGATCGGACACTGTACTATTTGTGTTTATCGTCGCCGCTCGATAAAGCCGAGCGAGTCACCGCGAAATTGAATAATGGCCGGGGGAAGGGGGGAGGGGGAGGAAATGAAGAAAAACGAAATTCGATAAGGGCGTGCAAACGACGCTCGTTTTACGTTTAGCGAATTTATCGATCCCGAAACGGTGCTCGGGGCGCACTGGTCACGGGAACGCGAAACTCGCAACTCGGAACTAGGGACGATCGGACACGGGGGGCCGCGTTTTTAACGCGTCGCTCAATTACAGCCGTGCTCGGCGTCGTACGCTTCTATCCTAGCGGATTTTACGGCAACGAAACGCGGCCGAAAGTTTGGCAATTGCCGCCGCGTCTGCTAACGCGATCGTCAAAAGCAATTTGGAATAGTTTGAGCGAGGGGAATAAGATTCGGTTAGGAATGACGCGCGGTGGTTGGGACGACGAGGGGGTCACGGGTAACGCGGCACGAGAACCACTTTCAATTGCCGTTTTACCATCGGTTAACGGCATTGAAGGCCACTAGAGCGGTGCTGTTAAACCGGGACAGGATATTACGTGACGGGCGAACCGGAAACGATGAGGCGAGCAAAACGACCGACCCATGCAGCTTGTCATCGTTTATCGACTCGATGCAGGTGGGCAAGATTTGCCCCCGCACCTTTCCCCGCTTCTATTTGCAAAACAGATACGCGCCAACGTTTCCCCTAACCTGTTCCGCCAAATGCTCGCGCTTTCTTCTCGTCGTCGGAGAAGCCGTCGAAAACCGTGTTCGTCGTGAAACTTCAAAGCGAGATCACCGTAACGCTCACGTTAAGAACTTTCGAACGAAAAGAATAGCTTCAAGGAAGAAGAAACGGGTTTCCTTTTTATTCCACGTTACTTTCGTTTCCGCTTTAAATTGGGAACTCGTAGCAATTTTTCGCGCAAAGCGATTCGGTATCGCAAAGCCTAATACGCGTTGCGCGTTGACGCGAAAAGGTTTGAACGGTATCCACGGGCGAAGATTCGGCAGCGCGCGAGTGGTAAAGGAGAAACGGCTAGTCGTAGTCGGACCATCTTCTCCGCCGCTTCAATTGCATTCAATTTCCCATCGCTGAAAGGTTCCTCGCGTGATCGCACCTATTAAACAATCGGCAGCTGCAATTCGCTACCTCGATACGAAACTGTCGCGACGTGTTGATCTTTTTTTGTTGGCCGCTGCGCTTCGAAAACGAGAGTTTGGCATCGTTTCGGAGATCGCGCGTGCAGCTTCGCGACTATGTTGCACCATTGAATTCTCGGAACCGGCGATTTCGAAAAGCAAGTTCCCCTCCCCTTGCCGTTCGGACACGAATATCGCAGAAATTGGCCGGCTTTGCGGCGCGTGGAAATTTCCCAGGTTCGCGAGCCGCGAGCGAATAAAGTCGCGCGCGTTAACTCGTGCATCGTCGTCACGCTCGCGTTCGTACGCGCGCATATCCACCGCGTACACGTGCCACGCGATCCGCGTCCGATTGAACTTTGGAGCTCGCACCGCGAAATTTGCCGATCGCGCTGTATAATTTCTGTATCGGTTGGCAAACACTCGAGGTGTGGCTGTTGCGCGCTCGCGAGGAGCGGCACTAATGAATGTGCAATCGCGCGTACTCTGTCCATGAAAAGAAGGCAGACGAGTCTTTGCATCCTCGCCGTAGATACGGTCTACCGTCTTCCCTATTATCGCACGCCGTCTTCGTTACTAAGCCACCGTCGATCTTTAACGTCTTCGGTTAACAGCGAACACAATGTGTACGCGTATACGGAGGCTGGTAGATTGTACGTAGAACGGGAACGTAAATACTCGCGTGCCTTCTTGTCTTTTTCCTACGGACGGATAGTACTTTGATTCGGATTCGCGGTCGAGGCTGAAGTAGTCTCAGTCCCAGTCCCAGTTTAGACGCGTTCGCTCACAAGTGTGCGCGGTACTCGAACTCTCGCCTAGCACGCAGAGGAAGCGTGACTCGAAGCAGAAGCCACGTGCTTGTTCTCTCGTTGGCCGAGTGTGCCACGGCACCGTTTCGTTCTAACGCTCCGACTGCTCGCTCTTGCTCGCTGGATCTTTCCTTCTCTTTTTTAATTGCCGCCTCGCGGAGCGGAGCGGAACGGTGGACGCCAAACGACCGCACGCTTCGGTCGATCCTCGAGCAGCGCCGGGATTATGGGCGAGATATCAGGGTTGAGATCATCAGGATTGGGTTAGCCGAAATTGTTCAGTCCACGAAATCTTGGCAGGTTGGGATAGATGGTAGCTTTCGGTTACGATTGACGCGCGCGTTGGATTGTTGCGCGACAAACGTCGCTCTTTCAAACGAACTTGAGGCCCCTTTTTCAGCCGGCTCGAAATCGTAAATGGCTCGCGGGTTTTTATGCAAATCGGTTGCTTTTGCGAAGCAAAGTTGCGACTCGTTTCGCTCTCTAAATATAGCAGCGCGACGTTCGCTTCGTATACTTTGTATTCGTTGCGCGTCGCGTGCATTTCTGCAGCTCCTTGCGAACTTATCTCTTTCGATACCGACGACGACGACTCTGTTAGGTATCCGGCGATAGATAGTCGATACGCGCTGGAAACGACTACAGTCGTCCAACGTTGAACGCAAACGGAACGGTTTTATAATACCGACAAAAAGAATAGTCGACGCGCAGATGGAAACTTCGATCTACGGATATTGGGAACAACTTTTTTGCGTTTACTTCGAAACTGGGAGATATTTTCGGGAGATAAAAGTACGTTCGGTTGAAAAATGAGCCGAGGAACGCAGCAGGGTTAAGCGCTCCTGCTGGACTGCGGATTTTTATGCAAATTCGTTCTCTGCAAACAAAAATAAAAAAAAAAAATTGGTAGCTAAACGCAGGTTAGCTTCGTCCCCTGAGTATTAAAATATCATCCCCAATTCGACCGTTTCGTATATTTTTATATTCCGCGTATATCCCGCGCTTCTTTGCCTACTAACGTTCCCACAAGTGCGTAAAAATCCGCAGTCCCGGTTGCACCTGTAAAACGCGACAAATCGTAGTGTCCCTTTTCGTGAACGAGTTCGCGATCGAACGAAGACAGGGGCAAAAAAGCGACAGCCGCATGGAAAGGGTTGAGTTGGCCGCAAACGCGTAAATACCCGCGATCCAATTGACTCGTGCCACGACTCGAGAAGCGTATCGGAGCGGTTGATCGTTTAATTTCAAACGAAACGTCTGCGTCGATCAGCGAAACGCTTTATCAGGCAAACGAGAGGCAAGGCGGATGATCGATGGGATGGGCCGGCTGCTCGGACGAACAGGAGGGTTGATTAGCTCGGGTAAAAGCCGGGGCGGCCGAGGCTAGAAAAGGGTTTCGAAGGTTGGGGAAAAAGAGGAAGGGGAACGAGATATCGGAGGAACTGGAAGGCTGAAACGATTAAGGATGCGGGAAAGGGCGCGAGCAGCTCCGGAAAACGAGGCGAACCGGTTGGGTGGTCTTGCTCTCGATGGCCGGCTTCAACTTTCGGCGCCTTTTTTATCTTCGCGCGAACGGAATCGTTTTTCTTTCGAGCAGAAGCTCGCGGAAAGTTGCTAGGAAGATTGGCGTAACGCGCAACCATCGTCCCACTGTCTTCCACCTTGCTTATTTTCGTATCTCCGCCAAGATAATCGCGTTTCTATCCATCCGCCGTTGCGTTTCCCACTTTGCATCTCTCTCTCTCTCTCTGTTGCCAGCCGTTGGCGCATGTAAATTGCAAAGCAAGCGGCGACAACGAGTCGACGAGAGAGGCGCGGAGCTTCTTTTCGCCAGGCGAGGAAAATAGGTGCTCGAAATAGACGCGGCACGAGCGAGCGATACTCGATTAACCCTTTCGGGACGAAGCACGCGTATACGCGCGTTCATAAGTTGCGCGATCGTTCGCTAAAAGCATATACATATATTTCTTCTGCAACGCAACGCTGGGGCTTTCTCGATTCGCGCAATAATGTTGCGCCATAATTAACCTTTTAGCCGATGGACAGCATTGTAGGGGCTTTGCAGCTGGTTCATTTTTCAGAACGACGCGCCGCTGTATCGGCTCGCTCGTTTGTCTCGCTCCGAAAGCCGTATGCATTTTTCGCTTGGCGCGAGAATATCTACGTACGTTACGATTTGCATTTCCTTTCTTGCGGCGGTAATTTATTCAGCTGTGAGTCGATATTAATGCACACGTGACTGAGAAGACCCGATGGAAATCTATCGGACACGTGCAGCATCGATTGCGGGCCTGACGTCGTTTACATTTCGGGGGGCAGATTCATCGTAGCTGAAAGGTTAATCGTATTTTATCGCGTCGTTCACCGGCTAGCGATTAAGCGAATGCGCGCAAAGCACCGGCGAAGTCTCGCTTAGTTAGATGCTCCTGTATGCCGGCTGCATTTGACACGCGAAGTGAAAAAGGATTTAACACGCAGGTTTACTTGCTGGTTGAATCGTTATTAGCGATACAGATCAGTGGTTCTTAGCTTCTCGGCGTGTAATTTTTTACCGGCTACGTCCTCCTTTGCGCTTCGAGTTTCTAGCTTCAACTTGTCGCTCAACGTATTCCTCGGCTTGGCGAACAAAAGCAGGTAGATTTGTTTCTACTTCAACGATGCCCGGAATGCGTCCGTCGAAATGGAAAACGGGGAGGCAAAAGCACACCGGAAACAGAGACAGAAATTGCCGATAAGAGCAGGGCAAAGAAATGCGGAGCCGACGAGTCCGAGATTCGGTCGGGTTTGCGCGTTAACGGATTAAAGTGTCTCGAAGCGCGTCGCGCGAATTTTCTCCTCGACTTCGTCCAATTTTTCCATCTTCTCCGCTGTTAATATTGCGAGACGCGGCCGCGGCACGTGTAATAGCCACCGGTAACACGAGCCATCGCCGGTCCACGCGACGCGACGCTTGGCCAATGGAAAGTTACGAAAAGGAATAAAGTTACGAGTTCACCGCGACGCTCGACGCTCGACGCTCAACGCGTTTAACGTTTCGCAAGTTGTTGTCTCGGTTTCGGAGTATTTTTACCGCGCTCGCCCTTTCTCGGTGTAAAGTTCGCCGCGAATTTGTGGGCGAAGTCCGCGATGGGGTATACGTACGCCGTTACACGTGATGCGTTACGAGTTACGCGTTACGAGTTACGAGTTACACGGCTAACGGAGGGCGCCTCGCTCGTGGTTCGCGGTTGATTTTCGTTACGTCAGTCGCGGCGTATTTTTAATTGCGAGACAGAGGATTGCCAGGTCGGTGTGCTTTTAGCGATAAAGCCCGTGTATCGCGAGTTGCCAGCGATTCCGCGAAGTAATGCCAACTTCATCTCGGAGCAAAGTCCACTGTGACGTCAGGGACGCACGGCACACGGGTGTAAAAAAAGATACGGCAGTCCTCCAGAGGAGAGCAGAGCAGAGCAGAGCAGAGCAGAGCAGAGCAGAGAAAGTATTTGCCAAGCACCTACGCAACAAACGTGACAGCGAGCACCAGCACGCTTCGCTGGCAACGCGAATCGCTAATCGCACTTTGGACTCGCGATTCCGTAATTGTTGAGCATTTGGTGTAACGCGCGAACGTGTATCTCGTAACGGCCCGAGGCGTCGCACTTGTTCCATAAATATACAGCCGGTTAACGAGTTAATTATTTACGTTGGAACGTAACGAGGAGCAAACACACAGAGTCTTTGAACCGTGACGAGCGAACCGTTTAGGCAACCAGCTGAGAATATACGCGACCGTTGATACGCTCGAAAGAGTGGCGACCGTTTCGCTGCGAGCAAGCCTTTCGCGTCTGGTTCGCCAACCCGATACGCGTCATCCTATCTCCTGCCTAGACCGTCCTTTTAACCTTTCCCGCTGCCAACGTTTTCACGTCCTAGCAACTCCGACGACGCGCTTCTCTATTATGTCGCTCTTGCGTAATTACAAATCAAATTCTTCTTCGCTTTCACTCGCTTCCAAATTTTAGTCCCAACTTTCTCCTCTTCCTGTTTGTTTTTTATCGTCGACGAAAGAACCGAATAACAGTTTACACTGAAGACGGTTGAAGCGACAGACGAGTTTACTCGCCAAGCTGACTAACTCCGCAAAACGTTGCTGATAATTTAGACGACGGGAGACGGGCAAGGCAGAGTCGAACGATTTAGAAGCATCTCCAATTGCGCGATATCGTCACTCGTCGATAGCGTTGAAGGGTTAACTCTCGGTCGAAAGACTCGAGATCGCGAAGGAGTAGCGCGTTTGATGTGCAACGAGGGAGTCGACAATCTTGCAGGGCTTTGTCGCGAGTCGCGGCGCTCCTTTGGGTTCTTCGGTTCGAAGTCGCAGCGGCGTTGCTCGCGAGTCTAGATTGTCCTAAGAATATCCCTCGTCGACCTTCTTGTTCGTCAAAGAAACCACCTCGACACTCGCCTGCCTTCCTTTGTATGTATCTCGATTAACGCTGCCGCGCCTTCCCGCACCGTCCAACGCTAGCATGCGTAAACTGTCGACAAAAGTTTGCAATCCCCGAGCGTTTTAAGAGGCAAACCCCTCGAAGTTTAACTCTTCGGGCTCTCGAGAAATCTGGAACGACTCCGAGACGCTTCCCAACGTCTCCGCCGCTGCGTTTCGCGATCATTCGCCTAACTATGCGGGTGGCAGTACTTTGAATAGAGATCCAAATTTAATGGCGAGCCGACGAAAGTGCCATTTCGCACGAATTGTAGGAAGACGCGAGGCAGAAGAGGATCCGCGGACGCGTTGGCTGGAGAAAAATTCTTCCGGGCGAAATCAGCGAGAGTAGAGAAGAAATCGTTACCCGATATCGCCGGAGGCGATATTTAACCCTTTCGCTATCGAACTCGTGCGTCACCCGGCCACTTATAAAAGTGCAAATCACACGCCTCGCAAAAAGTTGGGACTACGTTTTACGACGACTCGCAAGAAGTTCGGAATATTTTCGCAGCGTCTCTCGCGAGAAGCTTCGAATATCGCGGAGCCGACGAAGTCGCGTAGATTTCGTAAACTCCGCGGGGAGGTGGGAGGAGGGGCAAATTTTGTATCGCCGAGAATCGTCTTCGCTTGCAGCTTTAACACTAGGTTTACGGAACTCGTCACGTTGACGCCATTCAGATTTCATACCTAAAGTTATAGAGACCGTAAATATTACTTTTCAGTAGTTTATGTTAACTTTATGTAATACGATGGTATGAATATGTATGCTACGTGATTCTCTTCATCCTCACGCTTCTACGTTCGAATATTTTTATGCAGTATACGTATTTTTCCGGAGGCCTGTCAACGTATGCGCGTAACATCCGTGAACCTAGTGTTAATGAAAAGGGTTACGGCGACAGGGAAACGAGGGAGAGAATAGACGCGGGTAGAATTCGGAAGGCGATTCGAAAGATTAGCTGTGGCAAGCGTAGGCTCCGCGTCGTACCCTTTCAAGTTAATCGCTCGGTGTTGCGTATCAATAATTCTGCAAGCAAGGAGCGAGAGACGAAGGGTTAGGAGGGGAGGAGCGTGTGGGAATTTGGGGTGGTCGGAAAATTTGGGGAAGGGTCGCGTGGAAGGGCGGAGCGTGACTCCTTTCAGGATTCTCTTTGAGTCGGCAACCTAATTATCCGACGTTTGTACCGCAATCTCGATCGAGGGCGCGCACAAAGCCAGTGAAACGTGTTAAATGCTACTAATGCATTTACGCGCCTTCTATTGGATCCAGCCTCTGGCAATGAAACCGAATGGGTATTCGTTGCGCTATCGATTGCCCCGTCGCCGACGACGCCGACGACGCCGACGACGCCGCCGCCGTCTGACGTACGCTTCCGTGACCTGTTTCGCGAAAATTTCCTTTTAGTCGCCGCGACGCGCGTTCCCTCCACCTTTTTCGCTCTCCGCTTCGTCCGAAGCCTTTCAATCGCGTCGCCTTTTCCAATTTGGTCATCGCCGAACCGGTGGATCTTTGGGCGAATAGGAATTTTTATCAGGGCAAGCGATGCGCAACGCAAACAATGGAGGTGTTCGTTTGGCCGTTTAATCCCTTGGCTCCGACCACGGAATCTCGTGCGGACTATAACTTTAAGCACCGCAAACCCTAGCTGCTCGTCGTCTAATTAATTTCACGAGTTATTAACGCTGCAGTTCTCCCAAGGTGGTCGAAACGACCCGTTTCCTACTTTCTCCGCCAATTGCGCAAATACACGGCGACGTAGCTTTGACGAAATTCTGCAATCCTTTCGGAAAAGAACGAACGAATACTTGTTTCTCCGAGTATCTTTCACTTTGCAACAAATAAGTACTCGCCCTCTAATTGTTTGGAGGTTTAGCGTTAACCCTTCGACTACGAGTGGTGTATACATACGCCCCGTTGATTTTATATAATACAGCATGGATTAATTTCGTAACTTATCGTTGCATAACAATACTTTAATACGCGTTCAACATTTTTCAAATTAATTTATTCACAAGTAACTCGTTGGCATATTTAAACTATGCGTGCGTTTTTTATTATCAATGCTCCGCACGCGTTGCTCGTGCGAATATCTTGCCGCGGTCACAGGGTTGATCTAAGTCAATGCCGAGACTCTTCGGAACGCGTTTAACTTGCAACGTATCGGAGAGGCAAGTTTCCATTTCTATATTAATCGCAGAGCGGCCGCTATCTCTTATTTCCACCTTTCTCCAATACGCGCGAACTCTACTTCCTTTCGCGGCCTCGAGTTTCCCACGAGTGCGTAAAAATGCGCGATCGACGGGTGCAAAGCGTCCGCGTTAAAGGAACCCGGGGGCGCATCTTCGCGAATGTTTCGCATCGCGCAGCGTCGAGTAGCGCGGGGTGCAATCTTTGGCGTCAAATTTGCAGCATCGCGACGACCCCTTAATTGTTTTCGCTGTTGCGGGTTTGGCTCGCGTTGCCCACGCCGGGAGGTTTGATCGATGCCCGTGTTACCATATAGAATGTGTAATCACGTTAATGCAGTGGAAGGAACGCGCGTGCTCCAGCGATACCTTGCTCGTTTATTACGAATTACAATTATCGTTTAATGGGCTTCGCTAATAAATTAGAAGCCGGTTTCACCGCGACCGTGCGTTTGTCGTACATGCTCCTGATAACCTGCTATTTTATCCCGCTGCTCGTTCCCTCGATCCATTCGATCGACCACCTGTAACTCACGCTCCAAACTTCATCCTGCCGAAGCGTTCTTCACCGCCGAAGCGGACACCAACGGGTTCTAATTCTTCCCAACTTTCTCCGACGCGTGCGAGAAGATCGGCCACTCTTATGCACCTGCGACTAATCGAGGGAAGAGGACGCGAAACGCGCGAAGATTCTCAAAATATCGAAAGCGGAGTGTCCAGGGGACGAAGCGAGCCTTCGTTCACGCGTTTCGCTTCGCTTTTTACTCGCGGCTACGGGAGGATGGATTCGCGTAAATATCCGCGATCTAGCGGTCGGTGAGACGCGTTCCCGAATTACGTTCGCTTGCCTCTCGCCGCGCGATTAAAATGGTAAACGCAAACATTCCCTCGCCCGCGATTAACCCTTTCGCTGCCGTTCACGTACGCCAATCTCCGATTCATATCCGCCGCTAAAATCCCTATCGACGCGTCCCCGTTTTACGCAAATCGTCGCGCGTCAAAGGATTCCGCGAACGTTCCCCACCGTCGAAAGGGTTGCGCGGCTTCGAAAAGGTTGAGAAGTATTAGATTAGCGTAGGAGAGGATAGGTTTGAGCGATCGCCGAAACAATAGCGCATTATAGGGTTGCATGGGTTGGTGCAGAGTTCGATAAGGATGATACGTAGCAACGCGACGCGACGCGGGAGAAATTAGACTCGGGCGAAATTTGGCGGAAGACGATGGAACTTGTTGGCAACTGTGATTACGTAAATTGAGTTTAATTAGCGCTCCGCTCGCAGCCGGCAACCCGTGGGACTAATTCTGTTTGCCCGCGCGAGTTCGCGAGATGAACTATCGCGTCATCGGCCGAATCGTTTTTCTCCCCAACGCGACGGAATCGGTATCGCGCACCTTTCCGCTTCCAGCCTCGCGCAGGTTGCCGTTTTATTGGAATTTTTTTAAAAAAAAAACCGTCTACGAACGTCTGTGCAGCCGCTACTCCGTTATCTCGATTAAAATACGTTGACGCGATTCCTAGCGTGGACCCGGGAAGAAAGAAAGTTGCACGCGAAACGGTTGAAATTGCCAAGCGAAGAGATCCTCCGCCGCCGTCGATCCGTCGATTCGACGATTCGACGATTCGACGATTCGACGAAGGGTATTCATTGCGGGAAGATTAATCGATTTACTCGCGAATTCATTTAGCGGCGAATCGACAGATAAGATGGATGCGCTTCGCTTCTCTCTCTCTCTCTTATTCGGCTCGCTCTCGCGAGATTTCTTCCACTCGATCCGGGTTTCGCTTTCCTTCCACTATGCGCCGATGATAGGAGAAAACGAATAGGAAAATTTCCACCGGCTATTGGCTAGCGGTCGGGTGTGTCTCGTCTTCATGACGCGTTTCAAGCTACTCTCCTACGAACCGCGGTGCTTTAATTAAGTTGGAACGAATTCGAAACGACGAACCGGTCGATCGGTGCACGGCACAAAGCCGTTAATTGAAAGCAATTATTCTTGCAGGGAATTACGTAGAAGCGAGTGAAACGTGGGTTCTCTTGTTCCTTTACGTTTCGCCTCTCTTTGCTTTCTTTTCCCATTTTCCCGTTCCTTTCCCTCGACCACGCCTCGCTCTTTGCTAATTTCTTCGTTTCTTAAAGCGTCGCTCGCTCACCGATACACCTCTCCGCTGCTCAAGTTCGCCTGCTCGCACCGAGGCGATTAATCCTACGGGATGTTTGCTAAAATGTTAGAAAGCTTCCAAAGTCGTCGAAACGATCGGCCAATGATTTCTCATTAACCTGTTAACTGCGGATGACGAGTTAACTCGTCTTATGGGTTATCGATGTTTTGGACATACTATTTTACATCATCAGAAATTCCTTCTTTTCCAAAGCATCTTTATATTCGTATCAGAAACACGTTACTTTTTTATATTCTAATTTATATTCGCAGCAACGAAAATTACCCTAAACAATATTAATTCCTTTGCATTAATTTTGCATGTCCGCGTATAAAAAAAAATTCTGACTGAAAAATTCCGCAGCTAACTGGCTAAAGCGATGCAAATTAGTAAGCAACGAAGTTACGAATCGGCGGTGAAAATATAAAACAAATCGACGCATAGAGCGCAGACGAAAATAAAGCTAGGTATCGAAAAGGGTACGAGATATAGCGCGGGTTTGGAAATGGTTGCGTGATTTTCCATGCGAATCATGCTTCTGTCGGATGGAATCGAAGCGGTTCACGGGAAAACGCCCGCGCCTATGGCGGCGTTTATTTTTGTTGCGCGATATTTCGCTGGCCTATTTGCGTAAGCAAATTTTTTGTTACTGGGGTTATATTGGATTGGCGCGCACAGAGCACGGAGCACAGAACACGGAGCACGGAGCACGGATGGCGTGTAACGCGAAACGGACGAACAACGCGTATCACGATATTTCGCGGCAGTGTAAATTGACCTGTCAGACGTAATAGAATTCTTTTTTCTTTCCAACCTGTAACGGTTTGCGAAATGCACGTTTTATCGATGGAAACAACGAGATTGGCAATTTTCACGGGGCACGCAGGTGTTTTGCGCAATGCGATAACTTAATGTATCGAAGCTTCCAGCCAACCAATCGTCAACCACCGTACCGCTGCTCCATGTTCGTTTCCATCGTAAATTTCTTGCAAACGCTCCTCCTGCTGGCCGAGGAATTCGCGTTGCCCTGCTCCTTCGGAACTAGGCAGAGAGAGGCGTCGAAGTATTTCTTGCTTAGCTGCGCGAATTCTCCTGTCCGAGGACTGCACTGGGAGAAAGGGTTGTCGAGGTATTTCACGGCTATCTGCGCCACTCTAGCGTCGCGTCGCGTCGCAAGCTTCCGAATCGTTATCCTTTTTGCCAATTTAAGAGGCACTTTCGGCTGTGAAAGAAGAGTTGCGCGGAGAGAGGACTCGTAAAGGCACTGGTCGCTTAGCTGCGCGAATTACGATATCGGAAGTTTCCAAGTTGTCATCTTTTTGCCGACTTAAGAGGCGCTTTTAGTTTGAAAAAGAAGGAGGGATCGCGAAACTTTTTCACGGCTCGCTGCGCGAATACCGGTATCGGAAGTTGCCGAATCGTCGTCCTTTTTGGAGGAATTTAGGAGGCACTTTTATCCGGAAAAGAAGGGGAGGCCGCACAGGAAAGTATTCGTCGCATCGGTGAACGATATTAGCTGTACGAGTCGCAGCTCCTCCGGCTCCCAAATTGTCACCTTTTTTTCACGAGCTCGTAAAACTTTATCCGCTTACAAGCAGCGAATCTCTCTTCGCTCTGTCCCTTTCTTCTCCCTGCAACAAATCCACCCGTAAATTCCTAGGTGAATTAAATTCCAAGCTGAAAGCGGAATCCTCTTCTCGATCGTATACCAGTCTATAAACGTATTTTCCCCTCCTCTCCTTCCAAACTTCGTTCTGATTTTTTTTTCCCCCGAGTCGGCGATTTCTCGAGATTTGTTAATTGCTGACAAGGGCTAGGGAACGCTATTATTATATACAGGCGAAAAAACCTTTGGTATTTACGCGAATTAATACAACGCGTAGTCGTAGAAAGCTAAGAGGCGTTGTGGACGCTTCGTTTGAAAGTAGAAACCGATCTAAAGTCGTTGACGTTAATAATCATAATGTTATTTATACAGCTACGTTGATCATGCCAATAAATGGTACGTTGCCCTTCGCGTAGAAACAGTCGGGGTCTTAAGGAGGCAACGTTTGTGCAGAGAATTTCAGGGAAAGAAGTGATTGCGTTAAATAATTTCCGTATGCTACACGCTTACGGTTCGGAGCAATTGCATCGAAAATCTTTAAACAAATTTGGCGAGACGCGAGAGGGAAGAGGAAAGGAGAAGGGACATCGAAAAGCGGGAACGGAAGATGGGAAGATGGAAAATGGCGCAGCTTTAGTTCGGGACGTGGAAAGAAAAGAGAGGAAGAACAGGAAGGAGTCGCCGCGAGGAAAAAGAAAGGAAAAAGATAAAGGAGACAGAGATGGGACAAAGGATTTTCCGGATCCAGGAGGTGGATGCCCGGTTGTGCCGTTTACTTGTTTCCGTTCCCGGTTTTTCAAGCTCGACAGGTTTTCCAGGATATCCGTGAGACGGGCAAGTGCCGGAGCAAACAAAAAGGCGTTTGCTCGCGCTACGATAAACGCGATTATGTCGTTAGCCGATTGCCGCGTCGCGTAACACGGAACGCGTAAAACGAGGAAGCCTTGCGATTAGTAGGAAACACGCGCGACAAAATCGAAGCAACAATAATTGCGAATTAACGCGAGGTCTCGTTGCAATTTAATCCGCCGTCTCTTTGTTGCATTCCTGCTTCGATTTGCACTCGACATTTTCCAAGCGTCTGCCTAAGTTTGCGTTGCGAATAGCGTAACAAAATTCCACCGCTGGCCTAAACACGTATTCGGGGAAAAAAATATCGTCCAAATTGATTCCCATCGATCGCTCGCCTTTTGGAGAGGACTTGGAATAAAAGAGGAACCGTTTTTGCGATTGTTTAGCGACGGAAATCTCGATCTAATGGCCGAACGAAAAGCTCGACGATCGCACGGAGCGCTTCTAGAGACGCTTACGAATTTTTCTTATTAACGGGAAACGGGAAACGGGAAACGGGAAACGGGAAACGGGAAACGTTGAAACACCGCTGCAGGAATTAAGCTAGCAGCCAGCGTCTTACGTGGAATTTGTTTCCCCAGGAGAAACAAACGTATCGTCCGGTCGGCGACTACTTTATCGTTGGAAGCTGGATTTATTCGATCCCTAGGTAGCTTCTTGTCTCCGAAAGAACGGATTGCCGTCGTAGAATCGCGTGCAACGTTCTTCCCTCCTTTCCCTTAACCCTCGACAACGTCTTCCTCTTTGAGACCGAAGCGCTGCGATCAATCGCAATCGAGTGGAGACGATTTCCTCGGCGGCCGACAAGGTTTCTTGCTCGAATGAAAAAATTCCACCGATGCTCCTCCGATAGTTTGTCCGACGGTCAGCGATCGCGTGTAATTGAAAAGGATCGGCGTAGCTGAAGTTGCGAAGGAAGGCGAACGGCGATAAAGAACGGAAGGGCGTCGCGCGGAAAGCGGGGCCGAGGGCAAGGATGGTGGCGCAAGAAGGCGGAAAACGCTTCGCTCGCGTTGTAGCTGGCCAGCCAAGCTTACGAACGAGCGTGTACACACAGCGTTTCGACAAAGCAAATGGAAGTAGGTTAGAATCGGTCTCTTTCTTCCTGCTTTTCCCTCGGTTTCACGGAACCCGGCGCCGCTGCGAGCGCGAAACGCGAACGCCGTGCGAGCGCAAGAAAACGAAATTTTTTGCCTACCCCGGCGCGAGTGGCACGTATCCTGAGCGTTACTCGCGTTCCAAATTCTCTGCTTCGCGAGGAGAAAAGCCTTTTTAACGCGAGCGCGGAAGGAAGAATGGCAGCCGGAGAAGTCGGGATCGAGCGTACTGTCGAACCACTGGTCGTTTCTTTGCCCCCCTCGCGTTTCTTAAACGCGTTTCGCGATCGTTAACGTGTGGACGGTCGGGATGGTTTCGTTGGGTTAATTAAAAATACAATTAAAAAGGCGGCAGCTAATTAACGGCAAAGGCAATAATTGCAATTATTGAAGTGGAACGCAGTCGCAATTTTCGTCCGATTGCTTTCATTAAAACTAGCGAGCACGAGCAGAGTAGAGGTAGGTTGAAGTGGCTCTCGCTCTCTCTGTCGCTCTCGCTCTCGCTCTCGCATCGGCTAACGCTTTTCCATTTACGCCTTGTTTCGCGCTTCCGCTGTTACTTCTTTCGCAGCGGTGCTTTTCCGCTGCGTTCTTTTGTCCGCTTCTCCTCTTCCTCCGGCGTTGCCTTTTAGAAAAATGGCGGCCGTTTATTCGCTAAGCCAATTTCATTGAATATCGATCGTCGCCGGGCTTTCCTAGCTTTTCGCTCTCCGTTCTCGCCTCTTTTTCAATCGCGGACTTACCTCTACCTTTCTCCGCGAAACTTTCGCGCCAGCCGCGCATCTTTCAGCGGAGTTACTTTATTTCAACGCAGCGGTGGCGCGGCGTATCCCAACGTTTCGCTATACGAATCGAGAATCTTCTATCGAGGGACACGGAGCAGAGCGGAATATTCGAAACGAGAATACGCGTAGCTACGAATTGGACTTCGCGATGACGTCGTTGCGTAATTTGGCAGCCAAAGAATTACTGGCGCCAGAAATACTTAAACGAGCCGTCAATTTCCTTAATCTCCGCGAAACTTTTGCCTCGCGGCAGAGATTGGGATTTGGATTCGATAGAGGCGGGAACTATTCGGAGATGACACTTGCGGATAATGCGACGCGAGTTACGCGGATAGGAACAGATAGTACAGAATCGCGGACAAAGTTTAATTTAAACTGAAACTTGACTTGCATAGTTAACCAAGGGTGTCGTTCAATACGAGCGACGCGTAACGTTTTAACCCTTCGACTGCGAAACACGTACTCTCCAAACGTGTGTATCGATATCGCCGGAAAGTATCGGTTGGATATAGGTACGTTAGAAGCTGAAAGTGGGAAGAATCGGCGCGCGTACCGTATCGCGCTGATAGCCGAGCCGTCAAACTTTCCAACGCTAATTGCGATCGGCAAGTTTCGCGGCGCGGAAAGTCGGAAGAAATTGCGCGGCGAAAGTAAATACGGGCGTAAATATGTAAGTTGGAGGGTGGATAAATTGCAGCGAAGAGAGGGAGAGAAAGAGAGAGAGAGAGAGAGAAAGAGAAGTTTCGAAGGCGCGAGTTGAAAAGCAAATGTCCTATTAAGGAGCGCCGAGCGACGAGAGCGAAGACGACCTCTCCGCGGGCTAAGTAAATCATTCCGAAAGATATTTACCTCCGTCGTGAATGTGAAATCTTTTTCTCTCCGCGTCTCCGCCGTAGTCGCGCCTCCCCGTGTCTTCCGGATCGCGTCGAGCTCCGAGATCCGATTTTCATCTCGCGGAATATGCTCGGGTCAAGAGGATTCTCTCTCCTCTTCCCGTTCATCCGCTCCTCGCTTCCTCCGTTCGCCCCGCCTCCGCGAGGACAAACACGCGGAAAGAATGCGCGAGGCTGCGGCGAACAGGAATCTTCTTCTGCTTTCGGCGAAAAGGACGCGCTTTAAAATCTTTCAATGGGGCTCGCGCGCGCGTTTCCGCGTCGAGGGAAACGATTTCAGGAATAGGGGAATGAAAGGGGGAGGGATCCTGTCCGCCGAACTGTCGAAACGAGTCTCGAACTCTGAGAAACGAAGAGATTTCGATAGACCGCCGTTCTCTGTAATCGCGTTCGAAAGCAGTCGTCGAGCATCGCCTCGGCAAAAGTCCATCGCTCTATCCGGATCGATCGAAACCTATCGAAATCGAACGCTATCGAAAGAGTTCTTTCCTCGCCCGCGCGTTCCAAAGGAAATCGGAGTCTATCGAGCTTTCCGTCCTCAGATATTTATTATATCGCCCGTGTATCCATCTTCTTTTGCCCTGTCCAGACCAGTTTCGGTTAACCATTTCGCGATCGGTGCTGCGTTTCGTCGAGAATTTTCGCGCTGCTAGAGCGAGAGGTTAAAGGGTTAGCAGAGATTGTTAATTAGTCGAAAAAAGGAGACGATCGTTTGGCGGAGAGCAGCAGCGAACGCGTTACGTCATCGAAGGCGGCTGGGAAACGACGAGGATGCCGGCGGAAAGATGTAACATTGAAAGTATCGGCGAACAACCTTGACCGTGATCGATCAATCGGCTTGAACTTCTTCCTATAATGTAACGCGCTCGTAGACGATGTCCATGCTCCCGATAAGCAATGGTTCATATCGCGGCTGACTTTAACGATTAACAAAAATCGAGAGGAGACCGCGAAGTGATACATTGAGGACGAATGGCTGCGATAGAGATCTTCGATGCCGTAACTCGTTGCGCGTTTGCGATCATTGCGTCGGATTTGTGTCGAATTTTCACGCGCTCGTGGGAAATTTGAGCGCGCAAAAGGGCGCGGAAAGCATACACGATACTCGAAAGTTTGGTTTTAGAACTTTACTGGATACGGGTACTATTCGTTGCAATGAAATTTCTAGATTTCTAACTTTGCCTTGCGCTTGCTTCACGCTGGAATTACCAAGGTGGTCGAAACGATCCACGCGTAACTTTCGCTAAAAGATGCGACGAAGGTTACGCATTCTGCCAAATATCCGCTCCTCCGATATTTCTGCAAATTTTTTTAACGCAAGCGAGGATTGCCTAACCGTTGGCAATTTCGGCGTTAAACGCCCCATAATTCGCGATAAAAGTCCTCAATTTGCTAATTAAATCGTCCGCCTCCTTAATGGAAACCAAAAAAAGACTTGCTCGCCTTGAAGCTCGCGTCTCTCCAAAGTCCGAAGACTTTGGCCGCCTTTTTCGTTTCGCTAGGCTAGGTTTTTCACGGTTCTCCCGTTTCCTTCGATCGTGCGCGGAAACGCGTGGCGCGATCGAATTTGCTCGGGCTTAAACGAGCGCCGCTATTAACGGCGAATCGCGGGTGGTTGTTTGGCTCGCGGCTCGGTTGCTGTAATGACTACGCAGAATTTCGTGGCGCGGAGCAGACGAACGGGTTCACGGGTAGTTGCGTAATTGCCAGAGTGATTAGACGGTATAATTAATGCACGGGAGAAGCTCGCTGGAAACGCGCATCAATCTTGGAATAACGCTCCGTGTTCGCGTTCGCCGGCGACCAAGCTTGCGTTGCGGCAAGAGGATTACTCGCGCGTGGATCGCGAGCCGCCCGCGAACGTCGAACCGGAGAGAAGCACCGAGCGATTTATCGCGCCAACCAGCGTTCTACGTTTCGATTTTCAAGCGCTGCTCGCGATTACAACGTTTAGACGCGCGATGGATTAGTTTGCGATCGAGGCGAACGGTTGCCGCGGTATAGTCGTGAAATTATGCCACACTTTTACGGCTTCTCGTTGAGAACACGACAAAAGACGCTTATATGGCCCCTTTGACTTTCCATCTTCGATATCGGCGATCTTCCCGGACGGATTATGCAAATACTGGCGAATCCTCTTACCGCGTCTACCCGGATCGAAATAACTTAAGGTTTTATAAAATCGATCGCGGCCCTTCTGCGAGCGCCGGCGACGTCTTCGCTTCCGACGCCGAATGCCTTCCAGCTTTGATGTACCTTTATATATTCACTTTGCAGCTGTGCGCTTTATTTAAAGCGATATCCGTTGGGCTCGGAAACACTCGGAACACGGCCGTACCCTACACGCGCAGTAGGCCATTAGAAATATATTCTGCCGTTCGATGACCAACAAACGTCATACTTTATCTCTAACGATAAGGGATTCTTTTTCGACTAAGTAGTCAGTGGTGTTTACCTCTAAGGTTGAAAACATCGGTTTAGTCACTGGGGACGAAAGTCCGATTTCCCCCAAAAACCGAGATATATAAATGCAACCGGCGCATTCCTCCAGAGGCAATCCGGAACCGAACGCTGTAACAAGCACCACGGACTTCCCGTTGCTATCCATTGACAGGAAAGATAAAGTTATTAGAATATTTAAAGCGACACAACTTATTTCCACCCGGATTCCAACATTGCACTGCTGCTATTTGTTCGGTTGTTTGCTTCGTTTGGGTCTTACGCGGACATGCGCGCTAGGTTTCAACGACGCGAGTTAAACGAGGCACCCCGTTTGTCCAGAAAGAGAGAGAGAGTAATTACTTAAATGCTTATCATATCGCTCGCATCCACGAATGCCGGATTTACACGGTCACGCGTAATCCAGCTTAAGCTTTTAGCGAAGCAAAAAGATCGCGTTTAAATGGACTTGCATCGCTGTCAAAACAGCTTACCGTCCTTAAACTTAATTACCTGCTACTTAAACAGCTGCTCCTCGCATCGGTTAAAAGAGCTTTCAGTATTTTTGTTACACGTTGGGTGCACGCAGAAGCTTCTTCTGTCTTCGTTTTCAATTCTAGGTATTAAGAGTTAATCTTGGAAGCATTCTCTCGTGTTTCGCAGCGACTCTCCGTCGACTTTCTCCCTAGGTTTCGAATCGCTTTTCGGGAAAGAATGAAATTCGTTTGAGGGCAATGAAGCAGTCGAGTCGAGATTAAATCTTTCCTATAAGTCTAACGATGTAAAGTAGCCCGGCGTTTCATCGTAGATCGTCGTATCGCTTATTTACTTAAAACAACCCTCCTCGCGTTTTACCGAACTGTAGGTTGCCGCGTTTGAGCTCGCTATGAGAATCGACGGCGCGCTTCTAAACCAAACGGCTTCCTCTCGCAATCCTTACGGTTCTGCAAGCGCGCAGCGATTCCGAGCTTTTGGTCGGGTTGATACGAGGCTTGGAAGGGGAAAATGCAGCTCGGACGTGGACCGATGGACCGTCGGGGAAGACGAAATAGCTACATCCGCGCGAGCAGCGCGGATTTCCCTGCATTCGACTCGAATAAACGCTTCGCGGAGACTCGATATCTTTTTGCTTTTCTCTTTCTTAAAGCGTGTCCCCGCTTTCGCCTTCCCGTTTCGTCCGCTCGCGTCTCGCGTTCCATAATCCGCGAACTGCCTTTTCCTCGAAGATGATTCCTCTCGGCGAGCCGGCTTCGATTCCTCGATCACGCAACGCGGTCGAATGTAATTATTCAAATTCGGAGAGTCGTATTCTTTTCTCGTCTGGGCCGGTGCTCGGCGATAGGTGGAGGGGGATAAAGGAACGCGGAGAAGTATATCTGGTTAGTATGCCGGGTCGCGAAGAGATTTTCCCTCGTTTCCAAGATCTTTTGCGGGCCAGAAAGGCGGAACAAGATATCTCTCTGTATTCTTTCGCGAGCAGCCAGAGAGAAGGCGGCTCTCGAGGAATCTCTGATAAAAGCATCGCCTTGCCGACGCCGAGAGGATTCTCGCTTAAAGGAAGTCGCGGTACGAAAATGATGGCATGAATTTGCGCCGCTGAAAGAGGATCGAAATTGTTTTACGCGCACCGGAGGCACGAATACCGACAATTACGCCGCTACTTTTTCTCGCGGCGAGCAAAAAAAGGCCACGAAGTTTTGGCCCGAACCTCGCGAAATATTCGTATTTTTCGTGCTCGGTACGTAAACTGAATTTGGTCCCGCAATCCGTTTGAAGCGGCGCGAAATAATTCGTTCTCTTTTGCCGGGTGGAATTGGCGCGGGGTTTTTTTCCCCTCTCGCGATAAAACGTAAGAGCCGAGTGTGGGTACATCGGTGCTCGGAGTTCTCGGCGTACGGTACGTAGAATATAGAATACAGAGTGTAGAATACAGAGTAGGGAGGCGTGTCGCGCGACCAGTTTAAAGCTTCAGACCGGAGACGGGGCAACCGAAAATCGGGCCATCGAAGGAAACGAAGCTTTTCCACGGTACGCCCTCGCCCCGGCGCTTTCTTTCATCCTGCGAGCTACCCGCAGCATTCCAAACCGCCGCTGCACTTAAGAAACTTTCCCAGCGCGATGAAATATCGCGCGCTGCTAGCTCGACGAGGCGGAAAGCCGTCGCGACGCTCGACGCCGAGGTCGCCGCGTGAAATACGGACGCGAGCAGATACGCGAAACTCCGGTCTTTTCGAAACCGACCATCGCTGCGCGTATCTTTAAATAGGCTACGAATTTCGCGATCGTTTTCGCGGCTGACATAGAACTTGGCGTTCGGCGAGACTGCGCGTCGAGTCGGCCGCTAAAATATTTGGTAGAAAGTTGTTCGAGAAAGTTGCGTGGCTTTTTCGTCTTAGGTAACGCCTTTTATGGAAGACTCTGATCGCATACGCGTTGCATATGGTAATGCCGTTCGAATCGAAAGTTTGTTTTGAAGCGAACGCGCGAAACGTAATCTGTTTCTCCTTTCATTGGCGGCGCGGCGAGGCGAGGCGAGGCGAGCCGAAAAGTCGGCGGCAAAAGAAACTTTCCTTCGGTGGAATTTAGTATGCGCGGCGCGCGGTGAAGTTTTCAGCTTTGCAAATTAAATCGGAGAATACGTTCGAGAGTAATCGAGGGTGATAACGTGGACGGGGAAGCTCCTTTGAAGCGTACCTTTTATCGAGAAAAGATAAATAGCCGCCTTTTCCAGGCCCTGCTCGCGATTCGCTCCTTCCCCGTCTGCATCGCGGATAAAAAGAACAGCGAGACACGCCCGGTGTACTCGGAAATTATAATTAGCGGCGCGTTCATAGAGATATGGCGCGCGGCGGTCTAATTAACCGATGCGTGCCGCGTGGACGCGTGTCGCTTTAATTAACCGACTTGTATCGCGTAAACGTTTGTGTTTCGTTATATATCGGCAACACGGCCGCGCCGCGCCGCGGCTTCGATAATAATTTACGCCAACTCGCGTCCTACCTGCGCGTCGCTTCGCAAAGAAACGCTCTCCGCCTGTCACCTATTCCGCACGTCGGCGAGCCAGCTCTTGTTTCGCCGAACAAAAGCTGATTCTTCGCGGCAAATTGGTTAATTAACGCCGAGAGCCGCGTTGCAATTCGGAAGCGGAAAATTTCCACCGCTCGAGGGCGCCTAAATTTGCAACTTCCGATGCTCGAAAGTTCCGCGAGCCGAACGTGTGTGTTCGAGGGCTGTCAAATTTGGAAATTCCCCTACGTTTCGATCCGGAAGCCGAGGAGCAGCGTTTCAAGGTGGGGGAGGAAGCAGAGGAGGCGCTTCGATATTTGCGCCGCGGAAAAAGTCTTTGCATGCAAGAGGAGGGTGGAAGGGGTTGGTTGGCAATCGCGGAAAGAGGTCGCGACGCGAGAAACATCGAGAGAGAGTTGCTGGCGTTAAAAAGGATACGCGACAGAAGCTGCTGTCCATTAACAAGAAATGTACGCGTTAAATGCAGAATCGATACTGATTCGGGTGGAACCATCGCGGGACGGGAAAGAGGAATTGCTATCGCCGCGCCGGCCAAGTATCCGCTTCTTTTGCATCGCCGGCAAAACATTCGCCGCGGAACGGAAGCGTTTCAGTTTCAAACCGCGCGACAAATCTGCGCGCGATTGCTCTTAGCCGAGCCAACGCTTCCCGAAGAATGCCTTTGAAAATTCTTCGCGTCTTTCCGCCCGGAATCCCGCTCAAGATAGACGCTCGACGCTCGCGTTCCCCTCGCCGCCTTCGCGTCCACAGCTGCGTCAAAAGCAACGATGTTTTGTTCAACGCTCGCGAAAATCTCGGCGCTAATGCGAAAGGAGCAACCGGGCTAACGGAACGAAACAATCGCAACGCGCAAGGGGTTAACGAGATCGAGTTCATGCAATCGCTCGACGAATCGCGTTCGCGACGCAAGGGAAATCGAGTTCGCGTCTGCGGAAGTAGGCAAACGAGGCGCAAGAAATATTTGCGGAAAGGCAGGGTGGCAAAGAAAGAAAATGGGAAAGAGAGAGTGAGAGAGAGATAGAGGAGGTTCGGTGGCGTGGAAAATGGCGGGCTAAGTGGTATCGTTGACGGAATAGAAGAGGACGCGGAGAGAAGGTGGAGGCAGAAAGAGAAAAGCAAGAGAGCAGGTTTTTAGGTTCTCGCGGAGGCCGCTCTAACGACCCTCTCGAGCCGTCGACGGAGGAGCAAGGCGAACGGCGAGAGGGTGACAAAGAAAGGAAGAAAGAAAAGTGGAATGGAACGAGCGAAAGAAGGGAAGCGAGGCTCCGCAGGTGGAAAAAGCTGCGGGACGTGCCCAAGTGGTCGGGCGAGTCCCTGTAGTCCCTAGTCCGTAGTACGCAGACCGTGGTACCGTTACCGGTCTTCCAGAACCTCGCGTGCACCTCAGTCGTTAAACCGTCGTCCGTCGCGATACTCGCCGAGGGAAGAACTCGCGAAGAAGCGCGGAGAGGCTCGCGCGAGTCGTCGAGGATTCTCGTCGCAACGCTTCCAGTCGGCGAAGCAGCCCATTTCCTTACAAACTGATCCTCTTCCGCCCCGACAAATATCTCCTCTCCTTTTGCTCGCCAATGAATTTCCGCAATCGCCTGCTCGTTACGCGCTGTCTGGCAAAAATCTTTCCCTACGATCGCTTCAACGAGATATCGTTGCGGCAGGTATCGTTACACAGCGGGACGATTATGCGAACGCGTCGTTTTTGCAGCCGGGGTTCAAGGAGCGGAATCGAAACGGAGATTAATTTCAGCCTCCAAATATTGTAACGAGCGCCCATATATAGAAATATAAATATAAATATATATATATATAATACGTTTACGCGTTACGCGCGGCAGGCGCCCCTTTGCATATTTAAATTTCGCGTAAATGCATAAACATCCGCAGCTCAGGTGTAATACATAATGCATCCGCGTAACGAGCCCTCGTTCGTCGTTTCGATAATACGCGTGGCAAAATTACGGAAACTTTTGGCAGCCGCCGTACGTCGGGAATCATTTATTAAAACCGCGTCGCGTCGCGTCGCGTCGCGAACGATGCGAGAAGGCGGCGCGCGTTGCGTCGAAGTTTCCTCGTGGATCTAGCCTCTCGTAGAATTCGCGTCGCGCGTCAGCTTGTCGATACGCGACAAAAGAAACGTTCCGGCAAAGCTGCGGGCGATTTATTCGTTGAATAAATTCGCCTCGACGGGACGGCTTTGAACTCTATTACGGCCCGAAATACCGATACGTCTCCGCGAGGAAATTCGTTACACCATTTAGAGACGACGCGGATTCTGGTCACACTGGGTGACTACTTGTTGGAATAATATTACTTAGCAGATGCAAAAATGTATCTTTACGTTGAGAAGCACTGCTTATTAAACAACAGGCCTAGCTCAGTCACTGAAGCCGATGGTCCTTTAGCCGTACCAGACCTAAGGGTCTGGTGCAATAAACATATGGAAGGCTCGGGGCCGTCTTTTCTAAATATCGGCGCCAGTTTTTCCACGCGTACTTTCAAGAGCGTTCGAAGCGTTCATTCCTTGCTCTTTCGCAGCTGAGTAAAGACGTATTCCTCTAGCCTTTGAAATAAAATAAAGTCACCCCGTGAAAATTAAAGTCGAGTATTCTTACTCAACTCACAACCCCAATATTCCAAAACTACTCGTTGCGATGAAAGGGGAAGCCTGGAAGTCGCACGCGCGCACGGATGTCGTCGCTAGAGGCTTAAAACTGACATCGAATACTCGTCCGCGCGAATAGCTGAACGCTGTCCTCGCTTAGGCAGCGGGATTAAAACCGATCGCGAATTGTACGCGCGTTGATCGACAGAGACGGCGACGAGTCCTCGCAAATGGTCTGCCTTTTGAAATCCGCATCCTGGATGCGATCGAGGTTAACGAACACAGCGAACGCGATACAAACGGCGGACAAATGGGAAAGCAACAAAGAGGCTGCGGGAACAGCGTGCCGAACCGGTGAAACGAGCGAACGCACGCCGGCAAGAAAAGCCATTGATTCCGCAAAGGAACCACCTGCTGGGATCGGCAAATTTGTTAAAAGCCGACGCTTTTTGCACGGCTGAACGCGGCACAAAGAGACATCGTTGCATCGGCGAACACGCGTTGGTTAAATCACCCGCGTACTCTGGCGGTTCCTAGAAATGCCAACTTGAATTCGTCGATTATTTAACAGCAAAGTACAGTCACTTCTCGACTTCCGACGGGGTTCGGTTCCGCAAGCTTCACACGTAGAAGTCGGACCAGTTGAGAGAGCCTTGCCTTGTTAGACGAGGTGGATTCGTCGGATCGCAGCTTCGCCGCGTTGTCCGCTTCCGAATAGGTTTGCAAACGAGACGGCGCGCCGGCAGCGAAGAGATAGCTGGCAGGGACGGTGGAAAGCTCGGGCGTGGAGAGGAGCGCGATAGAAATTCGAAGGGAATGAAAGGGAACAAAAGAAGCGGCGAGCGTGCACGCCGTGGAAGCGCGATCGGGTACAACGGTCGCGTACCTTAACGCGCGAAACCGAGTGAGTATCCGACGATAAACGCCGGTTGCAACTTCCGTAGCCCGCCACTTAAGAGTAGTCGAAAATTCAGTTTGTTTTAACCCGCCAAACCGAAGATATCTCGTCAGGTCGTTACAGCGCGGAAGCTTTTTAAAACGAGGGAAAAACACGACGCGTGAAACGCCACGGCGAAGGAACGTTAATTTCGGTGCACGTGGCGTACGTTGACGAATATTTCTCGTTCCTTTTTGCCCCTGGCGATTGCAATTGGAGTGGAAAGGGTGGGATACGAAGCTCGGCGGCGGGAGGTGATTTCGAGTAGAAAAAGTTTGCTCTCGCGCGGCGTGGTTGGTCGTTTTTGGGTCGCGAGCCGCGGTAATCCGCCGCGCAGGCGAGAGAGCAGCGGAGAGAAATTTGCCGGCAAAACAATGCGAGAGGCTCGTTTGTCGCTGGCGCCGCGTCGGATTAACGAGTTTATTTAATTCGACCCTGCCGGCGATATTAATTTTGCCGCGGGGAATGCAAATTACTCGATTCGGAGACGGCCGGCGTTCGCCGTCGCGCTCGTGCAACCGCACTCGCCCGATTCTCTCGCCCCTGCTCTCCCTGCACGCGCCCATTAATTACACGCGTGCACCTCTGAAACCTATTTTATCCTGCTTGCTAGTAAAAAACGTTTTATCTTTCGCCGCGCGTATTCGCGCGCCTTCTCGTTTTATCTCTCTCTCTCTCTCTCTCTCTCGGTTTCTATTCGCTCGCGCGATTTAACGTTTCCACCTATGTACACTTGCTGACAAAAGTTAAGAAACGACATAATCATTTGCGACGTTCTCTATATCCTTCATCTTTCGAACGAAGTAGCTTAGAATAAAAACGAACATAATGTAGGCTTCTTTTTTGAAACACTTGCAGCCCACGAAGGCACGAGGTCGGGGAAAATCCATCAGACCATGTGCTTGGATCTGTAAGTTAGTTGTCGATCGTGGACAAGTCATAAAATAGCGGGACTCGCGGCCAGGCGACGACGGCCAGTACCGTTGAGTTTTAGGGGGTGCAAGCTGGAGCGATTTCTGTCAGTCACAGCGTAAGCACGAACGCGAACAGTTGCCACTCTAACGAGCCGTGCGCGACCATTGATTCTCGTTTCATTTGTACAATCAGGAAATATATATAAGATAACGAGTCCATTATTCGTGATTTTCGTAGAATAAACTAAAAATTGTTTCTCTGTGAACAAAGAAACGACATTTAAAGCTTATTCTATGTCACCTCTTTGTCCACTCCTATCACCCTTCACTTCAACAGTTTTATCTCGTCACCTTACTCTCCTCTGCACATGTGCTCTCCTCTAATGCGTCCCGCAATCGCTTCACGACCGCGTCAAGTGCGGCACAAACCAAATTCAAGAAATAGCATTTCTTTGCATATACATTCGTGGTAGTAGGGCTTGGAGTTAATTCGGATCCCGACATTTCCCTCCTCATAGTCTATCTACAATAAAAAGGTAATGTGGAGCTGTAAGGAGGGGATAGGATAGGAAAAATGAAGAGTGTTTCGTTTCGTTGTGGGCCTGCTAGTAGACTCATCGGTGCGGCTACCTAGCAGGCCCTGCCTTAGACGTTGAGATATTTGAAGGATTGTTAAAGGCGGTATATATGTGGGGTGTGTGCGTGAGCGGAGTGGTCGCATGAGTGGGACGAGTGAACAGTGTGAATGACGAGTGACTGTTTAGGCTAAGGGTTCGAGTGTCGCAACGAAAAGTATCGAGACGGGGGTAGCGGGGTACGGGGTGCACGAGAGAGGGTGGCCATAGGCAATAGGTTTTTCCAGCCGCAGGGCAGAGAGTTGTAGCGAGTCTTAGTGAGAGGTTGACGAACGGAGAGTATAGTGAGAGATATTGTGAGCAGCGACGTAAATAAAACCATTTAGTTTATTCTAACCCAATTATTTCCTACATATACAATATGGACGAGGTAGTTGGTGCTTATGCTTTCGAGAAAGTGCTATTTCGTATGTCCCTCTAGTAGTAGGTACAGGAGATTCGCCACAGTAACATTACACGTGCCAATGAACAATAAGTTATCCTATATTTAATTCCAATCTATATACCTCGGCAGATAAAGAGTACACAAAAATATGGAACGGATTACTTTGTTTCTTAACTTTTGTCGGTAAGTGTACGTATGTACGACTTGCTCCCTTGCCGCGCGTTAAACTTTTATACCGTGCTTCGTTGAATCGATGCACGCGAAACGAAAACAGTGCAGCTCCGCTTGGAAATGTAAGCGCTGCACGGTGGATAGCGAACAAGTCTCGAGCATTTCATTCGCGATTAATCATCTTCCTGGAAAAGGAATTGCTAGGGAAATAAGCTTTCCTTTACTTTGATACGAGTATGTAGTACAGTGTAATATAATAATTTGGATATGGGTGTTGCACTCGTCGAGGGATAGGTGATCCTGTATCTCGTCTGTGTTACAACATTTCCTATGATAAAGTTTCTCGGCTTTTAGTGGACCGATTTCGATGCCTCTTGGCTTAAATTAAAGGGGAAAGTACCGAGATTATTATCCTACAGTCTTTTGCAACTAGAGCTTGCAGTTCATTTGTTGTAAACAAATAGATCGCGTCATGGTAGATTACTCAGACACTACATGAGGAAGGGTATTAATTACTCGGCTACTAGATGTCCGATTTCAATGCCCCTTGGCTTGAATTAAAGGGGATGGTCCCAATATTATTATCGTATAGCCTTTGCAAGTAGCCCTTGCAGTTCATTTGTTATAAACAAATAGATTGTGTCATGGTAGATTTCTCAGACAGTACGTGAGGAAAGATATTAATTACTCGGTTCCTAAATATCCGATTTCAATGATCCTTGACTTGAATTAAAGGGGAAGGTCCCAAGAATATTACCCTGTAGCCTTTTGCACCTAGCCCGTGCAGTTCACTTGTTATATACAATTATATATTGCGACATCGTAGATTACTCAGAAAGCATCAGAAGGGAAATATTAATTTCTCGGTTTCTAGACGTCCGATTTCTATGCCCCTTGGCTTAAATTAAAGGGGAAGGCCCCAGGAATATTACCCTTTAGCCATTTGCACCTAGACCTTGCAGTTCACTTGTTATAAATAAATATATATCGCGTCATCATAGATTACTCGAAAAGTACCCGAAGAAAAATATTCATTTCTCGGTTTCTAGATATCCGATTTCAATGATCCTTGACTTGAATTAAAGGAGAAGGTCCCAAGGATATTACCCTACAGCCTTTTGCAAGTAGTCCTTGCAGTTCATTTGTTATAAACAAATGTATCGCGTCATGGTAAATTACTTAGAAAGTATCCGAAGAAAAATATTAATTTCTCGGCTGCTAGATGTTCGATTTCAATGCCCCTTGGCTTAAATTAAAGGAGAAGGTCCCAAGAATATTATCCCCTTATCAATTTGTCGATAAACGTTGCAGTTAATTTGTTATAAACAAATATATATCGCGTCATCGTAGATTACTCGGAAAGTACCTGAGGAAAAATATTTATTTCTCGGCTCCTAGACGTTCGATTCCAATGCCCCTTGGCTTAAATTAAAGGGGAAGGTCCTAGGAATGTTATCCACTTTCAGATTTGTCGATAAACATAGTAGTTAATTTGTTATAAACAAATATTTCCTGTCTTTTGCAGCTACTCAGAAAGTATATTTGAGAAGGGTTTAAAAGTATATGGAGAGCATTCCTAGAACTTTTCCCTTTAATTTGAGTCGCCGATGATCGAAATCGGACGTCTGGAAGTCGAGTAATTAGCATTTTAAACAAAGTGGAATAGGTTTGACCGACTACTACTTTTTTCGAAGAATGGGTAATTCTTGTTAAAGAAAAAAATTTATATCTGCGCTTCTAGGCATCCGATCGGGACAAACGATGACCCAAATTGAAGGGAAGACTTCCGGCTACAAGATAGGATAGGTCCCATTCCGGTGGCACTTCCGGTTCAGAAGGTATAAGCGTTTATTCCCTACAATTTAGTATAACTTGCAAACTGTAAATGCAATCGCTTTTAAACCTACTTGAGCTTATTTCTGAGCTTCCGATCTTTAATTTGAGCTAAGGTTCATTAGTATAGCACGTCTAGAAGCGGAGATATAAGCATAAATAGAATACAATATTTAAACGCTTATATCTCCGCTTCTAGACGTGCTCTACTAATCAACCTGGGCTTAAATTAAAGCTTAGGAGCTCCAGAATAAGGTACACTAGGTTTGCAAACGATTGCATTTGTAGTTTTTACGTTATTCTTAATTGTAGGAAACAAACGCTTATAACTTCTGAACCGGAAGTCCTACCGTAATGAGGCCTACCCTATCTTGTAGCCACAAGTCTCCCCTTTAATTTGAGTGGTCGTTTGTCCCGATCCGATGCCTAGCAGCGGAGATATTAATTTTTTAAGAGAACTGGAGAAGATATGTCCAATTCAGTATAAATTGAGAAATTTCCAATTCTGAAGCGGCAAAAGTATTGTCCAAATCGGTGACTTTTTTCGACGCGCCATCTAGCGGTAGCAAGGTGGAACTAAACCTGCAATTTAATGAATAAATATTGATTAATTAAAAAATTAATATCTCCGCTTCTAGGCATCGGATCGGGACAAACGACCACTCAAATTAAAGGGGAGACTTGCGGCTACACGATAAGGTAGGTCTCAACCGAGTAGCACTTCCTGTTCAGAAGTTATAAGCGTTTATTTCCTACAATTTAGTATAATTTGCAAACTACAAATGCAATTGTTTTTAAACCTACTACATCTTATTCTGGAGTTCCTAAGCTTTAATTTGAGCCAAGGTTCATTAGTATAACACGTCTAGAAGCAGAAATATACGCATAAATAGCATACGATATTTGAACGCTTATATCTCCGCTTCTAGACATGCTCTACTAATCAACCTGGGCTTAAATTAAAGCTTAGAAGCTCCAGAATAAGGTATACTGGGTTTGCAAACGATTGCATTTGTAGTTTGCAAATTATACTAAATTGTAGGAAATAAACGCTTATAACTTCTGAACAGGAAGTGCTACTCGGTTGAGACCTACCCTATCGTGTAGCCGCAAGTCTCCCCTTTAATTTGAGTGGTCGTTTGTCCCGATCCGATGCCTAGAAGCGGAGATATTAATTTTTTAATTAATCAAGATTTATTCATTAAATTGCAGGTTTAGTTCCACCTTGCTACCGCTAGATGGCGCGTCGGAAAAAGTCACCGATTTGGACAATACTTTTGCCGCTTCAGAATTGGAAATTTCTCAATTTATACTGAATTGGACATATCTTCTCCAGTTCTCTTAAAAAATTAATATCTCCGCTGCTAGGCATCGGATCGGGACAAACGACCACTCAAATTAAAGGGGAGACTTGTGGCTACAAGATAGGGTAGGCCTCATTACGGTAGGACTTCCGGTTCAGAAGTTATAAGCGTTTGTTTCCTACAATTAAGAATAACGTAAAAACTACAAATGCAATCGTTTGCAAACCTAGTGTACCTTATTCTGGAGCTCCTAAGCTTTAATTTAAGCCCAGGTTGATTAGTAGAGCACGTCTAGAAGCGGAGATATAAGCGTTTAAATATTGTATTCTATTTATGCTTATATCTCCGCTTCTAGACGTGCTATACTAATGAACCTTAGCTCAAATTAAAGATCGGAAGCTCAGAAATAAGCTCAAGTAGGTTTAAAAGCGATTGCATTTACAGTTTGCAAGTTATACTAAATTGTAGGGAATAAACGCTTATACCTTCTGAACCGGAAGTGCCACCGGAATGGGACCTATCCTATCTTGTAGCCGGAAGTCTTCCCTTCAATTTGGGTCATCGTTTGTCCCGATCGGATGCCTAGAAGCGCAGATATAAATTTTTTTCTTTAACAAGAATTACCCATTCTTCGAAAAAAGTAGTAGTTGGTCAAACCTATTCCACTTTGTTTAAAATGCTAATTACTCGACTTCTAGACGTCCGATTTCGATCATCGGCGACTCAAATTAAAGGGAAAAGTTCTAGGAATGCTCTCCATATACTTTTAAACCCTTCTCAAATATGCTTTCTGAGTAGCTGCAAAAGACAGGAAATATTTGTTTATAACAAATTAACTACTATGTTTATCGAAAAATCTGAAAGTGGATAACATTCCTAGGACCTTCCCCTTTAATTTAAGCCAAGGGGCATTGGAATCGAACGTCTAGGAGCCGAGAAATAAATATTTTTCCTCAGGTACTTTTTGAGTAATCTACGATGACGCGATATATATTTGTTTACAACAAATTAACTGCAACGTTTATCGACAAATTGATAAGGGGATAATATTCTTGGGACCTTCTCCTTTAATTTAAGCCAAGGGGCATTGAAATCGAACATCTAGCAGCCGAGAAATTAATATTTTTCTTCGGATACTTTCTAAGTAATTTACCATGACGCGATACATTTGTTTATAACAAATGAACTGCAAGGACTACTTGCAAATGGCTACAGGATAATAGTCTTGGGACCTTCTCCTTTAATTTAAGCCAAGGGGCATTGAAATCGAATGCCGAGGAGCAGAGAAATTAATATTTTTCTTCGTATACTTTCTAAGTAATTTACCATGACGCGATACATCTGTTTATAACAAATGAACTGCAAGGACTACTTGCAAAAGGCTACAGGATAATGTTCTTGGGACCTTCCCCTTTAATTTAAGCCAAGGGGCATTGAAATCGGACGTCTAGAAAATGCGAAATTAATATTTCTCTTCCGATACTTACTTTCCGAGTAATCTACGATGACGCGATATATATTTGTTTATAACAAGTGAACTGCAAGTGCTAGGTGCAGAAGACTAGAGCGTAATATTCCTGGGACCTTCCCGTTTAATTTAAGCCACGGGGCATTGCAATCGGACGTCTAGTAGCCGAGAAATTAATATTTCTTTTCCGACACTTGCCGAGTAATCCACGATGACGGAATATATACTTGTTTATGACAAGTGAACTACAAAAGCTAGGTTCAAGATGGTTGCGGAGTGGAAAGGTTTAAAAGTTACGGGGCAAATTGGGCTCGCGTGGCGCGAATGCAAAGCGCTCTTGGCTCGCTAAATTTGCCACGGGCCCGGTGTTCCGCGGATTGCTTTAAAATAAGCCGGCGTCTGGCGAAGCGGAGCGAAGAAAGCGAGGCGCGATCTCGGGCGAAAAGTGTGCCGCCGCGAATTATCATTCACTCACCCTCGTAAATTAGCGTCTGGAGCAAGGTTGCCGGCTGTCACTCCGGCTCCGGCAAATGCGCGTTCGCTTGGACGTAGGTATGCGCCAGTTCATTTCCATACGTCGTAGCGGCGTCCGCGCGACTAAAATATCGACCAGACGCTCGCGGCCTAGTTCGCCTTGGATCTGCCGCGATCTTTTTCCTATCCTTCGCCAAACGATCGACGCTGACAAACCACCGGTGCAGCAATCTGATTGGGGATTTGCTCTGTTCTCTTGCAGGCATGCGACTGTTTGGGCATCAGCAAGGAGTGCGACTACTTCGGGCTGAAGTATCAGAACGCGAAGGGCGAGGAACTTTGGCTGAACCTGAGGAATCCGATCGAGAGGCAAACGGGCGGCGGCGTGAGCCCTCTGAGATTCGCGTTGAGGGTTAAGTTTTGGGTACCGCCTCACCTGTTGCTGCAGGAAGCCACCAGGTAAAAAGAAAATCCCCCATCCCACCTCCCTCCTTCTTGCCCGCGAGCCGCGCTGCTTTTTGTCGCAGCGTCGCTGAAATCGCGGTCCTGGCTAATTATGCGCGAATAGAATTCCCCGGAGAGGATCCTCGCGAGAGGATTACAGTGGCCAGGACGCGCGGTACATCCACCGTAGCCTGGTCGAAGTGGAGATCGTCCGCGGGTGAAAAGAATTTTTCGCGAGCGCGGAGCGGTTGGGATCGATCGATCGACGGATGCCGGGGAGCTTTTGTCTATTTTCCAAGGCGGTGTTGCCCGGGCACGTACAAACGCGGACTCGATTCCGACCTACCGATTGCATCCGACAATGCGATCGCTGAATATATTCAAATGACTACTCGACAGGAGCTGCGCCGCTACTCCCAAGTAGACTGCACTTTTATGCAAATTTGCCCAGCTTCGAGCGCGGGCAAAGCTTTAATGGCTCGCCCCCTCATCGACGCTTGTTTCGCTCTCCGAGCGTTGCGGCGTTTTTTTTATTTTCGCTATTCTCCCTTGCGATTCGAGGGCAAGCCGATAAAGCGTCGTTACCGTTTTCGGTATTTCATCGTCCTGTTTTATACGCGTTCCGCGTTGCCCCGCTCGTTCAACCCTCGCTTCGGCTACTCGAAACGCTCGTCGAGGATCAAATCGCCGCGAGACAAAGCGTCGATGGAGCGAAACGTTTGCTACCTGGCAAATATTTGCGCTGCGGCTCGTCGCCGTTGTTAATACCGAAGTTCCCGATGAAGTATCGGGTCACTGGCGAGTATCCGGCAAGACTCTTGCACTCCGCGGTGATCAACGAGATCGCGCCTCCCTTTAAAAGGAGCCGCGGAGCGTTTAGAAATGAAGTAAGTTCGGTACTCGAGCGATAGAAGCGGAGCAACGAGGCGTACAAAATTCGCGCGTTTCCGTTGGGAAGGTTGGCTTTTGGGGATGGCGACACGGCGAGGTTATTAAACGGGGAGCAATCGAGTCTCCGGCAATTAATAGCGGGCGCGGATCGAATGGCTATTCGGCCGGGAGATTTCAGCGAATCGAAACGCGATTCGGATTCGATCGCGGCAGGCTGGAATCTGGAATTGGCATCGGCGAAAGAGTAACGCGCCGGACGCGCGAATTTAATTCGCTAGCGTGTTGGCAATTGCAGCCAGCTGGCGCGAAATCTCCCTCGCTTGTTCCCTTTAGAATGAACGCGACGGAGGAGCGCGAAACGCAGGCGAAGGATAGCGGCGGTGATTTCCCTCCGAGAGGCCGAGGAGTATTGAATTTTATACTTGTCTAGTTCCCGGTAAGTTCTCGTATTAAAGTACTGGTCGGATAGCGGAGTTTGCCCCGGAACTCTGTAAATATTTTTAAATACCTAAAAGCTGTTTGCCGTAGCGAAGAGGCAATGTCCGGAGGTTAGCTTTGCTCGTGCCTCGGTTGTAGAAACATTTTTCCGCGTTCTGCTTTAACGAACTACGCGTTAAACGGTGATGCCCCCTTGCCCCCCTGTCGCTGTTACGTATTTCCCGTAAAACCAGAAGGAAACGCAAGAAACGGTTGAGCTGGTAAATTTACAACGGCGGCGCGGCGGCGCGACGGGAACCTCGTTATCTTTCGCGTTATTTACCGCTTCCTCCGCGTGAGCCGCGCGTCCGCGTATTTATTAATAGCGGGGACGCCAAATGACGGAGATAATTAGCCGGCGGATTAATTAGCTGCGAAACAGCAGGGAGGAAAGGTGTGCCGCCTCGTTCGCGGTAGATTTAAAAACTTGTTAAACAGACAGATAGCGGCCGGCGGCGGGCTGGGTGTTTGGCGTTTGCTCGCCCGCAAACACCCGACCTCGTTAATCCTTTCGCGACTGAAGCCACCACGCGGTTTCGAAAATATCCCTGCTCTCCAAGGCGACTAATTCTCCCGGGGAAGATGAAAAGTTTCGCGGCGGATTTCGATTTCCGCGTTGCAAATTGATATCGCTGTTTATTCGAGCAACGGAGCTACGTCGCACGGTGGATTTGCCTCGCCTCGGATCCCGAGTTAACCCTTTCGCTGTTAAAAAGTCCGCTCGCGGGGGAACGTAAAGCGTGTTAAACTGGCGACGACACGGGCCCCTAATGCTGTCTGTTCGGATCTCTTTAGAGACGGACTTCAAGATTGCGCGTGCTCCCCTGATTTGAAACGTAAATTTCCGTTCAATTGCATCGCATTAAATTCGTTCTTCTCTTGCAATTCTTCCCTATTCTTCGGAAAGCAAAGAGTTGAAAGGGCTTCGAGATGCTAATAGTAGTTTTAATCCCCAGATTAATCCGCAAAAGTCCCCGACAACGGCCAGAGCAATAGAAGGATTAAAGTTGCGGGAACGTAAATATTACTTTTAATCCTTTGCGGACGAATGGCGTAAATAACCGACCGCCCAAGTTGTTTTAATTTTTTGGACGTGCGTGAATTTTTGAAAGCAAGAAATTGAAATTAGTATCATTGGTAGACTGCTATTAATAATTGGACAAGAATGAATGAACTCCTCCCTTCAAATGGTTACGAACCGAACGAAGAATTTGTTAATTATACTTTTGTTTCCTCCACAAAGGGTTAAGCGAGTTAAGATGGTTTTGGTTGATACGCGATAGCTATCCCAATTCAACGTCATCTCTTCTCCAACTCTGCGGTATACCTATTATCCCGGCAGCATCTTAAGTTACACACCTATTAGCGTCCGTAAATCTATCGTTACATCCTTATCGCATAGTCGCACCTGCCATAGGAGGAGGGAATAAAGAAGCGATACGTAAAACGTGGTCGCAATCTTCTCATTGCCCGCAATCGACAGAAGTTTCACGCCGACCGAATATATTGCAGAAGTTTTGAGGAAGCTTTCGTAACGCTGGCCGACGGAGAAGGCCGCTTCGGAAGAAAAGAGAAGAAAGGAAAGGGGAGAAAAGATCTGGTATAAAGTTGGGCGAGAAACCTGTTGAACGTTACACGGAATCGGCGTAATCGTTTTCTATAGACAAATCCACGAGTCGATTAAACCTTGCCGTCTATCGGCCGATCGTTTGGCTACGCGAGCGCGAAATATTCGCGTCTGAAGAGGAGCGGAAGACGAGCGTGTAGGCAAAGATTAATTCGGGATAATTGCAAGTGGGAAGCTCGGAGAAGTTTAGCGTCGCGACGGAACAAAACGAGGCGAGAAGCGGGATATCGCTCGAAAAGCGAGATACAGTCGGAAGTTTCCGAAGAAAATTCCGCCGGGTAAATCGAGTTCCACTGTGGGATGTTACATTCGCGCCGTGATTAGATCGAAATAATAATAATATTAGGTACGCGTTGCTCGCGTAACTCGCCAAATACCGATCGGTTACGCGGCTTTCTGCCTGCTGCGCGCAACTTCGACTCTCTGCTGCTGCTGCTGCTGCTTCTGCTGCTTCTGCTGCGGACCAAACGCGTCTCCCTTTGTCTCCCTTTGCTTTCCCGGCTCCGACAAAATGGCGGCGCGAGGCTGCCGAAAAGATGGCCAGCGGAAGCGTTAAGGCTCGCTACGCGGACCGCTTTATTAAACCGCGGATGTTTATGCATTTGCGTGAAATTTAAATATGCAAACCGCCACGAAATGCATACATCGCGCGGAGCTATGCAAAATACTCCCTGTTTCGGTTTGTAAAAAGATGAATTTGCATAAAGATCCGCGGTCCATTCGTGAAATGTTGCGCGGCTAATGTCTACCCGGGAGAAGAAAGAAAAGAGAATTTTTGGGGCAACCTATTGCTTCCTCGAACCGGAGAAAAGGGCCGTCGAGAAATATAGAGAGAGAAACTCTCCGTGGTCAACGTATTCGTAGATATATTTACAAAGTTACGTCTACGCGTAGTAGGTCTACAGAGTTACAGTGGCTGCAAAAAGCATTTGTACACTCTACACATTTTTCAATTAGACGCTTTCTAATCGGCTTCTACATTTTACCCGTCCCGCAACAATTTTTTTATACCCGCGCGAGACTCGTATTAAACGACAGGAAAGATTCAATTTACTCGAAGCTAGTTAGTTGGTATCCTAGTAAGAAGATAAATCCATGGGAGAGCGCGGATACTTTTTCAAGCCGCTCCGCGTCTACGATTCCCGCAATAATTTTCCCGAAGGGAAAAAACTTTCTTTCGGTATCTACGGAGTTTAATTTCCTCGGTCGAAACGGGTGCATCTAAATTGTCGGTGGCGCTCTAGTGCGGACGATAAGTCGGATGCGGCGGTAGTTGGGAAGATTCGGCCTGCCGTTGAGCAAGTTCGAGCGAAACCAATATCTTGCCCGCGATGACAAATGTCAGTTGGTTGGCGCAGTTGCCTCTTCTTCTCCGGCGTGAGTCATATCGAAGTTTCGGAGCGGCGATAAGTTCTATCGGGTGAAAACCGTGTTTCCCAGTTTCGGCTTTCCGTCTTTGATTCCGCTGCCCCTCCCCTCGATATCCGTCTACCCCGTCCAGCAAATGACCACGGTAAATAACGTGTTTACCTCGCAGCAAACTTTACGGCGAACTCCTTCCGCCGTTTAATCTCGAAAGCCGACAAGAGTCACGCGAAACTGCCAGTCGCACTCGAAATACGCTACCGCTTGCAATTTTATTCGAGCGACTCGGTAACTCGACGCTTTGCGCTTCGGAGCCTCTGCAAAGTCGCAGTCGGTCGACGATAAGAGAAACCCCCGTCGATTGTTTCTCGAGGAAAGGTGGCTCTCCGATAATAAGTGGACTGCGGACGTTTGCGCAATTATCGCAACGTTTGCGCGCGGCAAATTTGTTCGCCGAAGCAAGGACCGCGGGGCTTCTGTCGTTCGAGTAAGTGAAGTTGCCAAACGAGCACTTGGAATTCGGCAACTCCCTCGAAACGCCGAACGCATCTCTGGCGGTTGCGATTCTTTCCGTTGAACAATTTTACGAGGACGAGCTTATAAAGCTAGCGTATAAAATTTTATCCGGCGGAACGTTTGGAGGATGGCGGGGTGCGGTTGATTTGCGAGCGGAACAAGTTTACTGGCAAACGCGACCCGAACGTTTAGCCGGAAGTTTGCTCTCGAACGGTGGAACTCGAATTTAGAGATGTTCATCAAAACTCTGCCGATTTCGATCAACCGTTAAATGCGACCGGAGGAAGAGCCGGCCACAAAACCGCCGCGATGCAGTTTCTCAAACGTTCGCCATCGATTTGCCATCCGTATAAACGCATCGTTCCAGTGGCTGTAATTTATTCAAGGGTTTCGCGAATCCTCCTGTTGCTCTCTCCGTCAGAATCCCTGTCGAAAATTAGGAAACAACTCCTGGGCGTTTCGGACGGCGGATACGAAGCAGGCTGCGGATTGTTGTCCGGCTTCTTATCTTCGAAAGCGCGACGCGAGGAATGGAGCAACGTCGAGCCGAAGGGAACACTCTTGTCCGCAGTTTATCGGACGCTTGGCAAATTTCGAGCGAGGAAAGTTTGATGGGACAGCTAGAAAGCGAAGCTGCTATTATTCGTCAACTGTTAGGTTGTCCCAAAAGTTCTTATCGCTCTTACCAAATGTTAAGCGCACGAAATTAAAGAGCGTGGAATCGTTCTGCTCGTAACACCTTCCTCCATCTTTCCGTACTATTTCCACGTCGCTTTCTCAAAGTCTCGCGATCCCGTTTTGCTTATCGAAGTGGAGCACGCGGAAAGGAACTTTTGGGCAGACCTAATATTTGCACAGCGGTGAATATCGAGGGATATAGTACGTATCGTCTCTTTACGAGGCAGCTGAAACTCTAATCCGGGAAGCATTTTATTAAAGCTACCAAGTGTCGAGTAACTGGAGCGGGAGTGTAGGTTCTAAGTGCTTTGCGCGAAAGGAATTATTCAGCCGCTGTAAAGACGAAAGAAGGTGATCGATCAAGACGGCGTAGACGCACGCGATCGAAGAACTTACTTTTAAATATACAAGCAAACGATTTTAACGCTAAAGCTGCGAAGGTGTCGAAGCCGATCGGGTGGCGCGCGTTGCCGTAAAAATGATGTAAACTCTCAACGGGATGATTCGAAGAATATTCCACGATTTTCCGTACAAAGTACGAACAAAGATTCGCTTCGCTCGCCCCATATATCTATTTCTTTGAAACGTCTGTCAGGTTTGCTTCTTCGATACAGGGTTTTAGTCGCCGGTAGCTTTCGCGTTGAAAACGCGAAGGAAGAATGAAACGAATACCTGTATGTTGCAAGCCAATACTTAGATGGCGAAACAAACGTGCAGGTAGAATCGGTTTCATTATAGTGGCGTTCCTAAAAATACGAAGTCGCGCAAATATCGGCGGCTCGTGGATCGATCGGCTTCCGAGAAGCTCGCTTATCGAGCAACGTTTTCCATTGCCGAGCTCGTTAGCGCGCTTCGATCCGAGCGTTATCAAATTTGGACATTTTCCACCTCATTAGATCAAATATACTTTCGCCTTCTATAGGAGATATCGTTCTTCTACTTCTCTATCCGCCTTTATAGTTAATCTGTTAAGTATTTTGTCGAACCTCGCCAAACGTTCCATTCCATTTGCGGCAAAGGGTAACTTCTTTATCCGTGAATTAACGACGAATAAGTGAATAAAAAAAAATGAAATTGACAAAGCCGGAAACGGAGTGCGGTGGACAAGTTGGAATGGCGTTGCCGTAGGCAACCGATGACATATAAACCCGTTTGTTTGATTGCAGGCATCAGTTCTACTTGCATTCTCGTTTGGAGCTGCTGGAGGGTAGATTGAAAGTGTCGGATTGGGGTTCGGTGGCGCGGTTGGTCGCTTTGATAGCCCAAGCCGATGGCGGCGATTACGACGCGGTATCTCCACCGCATGCACTCTACTCGCAGTGCTGTCAAATACAGCCGGCGGAGCCATGCGAACAAAAGCCGCAGGATCTTCTCCATCGGATAGTTCAGCAGCACAAGGAAATTAAGGTTCGCCTCTACTTTTTTCCCCCCCTCTGCGAAAGCCCACTCGAGTCGCGAGCAATTTTCCCCGATCCCCTGCTAATATACGCGCGCTGTTCTCCTCCCAGGGCATGAAAACGTCCACCGCCGAGTACTGGCTGCTCAAGGAGATCTCCAACTTGGACACCTTCGGCCAGGAGATGTTTCACAGCAAATTCGGATACAACGGAGCGACGATGATCGGAGTCGGACCTCACGGCATCACCGTTTACCGTAATCCCGACGAAGAAACGCAAAAGTAGGTAGATCGCACGATGGCAAACGCGTTGTCCGCTTTCGACGAAGAACTTGGTCGGCGAACAGTTGCTTCTGCTATCCGCGACCTACCCAATCTACGATCCAGCGTTACACAGCGTCCACGTTTTATGCACCGTACAGCATTGTTCTCTCCGTTTTACAGCATACCGTATACGGCGATACAGAGCGCCACGACTCAGCGTCGGATGTTTCATCTGGTTTATCTCTCTCTGGACGGCGAGGAGACGTCGTTAAATTTCAAATTAGACTCGAGTCAATCGGCCAGCGGACTTTACCGGGCGATTACCGAGAAGCACGCGTTTTACAGCTGCGAGACGGTGAGAAGCGCGGTCACCGCCCAATTTATACGCGATCTCAAGGTATTTAACGTCCACGTATCCATCTAACCGCGGCCTTCTCTGGCGCAAACCGGAACGCGAAAAATTTAGCAACTCTGTCATCGGTCTCGCTGCACGCTACCCACGTCTTGTTTGTCGTTTCTCTTAGGCATCGATTGCGGTGTGCCCGATAATTGCTTTAACAAAATAGCCAGAGCAAATTGAACAGCCCCCTCTGAACTTAGTAGGTAAACTGTCTTGCTTAACGTGCGCATTAATTTCGGCGAAGCTTGAAACGCGTTTATCGAGGCGTCGCGTGCAATATTTTCATCGGGCTGACGATTTTTACGCTCGCGGCGTTGTCGCATCGCGCACGTTCCGGTCTGGGTACTCAGAGAAGGGCCGTGCTTCGAGCGATCGAAGCAATTGAACGCATCGCGAACGTTTCGTTGAACAGGGCACGATAATCTCGATCTTCAACGAGGACTCGACGCTGGGGAAGAAGTACGTGTTCGACATCCGCAGAACCTGTCGAGAGGTGTACGACAACGCGCGTCGAGCGCTTTACTGCGAAGCCGCGACCGTCAACCTGCCGGAGGAGAAGGAAATTTTGGAGAAGCACGAGTGCGGGGACTGCGAGGATCCCAAGTGCAAGGTAAGTTTCAAAGCCTTGGCGAGATCGCCGCGAACGAGGGGAACAACTGTTGGAGATCGTTTCGACTTGCAGGAATCTCGGGAATGCCTGGCAAGATTATTGGACGCGATGCTGTGCCGGATTTGCATGGATCGCAGCTTGGACACGGCGCTGTTCCCGTGCGGACACGCGGTGGCCTGTTTGGATTGCGCTAGAAGGTGCGAGCGTTGTCCGCTGTGTCGAGCCGACATCGACCACTGTCGGACGATATATCTTCCGATCGAGCTGACGCACGTCGATAAGCACAATCCGAACGCGCTCTCGCAATCCATCGTGCCCGTATACGGGAACGCATCCGCCGAAGAGATTCACAAGAGAGCTCTGGCAGCCGAGAGGAGCTCCATGGTAAATGGTACGAATATTTGAGAACGCCCACGCGCCACACTCGACGCCTTTCAAAGATTTTTCTTTAGAATCTTCGCTTGTCGGATCGAGAGAACGCGTTGAGTTTCTCTTTCCACGGCCCCCTCCTCACCCTCCTCCTACTTTCCATCCCGTTTCTATCACCTTGTCGCATCATCTCCTTCTCCTTGCTTCCCGATGCAAACTTTCAGTTACCTTTTCAACGTATACCGAATGCAAAACAAACCAGTCAATTTTCTTCGCTTTTCCCTCTCCTCTAACTTTCCTCGTTCCTAAGTAGAACGCCGCAAGAATTTCAGCGATTCATCGTTACTCTGTGATGAAGAAACGCGATTCGACGCTCGATCCGCGGCTCGCGCGCGACGTTTGGTTAAGCTTCGCGAGAAACCGCCGCGACTTTTCGACCGGATCCTTACCTATACGGATTCCCCGGCAAAAGTCGAGCGAGAGTAATGGAAAATCATTTGAATCGGACACGCGAGTCGAAGGTAAGCCAAACGAGTGCGCGCAATTGGGCCGCGGATCGAGCGTTAAGATTTATCGAGGTACCATCGTCTAAATATTTGTCTACCTATTTATAGCGAAGCGTTGCAGCGTTAGTTAGTAACTGTGTTATCGATACTTCACGATCGAATAGCGGCGAGGATGTTATCGCTGTTTCTTACGTGCGCGACCGAAAAGTGCTATTAGCAGCATTGATCTCCGTGAAAAGAAGAGAAAAAGGAAAACAGTGCTGCCGTTATTTTGGAGAAAGGTTGTGCAGGAGGTGTATAATTTATTATCAATGCAAAATTTCAACGCGTCGTACGTAGATTACCTTTTATCGACAATCGGACCACGAAACTTTCCTTTTTACTTACAATTAGTTATACGTATACACGCCCGTATATCGTTCGCGATACACTTCTCTCGATACTTTTGTTCCTCTTAGAAAGAAGATTGCGTACGTTTTTTTCTTCCTCCGGCGCGTATCAACTTTCATTTAGATATGACACCCGGGCCACTGGGGTGAAGAGTTTTATTAAAACCAGTGTGTCCCTTCGTATTTTTCATATAACGTACGTTATTCGTTATGCATACGCGGTATCGTTTACAAAACGACTGCTATAATACTCCTGCTTGTAAAGGATGTTTCATCGAAGGGGGTCGCGAATCTCGGCTCGCCCGAACTTTCGATCGATCGATCGATCGATCGATCGCCGACGCGCGCGCGAGCAAATTTCCTTTCCCGTGTTCCGGCCGGCGTACCGAGAGGGGCTGGCGATTTTCCTTCGATAGCAGTTCGCTTTAGCCGCGTCTCGATAGCCGGGGCCGGGCGATCGATAACGCGCCGCGGGTTCTCTCACTTTTGGGACGTCCTGTACAAGAAGGAAACCTTGTTACGGTAATATCTGTTTATATGTACATAAGAAACGAGATAACCCGCGATGGGGTGAAGCGAGTAAAAGTCATGAGTTCACCAAATGTCAAATCTGATTTAA